>CAJQUW010009338.1:0-686494 GCA_907163375.1 Prostheceraeus crozeri
GCAATCGGAGAGAGAAAATTTTTCGCTGACGTCCCCCCCCTCTGGACAGCTTGCTTCGATTTTGGCTTCCAGTGGATGGATTTTGTCGTGCGATAGCTCGTTTGAAAGCTAAGAGTGAGACCAATTCAATGAAAGAATCGGCTTGTTCCTATCTGTCTTCGTTTAGATGTGAGACACCATTTAAGATTTTGGGACATTGGTGAAAAACGACAGAGTTAGAATTTGGGACGTTTTGGGCTCTAGCTTCAAAACGAAGCATCGGATTGGAAAACGGATTTCAGATTTGGAATCAGCGTGAAATTCTTTATCTGTATGGTGAGTTTCAAGTCAATCGGAGAGAAAAAATTTTCAACATTTTTCGAAAAAACGACAGAGTTAGAATTTTTGCGATGGCTGCCTACTGTAGAGCCAAAACGAAGCATCGGATGGGAAAACGGAGGCCAGATTCGGATTCAGCGTCAAATTCTACATGGAAATGGTGTATTTCCAGCTCAATCGGAGAGAAAAAATTTTCGCTGACGTCCCCCCCCCCCTCTGGACAGCTTGCTTCGATTTTGGCTTCCAGTGGACGGATTTTGTCGTGCGATAGCTCGTTTGAAAGCTAAGAGTGAGACAAATTCACTGAAAGAATCGGCTTGTTCCTATCTGTCTTCGTTTAGATGTGAGATGCCATTTAAGATTTTCGGACATTGGTGAAAAACGACAGAGTTAGAATTTGGGACGTTTTGGGCTCTAGCTTCAAAACGAAGCATCGGATGGGAAAACGGATTTCAGATTTGGAATCAGCGTCAGATTCTTTATCTATATGGTGAGTTTCATGTCAATCGGAGAGTTTCAAGTCATCGGCGAGAAAAATTTTCAACATTTTTCGGAAAAACGACAGAGTTAGAATTTTTGCGATGGCTGCCTACTGTAGAGCCAAAACGAAGCATCGGATGGGAAAACGGAGGCCAGATTCGGATTCAGCGTCAAATTCTACATGGAAATGGTGTATTTCCAGCTCAATCGGAGCACTAGAACCGGAGATAGACGGGATTTTTAGTGTTTGGATGATGGGTATTACGTCATCAGCTGATCGCCACACACTATATAAGCTGGGAACCAACGGAGACTTGTCATTTAGAGGAGAACGACTGTCAGAGGTAGGTCGTCTCTCTGAGCTCCGATGATAGCTTCGGACATTCCAAATTCCAAGTTTCTGTAAGAAACCGACTTAGAAAATTTCATTGCTGATATCAGCTAAGGCGTCAGACTTAGAGGTTCGCCAGGAGATGGCCTTCGTCTCCAGGCCATAAAAGACTCCAAAACTTTAAAGGCTCGTAACTTTGCTTCTACAAGTCCGTTTGACTTGATTCAAAAAAGGTTCGGTCGCTATTGACCTGCCCTAAGTGATGGACTACTTATAAAATTTCATAAGTAGTGCTAAAAAGTTGAAAATTTTAAATTCACTAGTTTTGGAGGTTTTCTGGGGTTTTCGACCCTGCTGAAGTCAATGAAAGCATTTTTAATGATGTCTGAGCCAGTCTTCTCATGGTATAAGCGGCTTTTCACTGAAAGCGAGCAAGACACGGAGAGTTTTGCTGTAATATTCCACTGACAGGGTGTTCCTTCGGGACGGCGGACGATGCCGTAGTGATAAGTGTGGCAAGGGAATGTGTCATATTTAAGACCGTAACCGCTGGGACAACTCATGTCTCATGTTGGGCATTTGACACAGCTCTCAACGTAGCACTTTGAACGCCAATCGGTTGAGTCTTAGCTATCTTGTCATGGGTGGCCTCTAAACATCTCCATTGCAAAACGCTGGTGAATCAAGCTCTCTACGGCTTGCTATCAAGCTGATCAAAGCAACAACTTGGGATGTTTCCTCAAGGTTTTCAAGTATGCGAAGTTCAAATCTGCTATCAGATTTCAAATTCAACTAAGACTAAGGCAGCTTTGAGGGGTTAGATCCCAGCTACTGTTCACTACCTTTGACTCGGCGTTCCTGTTACCACTTCGGGGCAGTGACAATGATGTCTTCAGCTGTAAAGAGCGGGTATCGGGGAAGATCTCTCACTTCCCTAGTGATCAGTACAAGGCCTTCGGGCTGTCGACGGGATCGAGTGCCACTCACTACACTCAAATCTATCATTCCTCACTAAGTGTAAATTACTGACTATACATTTGTCCTGCTATCAGGTTATTTTTGACTTGCTATCTAGTTGAATAGTCTCTTGCTATCAAGAGATTCACTTCTACTCATAAAGCACATCATCGCTGTAATACCTCCTTTGCTCGAGCGTTCCTTCGGGACGGCGGGTACTGCCGTAGAGGGATTGTGTTGCACGGGTTGTTCGTCGTTTGTTAGACCGAAACCTCTGAGCCGTTGCTCATGTTGGGCGTTCGACTTCATACTCAACGTGACGCTTTCTCTCGCCAGGTCAGAGTACTTCAGCCATTCGACAAAGGTTAGTCTTTATGATATGGAGTAGAGTGAAATGTAATTCATTAGATGTCCCTTCAATGATTGTTCCCATGATAAACGTTGATGAGACAAATGAAATGATTCTCATCTTCCCTTTTCAATGATTGAAATCTACTAACACACTACCGTATAATCGGCCACTATGGGGCAAGACATGATAGAGCCTTCAATGCGCTTTGCCCTGGGCAGTCTTTAGACTGGCGAATACTATCATTAAGTTGAATCTGCTATCAGTCAACTTGAACGTTGCGTCGCATTAGAGGGGTATATAAACCACTGCCTCTCATTTCATTTCAATCATGCAGACGCCGAACAGTCAAGTCAGCTCTCCTCGCGGACCGCAGTTAAGGCCGCGAAATTTATTTGAGGAGTTTGTCAGGCTAGAGGAGCAAGACAGAGTTTTTAATAATCTTGCTCAGATTGGCAATCCGATGACAGCAACTGCTGTCAATCCAACGGAATGGCGCTACATTCCACTTTTTAGCCATGTACCAGTTAGTGTGGAAGTCGACAGTGCTACCAAAGAGAGAGTCAAAGACTCTCTCAGTAGAATTGGTAGGGTGTAAGATGACGTTACTCCCGAGAACGAACCATCGGCTCTCTTAAGGGCCACCATGGGGCAAGACATGATAGAACCTCCTCGCGGTTTGCCCTGGGCAGTCTTCGGACTGGCGAATACTATCATTAAGTTGAATCTGCTATCAGTCAACTTGAACGTTGCAAATGAAGTTCGGTGTAATACTTCCTTTCGACGGGCGTTCCTGTAAAGGGCGGCGGTGAAACCCGTAGCTATGTATACCGCAAGGGACATTCGGCAATGGTCAATCTTGTTAAACCTCTCTGCGTCATGTTTGCAAGTGATTGCCTCTGTCTCAACGTAGTATGCATTCGCGCCAGGGCGACATTTAGCCAACTGTCGAAGGTTGCCTAAAACTTTCCATTGCATACGTTATGAGAACCATGAGTTCTACCTGTCTCTATCAATGAGACGAATTGATGAATGGAATGAAATGGGAGGACACTCACGCGCCACACGCAACATAACACACTTCTCTCTTTCGTAGTCTAACAAGCTCTTTACACATGGATCGCAGTCGATTGCTATCCCTGTATCAGAAGTGTAAGCTATCTTAATTTTATTTGACACTATTTCATCTATCATCATCGTCCATATGAAATGTTTTAAGATTTACAAGTTAGAAATAAAGTTTCAATAGTGTATGCGTTAGAAATAAAGGTGTAACTGTTTGTAAAAATAAGATCGCAAGATTTACTAGTTTACAAGTTAGACTAAGTGTAAATTAAAAATAAAATTATAACTGTTTCAAGAGTTTACAAGTTAGAAATTAAGTTTTAGCTGTTTGTATATCAAAATAAAGTTTCAAGAGTTTACAAGTTAGAAATAAAGTTTCAATAGTGTATATGTTAGAAATAAAGGTGTAACTGTTTGTAAAAATAAGATCGCAAGATTTACTAGTTTACAAGTTAGACTAAGTGTAAATTAAAAATAAATTATAACTGTTCACGTGTTAAAGCCTTGATGCAACGATGAACAATTAATAAGCTGAAAAGTTTTAGATTCACTTTAACATTATCATATGTTTACAGATAGAAATGTATTACAGCAAAGCTACTTCATGAGTTAGTTTGCCAGGAGTGTATCATCTCAAACTTTTACTCGGGCGACATTTAGCCAACTGTCGAAGGTTGCCTAAAACTTTCCATTGCATACGTTATGAGAGCCATGAGTTCTACCTGTCTCTATCAATGAGACGAATTGATGAATGGAATGAAAGGGAGGACACTCACGCGCCACACGCAATATAACACACTTCTCTCTTCCGTAGTCTAACAAGCTCTTTACACATGGATCGCAGTCGATTGCTATCCCTGTATCAGAAGTGTAAGCTATCTTAATTTATTTGACACTATTTCATCTATTATCATCATCGTCCATATGAAATGTTTTAAGATTTACAAGTTAGACTAAGCGTTCTACTATTTGTAAATGAAAGATATAGTTTCAACAGTTTACAGATTGAAAATAAAGTTTCAATAGTGTGTGTATGTGTGTATGTTAAGAATAAAGTTTTATCTGTTTGTATGTTAGAAATAGAATGAAGTTTCACCAGTTTACAAGTTAAGAATAAAGTTCTATCTGTTTATATGTTAGAAATAAAATAAAGTTTCAATAGTTTGCAAGTTAAAAATAAAGTTTCAACCGTTTACAAGTTTTAAAATAAAGTTTAAATAGTGTGCAAGATAAAAAATAAAGTTTGAACAGTTTACAAGCTGAAATAAAGTTTTAATAGTGTACACGTTGGAAATAAAGTTTTAATAGTTTATGTGCTTCAAAATAGAGTTATAACAGTTTATATGTTAGAAATAAAATGAAGTTTCATCAGTTTACAAGTTAAGAATAAAGTTCTATCTGTTTGTCTGATAGAAATAAAACAAAGTTTCAACCGTTTACAAGTTAAAAATAAAGTTTCAACAGTTTACAAGTTAAAATTAAAGCTTCAACAATTACAAGTTAAAAATAAAACTTCAAAAGTTTACCAGTTAGAAATAAAGTTTCATCAGTTTACAAGTCAAAATAAAGTTTCAACAGATTATAAGTTAAAAGAAAAGTTCCAATAGTATGTGCATTAGAAATAACGTTTCAGCTGTTTGTATGTTAGAAATAAGATAAAGTTTCAATTGTGTGTACGTTAGAAATAAAGTTCTATCTGTTTCTATGATAGAAATAAAACAAAGTTTCAACCGTTAACAAGTTAAAAATAAAGTTTCAAGAGTTTACAAGTTAAAACTAATATTTCAATAGTGTATGTATGTTAAGAATAAAGTTAGAACAGTTTACAAGCTGAAATAAAGTTTTAATAGTGTACACGTTGGAAATAAAGTTTTAATAGTTTATGTGCTTCAAAATAGAGTTATAACAGTTTATATGTTAGAAATAAAGTTTCAACAGTCTACAAGTTAAAAATAAAATTATAACTGTTTCAAGAGTTTACAAGTTAGAAATTAAGTTTCAATGGTGTATGCGTTAGAAATAAAGTTTTAGCTGTTTGTATATCAAAATAAAGTTTCAAGAGTTTACAAGTTAGAAATAAAATGAAGGTTCATCAGTTTACAAGTTAAGAATGAAGTTCTATCTGTTTGTATGTTAGAAATAAAACAAAGTTTCAACCGTTAACAAGTTAAAAATAAAGTTTTAAGAGTTACAAGTTAAAACTAATGTTTCAATAGTGTGTGTGTGTGTGTATGTTAAGAATAAAGTTTTATCTGTTTGCATGTTAGAAATAGAATGAAGTTTCACCAGTTTACAAGTTAAGAATAAAGTTCTATCTGTTTATATGTTAGAAATAAAATAAAGTTTCAATAGTTTGCAAGTTAAAAATAAAGTTTCAACCGTTTACAAGTTTTAAAATAAAGTTTAAATAGTGTGCAAGATAAAAAATAAAGTTTGAACAGTTTACAAGCTGAAATAAAGTTTTAATAGTGTAAACGTTGGAAATAAAGTTTTAATAGTTTATGTGCTTCAAAATAGAGTTATAACAGTTTATATGTTAGAAATAAAATGAAGTTTCATCAGTTTACAAGTTAAGAATAAAGTTCTATCTGTTTGTCTGATAGAAATAAAACAAAGTTTCAACCGTTTACAAGTTAAAAATAAAGTTTCAACAGTTTACAAGTTAAAATTAAAGCTTCAACAATTACAAGTTAAAAATAAAGTTTCAAAAGTTTACCAGTTAGAAATAAAGTTTCATCAGTTTACAAGTCAAAATAAAGTTTCAACAGATTATAAGTTAAAAGAAAAGTTCCAATAGTATGTGCATTAGAAATAACGTTTCAGCTGTTTGTATGTTAGAAATAAGATAAAGTTTCAATTGTGTGTACGTTAGAAATAAAGTTCTATCTGTTTCTATGATAGAAATAAAACAAAGTTTCAACCGTTAACAAGTTAAAAATAAAGTTTCAAGAGTTTACAAGTTAAAACTAATGTTTCAATAGTGTATGTATGTTAAGAATAAAGTTAGAACAGTTTACAAGCTGAAATAAAGTTTTAATAGTGTACACGTTGGAAATAAAGTTTTAATAGTTTATGTGCTTCAAAATAGAGTTATAACAGTTTATATGTTAGAAATAAAATGAAGTTTCATCAGTTTACAAGTTAAGAATAAAGTTCTATCTGTTTGTATGTTAGAAATAAAACAAAGTTTCAACCGTTAACAAGTTAAAAATAAAGTTTTAAGAGTTTACAAGTTTAACTAATGTTTCAATAGTGTGTGTATGTTAAGAATAAAGTTTTATCTGTTTGCATGTTAGAAATAGAATGAAGTTTCACCAGTTTACAAGTTACGAATAAAGTTCTATCTCTTTAAGTTTATAAGTTAAGAATAAAGTTCTATCTGTTTATATGTTAGAAATAGAATGAAGTTTCACCAGTTTACAAGTTAAGAATAAAGTTCTATCTGTTTATATGTTAGAAATAAAATAAAGTTTCAACAGTCTACAAGTTAAAAATAAAATTATAACTGTTTCAAGAGTTTACAAGTTAGAAATTAAGTTTCAATGGTGTATGCGTTAGAAATAAAGTTTTAGCTGTTTGTATATCAAAATACAGTTTCAAGAGTTTACAAGTTAGAAATAAAATGAAGGTTCACCAGTTTACAAGTTAAGAATGAAGTTCTATCTGTTTGTATGTTAGAAATAAAACAAAGTTTCAACCGTTAACAAGTTAAAAATAAAGTTTTAAGAGTTACAAGTTAAAACTAATGTTTCAATAGTGTGTGTGTGTGTATGTTAAGAATAAAGTTTTATCTGTTTGTATGTTAGAAATAGAATGAAGTTTCACCAGTTTACAAGTTAAGAATAAAGTTCTATCTGTTTATATGTTAGAAATAAAATAAAGTTTCAATAGTTTGCAAGTTAAAAATAAAGTTTCAATAGTTTACAAGTTTTAAAATAAAGTTTAAATAGTGTGCAAGATAAAAAATAAAGTTTGAACAGTTTACAAGCTGAAATAAAGTTTTAATAGTGTACACGTTGGAAATAAAGTTTTAATAGTTTATGTGCTTCAAAATAGAGTTATAACAGTTTATATGTTAGAAATAAAATGAAGTTTCATCAGTTTACAAGTTAAGAATAAAGTTCTATCTGTTTGTATGATAGAAATAAAACAAAGTTTCAACCGTTTACAAGTAAAAATAAAGTTTCACCAGTGTACAAGTTAGAAATAAAGTTTCAATAGTGTATATGTTAGAAATAAAGTTTTAGCTGTTTGTATATGAAAAACTAAGTTTCAAGAGTTTACAAGTTAAAAAATAAAGTTTCAATGGTGTATACGTTAGAAATAAAGTTTTAGCTGTTTGTATATCAAAATAAAGTTTCAAGAGTTTACAAGTTAGAAATAAAGTTTCAACAGTGTGCACGTTAAGAATAAAGTTTCAATAGTGTGTATGTTAAGAATAAAGTTCTATCTGTTTATATGTTAGAAATAAAAATGAAGGTTCATCAGTTTACAAGTTAAGAATAAAGTTTTATCTGTTTGTTTGTTAGAAATAAAATAAAGTTTCGACCGTTAACAAGTTAAAAATAAAGTTTCAGATTAAAATAAAGTTTCAATAGTGTGTATGATGGAAATAAAGTTTAAGCGCTTTGTGCGTCAGAAATAAAGTTTCAACCGTTTACAAGTTAAAAATAAAGTTTCAACAGTGTGTACGTTAAGAATAAAGTTCTATCTGTTTATATGTTAGAAATAAAAATAAAGGTTCACCAGTTTACAGGTTAAGAATAAAGTTTTATCTGCTTGTATGTCAGAAATGAAATAAAGTTTCACCAGTTTAAAAGTTAAGAATAAAGTTTCAATAGTGTGTATGTTAGAAATAAAGTTTCAATAGTGTGTATGTTAAGAATAAAGTTCTATCTGTTTATATGTTTATATGTTAGAAATAAAAATGAAGGTTCACCAGTTTGCAAGTTAAGAATAAAGTTTTATCTGCTTGCATGTCAGAAATGAAATAAAGTTTCACCAGTTTAAAAGTTAAGAATAAAGTTTCACCAGTTTAAAAGTTAAGAATAAAGTTTCAATAGTGTGTATGTTAAGAATAAAGTTCTATCTGTTTATATGTTAGAAATAAAATGAAGTTTCAATAGTGTGTATGTTAAGAATAAAGTTCTATCTGTTTATATGTTAGAAATAAAATGAAGGTTCACCAGTTTACAAGTTAAGAATAAATTTTATCTGCTTGTATGTTAGAAATAAAATAAAGTTTCACCGATTTACAAGTTAAAAAATAAAGTTTCAATAGTTAACACGTTAAAAATAAAGTTTCAATAGTGTGTATGTTAAGAATAAAGTTCTATCTGTTTGTATATTAGAAAGAAAATGAAGGTTCATCAGTTTACAAGTTAATAATAAAGTTTTATCTGTTTGTATGTTAGAAATAAAACATAGTTTCAACCGTTGACAAGTTAAAAATAAAGTTTCAATAGTTTGCGAGTTAAAACTAATGTTTCAATAGTGCGTATGTTAAGAATAAAGTTTTATCTGTTTGTATGTTAGAAATAAAATGAAGCTTCGCCAGTTTACAAGTTTAGAATAAAGTTTTATCAGCTTGTATGTTAGAAATAAAATGAAGTTTCACCAGTTTACAAATTAAAAATAAAGTTTCAATAGTGTGTATGTTAGAAATAAAGTTTCAACCGTTTACAAGTTAAAATAAAGTTTCAACAGTGTCTACGTTAGAAATAAAGTTTTATCTGTTTGTAAAGTTCGATCGTAGGATTTACTAGTTTGCAAGTTAGACTCAGCATTCTACTAGTTGTAAATGAAAATAACGTTTCAACAGTTTACAGATTAAAATAAAGTTTCAATAGTGTGTATGATGGAAATAAAGTTTAAGCGCTTTGTGCGTTAGAAATAAAGTTTCAGCCGTTGACAAGTTAAAAATAAAGTTTTAACAGTGTGTACGTTAGAAATAAAGTTTCAACAGTTTACAAGTTGAAAAATAAAGTTTCAACAGTGTGTACGTTAGAAATAAATGAAAGTAAGAACTTCATTGTATGAGTATTCAAAGCATGTTTTGTAAATCAAATGTGTGTAGTCCTGACATGATAGAATCGCGTTAGAAATAAAGTTTCAGCCGTTTACAAGTTAAAGATAAAGTTTCAACAGTGTGTACGTTAGAAATAAAGTTTTAGCTGTTTATATGTTAGAAACAAAATAAAGTTTCACAGTTTACAAGTTGAAAAATAAAGTTTCAACAGTGTGTACGTTAGAAATAAATGAAAGTAAGAACTTCATCGTATGAGTATTCAAAACATGTTTTGTAAATCAAATGTGTGTAGTCCTGACATGATAGAATCAAGCTTGACAAATGCGTTTGTCAAGTTCATTTGATTCTATCATGTCAGGACTACACACATTTGATTTACAAAACATGTTTTGAATACTCATACGATGAAGTTCTTACTTTCATTTATTTCTAACGTACACACTGTTGAAACTTTATTTTTCAACTTGTAAACTGTGAAACTTTATTTTGTTTCTAACATATAAACAGCTAAAACTTTATTTCTAACGTACACACTGTTGAAACTTTATCTTTAACTTGTAAACGGCTGAAACTTTATTTCTAACGCGATTCTATCATGTCAGGACTACACACATTTGATTTACAAAACATGCTTTGAATACTCATACAATGAAGTTCTTACTTTCATTTATTTCTAACGTACACACTGTTGAAACTTTATTTTTCAACTTGTAAACTGTTGAAACTTTATTTCTAACGTACACACTGTTAAAACTTTATTTTTAACTTGTCAACGGCTGAAACTTTATTTCTAACGCACAAAGCGCTTAAACTTTATTTCCATCATACACACTATTGAAACTTTATTTTAATCTGTAAACTGTTGAAACGTTATTTTCATTTACAACTAGTAGAATGCTGAGTCTAACTTGCAAACTAGTAAATCCTACGATCGAACTTTACAAACAGATAAAACTTTATTTCTAACGTAGACACTGTTGAAACTTTATTTTAACTTGTAAACGGTTGAAACTTTATTTCTAACATACACACTATTGAAACTTTATTTTTAATTTGTAAACTGGTGAAACTTCATTTTATTTCTAACATACAAGCTGATAAAACTTTATTCTAAACTTGTAAACTGGCGAAGCTTCATTTTATTTCTAACATACAAACAGATAAAACTTTATTCTTAACATACGCACTATTGAAACATTAGTTTTAACTCGCAAACTATTGAAACTTTATTTTTAACTTGTCAACGGTTGAAACTATGTTTTATTTCTAACATACAAACAGATAAAACTTTATTATTAACTTGTAAACTGATGAACCTTCATTTTCTTTCTAATATACAAACAGATAGAACTTTATTCTTAACATACACACTATTGAAACTTTATTTTTAACGTGTTAACTATTGAAACTTTATTTTTTAACTTGTAAATCGGTGAAACTTTATTTTATTTCTAACATACAAGCAGATAAAATTTATTCTTAACTTGTAAACTGGTGAACCTTCATTTTATTTCTAACATATAAACAGATAGAACTTTATTCTTAACATACACACTATTGAAACTTCATTTTATTTCTAACATATAAACAGATAGAACTTTATTCTTAACATACACACTATTGAAACTTTATTCTTAACTTTTAAACTGGTGAAACTTTATTCTTAACTTTTAAACTGGTGAAACTTTATTTCATTTCTGACATGCAAGCAGATAAAACTTTATTCTTAACTTGCAAACTGGTGAACCTTCATTTTTATTTCTAACATATAAACATATAAACAGATAGAACTTTATTCTTAACATACACACTATTGAAACTTTATTTCTAACATACACACTATTGAAACTTTATTCTTAACTTTTAAACTGGTGAAACTTTATTTCATTTCTGACATACAAGCAGATAAAACTTTATTCTTAACCTGTAAACTGGTGAACCTTTATTTTTATTTCTAACATATAAACAGATAGAACTTTATTCTTAACGTACACACTGTTGAAACTTTATTTTTAACTTGTAAACGGTTGAAACTTTATTTCTGACGCACAAAGCGCTTAAACTTTATTTCCATCATACACACTATTGAAACTTTATTTTAATCTGAAACTTTATTTTTAACTTGTTAACGGTCGAAACTTTATTTTATTTCTAACAAACAAACAGATAAAACTTTATTCTTAACTTGTAAACTGATGAACCTTCATTTTTATTTCTAACATATAAACAGATAGAACTTTATTCTTAACATACACACTATTGAAACTTTATTCTTAACGTGCACACTGTTGAAACTTTATTTCTAACTTGTAAACTCTTGAAACTTTATTTTGATATACAAACAGCTAAAACTTTATTTCTAACGTATACACCATTGAAACTTTATTTTTTAACTTGTAAACTCTTGAAACTTAGTTTTTCATATACAAACAGCTAAAACTTTATTTCTAACATATACACTATTGAAACTTTATTTCTAACTTGTACACTGGTGAAACTTTATTTTTACTTGTAAACGGTTGAAACTTTGTTTTATTTCTATCATACAAACAGATAGAACTTTATTCTTAACTTGTAAACTGATGAAACTTCATTTTATTTCTAACATATAAACTGTTATAACTCTATTTTGAAGCACATAAACTATTAAAACTTTATTTCCAACGTGTACACTATTAAAACTTTATTTCAGCTTGTAAACTGTTCAAACTTTATTTTTTATCTTGCACACTATTTAAACTTTATTTTAAAACTTGTAAACTATTGAAACTTTATTTTTAACTTGCAAACTATTGAAACTTTATTTTATTTCTAACATATAAACAGATAGAACTTTATTCTTAACTTGTAAACTGGTGAAACTTCATTCTATTTCTAACATACAAACAGATAAAACTTTATTCTTAACATACACACACACACACTATTGAAACATTAGTTTTAACTTGTAACTCTTAAAACTTTATTTTTAACTTGTTAACGGTTGAAACTTTGTTTTATTTCTAACATACAAACAGATAGAACTTCATTCTTAACTTGTAAACTGGTGAACCTTCATTTTATTTCTAACTTGTAAACTCTTGAAACTGTATTTTGATATACAAACAGCTAAAACTTTATTTCTAACGCATACACCATTGAAACTTAATTTCTAACTTGTAAACTCTTGAAACAGTTATAATTTTATTTTTAACTTGTAGACTGTTGAAACTTTATTTTATTTCTAACATATAAACAGATAGAACTTTATTCTTAACTTGTAAACTGGTGAAACTTCATTCTATTTCTAACATATAAACAGATAGAACTTTATTCTTAACTTATAAACTTAAAGAGATAGAACTTTATTCGTAACTTGTAAACTGGTGAAACTTCATTCTATTTCTAACATGCAAACAGATAAAACTTTATTCTTAACATACACACACTATTGAAACATTAGTTAAACTTGTAAACTCTTAAAACTTTATTTTTAACTTGTTAACGGTTGAAACTTTGTTTTATTTCTAACATACAAACAGATAGAACTTTATTCTTAACTTGTAAACTGATGAAACTTCATTTTATTTCTAACATATAAACTGTTATAACTCTATTTTGAAGCACATAAACTATTAAAACTTTATTTCCAACGTGTACACTATTAAAACTTTATTTCAGCTTGTAAACTGTTCTAACTTTATTCTTAACATACATACACTATTGAAACATTAGTTTTAACTTGTAAACTCTTGAAACTTTATTTTTAACTTGTTAACGGTTGAAACTTTGTTTTATTTCTATCATAGAAACAGATAGAACTTTATTTCTAACGTACACACAATTGAAACTTTATCTTATTTCTAACATACAAACAGCTGAAACGTTATTTCTAATGCACATACTATTGGAACTTTTCTTTTAACTTATAATCTGTTGAAACTTTATTTTGACTTGTAAACTGATGAAACTTTATTTCTAACTGGTAAACTTTTGAAACTTTATTTTTAACTTGTAATTGTTGAAGCTTTAATTTTAACTTGTAAACTGTTGAAACTTTATTTTTAACTTGTAAACGGTTGAAACTTTGTTTTATTTCTATCAGACAAACAGATAGAACTTTATTCTTAACTTGTAAACTGATGAAACTTCATTTTATTTCTAACATATAAACTGTTATAACTCTATTTTGAAGCACATAAACTATTAAAACTTTATTTCCAACGTTTACACTATTAAAACTTTATTTCAGCTTGTAAACTGTTCAAACTTTATTTTTTATCTTGCACACTATTTAAACTTTATTTTAAAACTTGTAAACGGTTGAAACTTTATTTTTAACTTGCAAACTATTGAAACTTTATTTTATTTCTAACATATAAACAGATAGAACTTTATTCTTAACTTGTAAACTGGTGAAACTTCATTCTATTTCTAACATGCAAACAGATAAAACTTTATTCTTAACATACACACACACACACTATTGAAACATTAGTTTTAACTTGTAACTCTTAAAACTTTATTTTTAACTTGTTAACGGTTGAAACTTTGTTTTATTTCTAACATACAAACAGATAGAACTTCATTCTTAACTTGTAAACTGATGAACCTTCATTTTATTTCTAACTTGTAAACTCTTGAAACTTTATTTTGATATACAAACAGCTAAAACTTTATTTCTAACGCATACACCATTGAAACTTAATTTCTAACTTGTAAACTCTTGAAACAGTTATAATTTTATTTTTAACTTGTAGACTGTTGAAACTTTATTTCTAACATATAAACTGTTATAACTCTATTTTGAAGCACATAAACTATTAAAACTTTATTTCCAACGTGTACACTATTAAAACTTTATTTCAGCTTGTAAACTGTTCTAACTTTATTCTTAACATACATACACTATTGAAATATTAGTTTTAACTTGTAAACTCTTGAAACTTTATTTTTAACTTGTTAACGGTTGAAACTTTGTTTTATTTCTATCATAGAAACAGATAGAACTTTATTTCTAACGTACACACAATTGAAACTTTATCTTATTTCTAACATACAAACAGCTGAAACGTTATTTCTAATGCACATACTATTGGAACTTTTCTTTTAACTTATAATCTGTTGAAACTTTATTTTGACTTGTAAACTGATGAAACTTTATTTCTAACTGGTAAACTTTTGAAGTTTTATTTTTAACTTGTAATTGTTGAAGCTTTAATTTTAACTTGTAAACTGTTGAAACTTTATTTTTAACTTGTAAACGGTTGAAACTTTGTTTTATTTCTATCAGACAAACAGATAGAACTTTATTCTTAACTTGTAAACTGATGAAACTTCATTTTATTTCTAACATATAAACTGTTATAACTCTATTTTGAAGCACATAAACTATTAAAACTTTATTTCCAACGTGTACACTATTAAAACTTTATTTCAGCTTGTAAACTGTTCAAACTTTATTTTTTATCTTGCACACTATTTAAACTTTATTTTAAAACTTGTAAACGGTTGAAACTTTATTTTTAACTTGCAAACTATTGAAACTTTATTTTATTTCTAACATATAAACAGATAGAACTTTATTCTTAACTTGTAAACTGGTGAAACTTCATTCTATTTCTAACATACAAACAGATAAAACTTTATTCTTAACATACACACATACACACACTATTGAAACTTTATTTTCAATCTGTAAACTGTTGAAACTATATCTTTCATTTACAAATAGTAGAACGCTTAGTCTAACTTGTAAATCTTAAAACATTTCATATGGACGATGATGATAATAGATGAAATAGTGTCAAATAAATTAAGATAGCTTACACTTCTGATACAGGGATAGCAATCGACTGCGATCCATGTGTAAAGAGCTTGTTAGACTACGGAAGAGAGAAGTGTGTTATATTGCGTGTGGCGCGTGAGTGTCCTCCCTTTCATTCCATTCATCAATTCGTCTCATTGATAGAGACAGGTAGAACTCATGGCTCTCATAACGTATGCAATGGAAAGTTTTAGGCAACCTTCGACAGTTGGCTAAATGTCGCCCGAGTAAAAGTTTGAGATGATACACTCCTGGCAAACTAACTCATGAAGTAGCTTTGCTGTAATACATTTCTATCTGTAAACATATGATAATGTTAAAGTGAATCTAAAACTTTTCAGCTTATTAATTGTTCATCGTTGCATCAAGGCTTTAACACGTGAACAGTTATAATTTATTTTTAATTTACACTTAGTCTAACTTGTAAACTAGTAAATCTTGCGATCTTATTTTTACAAACAGTTACACCTTTATTTCTAACATATACACTATTGAAACTTTATTTCTAACTTGTAAACTCTTGAAACTTTATTTTGATATACAAACAGCTAAAACTTAATTTCTAACTTGTAAACTCTTGAAACAGTTATAATTTTATTTTTAATTTACACTTAGTCTAACTTGTAAACTAGTAAATCTTGCGATCTTATTTTTACAAACAGTTACACCTTTATTTCTAACGCATACACTATTGAAACTTTATTTCTAACTTGTAAATCTTAAAACATTTCATATGGACGATGATGATAGATGAAATAGTGTCAAATAAAATTAAGATAGCTTACACTTCTGATACAGGGATAGCAATCGACTGCGATCCATGTGTAAAGAGCTTGTTAGACTACGAAAGAGAGAAGTGTGTTATGTTGCGTGTGGCGCGTGAGTGTCCTCCCATTTCATTCCATTCATCAATTCGTCTCATTGATAGAGACAGGTAGAACTCATGGTTCTCATAACGTATGCAATGGAAAGTTTTAGGCAACCTTCGACAGTTGGCTAAATGTCGCCCTGGCGCGAATGCATACTACGTTGAGACAGAGGCAATCACTTGCAAACATGACGCAGAGAGGTTTAACAAGATTGACCATTGCCGAATGTCCCTTGCGGTATACATAGCTACGGGTTTCACCGCCGCCCTTTACAGGAACGCCCGTCGAAAGGAAGTATTACACCGAACTTCATTTGCAACGTTCAAGTTGACTGATAGCAGATTCAACTTAATGATAGTATTCGCCAGTCCGAAGACTGCCCAGGGCAAACCGCGAGGAGGTTCTATCATGTCTTGCCCCATGGTGGCCCTTAAGAGAGCCGATGGTTCGTTCTCGGGAGTAACGTCATCTTACACCCTACCAATTCTACTGAGAGAGTCTTTGACTCTCTCTTTGGTAGCACTGTCGACTTCCACACTAACTGGTACATGGCTAAAAAGTGGAATGTAGCGCCATTCCGTTGGATTGACAGCAGTTGCTGTCATCGGATTGCCAATCTGAGCAAGATTATTAAAAACTCTGTCTTGCTCCTCTAGCCTGACAAACTCCTCAAATAAATTTCGCGGCCTTAACTGCGGTCCGCGAGGAGAGCTGACTTGACTGTTCGGCGTCTGCATGATTGAAATGAAATGAGAGGCAGTGGTTTATATACCCCTCTAATGCGACGCAACGTTCAAGTTGACTGATAGCAGATTCAACTTAATGATAGTATTCGCCAGTCTAAAGACTGCCCAGGGCAAAGCGCATTGAAGGCTCTATCATGTCTTGCCCCATAGTGGCCGATTATACGGTAGTGTGTTAGTAGATTTCAATCATTGAAAAGGGAAGATGAGAATCATTTCATTTGTCTCATCAACGTTTATCATGGGAACAATCATTGAAGGGACATCTAATGAATTACATTTCACTCTACTCCATATCATAAAGACTAACCTTTGTCGAATGGCTGAAGTACTCTGACCTGGCGAGAGAAAGCGTCACGTTGAGTATGAAGTCGAACGCCCAACATGAGCAACGGCTCAGAGGTTTCGGTCTAACAAACGACGAACAACCCGTGCAACACAATCCCTCTACGGCAGTACCCGCCGTCCCGAAGGAACGCTCGAGCAAAGGAGGTATTACAGCGATGATGTGCTTTATGAGTAGAAGTGAATCTCTTGATAGCAAGAGACTATTCAACTAGATAGCAAGTCAAAAATAACCTGATAGCAGGACAAATGTATAGTCAGTAATTTACACTTAGTGAGGAATGATAGATTTGAGTGTAGTGAGTGGCACTCGATCCCGTCGACAGCCCGAAGGCCTTGTACTGATCACTAGGGAAGTGAGAGATCTTCCCCGATACCCGCTCTTTACAGCTGAAGACATCATTGTCACTGCCCCGAAGTGGTAACAGGAACGCCGAGTCAAAGGTAGTGAACAGTAGCTGGGATCTAACCCCTCAAAGCTGCCTTAGTCTTAGTTGAATTTGAAATCTGATAGCAGATTTGAACTTCGCATACTTGAAAACCTTGAGGAAACATCCCAAGTTGTTGCTTTGATCAGCTTGATAGCAAGCCGTAGAGAGCTTGATTCACCAGCGTTTTGCAATGGAGATGTTTAGAGGCCACCCATGACAAGATAGCTAAGACTCAACCGATTGGCGTTCAAAGTGCTACGTTGAGAGCTGTGTCAAATGCCCAACATGAGACATGAGTTGTCCCAGCGGTTACGGTCTTAAATATGACACATTCCCTTGCCACACTTATCACTACGGCATCGTCCGCCGTCCCGAAGGAACACCCTGTCAGTGGAATATTACAGCAAAACTCTCCGTGTCTTGCTCGCTTTCAGTGAAAAGCCGCTTATACCATGAGAAGACTGGCTCAGACATCATTAAAAATGCTTTCATTGACTTCAGCAGGGTCGAAAACCCCAGAAAACCTCCAAAACTAGTGAATTTAAAATTTTCAACTTTTTAGCACTACTTATGAAATTTTATAAGTAGTCCATCACTTAGGGCAGGTCAATAGCGACCGAACCTTTTTTGAATCAAGTCAAACGGACTTGTAGAAGCAAAGTTACGAGCCTTTAAAGTTTTGGAGTCTTTTATGGCCTGGAGACGAAGGCCATCTCCTGGCGAACCTCTAAGTCTGACGCCTTAGCTGATATCAGCAATGAAATTTTCTAAGTCGGTTTCTTACAGAAACTTGGAATTTGGAATGTCCGAAGCTATCATCGGAGCTCAGAGAGACGACCTACCTCTGACAGTCGTTCTCCTCTAAATGACAAGTCTCCGTTGGTTCCCAGCTTATATAGTGTGTGGCGATCAGCTGATGACGTAATACCCATCATCCAAACACTAAAAATCCCGTCTATCTCCGGTTCTAGTGCTCCGATTGAGCTGGAAATACACCATTTCCATGTAGAATTTGACGCTGAATCCGAATCTGGCCTCCGTTTTCCCATCCGATGCTTCGTTTTGGCTCTACAGTAGGCAGCCATCGCAAAAATTCTAACTCTGTCGTTTTTCCGAAAAATGTTGAAAATTTTTCTCGCCGATGACTTGAAACTCTCCGATTGACATGAAACTCACCATATAGATAAAGAATCTGACGCTGATTCCAAATCTGAAATCCGTTTTCCCATCCGATGCTTCGTTTTGAAGCTAGAGCCCAAAACGTCCCAAATTCTAACTCTGTCGTTTTTCACCAATGTCCGAAAATCTTAAATGGCATCTCACATCTAAACGAAGACAGATAGGAACAAGCCGATTCTTTCAGTGAATTTGTCTCACTCTTAGCTTTCAAACGAGCTATCGCACGACAAAATCCGTCCACTGGAAGCCAAAATCGAAGCAAGCTGTCCAGAGGGGGGGGGGACGTCAGCCGAAAATTTTTTCTCTCCGATTGAGCTGGAAATACACCATTTCCATGTAGAATTTGACGCTGAATCCGAATCTGGCCTCCGTTTTCCCATCCGATGCTTCGTTTTGGCTCTACAGTAGGCAGCCATCGCAAAAATTCTAACTCTGTCGTTTTTTCGAAAAATGTTGAAAATTTTTTCTCTCCGATTGACTTGAAACTCACCATACAGATAAAGAATTTCACGCTGATTCCAAATCTGAAATCCGTTTTCCAATCCGATGCTTCGTTTTGAAGCTAGAGCCCAAAACGTCCCAAATTCTAACTCTGTCGTTTTTCACCAATGTCCCAAAATCTTAAATGGTGTCTCACATCTAAACGAAGACAGATAGGAACAAGCCGATTCTTTCATTGAATTGGTCTCACTCTTAGCTTTCAAACGAGCTATCGCACGACAAAATCCATCCACTGGAAGCCAAAATCGAAGCAAGCTGTCCAGAGGGGGGGGGACGTCAGCGAAAAATTTTCTCTCTCCGATTGCTTTCAAATTCACCATACAGATGCAGAATTTCACGTAGATTCCGAATCTGGCCTCCGTTTTCTCATCCGATGCTTCGTTTGGGCGCTACACACCAAAACGTCCCAAATTCTAACTCTGTCGTTTTTTCGAAAAATGTTGAAAATTTTTTCTCTCCGATTGACTTGAAACTCACCATACAGATAAAGAATTTCACGCTGATTCCAAATCTGAAATCCGTTTTCCCATCCGATGCTTCGTTTTGAAGCTAGAGCCCAAAACGTCCCAAATTCTAACTCTGTCGTTTTTCGCCAATGTCCCAAAATCTTAAATGGCGTCTCACATCTAAACGAAGACAGATAGGAACAAGCCGATTCTTTCAGTGAATTTGTCTCACTCTTAGCTTTCAAACGAGCTATCGCACGACAAAATCCGTCCACTGGAAGCCAAAATCGAAGCAAGCTGTCCAGAGGGGGGGGGGACGTCAGTGAAATTTCTAAATTTGATGAAAAATGTTTTGGTGACGGTCCCAGGTCGAAATTCCACACTTTGGAAAATTTTCAAAATTTTACCCATACAAAGTCACTCTGACACTTAGGATTTTTTCAGGTAAGCGAGCTCCGACCTAAAATCTTGTAACCGCTCTAACTTTTGAACGAAGACAGATAGGAACAAGCCGATTCTTTCAGTGAATTTATCTCACTCTTAGCTTTCAAACGAGCTATCGCACGACAAAATCCGTCCACTGGAAGCTAAAATCGAAGCAAGCTGTCCAGAGGGGGGGGGGACGTCAGCGAAAAATTTTTTATCTCCGATTTCGCTGGAAACATCCTTCCTAACCCAAAATTTCACGTAGATTCCGAATCTGGCCTCCGTTTTCTCATCCGATGCTTCGTTTGGGCGCTAAACACCAAAACGTCCCAAATTCTAACTCTGTTAAAATTTTGAAGAAAAATTTTTTCTCACCAATTGCCTTGAAACTCACCCTACCGATGCAGAATTTTACGCTGAATCCGAATCTGGCAGCCATTTCACCATCCACGACAACCTAGACGGTCGCCCACGTCAACCTAGACGGTCGCCCACGTCAACCTAGACGGTCGCCCACGTCAACCTGGACGGTCGCCCAAGTCAACCAGGCGGTCGGACCAACTCACTCGAGTCTCACACTCTGACGTTCCAGAGGGGGGGGGGAGTCAGCGAACATGTTGTGAACCCACCTGGCCGGCACACCACGACAGACCACAACCTCTGTCGTTCCAGAGGGGGGGGGACTCAGACACGAAGCACCACGGCGGCCGACCACGACACTCTGCCGTGCCAGAGGGGGGGGGACGCAGCGATGGCCGCCATCTTGCGCGGTCCAGAAGTGGAGTTTTGCTTACTACTGTCGATATATTATATTCAAGAGTAATGTAGCTGCCTTTGATCATGCTTTTGGACCATTTGGAGATTTGCTTGCTTGCATGCTACAGGGTTCCTCTCAGCCAACCACAACTTCTTGTCTCGTGAGCGACGTTCTATTTCATCGTTTATCTTTGACATGAATTCGCAGACAAACTAACGAGCACATATTAAGTCGGAAAGTGACAGAAAATCGTCATAGTGATTGAACACTTTAATCTCCAGTGATTATATCTGTTCCTGAAATTGACCGAACTACACCTTTAATTATAAGATTTCTCAATGCCAACAGCCGAGCTATACCTCTGTGATACCTCTGTGATTTATGATGTGAAGTAATATGCCCTGATTGATCACAGTTGTGCAAGTATTGAGACATCAATTCCAAATTATGAAAAATCATTTGTATCATCTATGCTGGCATGTGTTAATGTAGGCTATGTATAATTTTCTATTGCATTTTTCAATTGCGCTGCCGCGGTTACTAGTCCTTCAAAAATCGAGGAAGTTGTATTTAAGGAAGTATCATCAAGCAAATCGCATTTTAGAAAGCGATTGCGCCATTTACTTTTCTATCCAAACTTTTCAAGATTTTCAAACATTTTCAACACGAAGCCTGTGTACAGGCACAATTTTCCGAGAAGTCAGTCTGACTGCAGATGATAGACAGATTGATCCATATGGAAACTCTTTGACGAGCGAATCGGTAAGGGTTTCATAATGAGATTAGGAATATTCTAATTTAGCCGACAACTTGCGGACCTGAAGAATGCTTGAAGGTACTGCAGCCTTAGAGACTAGCAGCAGCAACATAATGTAGCATTATAGCTAGAAAGTAGGGCTGTGCGCGGTGCACCGGTTCTCGGGCCGGTGCTCCAAAATATGCGAATTTCGATCAAATTGATGTTCTGATGTATAGTTTCAGTCATGATTAACTCATTTCATCTGTTATCTTTGTCACAGCAAATTTCGGAGAAAAAATGTTTTGTGCATGCAGCATTTCTACTTTCAAGATTTTGAAGTTTAAATTGACAATCACGAGACAATCTAGAGCGCGAAACAAATTACATTTCAGCTATACTTTAATTTGTGCTTCAGTGTAACTTTTCAAAATTTTCTGTGCCGGTGCGGGCAGGTGCGGAAAATTTGAATCACTGAAACGACAGTAAACTTTGAAAAGTGCGAGTTAGAACATCTTGGCCTTTTGTCATCTATCCCGCTTGACAGCACTTCTAATATATTTTACCTGTAGATTTATTAACTGTATGGATTTCTTATATATTCGAATGTAGTCTATTTAGTGCTATATTCCATGGATGGTTTGACTCCTTCGTGCATTGCATCGGTATCTTAATTTAACTTTAATTTCTTCCCTATGCCTGATGTAGACACAAGCGTGTGCACATGAGAGGCAGAGTGCGATCCAATCAAGAAATTTCATCCTCCAACAACGAAGTTTGGATGTGAAATGCGCAGATAAAAAGGAAATCTTTTTGCTGTCTGCAGTTGATGCAGCAGGAGAATTTGAAAAGATCAGACATCTCAGTCAGAGGTGTGATCGTGATGCAGTATCCCAAACCATTAGCAATTGAGACCTATAACCGATCACTGGATGGAGTATAGATGCCTACGTATAGGATCAGTAGCCTACACTTATCTGGAATTGTGTTTGTGAGAAAATCTCATATGTTTAAAGAAAGTCTGTCTCCATCTGTTTTACAGAGAATGCCTATACCCGGTGTGCAAGAAAAAACAATAAATCATTCAATGACCTTCCTTCTCAGAATTCTCGAAAAAAAGTCTTGTAATCTCACCGATGAGACGTGTTTTCTAAATCTGCTCGACGGATTCGATTGCCCTGCGGGGCTTAGCTTTCTAGCCGATCTCCAGTACCAAGGGTATGACAATCCCAGAGTCGGAGAAGAAAAAATGCCACCAGTGTTGTCAACAGGGGCGGAGAAATGATAATCATTTTCGATTCTACGGATGCCCTGGAAGTTCTAGACTTTTATGTCAACCCTAGTTTTGTCAATGTCACGACAGTCAATCTTGGTCAGGTGCAGTGATGTGAATTACTACATGTGATTTCAACTCATACATTGCACAGGCATACGTCCGTCTTAATCTGAGGCCGTTAACCGCACGGCGCACAGAATAGTGGTGACTAAATTCATGAAATACTATCAATTGTCAAAGTTCTTGTAGACATGCTTGCTATCTTGATTGACATCACAGGCATCAAACTAGACAGGAGCTGATGTTTTATGATGCAGTTGTCCTTGAACGCGTCTTTGCTTCATTGAAAATTGTTATCAATGCACCATTACTGTTCATATCAATTGGCGGCAGTGCTTAATACTCGTTTACAATTACTCGCACTTTCACTCTCTCACTCGCATCGAGGGCCGGTTGTACAGCAACAACTCATTCAGTCCTGAGAAATTTCAAGAGGTGAGAATATCTGCGGTTTTTATTCTGATATTTGATTTTGATTCTCTTATAATCTGCACATCTGATACTATTTCTCAAATTCTATTCACATTTATTAAGCTGTCGATTAAATGAATTGAATAATTCATTAGTCCTTTCGCCAATTAATGCTGCTGTGATGCCCAATTGATCTGCTTCTTGCAGCTGCATTATTACATTAAAACCCCAGACACTCACCTCAACAAATTTTCGTAATACTGAATTGCGTAATGTTGCTAATGTATGACCTTTTATGTACACATTCCGTGATAATATCTGCTGATAAAGCATAATGGACTGAGATGCGGTGAATGATTTTGTGTGACACAAAGTGATACATAAGGTGAGTACTTCGTATTCTAATCTGGCTCCTCTCCGATCGTTGCCTTATGTATCATTCATTACGAAAATGAAATTAATCGAGATTTTTAGTTTTCTTGATCGATATCGATATATATTTTTTTAAATTAAATGAAGCTAGTCAAGTCAAAGCGTAAGATCAAAACAATCTGCTGCTGACTCAGTTGATGAGCAAGACAGAGATCAAACTAGCAAAACTTCAGCATTTGCATTAGAATGTTTTGTCAACTATGCGATATTCCTTAATTAATAATTGTGCTTTAGATTACATGCTCTTGTAGATATACCAAGTTGTGCTACATGAAAAAAGTTAATATGGAAAATGCACTGCCACATCGACTTGCTGATAGCAGTAGAAACATTTTTTGTTAGCAAATTATTGTGTACTGTATTAGCTTTCATAATTTTATGCCATTTTATTTTTTCGTGCACATACTTGGTTTTTTTGTCAATTTTTCTATTTGATGTTCGAATTAACATCTTAATTTGATCAATCGATTATGTTGATGTTTGTGTTCAACCTTCAAATGAGAATTTTCTGAATCCTACGTTTGAATCTTAAGAAAGTGCAGGCGGGGTTGGGCACGACTTTTTTCGCGCGACTTATCGACCTCTTTTGTAAAAAATTGCATGTTTGGCATATCAAAAATAATCAGTGGCATCTGCATTCTCATGTGGTACTTTACTGTTTTAGTTATATTTTTCTGTTTTACCGTATTTTCTCATACCGTTACTTCTGCAAAGATCACCAGTCCGTCATCCGTTTATGGTTTAATACTTGAAATACGAGTATAACAAAACATATCTTTATTAATTTTTGGAACAACTGTAGAAAGAGCAATTAAAGAACAAACGCATGAAGCTCGAAATAAGGATCAAACACATCATGCTCAATTAGCGACAATTAGTGACCACTGGTATAATCAAGGTCAGCCATTCAAATTCAGAGAATCCTGTCAGCGTTTTCGGGTCTCAAAGACGTTTGATTTCTTTGGAGCAGTTTCTCAGCGATGCTGAACACTCGGTCTGATGGCGCACTGCTCGGCTGAATCGAAAGTAGCTTGCGAGCCTCGGAGGCCAGTATTGAAAAATTGTCCTGGTTTTGATTCTACCACTTGAGTGAATTCGCACTGGTGTGATTTGTCGGGAAAGAAAGAAACAATGCTAATTCTTCTTGAATTCTGTCGTTTTCGTTGTTGACATTAGACATTTCAACTTCAGGAACATCAAAAGCAAATGAACGTAACCTACTTCGAGAATCACTTGCTGCTAGTTTCAAATCTTGAACTGAAGCATTTTGTGCTAGTAGTAAGAAAACCTCCACTTTAAACACAGCGCCCCCCCCTCGGGAGAGAGTCTTGGTCGGCCGTCCAGGTTGACTTGGGCGGCCGACCAGGTTGGCAGATTTTGAAAAACGACAGAGTTAACGGCGAATTTGGGATGTTTTGGTTTCTATCGTCTAAACGGCAGCTCCAATGGCAGATCTGAGACCAGATTTGGAATCAGCGTCAAATTCTGCATCGGTAGGGTGATTTCCAGCTCAATCGGCGAGAAAAAATTTTCAAAATTTTTCCGAAAACGGCGAATTTGGGATGTTTTT
The DNA here is from genome assembly GCA_907163375.1 of Prostheceraeus crozeri. Classification (NCBI taxonomy): domain Eukaryota; kingdom Metazoa; phylum Platyhelminthes; order Polycladida; family Euryleptidae; genus Prostheceraeus; species Prostheceraeus crozeri. Next base: position 25,517 of record CAJQUW010009338.1, read on the forward strand.
GGGCTGTAGAGCCAAAACGAAGCATCGGATGAAAAAACGGAGGTCAGATTCGGATTCAGCGTCAAATTCTGCATCGGTAGGGTGATTTCCAGCTTCATCGGAGAGAAAAACTTTTTGGGACGTCCCCCCCTCGGCAGCGTTGCTTCCAACTTTGGTTCTAGAGATCGTAGAAAGTCGTGCAATAGCTCGTTTGAAAGCTAAGAGTGAGACAAATTCAGTGGAAGAACCGGCTTGTTCATATCTGTTTTCGTTTAGATGTGAGACGCCATTTAAGCTTTGGGAAATTGGCGAAAAATTAATTTAAATTTGGAGTTAGAATTTTTCAAAAACAGCTCCAGCGGGCGAATGAAGGCTCGGATGGGTAAACGGAGACCAGATTTGGAATCAGCTTGATGTTATTGCCCAATGAGGATCATGCATTTCTCTATAAATAATGAGACTTTAGAATGACGATCATTCTATCTTTGAATCATATAAGTGACGGACGCACGTTCTCTCAGCTCATCTATCCTACTTTTCAACTAGAATGGTAAGTCGGAAAACTTCCCTCCACCTCCTTTCTTGAATGTTAACCTAATCACATCTTTCCGCTTTCAGTCTTCTACATCACTTACCAGACTAGATGCTGATGTCCAGACGGTACAAGGTCCGCTACAATCAAGCCATCTACTGTTGAGACCGGTGGAGGAAGCAACACAGGTACATAATTCTACACCCCTACAGCGTAAATTTAGACAAGGCATACGCTATTTCGATCATGCTATAGCACTGGAAATGGGAATGATCCCTTCCACAGACGTGAGTGTGAAGAGGAATCGGTATGGAGACTACGTCATCATTCCTGTAGCTCCATACATACGTCGCCAGCTTGACATTATTGAAGAATTTGTGACACTAAATATGGATATCCCTACTCCCCTTGACGAAGTGTGGAGAGCGAGAGATGACAAGGATACACCATATAAAAAGATATGGGAAGGTAAACGACTTTCTCTACCACTATCGCATTGGTGTTCTTACTATCGAAAGGATGGACAACAAATAAGACCCATCAGGTGTGAAGAGCTCGCAGAAGGCACTTGGAATATTCGTTTCACAATAAGCGGACTATATTATGGTTATCATAAGGATAATAAATTGGTCTCTATAGCAATGCATACTCAATCCATCCTATATATACCAAAGCAGCCAGATGTTAATAACATTATTGATCAAATCCTCAACGAGAGCGGTTGGAAGCACAAGTCAGAGAATAATGTTGCCGGAAAACGCAAATCAAAGAAGGAGAATCGCTAATCCTTTCCTATCTCTACCTTATGACACTTTGCTTATGTGTTTTGAGTGTCGTAGACGTGGTCTTATCAGATACATTTTACTTCTTCGCTGTCATCATGTTATTTGTGTATTTTGTCGTGAACAGCATCGTTGCACTTCTTCATATTGTAATATGTTATAGGATTTTTCATCCGACGAGTAAAACTATGTCATTTTCTTTTTAGTCATCCACCATCATTTTTATGGATTGTGAGAGTGAACCTGTACAGGAGCTCAGTGCTATTGCCATGGACAATTGCTCATATCAGATTGTTAGTGTTTATCATCATCATACCAAGTGTGATCCCAAAGCTGATGGATGGGCGAGAAAACATATTCATGGACTTAATCAACAATATTTACAAGACTTTGGTCTTCCTAGTGAAAGTGCTCTTCTTATTGACTTTAAAAGATGGCTAGCAGCCTTCAATGTTGTACGTATCTTTTGTAATGATCCCTCCAAGGAGTAAAATCTTTTTCCTAATCTAGTCATTAATGATATTCTACTTCCACCTTGGGATAGTAGAGTTAATCAACACTATCATGAAGTTACGAAACGTTTCAAGGAACTGAGTGTTCCCATTTCAAATGTTCGTTGTATTAGTTACATTCATAATCAATGTTCTTTTCCTCCATACCTCAACACCGCCAAAGTAAGGTTTGGTTTTCATTGCTCTCTGTATGATAGTTACCAACTGTATCTATTTTATTTGTTTCAAACCCAAAATTTGTAATGCATGCTTGAAGAAGTCATTCAATTAAAGCTTTATGTAAAGACTTGCTTTTTTTCATGCAATTGGAGGGATAGATGCAGGATAACAATGTCTTTCTCAAGTGATTGTGGAACATTGCGTTTTCATAGGCAAAGTTTAAGAGGGACTATTCAAGATTATGTGATAACATTTCATAAAGATGATATTAACATCAAATCAGTTATTGGTGATACTAGCACACTATTTTTGAAGTTAGTGGATACGTTTTCTGATAAAATTGTAATGGAGCGATTAGTTGCGAAAATTCATTTCAGTCATTTTGGGAAAGAAGAGGTAGAAGATCGTTTCTTCCACTTTGCTTCCTATTCAATGGAAGTTGTAGATAATCCTGAAAAATTTTTCGAAAGACATACGGGAAAAATTGCTCAACGTCTTGATGCATTTAACCATCACGGTAGCAGTCTAGTGATTGAAGCAATTTCACATATTCACATTCAACTTTCTATAAAAGAAACTTAAAGATGCAATGGTACTTGATTGTAGCACAATTGGTTTTCGAGTTATGTCTACTTACTCTCGAAGTATATTCCTTCTGTACATGCGTCTATTATTTAGAAAAGGCTAGCACGTTCATGTCGTCAAAAAGACTTGCTTTAGAAGTTGTTAGTAAGATTGAAAATATGTGTGATGTATGTAAGCGAAAGGATGGAAGTGAAAAACGCATCTTTGAGAGATGTAAGCATACTTTCTGCCATCGCTGTTTCATACGCTGCTGTATTCAACTCTGTCAATGTAGCCACTGTGATATAGCTCATTTTGAGTGTCACTTCTGCCATAAAAGTTAGTACCTATGCAAATATGGAAAACTAAAGTTGTGACAATGGCAAAGAGAAAAATGGCGAGACGTAAAAGTCGAAAGTCTTCAAAATTTTCTGCAGTCATTCGAGCTCTTCAACGAATGAAAGGAAATCATCGATATAATGCTATACGACATGCTAATGATAAATTTATTCGAGTAATTGTTTCTCATGTGAGAAGTTTGAGGACAAAGAAATTATCACCACAACAACGGAAGTTACTTAAGCGATATACTACAAAATTACGATTCATCTCCAATCCTAAAATCACCCTTCAAAGAAAGAGGAAAATTCTGTCACGAAAGGGTGGTTTCCTTTCAGCAATGCTTCCGATGTTAGCTCCTGTAGTGGGCAACGTATTGGGTAATATCTTTGGTCCTAAGCGTTAATTATGCAAATGTTGAGTCTCAAAGTATTAAAATGGATTTCAGACTTCAATGTGATAAAGTTGTGACTTTATCAGGCCCATCCCATGCAGGTAAAACTGTTTTCACTCTGAATTTGCTAGACAAAAGAAAAGAATTGTTTAAGGAACCTATCAATCAAGTGATTTGGTGTTACGATATTTATCAACCGTCACTCTTTCAGGAATTGCAACGTCGTAACTTTATTCGAAATGAAGGAATTATTCGAGCTGATAAGATAGAGTCCAACGATGTCGTTGTAATGGATGATCTATTGAAGGAAAGCAAGAATTCTAAAGACGTTACAGATATGTTCACTCGCGTAGCACATCACAAAAGGTGCTTTACAATCTATATCACGCAAAATTTGTTTCCTGATGGGAAAGAAGCCCGCACACGAAACCTGAATACGCACTATTACGCTATCTTTAAGAATCCACGAGATAGAAGTCAATTTGAAATTTTAGCGCGACAAGTTTCGCCGAGAGGTTCAAAAGCCTTAATTGAAATTTTTCAAGCAGCAACTGAAAAACCACACGGTTAATTATTTATTGATTTCACACTAGTGTCCGGAACAATTTTCATTTCGAAGTGATATTTTGAAAAAACCTATGATTATCTACAAACTATGAGCTCCTATTCTCGCATGGTTGTTATTCCTCAGGATGAATATGTGCAATTGACTGCTTTACAGCAAGTAAAGCAACCTCTAGCAAATCAAATTTATAAGAAAGAACTGGATTATCAGGAAAATGCACATATTAAAGATCCATATCGCGCAGTTTTATTGCAATCAGAAACTGTTGAAGAATTGAAAAGTTTGAAGAATAAGATGCGTGACTCTGTTTCGACTGCTACACCTTTAGCATCTCGTGCACATGCAATAGCTCTTTTCAACAGCATTGAACCATATCTCAATGTGAATGATAGAGGTGAAATCATTACAGATGATGATAAAATTATTAGCGCTTCGCGTTATGAAGACTTGATTCAGTAATCAACGCGTAGAAAACGTCGACAAGGTTATGTCCCACATGGTTGGTCGTATTTTCTTCAACTATTGAAAAAAGCATAATGTTCCAAAATTTGCATTGAATAATGAAGCATTGAAAGAATTTGATTCTACTTCAGAAGTTGGTACTACTTCAAATGTTAATTCTGTTCCTAAAATTAGGAGTGTTACAATGCCAAGAAATTGGTTTAAGAGTTAACCTTCTACATCCCCTTCCACACTTACTAAGGAAACAAGAGGAAGAGAACGACGTAGATCTACACCCTCTAGACAAACAAGAGAAAAAGATAGGCGTAGAAGATCTTCATCAAAGAAATACATGTTCTCAGACTATTAATATGAAGCAGTTGTGTTGCATACCATGCAATGAACCGCCGGAAGTGCATGTTGATGTAACATGTACTTGCTGTGCCAGCTCTTACAGTGAGACTCCTAAGCAATGTGAACATCAACGTAAATCTGCTAAATCTTGTGGCTGTCGTAAGTGTAAAAGGCAAGAAAGCAAAAACATGAGAAGAAGGAGGAAGAGTCAGTCGTCATCACATGAACTTTTAAAGTCAATATACTATGATGTAAAACATCCAGCAGGATTTGCATCTATAAAGAAATTGTCAAAAGCGAGTGGTCTTGCAAAATCACAAGTTAAACAATGGTTAAAGGGTCAGGCTACCTATACACTCCACAAACAAGCGAAAAAGAAGTACCGTACCCGTCATTATATTACTCATGACATTGATGAACAGTGGCAGGCAGATTTGTGTGACGTTGCCTCTATTTCAAAACATAACTCGGGAAATAATTTTACTTTGACAGTAATTGATATTTTCTCGGGATGTGCGTGGGCTCAACCATTAAAAACTAAAGAAGGTAAACGAGTAGCAAAGGCATTTCAGTCAATTTTCCAAGAGGGTCGCATTCCAAAGAGAATTCAGAGTGATCAAAAAGAGCTCGAAAGTCAGCATGTGGGAAGATTGTTTGAGAGATATGACATTTGAGTTGTTTAGTGTAAAAAGTGCCTATAAGGCTGCATTAGTTGAACGTTTTAACCGCACACTGAAAAATCGGTTGTGGCGACATTTTACTGTCAACTTAACACAAAATTGGACAAAGATTCTACAAGATACGGTACATGCCTACAATCACTCTGTGCATCGTTCTATTGGACACAGACCAGCAGATGTGAATGCTGACAATGTAGATGAAGTGCGTAAAACATTCCAACGTAAGCGTAATAATGCAAAAAGTCATGTAAAAATAGGAGATAAAGTTCGCATATCAAAAGTGAAGAGTGTTTTTTGCCAAAGGTTATCTCCCGAATTGGACAGAAGAAATTTTTACAGTTTCAAACATCAATAAAAAAGACTCCCACAACTTACAAGTTAAAAGATTACGATAATGAAGAAATAGATGGCAACTTTTACCGTGATGAGATTGAGGTAGTCACTGAAAGTGAAACATATTTAGTAGAGAAAATCATCCGTTGCAAAAAACGTCAAGGCGAAGAATGGTGTCCTGTTAAATGGCTCGGTTATCCTTCAAGTATGAACTCTTGGATGCGTCGTGCACACATTTTTCATCAAGGTGATCGCAAGTGATTTATGCAAAACTACAACTTGCGAGTTCAAGATTTAAGTAATGAATCCGACTGCATCGTTTTATTCACGGCCCTCCTATGTAAGTGGCGCGGGTGCAATTTACAGTGGTGCTCGCCGTCAACGTGGAGGTAGTATATTTGGTGCGCTGAAATCTGTTGTAACTCCTCTCTCATCTACTGTCGGAAAAACTTTAAAACGACCTGTTTTAAGTAATGATGTTGGCTTTGCTGGTGATGTTGTCAATGATATTGCCAGTGGAAAAAATATAAAGAGTACTTTACTAAATCGTGGGAAGGAATTCGGTTTAAGAACATTACAGGAATCCTTAACTCGTAATCGACAAAAGAAAGTACCTAAACGAATGAATGTTAGAAGAAAAAGAAAACAGCGCGGAGCTGGTAAGAGGCGAACTTCACGCAAATCTAAGAAAAGGCATTCACGCAAACGCCGTGCGCGCTCTGATCCTTCATCGCGTGCTAAACGACGACGCTGTCATAACTTCTAATCATGGAGTGTAAAACTTGAAATTTTTGTTTGTTTGATCAACAAGCGATACAGACAGATATTCTTAGTTCAAGTATTGCAGATTATCATCCTCGAACTGCTGAGAATACTGGTCCAATTGAATTTGTCATTCCTGGCGCTAGTGATGACTACATTGATTTAAGTTATGCGATGGTTGATGTGCGGTTCAAAATTCAGCAAGCAGATGGTACTAACATCGATGCTACACATAAAGTTGGTCTGAACAATTTACCGCTGGCAACACTATTTCGTGATGTTTCTCTAACTATTGGAGAGCAGCAGGTAGAAGGTGGACACAGCGATTATCCCTATAAAGCATATTTCAATGCCCTATTACAGTTTCTTCCGTCAGCACAAAAGAGTCATATGGAAGCAATGGGATGGTATAGAGATCAAGCAACACAATCTGATAGTGAGACAAACGCTGGTTTTGTGAAGCGATCTGCTTTGATTAAAGATAGTTAAGTATGTCAGCTATAGTGTCCACTAAATCTTGGCTTCTTCAGACAGTCAAAGTATTTACTCTGTAATACCAGCATGCGAGTCAAACTTACATTGAACAAGCCTGAATTTTTGTTGAATGCATATGCTTAAGTTGTCAATTTTAAAATCCATGTGGAAGATCTTACGCTATACATTCGTCGAGTGGTAGCTAATCCAAGTGTAATTAGAGGACATACTGAGGGTCTTAACCGTAGCAATGCTATTTATCCTATTCAACATACAAAGCTTCTCACATTTACTATTCCTAAAGATCAAAAGAGTTTTATGAAAGATGGCCTCTTTCCATCAGAAGCACCAAAACTCCTAATGGTAGCAATGGTTGAAAATGATGCATTCAATGGTAATGTCAAGAAGGATCCATTCAACTTCAAACACAACAGTTTGAGCGAAATTGCTTTACGTGTAAATGGTGTCAGTCATCCTGGACCGCCCTATAGACCAGACTTCTCTTCTTATCAATTTTTGCGCAGCTATGTTGACTATATGAATGTCTTTGGCTTTTACAACACAGACGACACCAACGGGCTTACAATGAAATGGTTTAAGAATGGCTATACTATTTATGCATTTGATTTGACTACCGACAGTGATATTAGTGCACGTTATCGTCAAGCTAACGTTCCTCATAATATTCGCTTGGATCTGGAGTTTAAAACAACGCTAGCTGCGACGATCAATGTATTGATTCATGCAGTTTTTGATTCAAATATTGAGATAACTAAGTATCGTGACGTGATTCTTCACTATAATCGCTAATGAGTTGGTTGAATGCTGACGATATTAAAGCTAAAGTGCAGCGTAATGCAGATAAAGCTACGTTGAAAGCTTTTGATAATGTCTATTCGTTAGATACCCTACCAACTACGGTAAAACAGTATCTCATCTTTATTGTATTGAACACTCAGTCAAAGAATTTAGAAGGTGATCATTGGAAAGCTATCTTTATTGGAAAAGACAGACGCGGTGAGCTATTTGACTCTCTTGCTCAACCTCCAAATATACCAACACCGCAGTGGTTGAGAAAACATACTCGTCAATATCAACGAAATGAGCGCATACTACAACATCCACTTTCATCAACTTGTGGTGCTTTCGTATTGTACTTCATTTTAAAACGTTTGCATGTACGTCGATTTAAATCTGTTATTCAAAAGTTTTCATGTAACCCATCTTCTAATGAAAAGATGATTTGTAAGTTCTATAATGATTTGAAATAAGACATCATCATATTGGAATAAAAATTATTTTTATTTCACAATCCACTGGGTATGTACGTATTCGATTAAATGGTCTAGGATTGTATCTGCTTGCACTTCTGATTTCAGTACAGTAATGATAACTTTACTGTTGTAAAAGATTGTAATATGTACAGGATTCCAACAATTAATGAGAGCTGCAGGAAAAAGTTCTGGCTCATAACACATAGGCACTGAAAATGTCGATATGATAAAGCAAATTCTCTTCTCATATATCAAGTATAGTCTTTGAAATAAACGTTTTGATCATAATCAATGTTGTAGGGAATCTAATTTCCAACTCTTCATGATGGAGCGTAACATTGTGTTGAAGGTGGTGTCTGATTAAGATTTGCATAGCAAAGCGATGAACTCTTGACGAATAAATGACATAATGGAGCGATGTATCCATCTTTTATATTTTTCCAATTGTATTTGCGAAATGAAAAATAGATTGAGGAATCAGAATGACAGATTTGAATTTCATTTCTGTAATGTTGAAGCCAAACTTGATTACCCAAAGAGATGAATTTTAGCGTTTTAAAATATTCCAAATCCCTCATGATGTCATTAAGATTAAAAAATTGCCGCCATGTTAATGTAATTCCTCTCGATGTATTTTCATGAGAATTTTTGAAATGAACGTTTCCATTGCGATCAACTTTGATGTATTGTTGAGAATCCAAAATCCAAGTCTTCATGATGCTATGCAAATTGGTAATATATAGATCACCAGAATATGAAAATGTCGTTTTACCATATTTAGCTTAGCAATGCAGTAACAAATAGATTTGCTAGTAATCGAACCGCTATCTTTTCTACTCCCATTGATAATATACAACAGCTGAATGGAGAGTGGGAAGTAGGGGTCACATAACTTGTTCACAGTAACTGTGTCTATACTTTTGATCATGAGGTGATGACTATTAATATGAGACGCACAGCTGCTTACCAGGTAATGTGAAAAGGGCTGCCGAGTATACATTCCACAATGGTCGAAGAAAGATCTTCTATCATGTCAGAAATTCGTATATGATTTCCTGAATAAAGCGTGTTAACACATTGTCCAAATTACTCCGCACAATGGTGATCATAATTATATACATCATGTAGTTGATAAAGATTGGATTGTTGCTTTGAGTTCCAGTTTAAGAAATGATTTAGGCTACCTCGCTAGCGCCTTAACAAGCTATGATAATTATAACGTTAATTACCACCCAAGTGGTCATAAACAGTTAATATATCGAGAGGAAGCTTATTATGTAGATCTTATTCCAAGAAATGAGAAGACGTTGGTGAAGAAGATTGTGATTAAGCCAAGAAAGACAAACATGACTCCTGAAACATTATTGAAGAAATTTAGTTATCTCCTTCGAGTTGATGGTAAACAAGTGGCAACATTGACTTATATCAAATCATCTAATCATATTGCAATAAATAAATTAAATGATGATGATCTAGCATTAGTTTGTTCAAAAGATTTTCATCAGTTCTTACGACATCGTTCTGCAGCTGTTCATGGAAAATTTGATATGCAACATTTACCATGTGAAAGGTCAAATCAATTTGATACAGAAAGCGTATAGAGCCTTTAGGTGGTATCTTGCATGAAACAAGAGGGTTGATGCCTCGAATTATTACTTCAGTTAAATTGGTTATAGATTATTTGAATGAAGTGATTAATGAGCAACATATTTCGTTTTCTGAAAAAGAAGGTGCTTTGTCCCTCACTGTAAGTGGGAAAGGTATTGAACTAATTATGGATAAAACTCTAATGGACATTTTGGGTTTTGATCAAAATATCTTTAGAAGTGGTACTGTAACCAAAGCTAGCGCAGACATGTCGCTATCGCGTCGTATTAACTATTTTCAGATATATTCCAATATTGTTGAAGATGTACGTGTGGGAGATGTTGAAGCTCCATTGCTAGCAATAATACCATACCAGCCAAAAAGCTACAGTATTTTATCTGAGCATACTTTCAAGAAAGTGCATTATACAAAGCTGAAATCAAACTACATCCCACAAATTGATATTGCAATAATGACGATGCTGATGCGTTGATTCCTTTTCATAAAGATGCTGTAACAAGTATCACACTCCATTTCCGAATGAAGAGTTAATGCAAAAGTATGCTAATATATTTTTCCAATGTGATTAGTATGGAAAGTGAAAATAGAGATTCGTTTCTAATTTACTTACCCAGTAATGCTTCTATGAATAAATTTCCTAATAATAAACCATCAGACTTTCGAGTAGAATTTAATCGCTCACTACATCTAGAAGGTGAATGGGAAGTAGGTGTTTCCAGCATTTGCTATGATAGCAATATTCAGAATGTGAATGATTTGGAAGAAATGATATTGACTCCTCGCACCCATGATGGAATAACGATGAATAATGCATTCCAGTTCCTATACAATTTAACGTCAGATGGAAAGTGGAACTATGAATGGATTCAGATAAAATCAGATTATTATGGCCCATTTGGGAATGAGAAAATTATCAAGGCATTCAATAGTGGCAATACTTTCATCATGAAGAATAAAAATCAGAAAGCTTATGAGTTTACTATCTATCATTGGAATGGGAGGCAGTTCCTTCGCTTTCATTCTTTTACTAAAGGTCTTACACTGAGGTTGGATAATGAATTCTATCCACATCTCGGTTTTGGGCATGGACTACATCTAACGTCAATTGCTACTGCAAATGTTAGAAAAGTTTATTCAAATCGAATCAACAAATTTCATTATAAATTTAAAATATTTGATGAAGATGTTGTAGAATGTGAAGAACGCATCATTTTGAAAAAGCGTGGTGTTCAACCTTTATCACTTATTGAGTTAGTAAAACGATGGAATGAGATTGTTGGTAAGAAGTATGGAGAGAAAATTTTGGCGGACAAAGATAAGTTGGTTATTCATGAATATAATGGCAAACTTACAGTTTATTTCTCTCCAACCTTGCGTCATTTTGTAAGACATCCAACACCTATTATTGGAAGCGGTGTGGTGTATGCTTCTCATGAATATCACACTAAAACTGATTCAGTTAATGATGAATGATGATCGCATCAAGAAAATTTACCAGTCTTATCAAGAATCTAAAGTTGGTATCAATATAATGCCGCGTCTATATCATACGGTTGGAAGCTTCATTCATGTAATAAATCCTTATATACAACAGAAGTTGAAACATGTGATGAAAAGTAAATATGATGTAAAGACGCAACACATTTCGTTTTCAATTGAAAATCAACGCGTTGTTCTGAAACTGGGTGATGACATTCAATGTCAATTGAGCAAAAATTTGAAAAAACATTTGGTTTTTCAATGCTACAAAATACGTTTACTGCTGCGCATACGATTGGTATAGAAACACCAATGACACTTGATAAACATGAACAACACCTTTACATTCAAAGTGATTTGATTCTATCTATTTCTGTTGGCGAGAAAAAAGAACACATTTTAAGTGATTTCATTCATGATAAGGATGCTTTATATGGAATAGTCGAGAAGATGTTTCAGCCTATTTTCTACCATCCTGTTATCAAACAAACTATCCCGTCTATTTCTCTCAAAATTACAAATGGTCTACATGAGTGCATCCATGTCAAAGATACTAAATCCCTCATAACGTTAGTGTTTCGGAAAAGAAAGTGAAGTCATTGCAAAATTTTATTGAAATAAAAAGATATGTATGAAAAATTCTTTTCACAGATATAGGGGGAATGGGCTGACTGTAGGCATATATTCACAAGGAAGTGCAATCTAAAGCGATACATAAAACAACAATGAATGTCAACAAAGGATCATCAAAATACTGATTTGAGACTGAATCTATTTACACATCTCCTGAATGTGGCAGTGTGAGTTTAATTCTTTTGGATTGTGATATGTTTGTATCAGGATGTCCATGTGGAAGAGATATGTTATGTCCTATCCAACACCTCCTATCCTCCCACGCTGAAAGTGCTCGCTTTCTAAATGTATGAGTTTTTACCTCATGCGTCTTTGATTTTAAGATGGTCATGTTGACAAACGTTACACACTTATTTTTAAAGGCCTTCTTATAGACCCTATGTTTCATTTTTACAACAATCGACTTAGATATGACTTTTCGCGCTTAATACTGTCACTGGAGTCTTTTGGTTTCATGAATACATTTTAGGACGAAGAAGAATCATTTCCTGAATTTCATTTCCTGCCATTTCATCTTTAAAGCATCCTAATTTTGCTTTATTTTTAGTAGAATATAGTGGGTGATCTGTAGGATAATTTGACGTATCAAAATAATTTTCTAAAGATATTTCTATTTCATTGAATTTTAACTCTTTCTGAGCAGCGATACTTAAAAAGAAACTGTCTGTATCACCACCCAGCAAACGCACGTCTTTAATTAGAGGACATGGTTTTAATATTCCATAGAAGAGTTGATACATTTCAAGCTTGGAATCATCTAATACAGCTTGTCCAATGTAGATGGACTTGCACAACTCTACTTCTGATTTTATCATTTTAACACCAACCAACTCATCATCTATAATATCTCTATCAATAAAGAGAGGTGATGCCGCTAACTTTTGAAATTTATCATTATGATTCACAAGTTTATAGTTTATACGTTTTCTAACATCCTTCATCGTCTTACCAAAAAGACTATTATTCTTATATTCAAAAAATTCCTTTTCAAAATTATTTTGGGCTAGTACACGTTTCTGGCTGTTACTATCAATATGTGGTTTCAGAAAGGCTTTCTGTCTAAATTTGATAATGCGGTGAACTGTTTTTAAAATCATGTCCATTTCTAAATAAGATTTTAAGATGGAAAAGTGGACTAGATAATTTTCTTTATCAAATTGAGTAAGCAAAAGTTTACGACAAGGCTTATACTTGGGCTGTCCACTCCCTTCTAAATCTTTATGAAATTGTTTCATTAAGTCCGAAAACATATCTTCAGTCACTTCACCTGATTCGAGCGCAAGTGGAAAATCCACAGTTTTATTTTTAATACTATTTGGATAGATAAGATCTACCTCAAAATAATATCCCCAATCACCATCATCTGGAATAGCTAGTATGTTTGAGGGATTGGAGAAATGTTGAATTTCACTATCACCTAGCCAGCTAAACTCAGAGTGAGGTAGAGGTTTGGATAGTGAACTATATAAATTATTCTGGTCATAGTACTTTAGATGAATCTGATCATCATCTACTATTTTTGATTTTATTTGATGTCTATTTACAAATGTGAGTCCACCGCGAATTCCTCGTTCAAATAAATTATACATCTCTGGATCTTGCAAAAGATGGATGGTCTCTCCACTCATTTTAAAAGCAGACTGGAATGACATGGCTGGAAGACTGACAAAGTGGATAGGGTCTAATTTATCTTCTTCTAATGTCACTCGTCGAAGCTCCTGAAATACATCAGCCAGCAAAAATACATCTAATTTTAGATAGGCGATCATATAATCGCTAAACGTTTGACAGTCAAACTTTGTCCATGCAACTTGAGCATGACTGTAATCTTCTACCTTACATTCTATACCAGTCAAATCATTTTTAAGTTTATCTATTGATGGAAGAGAAGTCTCACTAAGTTTAGAAATGTTGTCAAAGTATGCATATGGAGGCACTCCTTTGCATGTGATGACTTCATCTGTCAAGTTAGGATATTGTTTTTTCAAATTTTGAGTTAGTGGAAGAGACTTAAGATTTTGAACGAGAGATGCTAGTGATGAAGTCATGAATTGATAGGAATCTAAAAATTTTATATCAAAGTAGACTGTCTTATTTTCTTTATTCTTATCAACTGGTACTTTTGCTGTCATGGACATAAACTTTTCTCTCGTTTGAGCTATAACATTCATCAACCATCCCTTCATTTTTCCTAACCCCCTTTTATTATCATATGGCTGTCATAGCCTTTGAAGTTATGAAAAATTACGGGTAGAGTGCGCCGTTTCATTCTTAGAGAAAAATTGCATCTTGAACACAGTGCGTTTCTAAATTTGCCAGTGATGTGATCATGGTCGCGTACTTTCTTAATTTTACCCTCATCAAACGTTTTATTACATTTTGAGCAGACTTTACAACTTTCAAATTTTACCTGATCATCTGGTGTCATATTTTATGATCTGTGATAGAGTTCACTATCATATGTTTGTTGAAATTTACTAGCACTTTCCAGGAATTGCAAGAATTCGTGTATACAATCCTCACCTTGCCAGACGTGCATTTTATCATTTCTATTTTGAAAATGATTGTGCCATACCTCATAACAGGATATGGCTGCTGGCTTGTGGATGTTATCATCAATATAGCATTCGATGTCAGCATAGATGACACGAACAGGACTTAATTCACTGCCATTCTCTCTATATGAAAACTCCTTGTCTTTGGGCATGCGTTCCATTTGCAATTTACCTCGCTTACACCATTCATAATGTGTTTGAAATTTATCTTTTGACGAGAAGGATCTCATACAACGGTCACATGTGAAATGCTCCCCGCTTTTGGATGTTTAGTGGGAATATAGTCGATGAATATTTGGAATACTGCAGGAATGCCATTGTTAACTGCTATCCTCATATACCAACAAGAGATTGACAACCCGATCATAAGTTGATGAACGTTTGTTGTAGCGTACACCTTTAAGTCCTTTTTGCCAGACGTGAACAACTATTTCAATTTCATTTAATTTTTCAAATTTCTCAATATGTTTCAATTTCATATCTTCACTATTGCAGTCATCAAATTTCAATTCATTCTCCCATTGATGATATTTGATTTTACGGAAACGGTTGTTCTGTACATCATGATAGTGGAGAATGGATAAAACCGCATACTTAAAACAGTGCGATTCACAATCTATAGAAATGACTGCTTTCTTATCTTTTAACGTTTTTGGAAGATTGAAGGAGCCTCGTCCACTGTAATTTTCTAATAGAGTAATTTTAAACATGGCAGATTCTACACCATCAAAAATCAGACCACTATCGCGCTCGTTAAATTTATCAATATTTGATTTTAGCCCTTGAATGTGAAAATTTAACCATACTTCTTTATCTACTACCTCTGTAGCAGGAGAGGAGGGTATGTGAAACTCCAACTTCTAAACTATTTCGCCAGTATGATGGTCAACTTCAACATATTTTATTTTAAGATAGATGAACGCTTTTATTCTAAAGTTGTCTAAATTTCTAAAGAGTGTATATATCAATATTGAATTTTGATGAAACCACTCCGGAAAATCAGCAATGGTTTCTGAGGATTCCATATGGTAATTTCTCACTACATTATTGAGCGACACGTCAGTGAGACGGATAGAGAAGGTGCTGTTACTATAACTATCATTTGTATGCGTGTGGTGAATTCTATGTGAAGATAATTCAAAACGTGTTTCAAAAATTGAGTGCAAAAGTCGCAAGTAAAGGAGACATGTTGAATAGAATCATCCTCACCTCGGGAGATTGATGATGTCTTGGGTTGACATACACGTTGTCTGATGTGTCGGGCGAGATCACGCTTCCTTGTAAAGATGTGACCACAATCAGCACATTCCCGCTCATTAGATTCCCGCGACTGACCGCTTGAGTTGGTTCTGAAAGAGAAATCATTCTATCATCTCTAGTAAAGTTATAGTTTATTGTTACAACCTACCTTCACTTAACAGCTCTAAAGTTTCTTTGAGAAGGGAGCGTTTTGGTGATGAAGTAGATGGCTGAAATTGAGAACGATGCTATTAGCCAAACGTTTGAGGGAGATGAGTGAGGAAATCTTCAGCTTACAGTTTCAACGAAATCAAGTTTAAGTATGATACTTCCATGTCAGAAAATTGTATAGTTTATCAAAATAGAGACTTCACTTATTCTCAATACGTATCAAATATAGAATGAAAAATAAGTCTGTTTCCCCCCTTTTATATACTCTCATACTCGGCATTCACTGGCTATTCATTTGATTGGCTACTTACTTGTACTTAAGCACTAAGAAACCAAGTTTATAGCATACAATTTGAAGTCATGAATTCACCTACAGCAACTCTCTCCGCGGACACATCAACTTGCCCTCCCGCTCCAAAGAAGGTGAAGTTGGAGAAGAAGAAAACAGTGGAGGATATTCCAAGCTTGGAGTATCCGACTCTGACTGAGGAAGAGGAGATGGAAATGGTGTATGTCAGGTGGAAGTACCTACTATATAACAAGGAGGAATTGTCGAAGGAGGATGATATCAGCCTTCTCCATGACATACGGAGATGGTACAGCCCATCGTCCCAACCAAGAAACAAAGTGGAATGGAAGTACGTCTTTGGTGTTCTGGCTGCAGCGGAGGAAAGACTGCGACAACTTAAATGTGACTGTAGTAACTGTGAATCGCTGTGGGACAGTATCAGTACTGAAGAACTTTTAAACTACTTGTAATTTCCAATAAATGTTTTATTTGCTATATCTGTATGTTTTCATTTATTTCTGGGTAATGTAGTCATCAACATCATAGGGAAAAATCTAATCATTTGACAGCTCATTATAAATCATATCAGCTGATGCTAGACACTATCATTTTTTCTGAATACTACCTCAATCACTGAGGGAAAATATCAAAAAGTAGTGACATGTGGTTCTTTAGATTTATTTAAAATCAAAGCATACTTGATCGTTTGGGAGTATCTGACACTCTTCTCTCACGAGTTGTTTTCGGTATCCACTCCTCGTCTGTCCAGATAATTCTTACAGTTTTGTTACCACTCTCCTGACTACTCATGCCTTCATCGCGCTCATTGACGATCACAAAATTGTCATTTTAGCTGAGATTGACATATCTTGCAATCTTCTGACTTTAACAGTCTTTATCTAAATTAGAGTGATTCTGATTGGCTGTTGAGGAAAGTATTGTTGAATATCCTGTATAAATCAGAAGATTGCAGCACTTCTCATTCACATCATACGATCGAACAGCCTAGTATGGCAAATTCTTCTGAAGCATTGAATATTTTCTACAAAATTTTCGAAGTTGTTGATGAATGGGACGAGGATGTGGGCAGTGACAATAAACCCAAAATCGCCAATGTCGAGGAGAAGAGTGGTAACAAAAGTGACATCAGCCAAGTTGTATGGAGTGAGGGCGACTTCACACCAAAGACGACGCGACTCAGAAGAGTGCCGGATGCTCCAAAGCGAGTGGTATATTACAAGATTTATAATGACTTGAAACCAATCCCACTGAACTTTGATAAATAAATCTAAAGAACTACATGTCTTTGTTTTGCAATGTATTGATTTAGAAATGGAAATAATGGAAAGAATTTAGATATGGGGTTAATTGTATACATGATTGTGAATATCATCACATTTATTATCGGTCTACTTTTCTATCAAAAGAGATCGCACCATTAGAGAAGATAGAAAGTGATTTTGTATACGTGTGGCGTAAGAGTGACCTCCCATTTCATCCCTTCATCATATAGCCTCAATGATAGAGGCAGTTCTTAAAAGAACTCATGGCTCATTCTTAGATAACGTTCGCAATGGAGAATTCAAAAAGTAACCTGTGGCAGATAGCTAAGACTCAACCGATTGGCGTTCAAAGTCCTACGTTGAGAACTGTGTCAAATGCCCAACATGAGTTGCCCCAGAGGTTTCGGTCTAAAATATGACACACTCCCTTGCCACACTACGATATCATCCGCTGTCTCAAGAGAGATCGCCCACCAACAGGAAGAATTATACCGAAATCCTCCTTAACATGCAACGTTAAAGTTGACTGATAGCAGATACAACTTTGTGATTTTATTTTTTATTTGTATGATAGATTCAGTCAGACCAAAGTCTGTCCAAGGCAAACCACGTGGAAGTACTATCACATTTTGCCCCATGGTGGCCTCTTAAAGACCGTTGGTTCGTTCACGTCGCATCTGAAAATAGAAAGAAAATAGATGAAATTATATTCAAGTGATAGAGATGATATTAACTTACCATAAATTAACTTAATCGGTTCGTTGAACCTTCGATGGCGGTGGATGGGGAAGATACTTGGCCGGCAGTTTCCGCTTGCGGTGGCACAATTCCTTAATGTCACCATCATGTTTGATAGAGATGTATAGGCAGCGCATCTTCCCCATCGCCCCATCGTAGCACTCAAACGTGGTGTCCAGGTCCTCACTTTCAATTATTATATTGTCGACAATTATGCTGTTGACGACGGGAAGGTGGAGCGTTGTTCGTCTCTCCTCTTTCTTTTGGCTTTCAGTGAGGCTTATTTTGAGTTGTTCAAGTTTCAACTTCAACGTCTCTTCCTGAGCTTTTATTGTCTTTATGTAGGTAGCCTCCTCAGTGACACGTTTTTCGCTGCTAAGCGCCCTTTCACGGAAAGGTTCTAAACTTCAGGGCCCGAATCTCAGCTACCTGACCCTTAAGGTGAAAATTTTCGTCCCTAAGAGCCGCACATTCGTTCTTATAATGAGTCAGTTCGTCCTTCAATTTGGTAAGTGCGTACTCCTGGCTCACTTTTGCGATCTGGGCATCCTTGTTCCAGCTCTCTGTTTGCTGCTTTATCCCCTTCTTTACTGGGGAAGACTGCTGCGTGATTGCTTTCTTTATAGGGGAAGACTGGTTTGATGGCTTTCCTGTGTCTTCCACTTTCTTATTAATGACGACCTCCTCAGAATCGGAGTCGTCTGAGCTTTCCGATCTACTTAGATGTTCTGTGGTCGGAGCAGTAGGAGACAAGATGGTTGCAATTGCATCTTGCAGTGCTGCGTCTAAATCGAAAGATGTTTGCTCGAAATAGGGCGCGATCAATTTGCCGATGTCGGATGACGTGTAGCTGGCAAACCTTCTTAATCGGACATTCGGCGTGGGCAATGGAAAATGCCGTATGGTTCTTGCCTTTTAAAAATTTTAGGCAATGTGTGCAGCCGGAAATAACAGCTCTTTCCTCGTGAAAGTGAGAACTATTTTTATGTTTATTGATATGGCGTTTAAATTCGCCGCCTCTCTTAATCTCTCCACAAGAGCACTTTTTGAATAGAAATTTTGAGTTGCCTCCCATAATCTGTAGAAGGAAAGATGACATAGAATTACTGACAAGCAACATCGACAATCATTTTAAAAATCCAACTAATATGTCATTCAATACTTGAGGATAGACAAGCTAGGCTGATGAATCCGTTACAGGTATTACTCAGAGGGGATCTTATCCCGACTCCAAGGCCTCGGCCCTCAAATCCAACCTCCCGCGGACAGAGCGTGCGTCATATCACTGTGTTGGTATTCGGACCCCGATTTTGACATGAAAACCGGTGGAGTTATTTACATCAGGAAGCAAGTCTCGAGCCAAAGCTCGCCTCTGACAACTTTATAAAGGTCTTTATTGAAATCAGAAGGTTTGAAAACCCCGAAAAAGCACCAAAAATAGCGAATTTAAATTTTCTGGCATTTACTACTTCTTATGAAATTTTATAAGTAGTATGTGTATATAGGTCTGATCAATAGCGATCGAATCTTTTTTGAATCAAGTCAAAAGGACTTGTAGAAGCAAACTTACAAGCCTTTAAAGTTTTGGAGTCTTTTATGGCCTGGAGACTAAGGCCATCTCCTGGCTAACCTTTAAGTCTGACGCCTTAGCTGATATCAGCAATGAAATTTTCTAAGTCGGTGTCCTGAGGAAACCTGATTTCGAAATTTCAGATGCTATCATGAGAGCTCCGGAGAGACAACCTACCTCTGTCAATCTCTCATCTTAATGAAAAGTCTCATTCGGTTCCCAGCTTATATAGTTTGTAGCGATCAGCAGATGACGTAATCTTAATCATCCAAAAACTTTAAACGCTTCTATCACCGATTCTATAGGTCCGATTGAGCTGGCAAATTTACCACTTTGATGCAGAATTTGATGCTGAATCCGAATCTGACATCCGTTTTCCCATCCGATGCTTCGTTTTGGCTCTACAGCCCAAAAACATCCCAAATTCGCCGTTAACTGTCGTTTTTCAGAAAATTTTGAAAATTTTTTCTGTCTGATGGCTTTCAAATTTACCATGCTGATGCAGAATTTGACGCTGATTCCACATCTGGTCTCAGATCTGGCATTAGAGCAGCCGTTTAGCCGCTAGAGCCCAAAACATCCCAAATTCGCCGTTAACTCTGTCGTTTTTCGCCAATTTCCCAAAGCTTAAATGGCGTCTCACATCTAAACGAAAACAGATATGAACAAGCTGTTTCTTCCACTGAATTTGTCTCACTCTTAGCTTTCAAACGAGCTATTGCACGACTTTCTACGATCTCTAGAACCAAAGTTGGAAGAAACGCTGCCGAGTGGGGGGGACGTCCCAAAAGGTTTTTCTCTCCGATGAAGCTGGAAATCACCCTACCGATGCAGAATTTGACGCTGAATCCGAATCTGACCTCCGTTTTCTCATCCGATGCTTCGTTTTGGCTCTACAGCCCAAAAAACATCCCAAATTCACCGTTAACTGTCGTTTTTCGAAAAATTTTGAAAATTTTTTCGCTCTAATGGCTTTCAAATTTATCATGCTGATGCAGAATTTGACGCTGATTCCAAATCTGGTCTCAGATCTGCCATTGGAGCTGCCGTTTAGACGCTAGAAACCAAAACATTCCAAATTCGCCGTTAACTCTGTCGTTTTTCAAAATCTGCCAACCTGGTCGGCCGCCCAAGTCAATCTGGACGGCCGACCAAGACTCTCTCCCGAGGGGGGGCGCTGTGTTTAAAGTGGAGGTTTGCTTACTACTTGTGATTCTTTCATAGGGTCCCGGAATACGGTATATATTTTTTTATATACCATTTTATATACTTTTATCAAGCAGAAATTATGAAATTTTTCATTATTTTAACTTTAACCAGATCGATGGCAAGTCGACATTGGCTGCTTTTAAAGTGGGGAGAAAATCGTGTCGAATAATGCTCCGATAGACAAATTGATTGATACTTTGTGTGCGGTAGAAAGGTCTAATTAGACGTAACTCTGAAACAACCACCCATGCTGTTAGTCGTTCTGAATGTAAGGATTTGGGCATCGATTCATAAGGATTTTCTGTGACTCAAGTGCGATGCTTTTGGCTATTAACTTATCCGTCTAGACAGAAATTAGTCGTCACTGATATACACTTTTAAAAGAATTTTTCTTGCGTCACATCTCCAAGCATGTTGGCTACTCAAAGTCATTTGTGCACAATGTCGTCGCCGAAAGCTGAAACTCCATACCTACCGCGTTCAATTTATCATGCGCTTCAGCCCAACCACCACGCTATACGTGTCTCGTTCTATGAGTGGATTCGCGATAAGGAATTGACTGACGAGGACTTCCTTTTATAAACTTGGGTATTTCAGTGACGAAGATATTTTTTGGATAAATGGATAAGTTAATAGCCGAAAGTATCGCATTTGGGACACAGGAAATCTTTATGAATCGGTGGCCAAATTCATGCTTTCAGAACCGCTGACAACATGGGTGGCTGTTTCAGAGGACCTTTCTACCGCGCACAAAACAGCGATCAAGTTTTCTATCGGAGCATTATTCGAGAAGATTTTCTCCCCAGTTTGACAGTAGCCAATGCGGACTTGCCATCGGTCTGGTAAAAGATAAAGAAGATAAAAATGATAAGAAATTTGATAATTGAAGTTTGATAAAAACAAAAATAATTACATTTATTAAAGTTGGCCTTTCAGTTAAAAATTTTTGGACATAAGTTCATTTGACTTCATTGTTTAAAACATGATGGCTTGAAAACAGAATCACACCTTCCAAGGTATCTAAAAAAGTCTTATTAATACGTCTATTCAAACAGTGAAGATTGAGAACAAAATGAAATCGTCCGGTTTCTTTATGAACACCCTGTACTACAAAAGCAACTTCGATAGAAAACCCCATCTTTTTCCAATCAAGGACATCTTAATATAGTAACAGAGCAGGACGCTACACGAGCTGGAAGAAATAAGAGGCTGGCTTGTTGAGTCAGCTACGCAGTCAGACAACAGAGGCATATCTTCCCTATATTGACCGTATTTTTATTACCTATATTGACCTATATTTCATGACCGTGCAAGCTACATGAAATGCATAGTCCGGCAGCCAGAACGAGTTTCTGCAGGGAACGAGGCCGAAAAAGTGACTTCACACACAGTTGTACACCCCCTATGCCTACACGAATTGGCACGTCTGCCGAGTTCTTCTAGTTCCCTCTTCTTTGTAAATCCAATGGGACGCGGATTGAAGTTTTGACTAAAGTGAAATTTTGTATGTTTTCTCTGATTAAAAAAGAAAAAGTAGCTCAAGTCAGTCTTTTTTTTGCATGGATTGTCTTTTTTAGGTCATTTCCTGATGTACATGTCTTTATCGTGCATTTAATAAGCTATGTACGACGTGTGATGGTGGAAAATAAAGTGGATTAAAGTAGCTGTTTGTGTTTTTTTGCCGACATTAAGAGGGCAATCCAAAATCGAATTAGTCTAGTATTATAATCATGAACATGAAAATATGAATGAAAAAGAATCTCCATATCAAAAATAATACTCTGCTTCATTACTTTTTTCTCATAAATTTCATTTTAAAATTTCAAAAAGTCATTTTTAAAAAACACTAGAACTCGGGCAGACGCACCCAATTCGTAGGCATATAGGGGTTACAAACATTCATTGAAAGTCTCACTTTCGGCCTCGTTCCCTGCAGAAACTCGTTCTGGCTGCCGGACTATTTAGTGTTGGCGAGGTTTTGTTGTTCATTCATTAGGCAAATTGATAATTCGATCTTCCAAAGTCTATCTGTGTGTCGTGTGGAGTTTTTACTTAATATGTTACCAAATCCGTAACTTTTCAGCGTAAAAATAAAAAATGACAATACCATGTAAATATCTTTATTCAAAAATTAGAACTTTTGACAACTAATCTCGTGACATCAGTTTTCGAATCCTTTTTGAGAGGATTTGCGAACATTTGAAAGATCATCCGATCCTCTTTTGCTGTGTCACATTTGTAAAAACAGTTGGTGAATCGATGACAAACTTGAGTTGCTTAATCAAAGTCAAAAAATAAATACTCGTATAATAATTGAAAATATCTGGAAGTTCGATTGCTACAAGTTTCTTTGATAATTCTCTATTTACTTTGCACATTTATTACATTCTTTGTTTTGCTTGCCATTTACAATGTGATTGTAGCATGATGATGCACTTACTTGTCATGAACTACAACAATGTATCTGCTTATTTATCCATTGTTAGAAGATTCTGTATGGCTTTTGCAATACTCAACGATATGTTTCAATCCTGACTACAGGCACCGGAACAAGAGTGATGCTCCGTTCATTGATTCGACCCTGTTCGGTATCTACAACGTTTTTCCAATCTTCTCGTGGTCTCAAAGTTGGAGATACCGCTTCTGAACGTCGTGTTTTCACTAAGGAAGATGTGGAAACCTTTGCGAAGCTCTCCGGTGACACCAATCCTTTGCACCTCGACGAATCCTTTGCTGCTACCACGCGGTTTGGGCGATGCATTGTTCATGGCATTTTTGTCGCTGCGTGAGTTAAATAATATTCATGTAATCATTGGAATTAAGCAATTATCATCTAAATTATTAGACGATTAATTTAAAATCAATCGATTTTTCATTAAATTTCATGTAATATACGAATATTTTATTTTAATTCAATAATCTTCGAAGTGCCGATTATTGATAATTATGACAAATTCATCAACTCACTCACACGCATTCGACCCTCGTTGTGTTTGATTGGTTACTGTTATTATGTGTAGCTGTACACTTGTTCCATATAATTCAGTGTATCTATTAGCAATTTATGACACCAATTATATCGTAATGTGTAGTACATAAATTATATTATACTTTCAGAATGTTCTCAAGAATTATCGGAACTCACCTTCCTGGTACTGGAACAATTTATGTTCAACACACTTTGAAATTCACTGCTCCTTGTAAGCAATACAATGACTTTTATTGTTACTGAAGTAGTATGAATTGATCTCCACTTAGTTTTGGGGAGGCAATTTTCTATCATGCGAGTATTGATTAAGTGAGGCCGCTTAGCTGAGTAATTGTGCAATCTGTGGCTCTACTAATTCAACTGTTAGGCATAGCCTACAGAATTAATTAGAAATATATAATATCACAAAATGTTGATGGTGGTTAGAGGAAGATGGGGCATACTGGAAGAATGTATTTTTCTCTCCTTGAATTCAAAATATGTGTTTTAATACCCTTTTGATGGTTTCTTACGTATTTGGAGTATCTCTGACATGTGTTGTAGTCATCTTAAGTCTTAATCATTATCACAAGCGTTTAAAAAGTAAAAAAATGTCCAAACTGTACGCTGGAAACGGGGTAAAAGTTGGAACTGTCTGAGGTAAAGTTTGAATTTGAAATCATCTTGACAAATGACTCTGCCTTATTGCTCTAACTACTTCATACTGCTTAACTGTCATTATTTAAGCCCATGTTGAACTTTGAGGCAAAACTGATATTCAAATTATATTTTTTGCTAATTCTAGTTGTCATACATAGCCCTATAGTAGTCTCAAGAAAGCTCTATGACACATTGGTTAAAACTCATTTGTTGATAAGACTTTTACAGAGCTCTTACAGAAGCCCGAAATGCTCGAAAAATAGACGCTATGCCCGAAACTTCATATGTGAAATGCCCGCAAATTGTTGGGAGGTTGAAAACCTTGTGTATAAAAGATTTCATCGACAGTCGTGGCGAGAAAATCAAAGTTTTCCCTATCATGCTTTCGCTCGATCATTTATTGGCTTTCACTGATATAACGATCGACATGATAAAAGTAAAATACATTAGACTTCAAGAGATCTTCATTTTGAATTCATTATCTCTTATAAATCTATCTCTTATAAATCTATCCCTTACTACATGTCTCAATGATAAATTTGTTTCAGGTGAATGTCTTCAGTATTGATGCAGACTCTCGATCAGTGTTAAGGTATTTTTAATTTTCCAGCCCACACCCGTTTTTCCTTAGTTTTTCGTTAGTTTCAGAACTGCAAGCAGCAGCTGTGAAACTACAATGGTATCTTCCTTTTGGAAATAAAATTCTGCGCTCGTGTAGATTCATATCGCCTTCTTTCCAAAAGCATTGGAAATTAGAATCGTGGGCCGTCGCTTTGTCCGAAAATTTACCTTATGTTATCCAGAAAGAGGACATTTCTTCATTGGAATTGGAGATTCGTCATTTTCAAACATCAGATTGTGTAGCAGAATCGACGGTATCTAATTACTGGAAAAGAATCTGTAATACAGGAAGATATCCCAAAAGGTGAATGCAACCAGCTTTCCATTCGTTGGCGAAATCGATTGCATTGGCTGTCCACTGCTCCCATGACGCATTGTATACATGGAAATGCCGTGACTTCCAAAGCTGAGCGTGTGATGATTGTCATGAATTCATCCTATTCAGTTATCAAAGTTAAATTAGTTTGAGTTGGCACTTAGCTGTCATCATATCTGTAAATAGAACTTGTAGAATTCTTCTCGTACGAAGGACTCTATAATACTTTAACACTTTAAAAATTCCTTGCTATACTAGCTGTAAAGTCTAGCTATTCAAATCCAAACTTGACCCCAAAACAAATTCCATTTTTTGCTTCAGTTATAGATAGAAAAATCCAATGGTAAGATTCCCTATGAGAAATTTGATATGGTCTGATACATGGAGATATTTCCAAATTTGATATGAATTTGCTATAATAAGCACTTGATGATAGGAAAATTAATTTTAAATTTAAATCAAATTATTTTTAATTAAAATTATTATTTTTATAAGTTCAAACCCTATACAATCAAAAACTCAAAATTTACTAAAAGTGATATATAACACTAATTACTCCGCTACATCTGATGTGCAAACGTTGAAAATCTGAAATTTAGGTCTGAGCGTCTACTAGCAATAGTGCATGCTTGAATTCATTCCAGACTTGTTTCCTATCTTTGTTTTTCAACAGAGACATATCCAACCTTTACCCCATCTTCCCCTATTCATAATCAGTGGAGAATTTCAACCGCTTATTGAACGCCTGGATGTCCGGATTGTAGGTTATGTTGGAGAAGAAGTGGAAGCTACTGTTCGAGTGACAGAGCTGAAAGGACGGCGTGCAACCTTTGAAACGCGTGTTTTTTCCGTCGAGCGTGGAGAGGTGAGGGTTAATAAGAATGATTCAATCTGTAAAAGAGATCTACTTGTTATTGCACCAAGTTCAATTTTTCATCAGAACATAGGACAGAGTATTGTTTTCCTCTTTTTAGAAGGATCGCTCAGTCTTTGAATGATCATGAAAACCGGATGCAGTATCTAGACATTCTTTTTACTGTTTCACATGACTAATCAAATGCAGCCTTTGATATACACATTGAATAGTCAACAATTTGAAGTATTTCTGTAATGAGTTGTTGCATTCAATCTCACATTTCATTGTAAGCCCCTAAGAGAAAGACATATCGATCATATGATGAAAAGCACAAGGCATCACAAAGCGATGAGTGCAACACAGCACCTATAATGACCTTTTCAAGTCATGCGTTGATTATTATTGTTGCGAGTTTGACTTTTTGTGGACCGATAACTGGATATAAAATTTTCCCGTGGATATCATTGGCGCATAAGTACTCCTGCAAATGATGAAAAAGGTTTTAATTGGCATTTTTTGATTCTTCCTTTTTTCTTATTTGTGGTATGAGGGAAGAAGCATACAAGCAGATTTAGTGTGAAATTAAGCATTATAGCTGAAAAATTCACCCGAATGTTTACCTCCTCACGAGATTTTTTTCTATAGCGAACAAAACTTTCCGTATAGAAATTCGGTTGAAATTTCCCGAAAACGAAATCAATTCGGGTCTTCGTTCACCCAAATTTTACCCATTTTTTGCCCGAATTTTAGGGAGAGCCCTCACCCGGATCTCCACCGAAAACCTATCTATTTATCCGAATGGGCGCCTCGATTTTCAATCGAATTCGACCCGAAATTTTTACTCCTGACCCAATTTTTCCTTACAGAAGAAATTCGGGTGAAACTTTCCGAAAACGAAAGCAATTCAGGTCTTCGTTCACGCGAGTTTCACCCGATCATTTGCCCGAATATCTCACATGTGACTCGAATTTTAGGGGTGAGTCTTCAGCCGAATTTACACCCTATAAATTTGCTATTCACCCAAGCATTCTCTTGAGAAATTTCGGGTGAATTTACTCCGAAAACGTAAGCAAATACAGATGTGTTCTCCGCATTTCTTATTTTAAACTCTAATTTTTTTATCTAACTTCCACTCGAGTTTACGATCCTCACTCGAATCTGTATTCGGTTTAAATGCACGAATACGTAGATGTTCCAAGCTTAAATAACACCGATTTTCACTTGAACTACTGCCGGATTTCAATCGAAATTATCACTCATAACCTGAATTTTAGGTGACTAAGTCACCATATACTTTCACCAGAATTTAAATTGTTACTTATTTTTGCTACTGGTAAAGATGTAATCCAGCACAACCTGTTCATATCTACATTCCTTCATATCATCCCTAATCATTGTAAATCATCATGTCATCTAATTGCAAATATCTTTTTCAAATTCCTTGTAGTTTAAACTTCCACTATCCCTAATCTTTTGTACCTGAAGATGATTGATTGCTGGATGGTGATCGAAAAATTGTGTACATAAGAAAAGTGATATTAATAATAAACATCTTTAAAAACCTTACGCTTTCCGACTCAACTAAAACCAAAGAAATTGTAAGCACAAGCATGAGCGTAAACTGCGGCAGAAATACTATTTAAAAATTGGAAATTCGAGTGAAATCGTTGAGAGAAATGGGTCACAAAATGATCAGAAAAGTTCAAGGGCCAAGTTTTTCATCTGGTAATCGGACTCAGGAAAACTATGATGAAAATCATTCATGTGATGAGAATATTAGAAAATCAAGCATTAGTATAATTCAGGTCGAATCGAGTTGCAACCCGGATCAAAAGTAATTCCATCAATTCAACCAACTTCATGTTGTTTTTTAAAAGAGAATCAGAGACATTTTAGCGAAATTCGGGTCGATTCGAGCTGTGAAGCGGGAGAAAATTTGGCTATTTCAGAAAATATGCGGACCAATTCTGGTGAAAATCGATAAAGTGACCCGAAATTCTAATTCGAACGAAATTCGGTTTGTGAAACAAGTGTAAAATTCGGTTATTTCACCGGAACTATGGCCCTAATTTTTCGGGTGGAAAACATTCGGGCAAATCGGAGTGAAAGTCGATCGAATGACCTGAATGCACTGGTTTCATCCGAAATCTAACCACATTCGCGTTAACTTTTCGGTCGAAAATTCGGATGAATTTTTCAGCGTGTAAAACTTCGTGGGCACGCTCTGATTTTTAGATTTGATTCATGGACAATCTAAAGCTACCAAGTGGTGGTATCACACAATAATAAACCTAAAATTGAGCAATTTCTTTCAGGTAGCATGTGTGCTCGTTGTTATAAGGTTTTCACTTAAACTTGAGCAATGAAATGAAAATTGAAGGTATTTTAGAAATCAAGATTTAATTTCTGAGTTGCAAAAAATTTTATTTCAATGCGATATTCTAAATTCTAGATAGCCTATGAGAATCATGCATGTACATGTATACTGTGACGTGCAGATACATTACCGAATACCAGGGACATCTATATGATTAATATAAGATATCTAAGGGACGCTCAACTCCCAGACTATGTACTGGACTGGAGGCCGGTGACTTTGGTAGACTTGATAAATGGCACTAGTGTGTATCTGGATAAAACCATGAAACAAGTGGTAAACAATTCACTTCATTTTTCTAAAATACATCAGAATACTGATTGCTGTACATACTAATCAGTACCGCCGGCCCATTCTTGCAGAGAAATTGTCGGAAGAGCCTGTGTAGTGTACATGTACACATACAAACATGTCATCCATGGTCAATTTCAAATAAACTGTGACTTTCTACACGTATGTTCATTAATTTTCCCATTGTCTTATCTAAAAACTCCTCCTTGGACCACTGGTGGACTTTATTCGAGAATTCAAGAGCAATGAAGCGATATAACATGTGTGATTTATTTCTGGCCTTGAATTTCTCAACTTTCACTAAGCGAAAATTGATGGCTATTTTTACCACAGTAATGCGAGAATGTTTTCATATTCACCGACGAAATTTATACGGATTTCGTGATCAACTTCAATCTTTATCAATGCTGTTCCTGAATTGCCCAATACGGTAGGACCTTAAAATCGTGGAAAGTCACCAATCACCACCACTTGGTTTGCTTTTTATTCAATATGATCCTCGTATTTTATGAATCACTGACATCATAATCACATTGTATTTGTTCGTCGGAGTTTTGATTACAATTTGAAGGTCTCACAGGTGATGCTCTACAATTACTAGATGTCTAATAAGCGATAAAAATATATTGACATCGGTAACCACTCTACGAGGAGGCGCACTTGGAAAGACAACACTGGTTGCACTTTTCCACCAAAACCTTGATACAGGATCTTCCGAAGGAATGGATATTCAGACAATTCTTGCTTAACTTTTAGCATTTTCATTTATTATACCAATCAAATTATTATTAATTTTTGACGTTTCAATTTGCTTTTTGTTCGTTTCTGATTGCATCATCGGTAGAATTTCTTTAGATTTTAACCATGTCTTTTACTTGTATAACAATAAATAAGGCATGGACATATTCGTGCAATTACTGTAGTAGCAAGCAAAATCACCACCGATCAGTTATCACTTAATCCGTGACTGCTTTTAGCAAAGATAATAGATCATCAAATATTTTCCAGAAAGAGTCCACAATTCTCCGAAAAAGGACTATCTGAATCGATTTTCGCAAAGCATGTATAAAATGAACAGAATCCACACCAATGGCCACCGATGCTACGTGCAGTAGGTGAACAATTTCAATCACTAGCAGTTGATATTGCAGCTGTTATTAGCAGTTGCTCATTCTTGTGGGAGTTTTGTAATTCTTTAGTCTCTTCTTGACTGGGTCCTGAATCTTCTTTCAACAGATTCCCTGTATGAATGCGCGTATCAGAGTATTGGATAATTGCTTACAACTTGTTTCATGGTTTTATCCAGATGTGCAGAAACAGCTATCATTAATCAAATCTACCAAAGTCACTGGCATCCAGTCCACTACATCCTCAGGGAGTTGAACGTCCCATAGATGTCTTATATTAATCATAGATGTACCTGCAAATACCCAGTTGCCAAGTGCATGCATTCACCTGCGCATACAAAATATATTAAAAACTCGTCCATCTCCCCACCGTGCGCAGCTACATTTTAGTATTCTAATTGCGAAATTTTTCTTTGCAGATGATAATAGATGGTGAATCCATCAACCTGGTGCCCAGAAGTGCAATAGAAGAAAGTTGATGAGATTCGTGAATTTGCTTCTGTAGCGTGTAGATAAACAATGACACAGCGTCTTTCCATTTATACAAATATTTGAAATTTGTATATTTGCTTTGTGAATATCTTATCGATGCTCTCATATGTTCACTGTGATTCCTTTTGTCCTATGTCATAATAATTTGAAATAAAACAAGATATAAACGTTTAGAGTGTATTCGCTTTTAAAACCGATTTGAATATGAACAAAAGTGGCAGAAATCGATGGTACTATTCTAGCCTATCTCTCTAAATTTTGTGTGTAGCCCTGCAGTCTTGATATAATTATTTATTGGCTTAAAATCAATGAGGATTTAGCGTTTTAGTACTTTTAGTTCGGATGTCCTTCCTGTCGACTTCAAATGACCATTTCGGGACTCGACCATTAGACCAAAAGATCGCTACACTAAGCACTCAACCACCGTGCCATGAAGAACGCTGCCGATGTTGATACCCAGAGAATCATCCCAAAGTATCAGTCTGTGATCAGCTACAGTACATTTCTGCAGCTTAAATAAGCGACACAGCTATAATTCAGCGTGGACTCCACTGCTATTTACTGATAACAGGCTTGTCACGTTATGAATATTTGTTTGTCTCATTTTTTATACATATCCTGATGATGACACAGCAGTGCGCGACATAGCAGCAGAATCGGCTGGGATCCCTCCACATAACGTAGTCATGACGCAAAAGTAGTGGATGCCGACGTATAAGGCCTACCTACATTAATGTCACTTGTAAAGATTAGATGCATGTTAATTATAGAAAGTCATTCCCCTTCCAAAGTTCTTCAATTACGTGCACAGTATGTCATGAATAGGGTTTGAAAACCATGTTTATTTAATCTTCTGTTTTTCTTGCTATAGCTAAGATTTTGCCTCTTTCCTCATTTTCCCAACCTAGTAAATGAATCGAGAGTTTAATGAGTGAACTACAATGTCGATAACTTGCTATTCGTAAGCTTTTATTGTAGGCCTTATGTATTGCGCTCACCATCCTAGTGAGCGCAAATGCATCTATCTTTTTGAGATTAAGAATAATATCAAAAAAAATTCCAAGAAATAACATGAATGCGCAGATTAGCTTTCGGTGATTTCTAAATCTTTGTCAAATGGACTTTTGATAAAGGCGTTTGGGCGAACGTTGATGATTTTCGATGCATTGTCAAAATTGGAAAGTGTTTTCAATACTTCATTACGTTTTGCAATTTAAAATTGGATCTTTTACCAGTGCAATATTGCATTGACATTAGAGTGCTTCAATTGCGCTTTTGGAAAACAGAAGTTTCAATTGAAAACTGAGAGTGTTTTCATTTATAAAGCTGCACGTCGGTTAAATTTATGAAATAATAGCCTTTCCAAGTCCTTCAAAACAATTGGTGTAATGCACAGCATTATCTCATAAAGACGTTACTTCATGACACTCTTGTCCTCAGGGATGTGGAGTCGGAGTCCTGTCATTTTTAGAGACTGGAGAAAAACCATGCGAAGCACACATCAAAAAGATGGGAGGAGCCGAATCGCATGCATCCAACTTAAAGCGACATTTGATAAACTTTCATCGAAAATGATTGATAATTGATGCAGCAATAATCACCAACATTGGTTCAGCTAAGCCTATAATGATCTATGATGTAGGTTACCGGTTTGTTTTTCAAAAAACTGTGCTTTATATGCTTGCCACCCGGAGTCGGAGTCCGATCAAAAGCCGGAGTCGGAGTCGGAGTCCTATCAAAATGATAGGACTCCGCATCCCTGCTTGTCCTTAGACTTGTCTTCTTTCTTTCAATTATACATTTTATCAAATAACAGTTTGTGTATCGTAGACCAATACTGTGCTTTGAAGAGTGGTTTTGAATCCTGCTTCTGCAAGGTGATTGGAATTGGGTCAAGCATGATGTTGCTTATGATATGCGGTCCAACGCAATTTCAATCATTCTGCCACTGATCCAATTTTTGCATGTCAATCAATTTTTTCGCTGATGTAATAAAATGAAGAGCCTACTCTGTAGCCGAAGCTTATGATAATTGGCATTTACAGAGATTGTGGGGTTCCAGTTTCCGTGCATATGCGCTGTATTAGCAGCTGCATCGCAAGCACATCGATGAATAGGATAGTAAACAAGCTCATTTTTCACTTATAAACTCCAGCTTTTGAGCAGCCTTCATATTTGAAAAGTTATACAATTCAACTTGTCTGCAAATTGTTCTAGCACATTATTCCGAACGGAATTAGCTCGGAATTCTTAGTTGAAGGTCTCTATTCAAAGCTTCATACAGAGTCAGCTATAGGATAATAAATGCTATTTCATTGTTACGACATCATTACATGTGCGTCTCAAAAAGAAGAAAATTCAATAAAAAATGCAACTCATTGAAAATAAGCAAGCTCTATATACAATATACAAGTTATAGAATATGCAGATGGCAGATAATAAGAATAGCAGATGCATGTTTTCCTGATTTCATAATATTAAAATGTTCATAATTTTTGCACCTTTGGCCACGCATATGAAAACATGAGGGTTCTCCTCTCTTTATTATTTTTTATTAAGCGGCACTTGAAAGCTACTACAACAGTAAAGAAAATTTCATAGAAATGTTTTTTCTGGTTGTGATCAATACGAGTAAAGGCATTATGCATGAACTGAACATAGTCCAGCCCAGACTATCCTTACCTATCGTCAAACATCTCGACTGGAATAGTTCATACAATTTATGATGCTACAACTACACTTCTCTGCAAAAAGAAGTATATTTTGCTTTCTTGAAAAACTGGAAAACATAAAGGATTTCCCGGACAACGATTTTTCACAACCTATAGGCCCACCTGTATATGAGATGGCTATTCACAATATGAAGATGCCAACATTCGGTCTATAATTGGCCTATAATAGGTCACCCCAGAATATGACCATCGAGTTCCAAATTTTCATTTTTCACTCGAATTTTGGTATGGTTCCTAGATGCAGGGAGTTATAGTGCTATTGTGTTATCCAACTTCGCAAATCAATGGTCTGCTGCTAGTGAATCACTACATTTCTCAATTTTTGATTTACATGTAAACATGGAATTTCAGTAGAATTAAACATAGGCCTACCAATTGAAGCACCTATGTCGTTTATCAAAATATCCTAGCAGGTCATTCCATTAAACGGTTGTCCTACTTTACGGGTATACAGCACCCGACGACATCTTCAACGCAAGATATTTTCGCTTGTGATTCTATTAGCCAAATTTCCTTTCGTGACTTTTAATGAATATATGACCTCATTAAACCGTGAAAGTTTTGAGTTGCAATTCTAGACAAATAACTAAATAAAACTAGATAATGGTTTAAGAACGGATCGGGTGAGTCATACCCGAATATTTTCCGTAGTTCGTTTTCAGTTCAATCTTGAAATTGCGACCAACTCTAGAGTAGTGATTGATGCCCAATAATCTACAAAATAGTACATCACAAAAAGTTGAGTCAGAAGCCATTAAAAGACTGCGTTATTTAACATTAGGAACATTAACAAAATTTAGAAATTTGAATAGCAGTTTATCTAAATGTATTGTCATATGTAAGACAAAGTATACTAACTTGGTACTATGCGCAAAATACTTCTTCGACTCGTAATAAGGAATGACTTTTCGGTTCTGTGATGAACAAATGTGTACCGCTGCAACACAGCGACCGCACACCGCTGCATGAAATGACCATGAAGCAACCATGACACGCGAGATTCCTACAAATAAAATCAGTGGTACGATTTGATGACCCATTACGTCGCTATCGCAGTGACAAGCTTGCACCGGAACAGGATGTATTTCAAGAATTCAACGCTGATCTGTCTCGCTTCTTCATTCTCAGTCCCTACTTGACAGTAGACGAGCAGCTTCTTGAGTTCCACGGGAGAGTCCGATTCCAGCAATATATAAGCTCTAAGCCTGGAAAGTTCGAGATAGAATTCCTGCGGCTGTGCTGTGCTCAGACATTCTATATTTTAGATAGAATTGTTTACATTGGAGTTGGAACCATCAGGCCAAATGAAAATGTCACAACACTCGGCGTTGCTATGCATTTGATGGCACTGTAGCTAGACACAGGTCGTCAGCTAGCTGCTGATAATTGGCATACTTCCATGGAACTGGTTGATGCACTTAGAGAAAATAATACCACCAGTGGCGTCTTCTCCGTGCGTGTGAGGCCTTCGGCGCATCCTCAAAAGTAATTTTCCAGCAATTATAAAAATGAAAAGTGTCATCATTCATTTAAATTCAATAGCTTCTCGTGACAGCAGTGCACAGCTTTCCGTCTCAAAGTCAGACGCTCAACCTCATTGAACAGTTTTGCAGCACGTGCTCGAATCACAGCTGTTTTCTTCGAACAATTAGACACACAAGCTGGTCGTGTGTTCAGACGGGGCATTGATGTTCAGACAGAGCGAAAGAGAGTTGTGTGCGTGTGAGGCAGCAAGAGCACGCGCCCGCGCCAATATTGGCTTTTCCGATAGATATAATGCTTTGTCTTCTCCAATTTTTGCAATAAAATTCTACGCGATTATTGATCGAGGCGCGGTATCTAAATATAGTAAAGGAAGCGCAACCCAATTGTTCCTGGATTCGCTTTATATCAGATAGGCCACTACGTCAACATTAGCAGATGGCTGACGTTCAGACAAGACTGCGATCAGACGATGAGCGTTCTCCAATGAATGCAGAGTAATGCATCTGACTCGAACACCCAGATTCGGTAGAATTCCATAATTTGTTTTTACGTGATTGATGTGACACTATGTTTAGTACTGCAGATGAGATCATAACCACGCCTTTCGTCCGAAGGGAATATACTGAAAAGATGACAGTCGTCAAGCAAGGTAGGCCAACACCTGATATAAAAACTGAAAGTACTCACAGAGAAAGAAATAAGAAATACACAAGACATTTTAATTCATCAAAATTTCAAACCTGTGAGCGGCTGACCGGTCATGAGAAACGCAAGAAACTGTTGACCTTGCCTTCTTTTTTCTCCAGAAAATGTGGTCTGGACAGAGAGGGGATATAGTAATCAGTTCCTTGAGTAAGGCGGGTAAGAGACATGAGCAATCACTTCTCATGAGCACATTCACTTGGCCTTAAAAGATGTTCGGGAAATTGTTGTCAAAAATTCAACTTTTATGAAAATTAATGTTGTAACACAAAAATGTCTGGTATCAAAATAGTATTCCAATGCCGAGTGAAGGCCTATGGTCTGGGCGCACGTGACGCCACTGAATACCACGTACATTGGTATCGTCCGAAATAATAATCGAG
This sequence comes from Prostheceraeus crozeri, assembly GCA_907163375.1. Lineage (NCBI taxonomy): Eukaryota > Metazoa > Platyhelminthes > Polycladida > Euryleptidae > Prostheceraeus > Prostheceraeus crozeri. The sequence goes on from CAJQUW010009338.1 coordinate 61,445, forward strand.
GAGTACCGGCCGTCGCCAAGTCCATCGAGGGTCGTCAAAGGAAAGACACGAAAGTTTTCTACGATGAGCAGGGTGCTGCACTTGCTTCATTCTGGGACAAAGGTCGAAAACCTGTGTTACTCGTTGATAACTTTCATCGATATACTCCTGAGCCCGAAATAAATACGAAAGCATGTACTGTTCTCGAGTACAACAGGACGAAATCAGTGTCGACATCGCAGACAAGCGAACTCTCGATTCAGTTGCAATTGAGAGTGCCGACGTTGGCCGGTCTCGATCAAGGTCTCGATATTTGTCAACTGTTGGAAATAATGGCTGCTACTACAGCAGGCATCCCGATGAAACCAGAAAATCTCAGCAGCACCACAAGTTTCTTGTGAATGCAGGATATCAGTTGGTGAACAAGCAGATTCAAAGACGTCTCCATACACCAGCAAATCATCGCGAAGCTACAAAACTTGCCATGAAACTCGTCGGCTATGGCGGTTTCTTAATCTGAGCGTGTCGAGGGACGTCGTTTGGAAAAGTGTTCGATGTGCTTTTTGTCTTTCACGCATTGATCGAAAGACATTCGTTTGTTGTGGCAAGTGTGAAAAGCCTCGTTGTAATAGTCATCCATTAGACCTGTGCAAGGAATGCATGCAACTTTTCTACTATCATCTTTTGAAACTTGTACGAGTAACTACACGTCTTTATAGGAATTATGTATTTTATTTACAATTTTATTCATGATTCCAAACATTTCATACATGTATGTACATGTATAATACATGCATAAAATATAATTTACATTTATGGACTACCGATGCATGGCGGGTTATTGCATGTTTAACTGGCATAAATATCAGTACTAGTGATTTAACTACTTTTGAATATGCTAGACGGCGATAACCTAACAAGAAGTAGGCAGTACTATAGTTGATCAATAGCCTGCATGTACCTGTAGGCCTATTTACACATATTTGATAATTATTGGGCATCATTACCGATACTCTACATGTAAATCTGTATTTCAAGCAATATTCAAACATGTTGCCTCACTTACTAATAAAAACACTCAAAACTGAACGATGAGAAGAGGCAAAATGTATTAAGAAGAACACGGGTTATTTATACCCGTTTCGTCTTTAACTGCTTATTGAAAAGCGCGTAGGACAACCGTTAACAACTTCACATGGATAACAGATATATCCTGCTGATGAAAATTCTCTGGAATGTCTTGTGTGGATGGAGTTGAAGAAATGATTAGGCCCCATTTATCTCATGAAATATCATGGAATATCGGTTTCGTGTGTATAGACCAATGGGATTATGTTAGGTGGCAAATTCCTCTTTTCAAAGCATCTTGACGCATAGGTGGGTAATTTTTGTACACAACTTTTAATATTGTTTCTAACCATTTGCTAATTTATTTACAATTTAAAGATGCTGCGTTACTATGTTGTGTTTTAATCTTTGCTACAGGCACCGAAACAAGAGTCATGCTTTCTTTGTTGATTCGGCCCGCTTCACTATCTATCGTTTTCTTGTCTTCTCGTGGTCTCAAAGTTGCAGATACCGCATCTGAACATCGTGCTTTGAAAAGGGAGGTGTAGAACTCTTTGCACCTCGACGAATCCTTTGCTGCTAGCACGCGGTTTGGACGAAGAACTGTGCATTATTGAGGCTTCGTAAGTTACATTATATACATGTATGTATCATCAATTACCTAGAACATTGGTTCGCCGTCCAAAAGTCAATTTGCTGTGAGCGTTATTTTGTTAAAAGTTGATTTTTAAGTTGCTGGTATTTCTACAGCAATACAAATATTTGATTTCGCTGTGCGCAGCATTTAATTAGCGCAAAGGATACTAATGGGCAAAAGACCGTTCCAGGACACCATAAAATTCAAAAAAATAGTATCTTTAAAAACGACATAAATTCATGAATTTTGACCCTTTTTCAGGTTTTTAAGACCTAAATTCATAAATTTAGAGCATTTAAAAAGTACCATTTTTTCAAAAAATGGTATTTTTAAAAACGACATAAATTCATGAATTTGAACCCTTTTTCAGGTTTTAAGACCTAAATTCATAAATTTCGGCGTTTTTAAAAATACCCAATTTTTCAAATTTTTCAAAATCTCAAATTTGAGAATTACAATTTTCACCCCCAAAATCATGACCGTTCCAGGACACCGAAAATCATAAAAGTTGAGAATTTCAAATTTGAGATTAAGATCACTTTTTCTCTCTTAAATCATGACCGTTCTAGGACGCCGAAAAAATCATAAAAGTTAAGAAACTCAAATTTGTGATTATGACATTTTACACCCCCAAAATCATGACCGTTCCAGGACACCGAAAATCATAAAAGTTGAGAATATCAAATTCATGAATTTTATCCATTTTTCAGGTTTTTAAAATATGAGATAACTAAAATTATGTGACTAAAAATATTTCTTTAAAATATTTCTTTAAAAATGGAAGAAACAAAAGTGGAAGAAACCGCAAAAATATATCCTTCGTTATCACAGTTTTAAGTAAGTGAATTGAATAAAGAAAAACACAAAGATAGAGTACGCTATATGAAAAGAAATAATGTTATGAACAAGCGATGAAGGATGTTCACTAGTACTAACTAATAACATTAACACTTTCACTTAATGTTGTTGCGCAGCTTGCTGTTGCTCTGCTTGCTGTTGCGCTGCTTGCTGTTGCGCTGCTTGTTCTTCATTAATTTGATTAATAACTTGTTCATAAGTTGGCGGCCCTGTTGTATCGACGTTGTTCGATGATATTGTTGCTTGTTCAATAATTTGTTCGTCCCGTTCTTGTGATAAGGTTCTATTTAAAGAAAATATTACTGTCTGCCGTTGTTCAATTAAGTTTAATATTTTCTTATCAATTGCATAATTGATGTGCGAGTCTCCGATATATTCAAAAATTCTTCTCATATCCAAGTGTAAGAATATTTTACTTCGTGCTTGCAGATGTATGATTTCCCTTGTTAACTTCTGAATTCTTCTCCGCTTTGTCTCCAATCGAACAGATCTTTCAGTAGATCCAACCATTGTGATGATAAAATTTAAACTAAGATTGTAATGTGTCGCGTTTTATGAATTGTGTGTGTGTTTAAATAGTATGTGAAAATTATGAATGGTGATCTAAGCAAAGCGGCATTGTAGGTGAAGGAAGTTTGCTTGACAACATACGGGTATGACATGACGGGTATGATTAAATGTACTTGAATGACAATGGGGAAATTGCACCGCATTGTAAATCATTTCATCGACCAAAATGCGAGCCAGATCGGAAACCAAAACCAGAACTTTTGCGGTTTTGGTTCGACAGTCGGTCTCGACTATCGATACTGCGATATTGTATTGAATGATTGCTATAACAACAGAATATTCCCTCAAAGCAGAGAATGAATTAATAGATTGCTTTTATGTTATTAACGCTATGTTATGAATGCACAACCCGTATGATCCCCTAAAACAATCATGCGGTTTGAGAAATGTGGTAACAGATGTTGCTATTGTCTTAATACAGATAAAACAATCAATATCCTCTTAATGAGAGTTCATAAAAATAAAATGGAACATTGTTAAACAATACATTTTATTTCATTTAAAATGAGTAACATTTGAGACTTCCTAAAAATATACGGCAAACAAACCACGTCGAATTTCGATTTAAATGAGATTGCTAATCAATTAGGAATAAAGAATTTTCACATATTGATGAGGGATGAATTACTATTGATAAAAGATGTGCGAAACACTAACTCTGCTAATAAACTGATTCCTTACAAATGTACCTTTTTAATTTAGATTAAATTAAATCATTTCAAAATCGAATAAGTAGTAAGGAAAGTCATCATTATGGAACAGTTTTAAATCAATACCCCCCCCCTTCTGACTTCTAGGGCTCCCTATAAGAAATTTTTTATTATAAAATGAGCAACATAAATGAGTTTTTAAAATTATATGGAACGCAAACAACAACGAATTTTGATCTAAAGAAAATCGCAAATCAATTGGGAATAAAGAATTTTCACATATTGATGAGAGACGAATTACAATTCCTAAGAAATAAGCCAACTGTAAATTTCATAACAAATCTTCATACGTCAGATCAAAAAGGTGTACATTGGTCTGCAGGTATGTCTAATAAAAATGGAGATAATTACTATTTCGACTCTTATGGATTGCCTCCAACAAACGAAGTTAAAAAATTACTTGGCAATGGAACTTAAAATACATTTCAAATTCAAAAACCAGGAACTACTTATTGCGGTCAATTATGTCTTTATGTTTTATTTAAATTACAAAAAGGAGTACCATTTCTTGATATTACATTAGAATTGAATAATAATAATAATAATAATGATAATTAAAAATCACTTCGTTGTAATTCATTTTGATAAAATCGGCCTCTGATATCTTCATCATCTAAATCTTTGATCGGATAAAGTAATCGGATAAGTTTGATTTATTTTACAAACTTCAAATATCTCTGTCGTCCAGTATCCGACGAAGCCCTTTTCAAATTTATTCTTATACTTAAATATTTTAACTCTATCTCCAATTTCAAATTTCGGCTTAAGTTTCTGCAAATTCGGATTACTCTCATTCGAATAATTATTCTCGAATATTTTTTTTCTTATCAAATCAGGGTCGTCAGAAGCATTCTTTGGGGTTTCTTCAATACCAGAATGAACTTTATTATTGTACTCTTCTACAACTCCTGGTAATATCTTCAACCATTCTGATTTCCTCGCTCAGTAAATTTTTTGAAAATTTTATTTTTTAATGATCTATTGAATCTTTCTATCACTACAGACTTCCCTGCATTTTCAGTTGAATAAACAGTTTCAAATACTGGCTTAACATTTCTATTATAAAATTCAGATCCTTTATCGACGAATAGCTTCTTTGGCTTTCTAAGACTTTCTTGAAAGATTTCTTCAAACGCATATTTAACTGACAGACCACTTTTGTTCTTTAAAGGCTTTACCCAAGCGTATCGTGTATATAAATCTATAACGGTCAATGCGTATTTATAATCTTTTTCATTCGGCATATGAATCAGATCAGCACTCCAAATATCATCTTTATTAAATACTTTTACTTTCAATAAATATTTAGGCCTTCTATATTCTTTATGAATTTCAGACGCGTATGGTCGAGCGTTGCTCTCAGACAGCTTTGCTGACGTTTCATTTAAACCCTGTCCGAATAATATTTTAGCTTGTAAAGCTTTCTTAACAAACATTCTTTCAATTTTTTCTCTAAATGTAGGATTTTGAATACTATCTAATTCTTGAATCATCTTTTTATCAGCTACATGACGAGAACTTAGATCATGATTTCGATAAGCTAAATCATGCCTGTAAGCTGCGGCATCTACTCTATTTACTGGTTCTTCACCTGGTTTTGGATTATTATTCTCATCTAGTCTTATATCTAATCGAGTTCCTGGACTGGTATATGAATGCCCTGGTAGATGTTTTTCTTTCGAATATTTACTCCAAATAAACCCAGGAAGTTTTTTTCTAATGTTTTTTGTATGTCATTACCTTCATAAATTTTACAATTTGCGATTTTATTTTTGTTTAATAGATAATCTAATAAATCTAAATTAGCAATTTTTAATTTAATTAAATTTTCGGAATTTGTAGAATTCATTTTAAAAGATAAAATAAAAGTTTCACCGAATACAACCAAAGGTCCTGAGGTTATTATCTTATCATACTAGGACTTAGATATATTCCAGAACCATCTTTAGTTTCTTTAATTTCAATTAAATCATCAACATTGTGGAGAATATTTTTAAGAACTCGTTTTCCTTCATCAACTAATTTTAATTTACTAATAAAATTATCTACTATTCCGTCACCCCTAGCAACTTTCTCTAACTCTCTATTATGACGTTTTTGTTCTTCTAATGCTGCCTTCTCTGATTTATTTTTATTTACTGCTTGGACAATACCAGCTGTCCCACCTGCAACACTTCCTGCTGCTGCTATGCCACCTATTATTAGTGGAATTAATGGGAGAATCCCGCCATTCTTTTCTTCTTGTAATTGAATATTCTCTATCATTGGTTTACTTATGTAATACTTTTTTTATTAATAGTAATAGTTTTAGGGGTATTTTTGTCAACAATATTACGTAATTAAAATTCAACAGTTTTATTGTTATTACTTTTCGCTTGCGACATTTTTAATAAAAAAATTTTAAGTTATGAAAAATTTTAATCTATTGTATTTATGAATATTTTAAGTTACCAAAAATTTTTAATCTATTCTAGTTATGAAAAGATTTTAAGTTATGAAAAAAAATTAATTAATCCTAGTCATCTTTCCATTAAGAATTTCAATAGAATATTTTACATCTAGCAATAAACCATAAGCCATCAATGAAGTTGTGGAATCTTTTTTTTCAATATTAATTGTTACATCACAACCAGTCTTGATAATATCTTCAGATTGTGCACTTAAATCGAAACAGAAAACAGGATATAAATGTCTCCAATCTCCAGGAGTTAATTGTGGTTCAACTCCAAATTCTATACAAAGATTTCTATAAGCATCATATCCTTCCGTAAATTGATTATTGGTATCATCGAATCTTAATGGATCAATTGGATATCGGTTTGATTTAATGAAACTTGTAAACTTCGAATTGTATTAATATGAAAAAGATTGCTGTTCTTATCAAAACTTGGAGAATTATTTCTTTGAAATGTTAGTAATAAATATCTTGGAGTATTCGAAGTTCTAGTAAAATGCCAGTTAAATCTTTGTTCGGAAAAAGTTACTGAACTAGCAGTACGCTTTAGAAAATTAACTGGAATTGGTTTGTTAGTATTTAATCTTTTTGCAATAGCTGTTTCAACCTCTAAACTAGGAGTAATATGCTTAATCCACCATTCAAGTCTATCAATTTTTAAATATGCTTTTTTTCCAGTCTTACCAAAAAAAGATTAATTCATTATTTCCTGTACGATGAATTATTAATTTAAATTTTAGTTGATATGATATTTTATCATAATCTAAATAACCGAATAATGGAGACAATGACCAATTTACTGTCTGTTTACTTTTCTTGTTAAATTCACGTCTTTCTTTATATGCACTATTGTTTGTTTTATTTAAATGTTTTGCAATATTTTCTACATCTTTCGCAATTCCTGCGGCATCGGTTCCAGCGTGAGTTAAATCATCAACAATTATACCATCATTCGTATCAGGAAAACAACCTTCGATTTCATACTTATTATTTTCACCAATTGTTGCAAATCTAAGCATTGTATCAATTACACCTGGAGAATCACTTATTGTTTCTATATTTTGAGTTGCAACATCTAAACGCATTTGTGTAAATAATTTTGGAAAGAAATTATTCTCTAATTCAATATTATCGGTTTCTGGTAATGGTGTTGTAAAATTGGCATCACTATATAAAGAATATTCACAGTGTAAAAAGGAATCAGGTAAATATAAATAACTCTGCTGATTATCAACTTCAAAAATTAAATCACCTCCAGTATTTACTCTACTGGAAGATCCGGGATTCATAGCAATTCTTATATAGTCATTCTTTTTTTGATTGTAACTGACGAACGGGGGATCGTCTAATCTAAATTTATTTTCGATAAGAGAAGACATTTTTATAAAAAATAATTTGACTTTTTGCTTTTCTCACGCACAGAAAAAATTTTACTAAAAAAATTTTACTAAAAAAATTTTATTAAAAAAATTTTACTAAAAAAATTTTATTAAAATATAATTTTAGAATTTTGCTAGACCATTACCTCTTATTTCTTCAATTAAACGTTTTATGGCTACGCCTCATTTCTTCTCCATTTTACTATCAGACCCCATAGCTATGTTAGCAATTTTGTTTTTTGTTTCCTCTGAAAGTTTTTTTAAATTTTTTATCTCTTCAGAATCATTCCTAAGTTTACGAATAGCTTCTAGTTGTTTTAATTCGTTTTGAGACTTAACAGCATTTGATATTGCACTAGCTGTACTACCTATAGCAGCTGCTCCTTTTGCAGCAGATGTAATCAAATCTTTATTATTTTTAATTAAGTTAACGATACTTCCTATACCAAAAAATATGCCAGCCCCCTTCTATTTGAATTGTTTCTACACTGTCATAATGGTAAAAAAAATTTCATAGATGGTTCATGAGCAATTTTTTGATTTGAAGCAAAATGTTTAAGATTGCGTTTATAAATTATAGGCATTTTTTAAGATAAAATTTGACTTTTGGAAAAAATATTTGCGTTAAGATTTACGTTTGTGACTGTCCAACAACTTCGTGATGACTTTATTAATTTTCTTTTGCACTTTATCTATTGCGTCAAGTAGCGTGTGATGTACTTTAATTTATTTTCTATTAACTTCCATTTTCTCCTGATTCATCTTCAACGCCGTTTTAAGAGCATTTAACTTAATTTTAAGAACATCTAGTTGTCTTTTAACAGAATCTAACTGTTCCTTATTTTCTTTAGAGTTTTCTTGTAAATTTTTCTTTAATTCATTTTCTAAATTATTATTAAGAGTTTTCGTTTTATCAACTTTTTGATTAAGCGAGTTTACTTCATTTATTATTCTATTCATCTTTTTCATTTGTTGAGTAATTTTAGAACTCAATTCATCAACACTTTTTTGGAATGTAGTTTGTAACTGCTTTAAAATTTTTTTAATTCTTTCAGGTAGATTTTCTATTTCATCTTCTAATTGTTCTTTCAATAGTTGTATCTGATGTCTATTTTTAATGACTGCAGATTTTAACTTTATAGAAAGTAATATTAAAATTTTTGATTGTTCTGAAATCTTTTTAAAAAGTTTTACTATATCTGCTGCTAGCTCTCTATCCTTTTTATCAAGTTTTAATAATTTTTCGTTTAATGATTTGTCATTAAGTTTAAGCAACTTCAATTCGTTCATCAGTGGAACCAAAACATCGTTTATATATTTTTCTTTTAAGTCATTGATTTGTGTATCAACATATTGTATATTTGTTAACTCTGTATTTTGTTGCGGAAGAATAGAAAGATGCAATGGACCAGGCAAAACGTCTCCAGTTTTCATAATATAATTTTCTATCTCTATTTCTAATTCACGATTATTCGGGATATATGCACCTCCACCAACATTTGGTAACATCATTTTTTAACAATAAAAAAATAAAATTTTTTCTAATAAAAATAAAAAAATGGAAAAACCAAATTTAAAAAAATTATAGTCGTCCGCATCATCCTGTTCTTCTTATTCGACGAGATAACGGGATTTGAAAATAAATGTTTTGATAATAATAATAATAATCCATGTATAGATGTAAATATTTTATTTGAATTACAAGCCGAAATATTTAGAGAACAGACTAAAGGTTTACCTTCTATAGAAACTAACTATTGTATATTTCCAGGTGATCCATTTATAAAATTTATGGATATTGTCAGTAAATATAATGATGTGGCTTATGTAGAATTAAATAAAGAAAATATTGTTATAATAGGTCATAATAATGTTTATGGTTTTATAAGAGCGGTGTTACCAATTAGTAATACTGATTGGATAAGACAATAAAAAATTATCAATTATATCAATATTAAAGAATTAGTTAAAAAATTAAAATCGTTTTCAAAGGAAAAAATAAGATTATTTGTTGATGAACAAAACCAATATAATATTCATATCGAGAGTAAAAAACATAACGAAGAATTATTATGTCAAGTATATTATGGAGACACAATTTATAAACAAGAAACATTAGAAATGCCACAAAGATATGATGATGATACTTATATAGGATTATATTCAAACTTAGATATTAATTTGTTAAAATCTTGTATAAATGGTTTAGCTCAACAAGAAAAAATTTATATGTGGACAACACCTTATACTATTAACAATGACCATAATCATAATAATTTTAAAGAATCTTATAATAATAATGATGATAATAATGATGATGATAATATAAATGATGATTCTGAAACATCTGAAAAAGGTGTAAATGGTAAAAAAGATTATAAAAATATTAGTAATTATAAAAATTTAAGTGAAGAAAAATTTATATCTCAACATGATATTAATACTACATATAATCAAAATTTATCTAAATTTCATTTTCTTACAATTGAAAATAATAATGATGGAATAGTTGAAGATACTGTTAGACAACTATGTGTCGGGTCTACAAAATTTAAATTAGGATTTACATCTAATCAATTTAAAATTTTATCATCTTTAATAAAAACTAAAAATGATTCAGATTATGGTGGTGTTATTAAATTTTCCAAAAGAGATCAAAGACCAATATTTTTCTCTATTATATTATTATCAAATAATAAATATAATTTGGAATTAGATATTCCTATCAGGGAATGGAATCCTATCAGGGAATGGCATCCTATACCAAAAAGTGTAATTTATGATGTTGAGGAATCAATTCATGATGATGATGAAGAATCAATAGTTAGTGAAAATAAATTTAAATTATCTTTTGATAAAACGTTATATGATAAAACTTAATGTGATAAAGAAAATAAAATAACTTAAGAACGTGAAATATATAATGATATATATTAACTCTCAAGTCCTTGATATTAGAATGTTGATATCTAAATTTAAAACACAAATTTTTTCTTTAAAAAATAAAAAAATGGAAAATACCAAGTTTTATTGTAACTTATGCAAAAAAAGTTGCAAACAAAAAGAAGTTATCAATCTCATTTACAAAGTAAATTGCATTTACAAAATGTAGATCGAGTTGATGAAGGAAATATATCAAAATTAAATAATTATATAAACTATCTAGAAACATTACCTACTGATATAAAAGTCAAAAAAATATTTGATGATTATTCACATTCAGAATATAAAAAAGTTTTTAATAGTGAAGATGGGTCCATACAAGCCGAAGGTTCTAGGGCTTGGCCCATACCAGATGGAAGATATTTATTTAACGATACTGATGAATTTAACGAAATAGATGAATTTGATGAAGCTGAACGAACCGATGAAGCCGTAGCAAATATAAAATATTTATTTAATCAGTCTGTGGACGGGACATCGGAGAGTCTTCCAGGGCTTCGCCCGTTGAATATAATAAAACCGATGAAACTTTTTATAATGTATTAACAAACTTTTTCAAAATATTTAGAAAATCTTTCAAATGTTATATGAATGTAGAAGTACTTTATACAAAAAATGGACCTGATGGAATTCCTGAAGAAATAATACAAGGATATTTTACAAATTCACAAGAAATTCATAATGTAAATGATATACAACCCATATTTGAACAAATGATACTTAAATTAGAAAATTGTATAATTGAAGCCCAGTTACGTGAATCTGGTTGGAGATTTGTTAAAATACTATCTAAGAAAATAGTAATTGATAAATATAAAAATAATACTGGTGGTAGTTATGTTCATTTACCTTTAAGTTCACCACAAATAATCAACATAAAAAATGAAGATGATTATTGTTTTCTGTGGAGTATTATAGCACATTTACATCCTGCAAAATATCATAAAGAAAGACTAAGTCATTACAATAAAGAAGAATACATAAATGAATTTGATCTCTCTGATGGCTTAGATGAATTTCCATATGATTATAATAGGTTAATAAAGTTTCATAAAAAGAATAAAAATTTAATAGAAGTAAATGTTTTTGAATTAAATGTGAATTATGTTTCTATTGGTAATATTACTCCATTTTACTCAGATTCAAAAAAATTTTATTTGAATAATAAAAATTTATGTCAATCAGAAATAGTATATAATGATAGAGGAAATTACATGCATCATAATATTTTTTACCAAGGAAATATAATATGTACTGAAAAATTTGAAATTATAAAAACACTATCACCAATAATGATTAATCATAATAATTATAAAGGACGTAACTATAATTATGATTATGATTCCGATTATTTATCTTTATCTTTAGAATATCAACAAAACATACAAACTTTAAATGAAATTTTACAAAAATGTAAAACAGATTATCAACAACAAACAAAAATATTAGTACAAGAATATGGCCATAAATATCAAAATAAGATAGAAACGATACAAAAATTAAATGAAGACAATAAAGAATTAAATAATGAAGAAAATGAAACCAATCAAAAAATAAATGAATGTTTAAAAAAATGTCAACAACAATATGAAGAACAATATGAAAAAGAATATATTTATCAGCTACAAATATTAAATCAAAATTTTCATCGAAATACATTTAATCTTACAAAAGAAATTGATGAAACACATGAAATATATCAAGATAAATTTGAAAAATTAAAACAAACAAAACAACCAGCACAAGCGAATATATTATATTATCAGGGTCATTTTATATTGTGTAAAGATGTTTCTATATTTACAAAAACTTCAGATAATACAAATTTTCCTTGTCTTCAATGAATGACAAGTTTTAGAACTTTAGAAGAAATGAATAGACATTTGGATAATTGTCAACAAAATGAAGCAGTCAGAAACACATTTCCAAAGGATGATTATTTAGAATATAATAAATGGTATTTTAAAAATAAAGTACCCTTTACTATTTATTGTGATTTTGAAGCATATAATGTTAATATGACACAAAATTCTGAAAATGATAATTCTGAAAAAAAGTGCACCTGAACAAAGTAAAGAAAAATATTCATTTGAACAAAAACCATTATGTTGGGGAATGTACAGTCATTCAAATTATCCTGAATTATTTAAATCAGAATATTATCAATACTATGGTGAAGATAGTTCAGAAATGTTTACAAAGAAAGTAGAAGAATTACAAAATTATTTTTCACAATTGCTTGAAATAAATATACCAATGATGCCATTAACGGATGAAGAAAAATTAAATTTTATTAATGAAACAAAATGTTATTACTGTGGAAAAGAATTTGCAAAAAATTATAAAAATGGCAGGGGTAGATATCTTGATAAGCGAAGCGACGGCTCTGCCGACAAAGTAAAAGATCATGATCATCTAAATGGATTATATAGAGGTGCAGCACATAATTCTTGTAATCTTAATGCTAATAAATTTTAATATAACTTTGTTCCTTTATATTTCTACAATGGTTCTAAATATGAGAAAGATTTATTTTCATCTGAAAAATTACAACAACAACAAATAAATGTACTATGTAAAACAGAAGAAGAATATTTTTCAATGCAATTAGGTGGTATTAGAATTTTAGATGCATTTAGATTTTTTACTCCTTATTCATTAGATGTTATGGGAAAAACTTTGAAACCTGAACAATGTAAAATATTAAATAAATATAATTTAAAACCTTTAAAAGGAATATTTCCGTATGAATATATAACTGGAGATTTTAATTCTGTGAATAAAATTATGGAAGAAAAACAACTTCCTCCAATAAATAAGTTTAAATCAACATTAAAACAATCACAATTATCTGAAGAAGACTATGCAGAAGCTGAAAAGAATTGGAGAGAGTTAAATTGTAGAACAATGTATGATTATACAATGAAATATCTTCAGATAGATGTATTAATACTAGCTGATCTTTTCGAAAACTTTCGTGATATGTGTTTAGAATATTATGGAATAGATCCAAGTTATTGTTATTCTACACCATGTCTAACATGGTTAGCAGGATTAAAACATACTGGCATTAAACTTAAACATTATAAAGAAAATACATATGATAAATTATTATTTTTTGAATCTGGAATTAGAGGTGGAGTTTCATCAGTTTTAGGTAATCGTTATGTACAGTGTTACAATAAAAAAAGTAAATCCTGATGATTATGGAATAATGAAACCTTTATCTCCAGAAGAAAGCGATCAGTTTATAAAATTGTTTAATCAAAATATAGAAGGACTTATATCAAATGAAGTTAGTCAAGCAGCAGTTGATGAAATCATGAGAGAAAACTATTTGTTATATTATGGTTTTAATAGCCTATATTCTTCTTGCATGATACAAGAATTACCAACAGGTGAAATGACATGGTGTAATATTCTTGATTATCAAAAAACACATGATGGAAATTATAATCATGGTTATATATATGAAGTTGATTTAGTATATCCTGATGAAATAAAAGATAAAACAAAATATTTTCCTTTCTGTCCCGAAAACAAAATTCCAAATATAGAAGATTTTTCAGATTATCAAAAATCTTTAATTCCTAAGAAATACAGACCAACAAAAAAACTTATGTTAACACAAAGTAATAAAAGAAAGTATGTTGTTGAAGGAAGAATGCTAGATTGGTATTTAGATCATGGAATGATTCTTTTAAAAATTCACCGGAAACTAGTGTATAGAAAATCTAGGTGGTTAAAAGATTATATAGAGTTCAATATTGAAAAACGTAAAATAGCTAAAGGAAATAAAGATGATTTTGGAAACGTGTTCTTCAAATTAATGAATAATGCATTTTATGGTAAAACTTTAGAAAATGTGCGTAATAGACAAAATATTGAAATAGTTTATGATAAAGATAGGTTTCAAAATTTAACAAGGAAACCTACATATAAAAGTACTACTAGATTTAGTGATGAACTATGTGCTGTACATTTACGTCGAATTAGCGTAAAACATGATAAGTTTAATTTTATTGGATTCACTATATTAGAATTAGCTAAACTATTTATGTATAGATTTATATATGATTATTTAGCACCTGCTTATGGCAAAAACTATAAATTACACTTTACAGATACCTATTCTGTTTTCTTAGAATTAACAATACCGTATAATTCTTCACTTGATGAAGAAATTAATAAAATAAAAGATATCATTCATCCTTCTGATTTATGTAAAGTAAAAGATGAACTAGAAGGAAATGAAGATTTCAAAACAGAAGCTATATTTTTAAAATCTAAATGTTATTGTTATAATACAACTAATAATATTAAAACACATAAAACATTAATAGGAATTTCAAAGGCATCAGTGGCTAATCAAATAACATTTCAAGATTATAAAAATGTATTATTTAATAATGAAATAAAAACAGCATGTAATTATAGACTTAATTCAAAGAAACATAAAATGTATTTAAAAGAAGAACATAAATTAGCATTAGATCCATTTGATGATAAAAGAAAAATTTTACTTGATGGAATAACTACTTCACCTTTTTAAAGTTTATTTATTATTATTTAAATCAGTCTAGAAAAAAAAAATTTTATATTATTTAAATCAGTCTAGAATAAAAATTTTATCATTTATTACTCAGTAAACAAATCTTCTATTACTCAGTAAGCAAATGTTCTATAACTCTATCATGAATTTTTTTATCAATATTAATTGTAATGAAGCCATAATCTTTTGACCACGCATTGTTACACGATTGTTTAAATTCATCTTTATTTCTTACACATAAACCTCTTAACAAATCACTTAAGTTTCTTGCATTTATTTCAAATAGTATAAATATATTTGCATTCTTTCTAATAACACTTCCGTCTAATGAATACATACTTTGTGTTAAATAAAAAACACTACAGTTATTATGTCTACCTCTTGTGAAATAATTTCTCTGAACTGACTGATTTCTATCATTAACACAATCATCAAAAATTACACAATGTTTCATTGTTTTATCTAGTTTACTAGGATCTTGCATATTACCACTATCATCTATTAATTGTATTTTTATATGCTTATTTTTATTAGATTCTACTAACTGATTATTTTTTGCTGCTTCTTCACACCACGAACTTATTTCTTCTTCATCTTCAGATTTTTCATATTCTTTGAATAATGAAGCAATTGCTGTTTTTTTAAGATTATTTTCAAATCCATATTTTAAAAATTGATAGACGGGTTGTTCTGTTGTTGTTGTATAAATTATAAGATTGTTATAATCCAAAAAATTTGGAGTCGATAAAATTTTAAACAATTTACGTTTTACTACATCCTGATCTTCCGCAAATAACTGACAAAACTTTATTAGATAAATTTGGATGATGATTAAATTTAAGTTTTTTTTTATTTAATGGGGGTACTTCACTCATTTTTTAATAAAAAAATTTTATTTTTATTTTTTTATTTTTTGTTTCTAAAGAAGAAGAAGAAAATTAAACTTCTCTAGCTTCGCGTAGGAGTTTATACCTCCCGAACCAAAAGATCTATCATAATCTCTTCACCTCCAAAATTTATTTCTTGTCCTTTCTCATCAGTGATTTTTATGTTAATATTGTTAATAGTTTTTCTTGTAATAGGGAAATATATTAATGTTTGGGGAAATACATTTAATCTATAACCAATGGGTACAGTAAAAGCTTGAAAACTGAATATTAAATTTGATAATTTACCATTTATATATCCTCCTTCAATAATGTCACAATGTACAACAATTGAATTTATATCAGTTATTTTTGGAATCTTCTCACCTAAATGATAACCTTGACTATAGGTTTGTTTATTAAATCCTAATAGCTTTGACAATGATCTATCATGATTAAAATCAACTTGATGATTTTCGTCTAAAGTAAGAGAAAATTTATTAACTGCCGGTTCAACTGCAAAATGTAATTGTTTCTTATCTTTAAATGGTATACCTAAATGTCTCTTAATTTCATTTGATATTGATTCAACTTCGTAAGAACCAGGAAGAAAAGTTAGTACTTTCCACATTTTGCCTTTATCAGTAGAATATCTAAATTGGTCATTCACATCTTTGATAACGTTTTGAATAGTGTTAAATGTGGAGAAACTAGTCAATGCAATTTGATAATTTTTATTTTGTTCCAAATGTAGAATGGGTTCTAAATTACAAGTGTGTGATGAAGTAGTTGTTATAATTTTTAACGTCGTACTAAATTTTGATGAACCCAAAATCTCTGTCAAATTTTCTAAATGATTATTAATTTTGTCTAAATCTGCTGAACACATTTTTTAGTTAAAATTTTGAATAAATATCTTTTATAAAAAAAATTAAAAACAACAACATATTTCAGCTACGGGCGAAGCCCTAGAACTTTCGGTTCGTTATACTTTTATAATCCTCTTCATTTAGAATCTTCTTTTCTAACAGTCTTTTCAATATAGCATGAATTTCATTGAAACTAGAATTATGTCCTTCTTTTATTGCAGATATTAAAATATTTAATCTATATAGTAATTCTTGTGGATCATCTGGTAAAAATACAGTTGTTTCTGTTTTAAAACCTTTTCCTACTTTAACTCCCGTTGATAATAAATTTTCTAATTGCTTATAACGTCCAAGAGATTTTGCTGCACCAACTCTATCTAACATAGCTTTATATTTTATGAGATCTTTTGCAGCATAATTTTTTAAATCTGCTCCTCTTAAAAGATCAACAAAATTTCTATCTAAACTAAAAGGAGATTTATCTGGTGAAAAAATTAAACCTCGAAAAGGTTGTGGAAATATTTCTTTTTGTCCGAGATAAAATCTAGGTATTGTTTTTCCATCTATAAATGAAATAGAATGTTCAAATTGCATAGTTTTTGGTAATTTCTTATTAAAGTTTGATTCTAGTAATCCATAGTCATCTAATATAGTTTTGTGCTCTGGATCTGTTATATCAATTTGTTTATCATTATTTGTACTTTCTTTTTCAAGAGTTTTAAATGGTTTCATAGTTTTCTCAAAATCAGTTTTTACTTGCTCGGTTTGCTGCATTTTTTCAAACATATCAGATTGAATACCAGCTTTTATCATTCTATGTTGAAGATGATTTTCTTTCATAATATTTCTTTGTTTTATTAACTCTTCTAATTGTTTTATTCTTTTAAAATTATCAGCTCTAATTTTATCCATTTTTAAAATATAATATTTGAATTTTGTGGTAACATTGGAATACAGCAAAAACATTTTACTGAACAAATTATTTTTTTATTGCTTTGTTGTCTGGCATCTTTTCGTTTTAAATTTTGTTTAATAAAGTTTTGTTTAACAAAGTTTTGCTTAAATTTTCGCTTAAAGTTTTTAGCTCTTCTAAAAAAATTTTGTCATTTTCTTCATTTGAAATTTTACCATCACTCGAAATTTTGCCATCCTGTTTATTCTTATCATCAACTTTTTCTGACTGTAATTGAAATGATAGTTGATTTACTTCATTAGCTATTTGATCAAATTTTTCAATCTCATCTAACGTAATAACATTATCATCACATACTCTTTGAAAGTAGTAATGTAGTTTATCATAGACTTCTTTAATATGTAAATGCTTAGTTTTTAATGATTTTCGTTTCTTAGTTATTAAAGATTTATCTAACATTGTAACAAGTGAAGTTGCAAAAACACCCGTACCTGTTAAAGCTGTAGCAACTACTGGAATTACTAAAACACCTCAAGATATAACAATTGTTAAAGCACCTAAATTTATTGTTAAGAATATGCCAATACCTTGTGTTACATTCTTAACATTAGACCATCTCTTTCTTATTTTTTTATAATGCTCTAATCTTAATAATAATTGAGATTCCTTATCTTTCATATAACGTACTCTATCTTTATGTTTTTCTTTATTCAATTCACTTATTTTTAATTGAGATAACGAAGGACATATTCTTGCGGTTTCTTCCACTTTTGTTTCATCCACTTTTGTTTCCTCCATTTTTAAAGAAATATTATTAGTCACATAATTTTAGTTATCTCATATTTTAAAAACCTGAAAATGGATAAAATTCATGAATTTGAAATTCTCAACTTTTATGATTTTCGGTGTCCTGGAACGGTCATGATTTTGGGGGTGTAAAATGTCATAATCACAAATTTGAGTTTCTTAACTTTTATGATTTTTTCGGCGTCCTAGAACGGTCATGATTTAAGAGAGAGAAAAAATAATCTTAATCTCAAATTTGAGATTCTTAACTTTTATGATTTTCGGTGTCCTGGAACGGTCATGATTTAAGAGAGAAAAAGTGATCTTAATCTCAAATTTGAAATTCTCAACTTTTATGATTTTCGGTGTCCTGGAACGGTCATGATTTTGGGGGTGAAAATTGTAACTCTCAAATTTGAGATTTTGAAAAATTTGAAAAATTGGGTATTTTTAAAAACGCCGAAATTTATGAATTTAGGTCTTAAAACCTGAAAAAGGGTTCAAATTCATGAATTTATGTCGTTTTTAAAAATACCATTTTTTGAAAAAATGGTACTTTTTAAATGCTCTAAATTTATGAATTTAGGTCTTAAAAACCTGAAAAAGGGTCAAAATTCATGAATTTATGTCGTTTTTAACGATACTATTTTTTTGAATTTTATGGTGTCCTGGAACGGTCTTTTGCCCATTACTAAGGATAAGGATTTCATGCAAAAAATCACACCATGGTATGATGAAGTTACCAATTTTCGCGCATGCGGACGATTGTTCAACTTCTGCAAGAACAGACTTTTCCTTCAATTCAACACACCTCTCCCAAATTTTTTAAAATTTGTAGGAAGAATTTTTAATTACGGCTCAGATATATTGAGATCAATGTTTCAACAGCTTCATCGAATTTTGAAGCTAGTCTTAATGAAAGGCAACATGCCAATTTTGAAGCTGAAGTAGGTGACGAAGACGAGGATTAAGATGAATTACACAAAGAATCCACGTTGAAATTTTCCGTCACGAAAATTTTTCATGAGAACTCATGAGATCTAATACGGATTAACGAGATTTTTGTGATAAATCATGAGTATCATGATGCTCTCATAATATTCTCATGACACTTTAATGAGAATATAATTAGTGGTAGTGCGAACATTCATGAGAATAATATCTCATGAATCATTGTGCGTTCATGGGAAAATCATGAGCAGCCATGAGATATGAGAATAATTATATTTCAATGCTTGTTCATGAGGAAATCAATAGTGTTCATTAGAACATTCCAGGAAGCACAAGTTGGGATGGACGACGTTGTCCTTGCGACGATTGGTGGCCCTTGGTAGACCAATACTTTGCAGTATTTGCTAGGTGCATCTACACGTACGTTGCTCGCACGTGTACCAAACATCTTAAACCAAAGAAAATTTCAGTGCATGTCTTAAACGTGACCCGAAAGTGTGCGAAGCGTTTGAGATGGTTGTATCATTTGTAGATGCTTGATCAGGCCTTCGCTTGCAACTAATATTTACCTAAAAAATACGTGACCTAACAGGCCTACTTGCAATGAGAAGAAGAAAGGTATAAATGTTAGCCACGAAAGGAAAAAGTCCGAAAATGTTATTCAATGAACAAGAATCTCTAAAGTAATGTCTATGAAGGTAAGAAATCAAAGATATAGCATTGGCCTACATCATGGCCGTCAGATGCAAAAAACAATTCAACTTTGTAGTAAGCGTGATTCTGAAAGATGTTGAAAATACGAATACATAAAGTAACAAAAAGCAAAATTAGCAAATAAATGATACATGAAGCATTATATATGTAATATATAAATAAATACATAAAGCAAAAAAAGTAACATTATATTGAATGATTCATTATTGCATGAATTCCATGCATTATTGCATCAATGCATGGGACGGCCTTTCGCAACGTAGCGATGCTATGAAAGCCTGAGGAGCGGGATGAATAACTTCAGAAATAAGAAAGTGCGGAATTAATATATTTGAGATTTTTTTGAGAAACTCGGGAACATTGATGCGATGTTAAATGCTAAAGCGTTCCAAATCTGCATGAAATTTCATGAGATATGTATGATAAAAATCTCATGAAAAATCATGAGAAATTTTCATGAGGGTTAGCTTTCGTGCTTTGTTGATCATTTGCGATGTTTTCAACCTCTTATTTAAGATGTCATATACAACGTTATTTTTGTTTGAAGAACATGTTGATCTTTATGGTTTATTAGATTTTATTATTTTTTCTGCTAGAGAAAGCGTGTTCGTATTTGCCAGTGTTTTAAACAAATTGATAAAGCAAAGTTTAAAACACGCTGAAAAAACATCTTTAAAATATGTCCACTAGGTGACATGCCACGCTCAATCACACGTAATTCACGCGTGAACCACGCGTGAACCACGCGTAATTACGCATGACCCCAAACATCCGTGGCTATGCGGGATATTGCTGCAATATCTCTTATATAAGTTAGTATAGTTGGTAGTCCTGTTATATAGACTTTGCGTCTCATGTGTCTGATTGTATCAGGAGCTGAACAATGTGATAGGACCTCAATTTCATGCTCAGGGAAGACAGAACATGCGTAGCGGTTCATCCGTGGTTCAAGCGGCAGCGCAGACAACCGTAGACGACGCGCAAACTATAAACGCTCACCCGCGCGTATTCATAAACATTTCCCATGTTTTAACAGCATCAGATCAAGTGATTTCTGACTCTTAGTGCAGCGCGTATGTACGCGGGTAGAAGAATAGAATGTCCTTAACCACGGATGTTTGGGGTGTTCCGTAATTACGCGTGAATCACGCGTGGCATGTCACCTATAGTGTCGTTTTTTAAGAAGTGATTATTGATGCAGTTTTTTCAATGCCTTAACAGCTGGTTCTTAGCGTTTGTGCTCAGAAATCTGATACGGCCGTCTAGTAAACCTATTTAAATGAGCAGCCTAGACTGCACTCACAATTCTTTGTCTATTAGGAAATCAACAGATCTTGCTCTATCAAAATACTGCTTCGAACGTCATTCCACCCCTGTCATGTTGAATTCCTCCTCAGGGAGCCACATGCCCCCCACGGTTAAGAATCATACAAGAATGCAGGCAAAACATCAAGCAACTAAATGCCAGTTCGCTTCTATCGACCGTGAGGGGCTGGACGCCGAAGGCCGGTCTATCTTTACATCAGGCTATATCAAAATGGATCACCTATCGAATGCTCAACTACTTTTCGAAGGCAAAGTTCACCCTGAACTTGATAGAGGAAGCCGGTGAGAATAGGTTTTGAGATAGAACCATCTGGCATTGTCAAATTATCATTCTGCACTCATACAACACCACAGCTCTCGAATGTCAGAGCTAGTCAGTTTAGTACAATGGGATGGGATTGACGCATGAAATATTGCGGAGGAATCTCGGAGTAGAGACGGAAAATGCGTTTTCTTTGCAAACAGGTGAACAGATGAACTACAAAATTTTACAGTATGTAACAATGACGATGGATTTATTGCATCGTGAACTTGTTCTAAATTATTTCGGCATCACGTACTATGTTATTTCTTAATAAAACACAAAGAGATTTACTTCATGATCAGCAGTTCTATTATTTCTTAAATGCATCACTTCATGGGTGTAGGCAGTAAGCTCACATAGTCAGTACTCCTTCTGCAATCTTTCGATAATGTAAATTCAATGTCAGTTATTGTTTAGAATTTGCTAAAGTGACAATATTTATCTAGACTTCAAACGTAGCATAATGCAAACATCATTAGGCCTACAATTCTCAAGTTTCATTTAAAATCGAATACATTTTTTTCTCGAAAAAAATTTCATTGAATTTTGATAAAAATAAATATTTTTTGTATTTTTTTCATTGTAAATGCTGAATCTATTTGTTCAACGACATAATTGATGCTGACGTTGTTTCAGCCAAATGCAAGGATAGTAAAAGAAATTTTATAGAATAGAATAAAATAGAATATGTTTATTCGATTGACTGAAGATCACACTTTGCAGAAAAAATAGACATGACATTTCAAGAAATTTCAAGTTAAAGAAAAGAAAAGTAACGTTAACGCTGGAAGGGTCGAATTCAAATGTACATGCGGTTATGCAGAGAAGTACAGTAAGGGACGAATGATGATGAGCGGCGCTTCGTGTTCTTCTTCATCGCGGCCAAATGTCTCGAACGAGGTTTAAGTTTCCGGGGACAAATGGTGGATAATGTGCTTATTGGAGAACATGTCACTAAACAGTTTGATAGCCCTATGATCTCTGCGAATTGACAATGGAGTGAATTTTGCACATTCACATGGAACACCGCAAATTATGCGGTGGGATCTTCTTCTAACTTTCTCCAACATCTCAGAGCATCGTTTGGTAAGTCCAACAAAAACTGGAGAGTTGTATTCCAGGATGCTGATTACACACGCATAATAGACTGACATGAGCATATCAGGCGACATATGTGGAAATTTCTTTACTTGCTTGAGCAGATATATGCGCTGGCTGGCCAACTTAATGACGCGCGACACATGAGAATCCCATTTTAACTTATCATTGAATGTTACACCCAGGATTTTTAGCGTTGAACACATTGTCAAATTGGATAGTATAAACTGAACATCATTTTGTTTGCAGCACATCATAGCTCTTGTTTTACCTTGATTTAACTCCAGAGCGTGATTGTCGCACCAACTTTGAATGTTTTCAATTTCACTTTGGTCCTTGTTTGGTAAAGAGGATGCATCGCGAAAAGGAATGACTATTACGACATCATCAGCGTATTTAGTCATCAACACGTCAGGAGAAGCAGTTGCAAGAGAACCCATATGAGTGGAGAAAAGGTAGGGAGCAACAATTGAACCTTGAGCAACAACTGTTGTTATGTCTCTTAATGAACTGAGAGTGAATCCTTGAATAGTCACTTGCTGTTTTCTACCTTTCAAATAGCTGGCCCACCAACGAATGAATGATGGAGGAAGATTTCCGTCACAAAGTGTCTGGATGAGCTGCTCGTGTTTAAGCATGTCAAATGAACGTTTTAAATCAAAGGATATTATAATGACTCTTTTAGTATCTTTCTTGTCCAGCTGCTCTGTGGTAAAGTCATGAATACTGATAACAGAGTGAAGAGTCGAAGCTCCTGGACGAAATACAAACTGAGTGGGACCGTAAAGGGACAACAGTAGTATAGGGTGCGAGATCCGGCGCAACGCTTCGCTCAGCACCAGATCACACTCCCAAATAGATACACTAGACGAAATGACTTACTTAATCTTACTAAGGAAGTCTTACAAGTTCTGACCAGAAAGTACCAGTCGTGCTAAGTCTTATTAGCAAATCTGATAAGATCTTATTTGTGATTTTTAGAAATCTTTTGAGTAGAAAAAAGTCTTATATTTTGCGTTTCTCTACATATATCTAGTGCACTGATGTTCCAGCAAGATCATTTAAGAACTAAGACCATTGATATCGTCTGATCTTCGCACTGTAATCGGAGTTCAAGTTTTAAATTTCAGTTAACTTTTCTTAATTTCAATTATCAGCTGGTAAGATCTGAAAAGATCTTATTTTGCAAAATATAAGACTTAGTAAGTCTGATACTTTCTGGTCAGGAAATTTCTTATCAGACTTTGCAAGAATCTGATCAGACTTAGTAAGACTTAGCAAGTCATTTCGTCTAGTGTACGAATGGAAATATAAAAAAAATAGGAACTCTCCTGAAATGTATAAAAATACAAATGAGGAAAGTATCTTAAATTTATAAAAAAACAAATGAGGAAAATGTTTATGACTAAATGTAATAAAAATTTATAATTATAAAAAAAATAGGAACGCTCCTGAAATTTATAAAAATACAAATGAGGAAAGTATCTTAAATTTATAAAAAAACAAATGAGGAAAAATGTTTATGACCAAATGTAATAAAAATTTATAATTATAAAAAAATAGGAACGCTCCTGAAATTTATAAAAACACAAATGAGGAAAGTATCTTAAATTTATAAAAATACAAATGAGGAAAAATGTTTATGACCAAATGTAATAAAAATTTATAATAAAAATGATAATTACAAAAAAATGAACATGAACAAAAAATATTTGCTTAAAAATGAAAGATGAAAAAACAAAAGAACCATCAGCTCCTTTATCCGATATTGGAACAAATGGATAAAGCAAAGTGTACAGATAGAGTCAGATACATGAAAGATAAAGAATCCCAATTATTACTTAGACTAGATCATTATGATAAATTAAGAAAAGATGGGCGAGAGTTAAGAATGTGACACAAGGCATTGGAGTATTGTTAACATTTTCTTTAGGCGCTCTGACTATTGTCATTTCATGTGGTGTTCTTACAATTCCTGCTGTTGCTACTGCCTTGCACTCAGATGATTACTCAATTGTGGGGAACAGCTGCTTCTCGTATTTATGAAACACAGCATTTCAGAACAAAGAGCTGTGACTCTGAGATGAGCATTTGGGAGACACCCAATTGTAGTGAACAGTCGCTTGTCATATTCATGAAACAATGCATTTCAGAACAAAGAACTGTGACCCGGAGATGAGCATTTGGGAGACGCTCAATCATGAAACAATGCATTGCAGAACAAAGAGCAGCTAGAGAGAGAGAGAGAGAGAGAAAGATAAATGTTTATATTTTCAAGACAATGGAAATCATGGAAAGTACACAGAAAGTAACTGCTGCATGATCAAATTATGATGCTACTACTATGTAGGCCTATATAATGAATTCAAAAGTTAAGCGATTGGTGTCTGGTTGATGAGAATACACGTATATGGGCCAAAACTGTTCCGTCTTCGCGTAGTTTTGGCGACGGGTTGGATGAAACGACCGGTTCTCTGAGATCTTGGCCGGCAAAGTTCATGAAGGGGATGTTCTCTGTATTTGGATGCCTTTAGCAGAAGTTTCGCTGATGCCTCGTGCCTGCGTAATGTCAAGTCTGGAAAGCTGTCGCATTGGCAACTCTCTCCACAAATGATGTGGTGGGCGCGTTTTTGGAGCTTTCTCATGCCATCTTCGTGCTTAGTGAGCATTCCAACCATAACAGGTGAGCAGTATTCCATAATGGATAATATCAAGCCATTGTAAATCCGCATCAGGTTACTCTTGTCCATGTAGGGCTTCAGTATGCGCAGTGCGTATAGTCGTTGGGAGGAAAGCTTGTTGATGTGCGCACAGTGTCTGTCCCATTTCAGATCGGAAGTTAGGAACATGCCAAGTATCTTCAATTCTGTTACTTGAGCCAATGTTCCGACAACAGGGCTGCAAACCATTGGAGACTTGGGAATCCATAGATGCTTGCATTTGCGAGTGTTTAGGGAGAGACCTACAGAATGAGACCATGTCATCATGCTGTCATTTTCAATAACACAATGTTGCATGTCGTTATTGTCCATTGAAGTGGCCGGGACTACAAAGGTACAATCGTCGATGTACTTGATTACGACGCTCAAGGCCTTTTTGGGACGCAGTGATGCAACAACCAAGTTGAACAAGAACGGTCCGAGGATGGAGCCCTGCGGAATTCCTGACGTGACTGGTAGCCAATTGCTGTTTTCTGATAAAATTCTCACACATTGACTTCTATTTTGCAGATAATCAGCAGTCCATCTGATAAAGCCATCTGATAGGTCGCTTTCAATGAGGCATTTTAAGATCACATCGTGACGTACCTGATCAAACGCTTTTGTGAAGTCGTATGCAAGGATGCTCACACCCACTGTGTCTGGGTCTTCAAGGAAATTAGTGATGTAATCATGGATACAAATCAGAGCTGAAGTGGTCGAGGATAGCTTCATATTCCCAAATTGACGAGGCCCACTATGTTGTCTGAGTGCTGAAGAAACTCCGGTATCCAGGATCAGTTTCTCACAAATCTTTGAGAAATACGGCAGTAGCGAAATTGGTCGCAATTCATGCTTTGAGATTGGAGTCGACTTTGGTACGGGAGAGATAACACTTCTTTTCCAGCTAGCAGGGAATTGACATCGTAGTATAGAGACATTTATAATGTGTGCCAAAGGCGGGGCAATAACATGAGCTGCAGCTTTACAAAGGAACCCAGGAATGTCATCAAAGCCCGGAGCTTTATGACTCTTCATTGAGACAAGAGATTCGAATACGGCTTTCACTTCAATGACAGGGCACCATGAGGACGAAGAATCACGAGCCTGGTATTGGTCCGGGAAAGACACATCTTGCATGTCAACTTGGTAGGACTTAAAGATGGCATTGATCTCTTCCGCAGCGCAGAAAGCATTGGGAAACGAGTTGAGGAGGGAGTTGATGGCCGTGAGTCGAGAAGTCTTTGATCCCTTGGTTTCATTGACCGTCTTCCACAGCTCCTTCGAACCCTCTGCAGCTTTTAGAGCCCATTTCTTCTTTTCGTCAGTCAAAAGGCATTTCACTTTCAAATTAAGCCTTCGATAAAGTGCAAAATTCCTCTGGCGATATGCATTCCATCTTTTGTTTATGAGACTTTTCAGGAGAGGGGTGATGTACGGCTTGTCGCTTGGGTATAGAGTTGCAGTGGTAACAGGGATATTCTCTCGAAAGCAAGCTTGTAGGGTATCTGTTAGCATAAGGCATTTTTCGTCCAGTGAACGATTCATATCGTAGATGGGCAAGAAATTGACTTGGTCCAGATTCCTTAGAAATTTATCGACGTTAGATCTTCGGAAGTCGTACACTTCACACTCTTTCCCAATCTTCGATCTTCTTTCATATCTAGGAGTACACAAAATTGTTCGATGGTCAGATGTAGCCACAGGAGGACCCACAACAACCCTATAATTGGATTTCAGATCCGATGACATGAACATAAGGTCCAAAATGGCTTCGTTTCTAGTTGACTCTAAGACGGTGTTCTGTATGTCAAAGGCATTTGTTAAATAATTGGCTCTGATACGATTGAAGTCTCCGGTCAAGATGATGTTGTAATTTGGGAATGTATTCAGCATCTCATCAATGTTCTTGGTGATAAAATCGATAACTTCTGTTGAAAATCGATCCACTGAAGAAGGCGGGATATAAATGCATGCAAAGCAGATGCCAACTGAATGAAGAATCAGTCAAACACTGTTCGTTC
Organism: Prostheceraeus crozeri; assembly: GCA_907163375.1. Classification (NCBI taxonomy): domain Eukaryota; kingdom Metazoa; phylum Platyhelminthes; order Polycladida; family Euryleptidae; genus Prostheceraeus; species Prostheceraeus crozeri. The sequence goes on from CAJQUW010009338.1 coordinate 89,146, forward strand.
CCCAACGTTCGTCCCTCGCTTCGAAAAGGACAGGTTTGATGCTGTAGTGCACCCAAACGACCACTCCTTCTCCAATTCGCCCATCAGCTCGATCGTCACGGAATACCAGATGATCTTGGACCGAAAGTAGATCGTTCGAATGGTCTTGTGTGAGCCAAGACTCTGTTGCAGCAAATATTTTGGCAGATTTCGAGGATATGAGAGCACGGATATGATCTATTTTAGCAAAGACACGGTTGACATTTGTAGAGATGATAACGGGAAGGGTATGATGGAAACGCTCACGTAAAATCAGTTGCGAAAATTCTTTAGTTCATGTTTATTTGTGACTTTTCCTCGATAGAGAACAACGTCCTCACCGTTCTTCCTTTTCTGGTGCAGCTCAGATCTCAACAGATTCTCTTGCTCTTGTTGCATTGGTGTCAAGTCTCGCTTTATGAAGATTCTCTTGAACTCATGGTGGTCCTTGAGATTCCTTGAACGACGGAGTAGCTCAGTTCTCTGGTGTCCACAAGCGATTGTCACTTTCAACATGCGTTTTACCATTTCACGAGGACGCCCCAAGCGGTGGCATGCCACAATATTCAAATCTTGCAAGTTCAAAGCAGCTGCCACCTTTTTTACTTCTTTGCCGTCGTGTTCTCTTTTATTGTCTATAGTTCCGTGTTCTAGCTCTGGCAACCCAACGATTACTAAATTCGACGATCGGCGTTGCCTTTGCTCCATCTCATCAAAAAGAATCTCCGGAGCAAAAGGTAAGTCAGACAGTTGCCGCACTTCACGCTTTAAGTACTCCATCTCATGCTGCTGATCAATTTGTGACTTTTGCAATGATACAATAGTTGTTTCAAGCTCTCTGACCTTGTCCACCATTTCGGCGATACTGGTGCTTAGAACTTCTAATTTGCTTGAAAAAGAAATTCTTTAGTTCTTGATTGCCTTCTTTTATCATTTGCTTTATAACATCAGGGGATAGGTCATTGTTTATTGAGTTTGATCGAAGACTTCTCGAATTCCAGGGGTCCGGCATTGCCAAGGATATCTAAAATGAGTTAATAGAAAACCAAAACTATTGCAGATTTGAACCAAGAGCCCTGGGTTGCAGTGCGCGTGACGACGACACTAGACCACTCGATCGCTGAAGCCACGGAGTGTGCAAAGACAGTCTTAATCCTGGATCATGGAAATTCAGTGCAGATGGCGGCGCAGAGTGATGTGTCGCTCAAACCAAGAAGTGAAAATTGTATGTTACAGAAATCACTTCGATGGATATAGCGGAGCACAGCGATGTCCCACGAAGATGATAATCACACCAAAATGTAGACGAAGGGACGAGCTTTAAGATGATGCCAAATTTAACGCTGATAGACGGACGGAGCACGAAGGAAACAGAAATCGCACAACTTTGTTAAGAGCGCTTGCAGACACACGACCACGCGTCAGCACGTATGGCATATACCGTGCACGTATGGCAATAGCTATCCGCACTTCAGCGCTTGGGAGACGTGAAATATATATATTGCCGTATGTAAGCAGCAAGACTTCATTTGCAATGTCTTCCGTCAGCAAAATAGAGAGAGAATTTTGTTGCTTCGTGGATCAAGTTGTGCCTCTTATTTCACCAGGCCATCTTGATTTCTTTAAAACAATATCAACAAAATTTATTCTTGAATCACTAAGAAAGAAACAGAAGACGAATGGAAACGAAGAAGATAAAAAGAGAGCAGTGTTTGAAATAATCCGAGATTCATTCAAGGATGTTGACAGCAGCAATTTACCTATATTTCTCGAGAAAAAGGATATTATAAGTACATCATCGTGCATCTCTTCATTGAATAAACTCATTGGTTTTGAGAAAATTACACATCGGAATCTTCTACGCTGCTATGTTTTACAAGGTGAAGTTGTTCAACGGCTGAAGTTATTGTACAATATGAATTATACAAAATTCGTGAAAGAGTTGAATGTAACTCATAAAATAAAGTTTTCACGCTCATATGTGACATTACTGATCAAATTGTTCAAACTATCAAAGAAATAATCCAAACTTAGGCAATTCTTCTCCATCAATTCACTTTGTGATGAAGAATTTTGCTTATCTTGAAGATTTTATTGATCGTGAAAAAGAGGATGAACAGCAAAGAATAGCAGAATCCGTATTTGATTCACCCACTGTGCAACAAACTGAGCAACAAACTGTGCAACATAATGATCTCACGAAGGAATTAGAAGACTTGCAAACGTGAAATTCTACTTCATAAGTAATAAGTAGTAACATTTATTGCTATTTATTTGCGTGGAGACTGAAAAGTGACAACGGTGTTGTCAATTTGCATTTCTGTTTCATATAGAAATGAATGGCGAAATAAGTAGTAACATTTATTGCTAATTATTTGCGTGCGTGGAGACTGAAAAGTGACAACGGTGTTGACAATTTGCATTTTTGTTTCATTTAAAATGACTGGCTTGACCGAGTTCTAAAAATATATGGAAAGCAAACAACTACGAATTTCGACTTAAAGAAAATCGCTAATCAATTACGAATAAAGAATTTCACATATTGATGAGGGACGAATTACGATTATTGAAAAATAAATCCAATGTATATTTCGTAACAAATCTCCACACGTCAGATCAAAAAGGACTACATTGGTCTGCGGGTCAAAGTAATAAAAACGGTGATAATTACTATTTTGACTCTTATGGACTTCCACCTACAAATGAAGTAAGAGAAATACTTGGCAATGGAACATACAATACTTTTCAAATTCAAAAGCCAGGAACTACTTACTGTGGTCAATTATGTTTATATGTTTTATTTAAATTACAGGAAGGAGTACCATTTCTAGATATTATGTTAGAATTGAATAAGGAAATTTGATTCTCGAAACGTTAGTTCCAATCACTGTAATTAAAGCTCACTTATTTGTAATTCGTTTTGATAAAATCTGCCAATGATTTTGTCATCATCTAAATCTCTAATTTCATAAGTAATCGGATAAGTTTGATTTATTTTACAAACTTCAAATATCTCTTTAGTCCAATAGCCAACAAAACCTTTCTCGAATTCATTTTTATACTTGAATATTCTAACTCTATCTCCAATCTTAAATTTCGGCTTACGTTTCTGCAAATTCGGAATACTCTCATTCGAATAATTATTTTCGAATATTTTCTTTCGTTTTAAATCAGGATCATAAGAAGCCTTCTTTGGAGTTTCTTCAATAACTGAATGAACTTTATTATTGTACTGATCTACAATTCCTGGTAATATGTTCAACCATTTCTGATTTCCTTGTTCTGTAAATTTCTTGAATATTTTATTTTTTAAAGTTCTATTGAATCTCTCTATTACTACAGCTTTGCCAGCATTTTCTGTGGAATAAACTAAATCAAATACTGGCTTAACATTTCCGTTATAAAACTCAGATCTTTTATCAACGAACAGCTTCTTTGGCTTTCTAAAACTTTCTTTAAAGATTTCTTCAAACGCATATTTAACTAACAGACCACTTTTGTTTTTTAAAGGCTTTGCCCAGGCGTATCGTGTATATAAATCTATAACGGTCAATGCGCATTCATAATCTTTTTCATTCGGCATATTGATCAGATCAGCACTCAAAATATCATCTTTATTAAATACTTTTACTTTCAATAGATATTTAGGCTTTCTATATTCCCTATGAATTTCAGAGGCATAAGTTTCATCTATCCCCTGACCAAAAAGCATTTTTGCTTGTAAAGCTTTCTTAACAAACATTCTTTCAATTCTTTCTCTAAAGGTAGGATTTTCAATATTATCTAGTTCTTGTATCATTATCTTATCTGCTTCATGTCGAGAACTTCGGTCATGATTTCGATAAGCTAGATCGTGTCTAGAAGCTGCTGCATCTACTCTATTTATTGGTTTACTATTTTCTCTAGGTGTATTATCATCGTTTAATCTTGAATCTAATCTTGTGCCGGGGCCAGTAAAATTATGTCCAGGTAGATGTTTTTCGATCGAATATTTACTCCAAATAAAACCAGGAATGTTTTCTAATGTTTTTTGTATGTCACCTCCAGAATGCAACGAAGAAGTTGGCTGAACCAAGGCTCTATGTACTTTTAAGAGATAATCCATTAGATCTAGATTTGAAATTCTTAAGTTATTCAAATTCAAGGAATCCACTTCGCTCATTTTTATAGATTAAATATTAACGCAGCATACTAGGACTTAGGTATATTCCAGAACCATCTTTAGTTTCTTTTATTTCAATTAAATCATCAATATTATGTAGTACATTTTCAAGAACTCGTTTCCCTTGATCAGCTAAATTTAATTTACTAAAAAATTATCTACTATTCCCTCACCCCTAGCCGCTTTTTCTAACTCCCTATTATGACGTTTTTGTTCTTCTAATGCTGCCTTCTCTGATTTATTTTTATTTACTGCCTGGACAATACCAGCTGTCCCACCTGCAACACTTCCTGCTGCTGCTATACCTCCTATTATTAGTGGAATTAATGGGAGAATTCCACCATTCTTTTCTTCTCGTAATTTAATATTCTCTATCATTGGTTTACTTATGTAATACTTCTTTTTGTCAATCGTAATAGTTTTAGGCGTATTTTTGTCAATGATGTTACGTAGTTTTAATTCAACCGTTTTATCATTCACTTGCACCATTTTTTAATAAAAAATTTATAGTCTTCGGTTTTTAACCAATAGAACTTTGTTCAGAGGCTTTAGCCGATCGGACCAAAGGTCCTCAGGTTACTAACCAATAGAACCTTGTTCAGAGGCTTTAGCCGATCATAAACGTAAATATTTTTCCCAAAAGTCAAATTTAAGGTTAAAAAATGCCTATAATTTATAAACACAATCCTAAACATTTTGCTTCAAATAATAAAATTGCTCATGAACCATCTATGAAACCTGTGTACCATTATGACAGTGTAGAAACAATTCAAAAAGAAGGGGATGGCATCTTTTCTGGTATTGGAAGTATCGTTAACTTGATTAAAAATAAAAAAGATTTGATTTCATCTGTTGCAAAAGGAGCAGCTGCTATAGTTAGTACAGCTAGTGCAATATCAAATGCTGTTAAGTCACAAAACGAATCAAAACAACTAGATGCTATTCGTTAACTTAGGAATGATGCTAAGAAAATGCAAAAAGATGAAAAACTTTCAGAGGAAGCAAAAACAAAATTGCAAAATTAGCGAAGATGGAAAGTAAACATGATGAAAAAACAATTGAAGAAATGAGAGGAAATGGTTTAGCAATATTCTAGTACCAAACTGATTTTTTTCTAATAAAAAATATAATGTCAACTCTGATCGAAAGCAAATTTAGATTAGACGATCCCCCGTTCGTCAGTTATATTCAAAAAATGAATGACTATTTAAGAGTTGCCATGAACCCCGGATCTTCCAGTAGAGTTAATACTGGAGGTGATTTAATTTTGGAAGTTGATAACCAGCAAAGTTATTTATATCTACCCGATTCATTTTTACACTGTGAATATTCTCCATATTCTGATGCTAATTTTACAACACCATTACCTGCTACGGATAATATTACATTAGAAAACAATTTCTTTCAAAGATTATTTACACAAATCCGTTTAGATGTTGCAACACAAAATATAGAAACAATAAGTGATTCTCCAGGCATTATTGATTGGATGCTTCGATTTGTTACAATAGGTGAAAATAATAAAATGCATGAAATCGAAGGATGGTTTCCAGATAATAATGATGGTATAATTATAGATGATTTAACTCACACTGGACTAGACGCAGCAGGAATTCCGAAAGATGTAGAACAAATTGCAAAACATTTGAATAAAACAAATAATACTGCATATAAAGAAAGACGTAATTTTAATAATAAAAGTAAACAAACTGTTGATTGGTCATTGTCTCCATTATTCGGGTATTTAGATTACAATAAAATATCATATCAATTAAAGTTCAAATTAATAATTCATCGCACTGTAAATAATGAATCAATATTTTATGGAAAGGCTGGGAAGAAAGCATATTTAAAAATTGATAGATTTGATTGGTGGATAAAACATATTTCACCTAGTTTAGAGGTTGAATTAACTAACTATTACGAAACGATTAAATACTAATATACCAATTCAAGTAAGTTTTATGAAGCGTACGGCGAGTTCCGTAATTTTTTCGGAACAAAGATTCAATTGGCATTTCACAAGAACATCGAATACTCCAAGATATTTTTTACTCACTTTTCAAAAGAATGAAACTCCTAGTTTTGATAAGAACAATAGTCTTTTTCATATCAATTCAATTCAAAGTTTACAAATTTCTTCAAATCAAACACGTTATTCTATCGATCCATTAAGATTTGATAACTCAAATAATCAATTCATGGAAGGATATGACGCTTATAGAAATCTATGTCGAGAATTTGGAGTTGAAGCACAATTAACTCCTGTAGATTGGAGGAATTTATATCCTGTTTTCTGTTTTGATTTAAGTGCACAATCTGAAGATATCATCAAGACTGGTTGTGATGTTACAATTAATATTGAAAAGACAAATTCCACAACATCATTGGTGGCTTATGGTTTATTGCTAGAAGATGTAGAATATTCAATTGAAATTCTTAATGGAAAAATGGTTAGGATCGGTTCGAAAAACCCAAGACTTCGTCGATCGGCTAAAACCTCTGAACAAAGTTCTACTAAGATTTACGTGTGTGAATGGATAACAACCGCTTGATAACTTTATTAATTTGCTTTTGCACTTCATCTATTGCGTCAAGCAGCGTGTGATGTACTTTAATTTCTTTTTTATTAACTTGCATTTTCTCCTTGTTAATCTTCAACGCCGTTTTAAGAGCATTCAATTGACCTTTATCACTAACCTTTTGATTAAGCATTTTTACTTCATTTATCATTCTATTCATGAACTTCACTTGTTGTGTAATTCTGGTACTCAATTCATCAACACTTTTTTGGAATGTAGATAGCAGTTGTTGCAACTGTTGTAATAATTTTTGATTCTTTTCGGTAACTTTGACTAGCTCTTCTTTCAGTTGTTTATTTTGATTTGTATTCTTTATAATGGCACCCTTTAAAGTTATTGATAATAGAATTACAATCTTTGATTGTTCTGTTATTTTTTTATGAAGTGTTGATATATCTGCTTCTAGATCTTAATTCTTTTTATCAAGTTTTAATATTTTTTTTGTTAATGATTTGTCATTAAGTTTTAGCAACTTTAATTCATTTATTAGTGGGGCCGCCTGTCTATCAACATATTTTTTATTTTCTAATTCAGTATTTTGTTGTGGAATAATAGAAAGATGTAACGGTCCTGTTAAAACGTCTCCAGTTTTCATGATATAGTTGTCTAGGTCAATTTCTGATTCTTGATTATTTGAAATGTAAGCACCTCCTCCAACATTTGTTAACATTATTTTTTCTGTTTAAAAATATGTTATCTAACGAGGAAGTCGACGCTTCGCGTCTCGGCATCGAAGATGCAGTTGACGGAACCAAGCTTCTATGTAAAAACGGAACTAAGCTTCTATCCAACAAAGTTGGGGGAATCAAGCTTCTATGTTAAATCTGTAATGTATCTTTTCATAATAAAGTATTTTTAAATAAACATATGAAAGTAGTACTTGCAACAGTGCCCCCAGTACAACCAGTCCAACCAGTACAACCAGTACACCCAGTACAACAGTACCAACCAGTAGAACAACAAATGCTACAACAACAAATGCTAGAACAGTCACAACCAGTAAAAAAACGTGTGCTGAATGTGGAAAAGACATGACATCTAAGAATTTTGCACGTCATCAAAAAAGATGTCAATTACCAACACAACCAAAAATAAAAGATAGACAATGTTTGAATTGTAATAAATGTTTCACTGCCCAGGGTTTTACTAATCATTCTAAGTCATGCACAATTAATACGCGTAAATGTACTAGTTGTGAAATTCTTAAACCCAAAACAGAATTTTATGATAGCAAATACCAATGTAAAGAATGTTTAAAAGCACAAGTGAGATGTAATAACTGTAACAAAGTTGTAATGAAGAGAAACTTTACACGTCATGTAACAATTTGTCATGTGTAATTAACTTTGTACCTGTAATAGTCCGGAGGTCAAGTCCATACATTTACTTGAATCTCTTGTCTTCTTTTAAGCTTCGGACAGTCCGACACTCACATTGAGTCTCTTGTCCTCTTTTAAGCCATGGACAGTCCGACACTCACTTGAGTCTCTTGTCCTCTTTTAAGCCTCGGACAGTCCGACACTCACTTGAGTCTGTTGTCCTCTTTTAAGCCTCGGACAGTTCGACAGTCACTTGAGTGTCTTGCCTTTATGTAAACCTCAGACTAGATAGACCGTAGTAGTCCGGAGGTGCTACAGAGGTATAAAACACTCAAAGGAGTGTCGGACTTGTCTGGAGTCTGAAGCATTTTTTCTCATATAAAAAATAGGAAAAAGAAATGAATATAGAAAATTCATATACCGAAATCCCCAATCGCCATCCCGCGATAGTCAATCATCACAATCAACGCAATGAAGTGCAATCTTTATTTTTGAAAGATTCAGATGTTGCTCGTGTATTGAGGTTTCTACAATTTCATTGTATAAGAATTATTATCATGTTTTTTATTATTTATTCTATTTATTATTTCATAAACTGGTTAGGGTACTTACAAACACAAGAACAGAAGAAGGTTACATTTTATAAAGAACAAACAAAAGTTTTTAAAGGTTGGAAACATCCATCTCGTCAAAAAGCTATACCAACAGAACGAACTAGAGAAGAGAACCTACATTTTATTCTTTATGGTAAAACGGGAAGTTGAAAGACTACATTTATGCGTAAGTACATCCAAGAATATTTTAAAGAAGAAGATGTATATATTTTCTGTTTGCAACCGGATGAATGGCAAGGATATTCAAATGTTTATAATAGAGGAGATTTAGATATGTTAGAAGATATGGAAAGTTTTGCGGGTACATATGAACAGAACTCTTTACTAATATTAGATGATGTAGCTAGTTTAGTGAAACAAAAAGACGTATCAGAAATATTTACAAAAGGACGTCACCATCATATACGAATAGTTGTATTAGCTCATAAAGCCTGTGACGTAGATAATAAGATGAGAGAAAACGTGGAAACCATACACAACACAAAATAATGTAGCATTCTTTGAGGATATAAAGAAAAATTATAAACTAACTTTACCTTTAGCTAAATATACATATGTTAAATATGGTATAATACGTGTTGATACTATTATGAATCAACTACAAGTATATGATAAAGATTTAAATGTACTATTAGATACTGAATATGACTTCTATAGCAATTCATCAGATTTTGACATTAGTCTTTATGCAGGTGCAAAGAATTTGTCACCACATAACATAGAAGAAATAACTATCTTTTTAGAAAACGAGGCAATTGTGCCACTAACGATCATACCAGAAACATTTTATTTCTATTTTGATCATTATCTGAATAATGTGTTAGGGATTAAGACACCTAAACGATTAGAAAATAGGGATGCACTAGATGCTATACCAACAGGAATTAGTAATTTCCGAGATGTATTGCAAAGTGTGAAACCTTTAGTTTATGATGCTGAGAATACATTAAGTGATATAAAACCAATATTTAACGAGTTAAATAAAATGTAAATTCGTTATTTTAAAATTAGTTTTTAAAAAATATGATTAACGAATACAAAATAGACAGGGGCGGCGCTAGGGTTTTCCCCGACGAGGTGTCGAGGTACATGACCTCCCCGACAAAGCAGTAAAACTTAAAATTCCATAAATAGTCTTAAATAAATTAAGATAATTTTATTATTTGTTATAGTTATTTGAACGGTTAATTAGATGTTATTCGTATCTACCTGAAAACTGTGATTAAATGAGTTGATATACTGATAAATATCAGATAGGCCAATTTTGACAGTTAAATCGCCAACTTCTACTATACCTAATCATGCATTAAGCTTATGCATGATTAAATCTAAACTTCGCTGTATGACAAATCAATCAATCTAGGTCAGAAGAACTAAAGACATGAAGCCTGTATCGACCGTACAGACTTATTTTAGCCTTTAGACGTTGCAGAAAGTTTTTACTCATCTGAGCTTTCGATAGACTACAGATCAGTCATTTGTCTGGAGTCATATTTCCGGCGTTTTTAGCCAAATCCGATAAAAAACATGCAATAAAATATAATGATGTGTGCAAACAAGCATACTAAATTTTGCGGTCGGTTCAGAGAGACCGAACTAGGTAAAGGGGTCATATGACAGCAAATACTGGCAAAGAATAATTAAATCAAGTTTCTTGTCAGCAACAAGCTTCATTCGAACATTTCCAGTCCAGAATTTCCCGATTGAAATCTCAACAGTAAAATAAGAAGAAAATCCCGGACATTTTCTTAAGATAAGATTTTATCATACTACTGATTTCATGCAAAACAAGTGGTTTATACACTGACACTCCCTGACACCCCTGACCCCTGACACCCCGCTGGCGCCGCCCCTGAAAATAGAACACGTGCCAGTTTTAAAAAATTATCGTCATCCTGCAAACCCTGTAAATTCAAAGAAAGAAGTTAGATTTTATTATCATCATAAATACGTAGCGTTCGTTACAGATTATAAAACAAAACATGGTATCAAACCGTGTGTTAAAACAAAAGAATTTCCACTTTGTCTACGAAGTTTCAGAGTATTTTTAGCGTATAATAATTTATGGTGGTTGATTAAGAAAGAAAATTTAACAAAGCATGGATTAGAAACATTACATCAACTGAATATTCCTGTGTATATGTAAAAACATAATTTTTTCTTTAAGAAAATATGAATGGTGAAATGTCTCTCGGACGAATGGCTAGGATTGATGAATTCATCAAGAAACAAATTGATGAATTTGATGCACAAATTAAACGTAGTAAACGTATTAAAAAACAGAAACGTACCAGGCGTAGTATTAGACGCAATATTAAAAAACAGAACCGTAGAACAAAAGAAACATCAGGTACACCAATTACTGATATATTCTCTGATGATAGACTTAGTGATGATCTATTGAATTTGTTTAATCCGAAGGAAATTACGTATGGAAATGAACTTTTTACTAATGTAGTAAATAATATACGTGAACTTTTACAAAATGGGAAAGTTTTAAATATATTTGGCGTTATGATTAAAGAAGATGGAACCGCAATAGAAATTTTTTACGCTGCATTTTATAATAAAAATTCATTTGAAACATGGTTTTTTAATCTAGAAGAGAAATCCGATGCTAACGAATGGATTTTTACAGGTAGTATCAAATACGAAGATTTTGGAATGAAGCTAGTACAAAGATCACATAGAGGTGCTGGTATTAACATGAAATATAGAATCGAAGAATACATCGGACAATATTGTTACATTCCTTCTGAAGATTTCTGCTTTGTCAAATGTTACAACGCCTTACTTGGGTTCAATCAAGTACAAGCTAAAATTATGTTCGAGATGTTTAATGACTTTTTATATAAAGAGAAAGCTACATCTAGAACAGGAGTAATGTCAAACTGCAAATTTTCGCAATTCAATAAATACTTTGGAGAATGTGTACAGTATTACAGTCCTACTAATCGTCATTTAAATCCTAGAGATATTACAACGTCTGATAATTACGTTTATTACAATTATTCTCACGAAGGTTCATCAATAGGTCACTATTGTTTAATCAATAAATTCCATAAAGCAGAAGCTATTAGAGAAATTGCAAATAGTTTCAAACCAATATATAAAACATTTATTGATGAAAATCTAACAACAGTTCCGTATGAAACCATAACAAAGAAACCAATTGACTATGGTTCAACATATATATATGGGATCTTGAAACTTATCTAGATCCTCGCTTTTCAACAGCATTTATACTTTGGGGCTATCAATTTTAATAAATTCATGCGTTGCTTACCGAAGCGAAAATTGGAAGAAGTAGACGCACGATTGTTGCGCGATATGATTAAAATAAAAAGTAGTAAGGATGAACATGTAATTAAAGAACTTAAGAAACAGATAAGTGAATATAATAACTTAACTGAACAAGACCTTAACAAACTTCAACATTGTGTGAAAATCTTTGTTAGGAAACAAGGTGAATGTCCAATCGGGGGAAACCCAGAGGACGCATGTCCGATACACCAATTTTTTAAAACTCTTGGAAAATTTAATCATTCGAAAGTAACTTTAATAGTGCACAATTCATCAGGATTCGATGCATATTTTCCGATAAAATCTAATTTTAAATTAACTAAACCACCGCTTAAAACATCAAGAGGAATACTCACTGCTTCTTTACAAAATCCTTATACAACTGAAAGTGTTAGTAAGTATATTCAACGTTCCTCTAGATCTAAGATAAGAACCCCATCGAACCAAAAGTCATCAAGTAAACCTTTGCAAACTATTGTAATGAACTGTAGCTATCAACACGTGAAAACGAGTCTTTCCAATTAGTGTGAGAATTTTAAAATTCCTACCAATGTGTGTGAATTAAATTATGAAATTGGCGGAATTACACATGACAATTATCAAGAAAAAGAACATGAGTGGAAAGGGTATTTAATTAATGATGTTCTTTCATTAGCATTTTGTATCTACAAGTATAATCATGTTATGAAAGAATTAGTTGATGAAGATATAACTACTAATTTAACATCCTCCGCTTTAACATTTAACGGTTGGATGAAGAGCGTACAAGAGAACAATGCACTTATACATTCGCATACTGATTTATGGACTAGAAACTATGTTAGAAAATCTGTTAAAGGTGGAAGAGTGTCAGCAAATATAAGACATTACGAATCTCCATTTTGTAACATCTTGATACCAATATTACAGCGGTATTTAACTGGTAATAATTTAGTAGAGTTAATGAAAGAGTATAATCAGTTGGAAGACAAGAATGCTCTTTGTAAAGAAATTAAGCATACACTACTCGAACAACAAAATGAATTCTTAATGGCTTTTGATGCAACATCTTTATATCCATCAGCTATGTATGACGAACATTCAGAATCCTCTAAAGCCGAATCAGCTAGAAAATTTAGACAAGACGAAGGTCCAGCAATATTAGATCAATTTAATACGCAATCATTTCGTCCTAAAACTGGGATATTCACAGTTGTATTTTATTATCCTGATGATATGTTTTTCCAACCAGTCCCTGCGAAAGATAAGGTAAAAAATGAAAACAGTTGCAATCAAGAAGTAATAAGGTTTAGGAATGGAATATGTTATGATGTATTAACTTCTGTAGATATACAGGAAATTGTTAGATGTGGTGGAAAAATATTATCTATTACAGATGGTATAATTTATGAAGAAAATTATCACGTTTCACCATTTCGAAAATACATTGAAAAGCTCTTCAATTTAAGAAAAAATATAAAACAGAAGGAAACACTGTAGGCGATGATTTAATTAAATTATTAATGAATTCACTACATGGAAAAACCGTACAAAAAGACATAACCACTAAATATCATTTATGAAATGAAAGTACATTGAGAAAAAATTTCACTCAAGAAGTAAAAGATTTTGAGAAAGTAAATGATGAACAATTCTTAGTGAAAGTAGAAATGGAAGATGATGAATTTCTTAAAGCTAATATTCAAAATGAATCTACGGCCAAAGCCCTGAGCAGCTGCGCTGCGACATCATTCATGCCATCACATTTAGGTTCTTTTATTCTTGCTCACTCTAGACGAATCATGAATAACTTTATTTTAGAAATTAGTGGCTTTAAAGAAAAACACATACATTACACAGATACTGATTCCATATACATTTCTAATGAGCTCTTCAATAAATTAGATGCTGCTGGATATGTTGGTGGGGAATCGTGTCAAGGGAAAAATGACTATGGGAATGGCGGAATTATATGTGCAATGTTTATTATAACCTTGTTAAAATAAAATATTGTATTACTGTAGATGAACAAGGGAGACTTAGTGAAAAGAAAACATTTAAAGGATATTCACAAAATAAAGTAAAAGTAGAAGATTATATACAATTATACTATGGTAAAACATTAACAACAACTGTTATGAAACCATGGAAAAGATCTTTAGAAAATGGTATTAGTATTCCTGATAAAAATAATAACACTGAAGAAAAAAGTTTTTCTGCCCAAATAAATCTTCTTAAAGGGCAAGCACCTGATGCAAATGCTATTATGTTACCTTATAACGGAGAAGATGTTCAAGACGAAATAGTTCAACGAATACAAAAAGAATGTAATATAATTGAATACATCGATAGTGAATACACTGATAATGAAGACTGGGAAGAGGAATTATAATGCACCAGATGTTCGATTCAGAGTTTCACTCTGTGAACAAATGTTCTATAACTCTATCATGTACTTTTTTATCAATATTGATTGTAATAAATCCATAATCGTTTGACCAAGCATTAGTGTAAGATTGTTTAAAATCATCTTTATCTCTTATACATAAGTCTCTTAACAAATCACTTAGTTTCCTTGAATTAATTTCGAAAAGCATAAAAATATTAGCATTCTTTCTAATAACGCTGCCATCTAGTGAATACATACTTTGTGTCAAATAAAAGACACTACAGTTATTGTGTCGACCTCTTGTAAAATAATTTCTCTGAACTGCCTGATCTTTGTTATTAACACAATCATCAAACACAACACAATGTTTTTTCGTTTTCTTTAGTTTACTAGGATCTTGCATATTACCACTATCATCTATTAATTGTATCGATATGTGTTTATTTTTATTGGGTTCTACTAGTTGTTTATTTGTCGCTGCTTCTTCACACCAAGAACTTACTTCCTCTTCATACTCCGATTTTTCATATTCTTCAAACAGTGAAGCTATAGCTGATTTTGTAAGATTATTTTCAAAACCATATTTCAAGAATTGGTAAATAGGTTTGGTCTCGAATAAATCCAAAACGTTTGGTGTCGTGAGAATTTTAAATAATAGATACGTTTTCCCACAACCTGATCTTCCACAGATAACTGCTAAAACTTTATTGGATAGGTTTGGGTGATGATTGAATTTCACTTTCTTGTTTAGTGGAGATTTTACAGTACTGTTTTCACTCATTTTTAAGTCAATATTTTTAATTACACCTCTCGTAATAATAGATCTATCATAATCTCTTCACCTCCAAAATTTATTGCCTTTCCTTTCTCATCTGTTATTCTAATGGTAATGGAATTAATTGTTTTTCGTGTAACTGGAAAATATATTAATGATTTTGGGATTACATTTAAACTGTAACCAATCGGAACTGTAAATGCTGGATAACTGAAGATATTATTTGTTAGCTTTCCATTAACATAACCACCAACCACCTTCTATAATGTCACACTGAACGTTGATTGAATTTATTTCAGTTATTTTAGGTATATTTTCACTGATATGAAAACCTTGTGCATAGAGTTTCTTTTTAAATCCTAATAGTTTCGACAATGATCTATCTTGATGATTTTCATCTAAAGTAAGAGAAAATTTATTTACTGCTGGTTCAACTGCGAAATGTAATTGTTTCTTGTCTTTAAATTGAATACCTAAATGGCTTTCTATTTCATTGGAAATAGATTCAACTTCATAAGATCCAGGAAGAAAAGTTGATTCTTTCCAAGTTTTACCTTTGTCATTTGAATATTTAAATCGGTCATTTACATCTTTGATAATATTTTGTATAGTGTTAAATGTTGAAAAACTAGTTAATGCTACTTCATAATGTTTGTCTTGTTCTAAGTGAATAATAGGATCTAAATTACAAGTATGCGATGACGTAGTTGCTATAAATTTTAATGTCGTACTAAATTTTGATGAGGTCAAAATCTCGGTTAAATTTTCTAAATGTTTATTAATTTTTTCTAGTTCTGCTGAAGACATTTTTAACTAAAATAATTTAGATAAGCTTTTGTAGTCTTTTTCACTTATAATTTTCTTTTCTAATAGTCTTTTTAAGATTGCATGTATTTCGTTAAAGCTAGAGTTATGTCCTTCTTTTGTTGCAGCTAATAAAATCTCTAATCTGTTTATTAATTCTTGTGGACCATCGGGCAGGAAAACCGTTGTCTCTTTTAGTCCTGTTCCTGTTTTTGGGTAAGCGCCAACTGGTGAATAAGCGCCCATTGCTGAATAATAACCAGTCGGTGTTGGATAAGCACCCATTGCTGAATAATCAGTCGGTGTTGGGTAACCAGTCGGCTTTGAAAACGATGCCAATAAGTCTTCTAATTCTCTATCACGTTTACGAATTTTTACTGCACCAACTTTATCTAACATAGTTTTATATCTCAATAGAACATCAGCATCATAATTATTTAAATCTGCTCCTCTTAATAAATCCACGAAATTTCTGTCTAAACTAAAGGCTGTTTTGTCTGGTGAAAAAATTAAACCTCGAGAAGGATGTGGAAATATTTCCTTTCCGCCTAAGAAAAATCTAAGAGATGACTTTCCATCTATAAAAATTGTAGAATGTTCAAATAGCATAGATTTTGGTAATTTCTTATTTATATTTTCTTCCAGCAGACCATAATCATCTAATATAGTTTTCTGCACTGGATCAATCAGACCCAATTGTTTATCATGATTTGTAAGTTCTTTCTTGATATCAGATTTAACTTGTCCAACTAATTGTATTTTTTCTTTCATATTAGATTCAGCGCCAACTTGCAACATTCGATATTGTCTACGTTTTTCCTTCGTAATATTTTTCTGTTTTATTAGTTCTTCTAGTTGTTTTATTTTTGCCTCATTTGTCTCATTGGTATTCATTATTTTTATTATTTTATTTTATAATATAATATTTGAATTTTGTGGTAGCATAGAGATACAGAAAAAACATTTTACTGATGCTCTAATGTTTTGTTTAACAAAGTTTTTATTTCTTCTAAAAAGAAAACTTCTTTGGTATTTTATTTGCTTCTCTAGCTATTTGATCAAATTTTTCAATCTCATCTAACGTAATAACATTATCATCACACACTCTCTGAAAGTAGTAATGAAGTTTATCATATACCTCTTTGACATGTACATGTTTCTTACTTAAGAATTTACGTTTCTTATTTATTAAAGACTTATCTATCATTGTTGCGAGTGAAGTTGTAAAAACACCTGTACCTGTTAAAGCTGTAGCAACAACAGGAATTGTAAGAACACCACATGAAATGACAATAGTCAGAGCGCCTAAAGAAAATGTTAACAATACTCCAATGCCTTGTGTCACAGTCTTAACTTTCGCTCATCTTTTCTTAATTTATCATAATGATCTAGTCTAAGTAATAATTGGGATTCTTTATCTTTCATGTATCTGACTCTATCTGTACACTTTGCTTTATCCATTTGTTCCAATATCGGATAAAGGAGCTGATGGTTCTTTTGTTTTTTCATCTTTCATTTTTAAGCAAATATTTTTTGTTCATATTCATTTTTTTGTAATGTAACCTGTATATTCTAGCACTCTGGATAACAGGCTACGTAGATACTATATGACAGTTATTGAATTGTGATAGTCTATTGCTTTCTACCAACTCCGTATTGCGTATCCAGCAACCCTGAGCTCTCGCCTACCTTTCCCTGTTGTTATCTCCTTGCTAAGCTTTTATGAAGATAAAACCAATGGTCCAGATATACTCGGTTTATTCTACCTATGAGGGAGATAAGAAGAAGTATGAACAGCGTACAGATAGCGACAATAGAAGACTCAGTTCGGTGACGAGGAATACTTATCATCTCGGTTTATATAGGCACTGTAATTCTCAATTCCCATTATTTTTAATGTGTGTCCCGGCTGTCTCCTTCTCCACCTGTCGCAGCTTGACTTTCATATTGAAGATATTTTTGATGTATCCGCGATTCCTCTCGCCCCGCGACTCTGCTGTCAAACTAGTTGACCACTTTTCAATAATAAGCATACTTTATATTCTTCACTCCACTGAGGTCAACTCACAATCGCGAATTTCCTTTCATTATTTCAGCCTTGTTACAGTAATTATCATTTTTTATTATAAATTTTTATTACATTTGGTCATAAACATTTTTCCTCATTTGTATTTTTATAAATTTAAGATACTTTCCTCATTTGTGTTTTTATAAATTTCAGGAGCGTTCCTATTTTTTTTTATAATTATAAATTTTTATTACATTTGGTCATAAACATTTTTCCTCATTTGTATTTATATAAATTTAAGATACTTTCCTCATTTGTATTTTTATAAATTTCAGGAGCGTTCCTATTTTTTTTTATAATTATAAATTTTTATTACATTTGGTCATAAACATTTTTCCTCATTTGTTTTTTTATAAATTTAAGATACTTTCCTCATTTGTATTTTTATACATTTCAGGAGCGTTCCTATTTTTTTTTATATTTCCATTCGTATCTATTTGGGAGTGTGATCCGGTGCTGAGCGAGGCGTTGCGCCGGATCTCGCACCCTATACTACTGACAACAGTTTGTCGCGAATAGAGTCAAGGACACATTTTTCAAACACCTTTGAGAAAACAGGCAATAATGATAAAGGTCTGAGGTCATCAATACTCTGACATTTCCTTTTGGGAATAGGTTTTATATGGGCTATTTTCCATAGTGATGGGAATTCTGAGGTTTCGATGGACAGGGAAATAGATGAGTCAAAGGACCGGAGAGGTAGCCTAAGAGGCTGCAAGACGAATAAGTTTAGGAGGGATGTTGTCACTACCACACGCTTTTCTGTCTTTTAGGAGGATCAAATGACAAAATACGCTCATTTCATTGATGTCAGGATGCCAAAAAGAAACTGAGGTGGGGATCGAATCAATGATTTGTGACCAGTCAGGAGCGGGAGAGAACTTATCGGCAAATGAATCGTTTATCTCATTGGAAGCAGCCTGCAGAGAACGAAACCGTTTGAAAAGTTTTGAAAAATTGTCTTTGGACGCAGCATTTAGATCTTCTTTAATTGCATTCCAATAGCCATTCTATTTGTTCATCATAGCTTTCATCCATCGGTCTTTTGCCTTTGAAATCTCGGACTGAATTTTTGCTTTGTAATGGTGGTATAATGAGTATTGCCTTTTGCAAGCTTCAAACCGGCAGTTTATCAAATGCTTCAGCAGAGGATTCATCCAGGGCTTATCATTAGGTGACATTTCAATGAAAACAAAAGGGACTTCCTTTAATGCTTGCGTGATAACATCGTGGAAGTAGAAGCACTTCTCGTCAACGGTACAGCTCATTTTATAAAAAGTAGACCAGTTCACAGAGCCCAAACGATTTAAAAAGGCTTCAACATTGTTCCGGCGAAGATCGTAGAATTTCACAAGACTGATGCATGGATTCAAAATGACAGTGCGGTGATCAGAATTGCCGAAACTTGGACCGACAACCACAGGCCTGTATTTATCAACGAGTGTATATGGTCAATGAGAATTTTATCGAGGATTGTGTCACCTGTCGTAGGATATTTGACAACTTGCTCCACGTTGAGAAAAGTTTTGAAATCATCTGTCTTCAATTGATTCAGGTCACCAACGATGATAAGTCGACTATCAGGTGCGAAATCAAGAGCTGAGTCAGCATTAGACTGGACGTACTGTATGATACTGAGGTAATTGTGGGCAGAAAGACTAGGCGGAACATAAAGGACCAACAAACAGATCTTGTAAGAGGGCAAGGAAACCCACATGCATTCAATGTCTTCACATTTCTGAATGCTGATTTCTTGGTGATCGATATCATTGCGAATAAATACACAAACTCCCCCTCCACGGCGTCCTTCAGCTCTGTCGCATCGAAGAGGTTCCCAATACCCAGGCATGCTGATCAAATTATTCTGAATATTCTCATGAAGCCACGTCTCAGAGAAGGCAAGGACAGACGGCCTTGTTAAGGATGCAAATGTACATAATTCATCTAGTTTGGGTAGATGTGAGCGGACAGTCGCCAAAACGACTGAGGGAAGAAAAAGTTGATCACTTCTAAAACACTTAAGTGAAAATTTTGAGCAGCATCAACTCTACGTTGTATTTTGCCGCGTCGGATGATCACATCCTCTCCACTCAAACGCCTTTGTCGCAATTCTTCTCTTAGAAGTCTCTGTTCATTTTGTTGTAGAGGTGTTAAGTCAAAGTTGACGAAAATACCAGAATAGAGAGAGGAGTTACGCAATGATGAAGACTTTTTGATCAACTGAAGTCGTTTTCCATCGTCATAATTGTCAATTTTAGGAGACGAGGACCACTAACTCGAGACTTTCCAATTCTTCGAATATCTTTGACTTGAACGTTTTGGACTTGTAGATGTCGAAGAAGATTATGCAGCTTGTTCTCGTCTTCAGTCTTTCGCTCTATTTCTGTGCCAGTGGATGGTTCCTCAAGGCCTCTGATAATGAGATTCTGACGCCTGCCGAATCTACTTTCAGCCTCCTGCAACAATACTATCTGGTAATCAACAGAAAAATGCTGAAAAGATTCCTTCAGATTCGCCAGTTCTGTGTCCTGCTTATCTTGCTTTTTACAAATTTGAGCCACTTTTCGCTCGAAGACATCAATTCGACCAATCAGAGAGGAAAGAGTCTGGTTGATCTTCTCTATTTCAGATCTCATTATAGAAATAATCTCATTTTTAGATGAAACAATAAGATTTTGGAGATCAGCCAATGACGTACTTGAGATGGTATTCGAGTTTGATCTAGCGCTTGAGGTCAACCTGGTTGTCCTTCCTTGAGGCGGAGTCTCTCCAGTCATTGCAACTCCAGTTATTAGAAACAGAACCAATTGACAGAACAGAAAATTGAAAAAAAGACACCTCCAGCGGGACTCGACCTCCCCACCTTAGCGTGAGACTGCGCCTTAGCACAGCAGACCAGAACGACACAAGCTCAATTCAGTGAATAGCAGTGCCTTGCACCGAAAATCGAAAAAATCTGTTGCGTGTCACGCACGAACGTATGACGTCAGATCGCAGATTTACAACACAGACCCAACACTGGAGACGAAGTAGAGCCGGTAAGCACAATTCACACGGAGACGGAGAAACTGCAGATAATGCCAAAAAAGACGAGTAGCGGCGTAATCCAAGGGAGAATGAGGATGAAAGAGCTTGAATGATGACCAGTAGCCGATGCGAAGTCCAACGATGCAAAAATTATGCAAAATGGCGGCGGCAAAGCGTTGAAATAGGAGCAAGAATGAAGAATCAGACAGCGCGAGAGACACGACCGCAGCGACCGACCGTTATAGAAAACATGTTTTTTAGAAAAAATGTTTTAAACATTTTTGCCCACCCTGATTTGTTTATTGAATAGCATTTGCCTGCTTTCTTTACGAAGTATTAAATAAGAAAATTAAAAATACAAGATTGTGACTTTTAGATGGATTCGACTACACAGTTCATGAAAAGAACGATTTTTTCAATCTGATAATCGAACACTTTTATAAGAATCTATAGTTATAACTAAATTAGGCATATAGAAGTGTTGTGGATATGTGATGAGGATAATATGAGAAAATGTAAGTTGTTCATGTCCTAAAAACTGTCCAAATTCACGATTCATGCCCAAATGCGCACCTCTGCCAATTTGTAGTGAGAAATTTAATCTTAAATCAATACTCATTGAATAATTCTTCATGTTTTTAAAAGCAGCAGTATACCGGTACTTTTGTGGATGCCGGTCCTAGATCTTCAAACAGGTGCCGATCCAAAATCTGTACCAGTTACAATCCTGGTCGTAATGCTCACAAATGTGAAATGCATTATACAACATACGTCAGGCAAGCCGAACCAGGCCTGCCATTTTTAGTAAACAGATTTATCTGTTGAACTTTACATTGAAATTCCTTAAATTACTAAGTTAAAAAAGAAAATTGAGTTTCAAAATTTTGATTTCCTGACGGCTAATTTGTTACAGAATCATTTTCAACTCTAAACGGGCACTGACCTCAGAATGAAGCTTTTCAAAGCTTCATTGTATTGCTTGTGCGTCAGACATAAGTGCATGCATGTATATTTTCAAAATATTCGCTGCTGTTGCATCATCTACTAAATATCTAATTTCATCAATGTCTAACAGTGACCTATTTTTGTGATGTTGCAAATTTTCCAACACGTCAGAAGTTATAGTGATGAAAGTCCATAGCATTGTCAACGCATTGTCTCTCATGAGGTAGCAAGCTTTCAACGATTGCAATATAACTTCACGAGGTAAAACAAGTTTATAGTTTGTATCAAATGCATTAGTATTTAGTGCATACACTGAAGAGCAAATTATAGGTCAATGGTTCCTTAAATTCATATTAAGAATAAATAATATAAGATTATTTAATATTATTTATTATTATTATATAAGATAATAAATATAAGAATTATTTAATTCATGTGTGGGGGATTTGAATCATACTGGACTACATTTTGCATGCTAGTTAAATCAAGTGTCTCTCTTTGTTTTATGTCAAACACATTCACAAGGGAATGAAATCAACATTCTTCGTACACTGTCACTGTAGTACAATTCTTTGCACACTTGAAATGTTTGACGTTGCTTGCTAATTTAAATATGTGTATGGCGAAAATATGTTTGTGAACGAGGTGAACACTTTAATCAGCTACATTTGGTCTGAAATAGTGTGCGTGCATTCATTCACCATGTAGAGTGAGGCGATTGAACTTATTTGTTATCGATCGAAAGATGGCGTATTTTTTATCTTGTCTAATTTGTGTATGTAGTTTATTAATACAGGGTGGGCGCTGGAAGGCTGAAGGATTAAACATTGTAATGATAGAAGGAAAAGCAAGTTATTTTTTCATCCAGCTATATTGTCATCAAAGTACAATATCTAGACTGATAATCTGTTGGGAGAAGAGACTGAACTGCTTGAATTTGGTAAGGAAAAATTTCTAAGTCTTCCTTCAGTATTGCGCGCAATGTTGTTCTTCTGATGCCAAGTTGAATTGATCGACGACGTGTAGATGCTGTTGGATTCTGTTCGAGACTTTGTCGAACAGACTCCACAGCAGCTTCTGTTCGAACAGTAGGCTCAGGTCCCCGTTTTGGAAGATCTGCCACTGACCCACTTTCCTCAAATCGCCTCATGAGATTTCGAATCATATTCTCACTTGGAGCATCTCTTACATTAGAATGTGTTCGACAATCTCTTTGGGTTTGAACGATTGATCTTCCATTTGAATAATAAAATTGAACAAGCTTCACTCTTTTTTCAATATCGTAACTTGACATCGCAGCCTTGATCGCAATCAATGTTGAATAATGATTCAGACTGTCCGAAAGTTAGAACAGAGTTCAGCATGCACAATTGTACGTCAAGCACTCCATTGCCTTATTGTTCTGCTACAGAAATGCGTGAAAGCAATCAAGTTGATTTCATGACTTAATGAAATGATCTGGATTGATTTCTTGATATTACTGAATTTCATGTAAATACACCAATCAATTATATCGAATTACATTCAGTTGCAATAATACGCAAAACATATAACAAATTGATGCTACAATTGCAAATAATGCAAACTCCCGAACGCATAGTTTCCGAAAAAGACAGACTTAGCCTGTAAATAAATCGACAAATGACTATTGCAGAGCTTGAAAATCCTTCAGCCTCCCAGCGCCCACCCTGTATATTATATTGTAACATAGTTGAGCTATGTTTATTTCGAAGGAAAACTATAATTTCTTCAACCGGCCATGTTTCGAAAATTTCATATTTGCATCATCAGCGGTATATGCAAATGCCGTAAAATCCGAAGAAATTCAATTTATACGTGCTAAAATCAATAGATAGAAGCTTCCACAGGACATGATGCTTATTTTCGTCTCAATTGGTTAATGCATAGGTTTCCGACAGGTATTAGTTGAATTGGCTCGCACGATTTTAGCAGGTTCCTATGATATCATATCTCCGTATTGAAAGCATGTGAATTCATTTATAGGAATATTATATCCAAGATTTGCATCACTAAGTATATGCACAATATGAACCATAGAGTTATATATCCCTACTATGCTATGAACTTTACACGTATTGCAATCGCATACAGCCTACACTACAAAAATGTAGATTTGCTAGTAGTTTGTTAGCGTTACAAGTCTATAGAGATTTTAATTGAGAGATAAAGTTACTAGCACATGCTTCGAATTCATAGTGCCTCTAGTGCTTCACAATAATTTATATTTTTTATGAAAATTTGATTCTTAATAGTAGATTCCAGAGACTTTTTATGCTTTGTTTATGACTTCCTACAAGTTCTGCATTATGATACTGCTTTCCCTAACATTTATAAATATTGTACATTAAATCAGAGCACAATTTAACATGCTTTCAAAAATTCGAAGAATCCTGGAAACGGAAGAACACAAATGGAAAATCATATTAAGATAAAGATTAAGTTAACAGTAGTAGTGAAAACTGTGCCCTACTTGCGAGGGATAGGTACATGGATAGGTACATGTATAATTCAGTGTTATCAATAGGTACATGGATAGGTACATGTATAATTCAGTGTTATGAATAGGAACATGTATGACATCTGTTTTACTGGATAGGTACATGTGTTCGGTACACTCGGTTGAGTACACTGTGTTTCGGAACGTCTATGATCGAACTTGTGTGGTTTGGTTCTGAGTACTTGGGTACGTACCGATAGACGTCCGTTGTTTGATTTTGAATGGGTTTGCTCAATTGCGACTATTGTGACAATTATTTTAAATGTAGCACTATTTAGATGTGAAACTTTAATGTGCAGTTATGATTTAGTTGCTCCCCAATAAGAAAACCAATTCCAGAACTATGTTTAAAATGAAAAAGACAGATTTACAATGTAAGTTTAATTTATGCATTACAAATAAATGATGGGTACAGATCACGTCCCTCAGGCGACTCCATGATCTTCAGGAAGTCATCACACCATTCATGAAATGTCTGATTGTTGCTAAAGTCATGGTCACACTCGTGTACCGGACACTTCAGTGGTAGTCCACTCCGCCTTTGAAGTGCTGTCACAGTCAAAGTTTTCCACAGGGCCACTTTGCAGCCGCAACAGAGATGCACGGTCATGTCCAACTGACCTCCCATAATGACTTGGCTGTCATTTTGAAAATAGAATAAAGGTTTTGAGGACATGCTTCTTGTTATGGAACGTTGAGGATAAGTACTTAACAGTTTGGAACAATGACATCCTTTATATAGTTATATATTCTTTAGGGAAGTTCGGTACCTCTCTGATTGGCTGTTAGGATTTCCTTTGTTTAAAAAGTATATAAGTCCGAGGTTTGTGCAAATTCTTATCAAAGGTTCTAATCCTCACGTTTACAAGTTACAATTATTTTAAATCTACAAGTCATTATGGATCGCAAACAGGAAGCTGCAGTTGAGAACGGTACTGCTGATCGTACCACTTCGCCAGTGGAACGTACCAATACACCTCCCCAATCTCCGATGGAGCGATCTACAACACCAAACGAGCCGGTGGTGTTCACCCAAGCCCCTGAATCGCCCGACTACTCGAGTGATGATAGTGACGTATCAGGTCACATGAATAAGAAGTCCATGCGAACGCCACTTTATGGAAGGGTCACTGTCAAAGTGAAGAACGCGCCGAAAAAGTATCACACCAAACGGGTCTTCATGCGAATGGAGCCGAACGAGCGGAACCTCAAATCCGCTCTCGAATTTTCAATCATTGACCTTGACACACCACGTCGCTGTCCCTGTGCGCCCAAAAAGACCAGGATCCATGTGCAAGTGGACTTAAAAAAACTTGTACCCTTTCCTTACCTTGATGACATTTAGTGTGTTTTTTCTTAATCTCTTCATTTAATATTCATTTGTATATGTGAACAGACTTGTTTTATCATTTCACAAATCGGTCTTCAATTAAAGTCTGAAGGGGAAAGGGGAATAACTATCTACAATTAATGATGTTCAATAACTGAATTGAAACAAAAAATCAAATATGAAGACTTCAACTTGAAATAAATAGGAACATATAACTTTTAAAGAAACAGTTATGTTGTTAATTTTAAAATACTTGTAGCAGTCCAGGATGATATCAGACCTTTCGAATGATATAAGGTATGTACCTATTCGATGGGAAAATCCTTAGTTGTATGCAACTGTATGCAAGCAGACAAATGTTAGATTTTTAAATTCACTAAGTTTTTAGCCCATTCTTTAAAGACATGTAGCTATCTAGTTATATGTCATACATGTGTCATACAATACACCATTAGAATCAGCATGAAAAGAGCATTCGAATGATATGTTGTGTGTACCCATTTGATGAAAAAATCCTAGTTGTATGCATCTGTATGCAACTTGAAAAAATTCCAAGTTTTTTTACAAAAATGACTAAGTTTACAAATTTTCAAAGTTAAAGTTTTATAACATAATATACAAACCTCTACACTTGACCTTAGACCTGACCTTGACCTTTGACCTTCATACACGTCATACACGACGGGGGGGCTCAAATTTTTTCGGGCGCTTCGCGCCCTCGAAATTTTTCGGATTATAGGGTAAATAAATTTTCGAGTGCGCACAATATGATATTTAATAAAAACAATGAAACCACAACGACTTTTCAGCGGCAGGACCTGCTCATCCAAAGTCAATGAATATTCCGGAATGTAAGATGTTTGACAATTTCCGGAGAATAAATCAAATACTTCACGAATTGGAGCGAATTTATCAGCACTTCTTGGTCTTCTGTTGGGCTTGTCATCAAAACGAAGATATCGGAGAACTTGCTTATATCTAACGCGCGCCATAGTTTGATGGAAAACATTAGGGCCGTAATATCGATTATATAGAAAATCAAGTGGATGATTCCTTCCATAGACACCACGTAGGTAAGTCAAGCTTATAAAAGCTTCTAATTCACATAAATCAAGCAGGAAATTAGTGTAACATCGTTGACCCTCCTCGACAGTATGTTGCAGAACTTTTCGTAGGATAGATTCACTGATAATCAGCTTCCAGGCCTGATACTCTGATTTCGCAGCTTGATGCCTACACGACCTCGGTACACCAGGATGGGCACTAAACACATTATGCGCAGAGATGCGACCGACGTTGAGAGATCTCGTCATTCTAGTCTACTTAGTACCATCCCGTCCAATAAGGCTGTCTTCCCTTGTAGCTGCATCAAAATCTTCATCTTCGGACACGAAATCTTCTTCACTTGACTCATAAGATTGTGGAACTGATGGTTCGTCTTCATTATCTGATATTTCACTCCCAGAGTCAACTACCATTTCGGCTACATCCACTGCGGCAAGCCGCCTCCGCCGAGAACTCGTGGCCATGACAAGCACAACAGTCAGAATGAAATCGCAGTGTGCTTCGCTTGCATGATACGCTCACAGAGATCAGATATCAATGCTATTGTTCACTGCCCACAGAGAACATAGATATCTGACAATCCGACCTTTATTGACGCGCTGAAGTGATATCAAGCTGCTAAGCAGAATCTTATTTTGTCTCATGCGGACAGAAAGAACCAAAGGGTCATAGATTGTGTCAATAGGGAGTCAATAATATCGTTTGACGAATACATATCATTGGTACAGTCGATATCGACTTTTTCGCCAATCTAGTAATATAGTCACGGCATTGCGCAACAACAATAATTACAAGGAAAGTGCAAATAGCCCAAAGTACTTTAACTAAAATAATTAATTTACATATGTGTTAGGATCATAGATCATATTTGGAAATACTGAGAATTTTTAGCATTAGTCAGCGAAAAGTCGATTTTGACTTTTCAGCCATCCTAGTGTTAATTTATGTAATTGAATTTACGTAGTGTTAATTTTAATTTTGATAAATGTTAACAATTGCAAATAGTTCATAAACAATTGTTTCTTTTCGATTACAGGACTCCGTGATGCATGCATCACAGGAGGTCTCCTTCAGCAACATCCGGGCATCCCCGAGCTGGAGTGTCCGCCTGCCGCCGTCCCCAATGATCTGCTTGGCTCCATCATCCTCTGCACGTCTTCCCTCGCCGGTATCTCCTCCGAACCCATTACCGACGCCAGGTGCAGCTCCTTCCTCTCCGGTACTACTTCCCACAACACCTCCCCCAGTTGCAGCTCTACCAACGTCGGATGTGACGGCTCCTCTCCCAGTGCGGGATTGTAACGTCGACTTGGACGCAACCTCGACAGAAGAGGATATGCAGACCAAGTTGCGTCTCTGCCAGGAGCGCCTACAGCAGGCAGAGGAGCGGGAGAAGAAAATGAAGGAGGAGAACAGAGGCTTAATTGAATCTGTGAGGAACCTAACACAAAGCAATCTCCTGTTGGTCTCCCAGGTTTCAAATAGCCGTATTCATGAAAAGGAAACTTTAATTCAAATTTAGTATATGAACAATGCAGTAAGAAAAGTGAGACTGACTCACATGAACGATTTCAGCGTCTGCGCAACAGGATGCAGTCATTTGAAGCTGAATCACAGCGGAATTGTAAAGTGTGCCAAACTTTAACTTTAACTTTTATCTTTCTTCATTTAGGAAAAAGAGATTATCCAACATTTTATGTTTTCTCTTTGCATCAGATGGGAACATAAGCTATTGGCTAGTGATAACGTTGACGTCATAGGATGATAGATGTATATAAGGGCTTGCTAATTTCAATCCTCATCAATAATCATGGTTGTCTGTACCAAGTGTGGAAAAGTGTTCACTCTCATAGGCAATTTGCAACGTCATGAAAAATTTTGTAAGTTAGGAAAAACGTATCAATGTAGCAAGTGTCCATATAAGACGAATAGGATGGATAATCTTAAGAGGCATAAACTTGTATGCAATAATAAACCGAATGATAGCATAACAGAGTCAAATTCAAATAATCAAAATAGATCTACTTCTAAGCCAACAACTAGCGCTTCAACTAACATACAAAACTTTATGCAATACTGCTCTCGGTGTGGCAAAACGTGTAACTCTCTAAGTAGATTTCGACAGCATATGAATGTACATAATACAAATAGTGAGATGAATATGCATAATAACTATGGAACTGTTAGTCTCAGCGAAAGCGCACTCAATGGCCATGCACGTGTATATGATATCACGCCAGCAACACCTACTTTGGACATAACATCATTCTTAGAAAGCATGCGTTCCATGCTAGGGAATTTAGTGTCTGACTTACTAAGGAGCTATCAGTTGCGCGGTCGTCTGATTGCACAAATTCGTTATGTCCGTTCTAATCCTCAAGAAGAAGAAACTTTTCTCGCACATTTTACCTCATCATCCTCAAACTATATTTATGACTATGATTCTTGGTTTCAGGATCGTCTAAATAGTCTAATAAATCATATTGAAGCCTTCACAAAAAAGGATTATAGATGATGTACAAAATATAGAGTTCAATGTAATAACAAGTCCAATACTGTCAGGTGGACAATCATTTCCTCTACCAAAGAAGTTAAAAAACTCTAGAGCTGTCATTAATGTTAATTCAAATGCAAATGATTGCTTCCTATATGCAGTTTTATCAATATTGCATTATAATGAAGTACCTTATTCAAGGAATGAAGTAAAATCATATAGTAAGTGGACATCTGAGCTAAATATGGAAGGCATTTTCACACCAGTATCAATCAAAGATATTCCAAAATTTGAGAAAAATAATGATATCAAAATTAACATTCACTTTTATGAAAATGGACTCAAAGGTGTTCGTTACAATAGTAACTTTACTGGTAGGCAAACGGTTAGTATTTTGCTAATTCTAAACAATGGAGCAGCACACTATTGTGGAATTCCAAAGCTGTCAAGATTGTATAGGAGAACTTTAAAAAGACATAAACACTTCTGCGAAAGATGCACTCAGTCATTCACATATAAGACAACACTAGAACGACACTTCCATTTTTGTATTCGAGGAAAAGCACAAATAGAAAAAATGCCATCAGATCTAAAAGTACTAACAAGTAGCATGGAATATCAACTAAGTCCTCCTTTAGTAATTTATGCAGATATAGAGTGCTACATTGATAATAAAATACATAAACCTGCGGCCATTGGAGCTTATCATGTCTGGCATAATGCCCTTCAATCGAAATTTGAAAACAAGTATTACCTCTTTGAGGGAGAAAATTGCATAATTAGTTTCTTGCACCACTTAGAAACTGTAGCCCAAGACTTATATGACAACCAATGTGCAGCAACTAGGCACCCAATGACACTGTCAGCGGATGAAAAAGCAAGCCATGAGAATGCAGAATATTGCAACAAATGTAAATCGAAATTCAGCGATGAAGTCATAAAAGTTCGTGATCATGATCATATCACCGGACGATATAGGCAAACATTATGTAGGAAATGCAATCTCCGGTTAAGACTTGACAGACGGGAGCTCCCCATATTTTTCCACAATTTTAAAAATTATGATAGTCACATCGTTTGCTATAAAGCGATTGGAAGAATGAAATCTTGGAAATTAGATTTCGTAGCAGCAACTGCTGAAAAATATATAACTTTATCCGCCAGTGTCCCTGTAAATGAATACAAAGGGAAGACAGTATACTTTAAACTAAAATTCTTAGACTCATATCAATTTCTAAGTGCATCCTTGAGTGAATTAGCCAAGGGCTTGCAAACGTATGAGCATGTAGAGACATAAAGGGTAGAATTTCCACAATTAAGTGATAGTGTTTTATATCAGAAGGGAGTGTTTCCATATTCATACTTCAAAAACTTAAACACGTTGACGGAAGACTGTCTACCACAATTTGAATTCTATAATGATCTTACTCGTGAGCACTGTTCCGATAGTGAATATGAACACGCTAACAAGGCATGGATTGAATTTATTTGTAGCACATTTGGTGATTACATGCTGGCATATCTGAAGTTAGATGTTTTATTGTTGGCAGACATATTTGAAGTGTTTAGAGCATTGAGTCAACGTGAGGATGAAGTCGACCCTGTACAATTTGTCAGTCTCCCACATCTTAGCTTTACCTCAGCACCAAATTTCTCTTCCAATGATACCCCACACTACATACAAGATGAAAATATGTACAATCTATTTCAACGAGGAATTAGAGGGGTATCACTTTCACCAACATTCACCGAGCGCGTGCACGCATTGAAGAATTAGGAAATAATACACATAAAAGTCGATATTTGACCTACTTAGATGTTAATAACCTTTACGGTTCTTCACTCAGTAGGAATCTACCCCACTCAAATTTCCAATGGCTGAATGAAAGTGAATTAGATAATTTTTTAATTGAACAAAATGTTCAAAATATAGATGATGATGGTGAAATCGACTACATTTTTGATTTAGATTTAGAGTATCCTGCAGCCATTCATGATGACACTGCCGATTTCCCATTAGCTCCAGAAATGCAGATGATTGAAAAGAAAATTTTTTCACACTATGTGAAAAATCTATATGAAAAAGTAAGACCAAATACACATTTTTCTTCTATCAAGAAACTTCTGCTCCATCAATTTGATAGGGAAAATTATGTAGTCCACTACTCAATTTTAAAATTTTACTTGACCATTGGCATGAGAATCAAGAAGATTCATAGTGGCATAAAATTCACACAAAAGTCCTGGTTAAAAACATACATTGATATGAACTCTCAAAAGAGGGCTGAATCAAGCACTGACTTCGAAAAGTCATTCTACAAATTGAAAAATAATTCTTTATATGGTAAAACAATGGAAAATGTAAGGAGAAGGAAAAAATTTAAACTAGTCAACAATGAAAAACAACTACTGAAATTGTCAAATCATCCTCTCCATGTTCAACACAAAATATTTGATGAAGATCTGGTTGGTATGGAAATGTACAAACCTTCAATAGTTTTAAATAAATTAATATATGTTGGTCAAGCAGTACTTGACTATAGTAAGTTGGAAATGTATCAATTATATTACAATGATCTAAAAGGATGCCCACTGATAAATAGAACGCGGCTTTGTGGAGGTGATACCGACAGTTTCTTTCTATGTTTATACACATCACCATCTGTCCGTCATGAAAATATACTTCTATACTTCGGTGAAAAGTTTGACTCTTCAAACTATGACAGTCACCACCGACTATACTCAACTACAAACAAAGCTAGATTAGGTTGTTTTAAGGATGAGTGTGCTGGGAAGTTGCTTGAGGAAATGATCCTACTAAAACCGAAAATGTATTCAATGAAATATCTAGACTCTACGAATCATAGCATCAAACGTGCAAAAGGAATTCAGAGAGCAGCAGTAAAAAAATTGAAACATAATGACTATAGGAGTGTCTATTATAGTGAGAATGATACAACTGAAGATATGACAATTATAAATTCAAAAAATCACATAGTTAGCACAAAATCATTTAGGAAGCGAGGTCTTTCACTTTGGGAGGATAAGCGCTGTTGGCTGGATAAAAATTTATCATTACCATATGGACACTACAGCCTAGGTCTTCCCCCACCGTCGAAGAGAAGGAGATGCCTTCCTGTCACAGATGATGTAGAATAAGTCTAAATAAAAACAATATAATATTCCACTTGTAATAGATCTTGCGTTTGCTGCATCTTCCGACATGTAGCAACACTTACTAATACATAAGTAGTCTTACTAAAATTGAAATTTCTACATCTTTCCGATATGTAGAAATGATTAATAAATAGGTAGTCCTAATGTGAATGAATATGTGAAGAATTTGTACTCAACATCATTCCGATATGTTGAGCTAATAAAATAACGAACTTTAGGCAAACATTAAACCTAAATTTGAAACATAGCTTTCGGAACATGCCTCATTACATTAGAACATGGAAACCTACTGACGTTCAAAACGTTCACATAACAAATTCTAAAAGAATATCATTTCGTCATTCAATAGCAAATAGTGATCGAAAACATCGTGGCGTTTGCATTAGTATTGACTCATTGCCTTCACTGAAAGACTTTGGTGATATCATTGGCAACCATAAGACTCGGATCAAGATTCTTCTCGATGACAAGGTATGAATAAAGTGTGATTCATCAGTCAAACTATACGTCTGTTCACCAAAACGGGAAGATGTTGAATATCGATTTTTTCGTTTCAGTGACGTCACATGGGAAACCTTTACAAGGGAGATACTACCACAGATAACGTCATTCATTAAAGATGGAGGACATCAAACGGTTGGAAGTTGTAAATCGGATGTTAACTACAAAAGCAAAGTCAAAACTCAATCTACAAAAAAAGGATAATAAAAAAAAAATAAATCTCTCACTATCCTATTCTTTCCAAATGGAACAATCCAATGTATTGGAAGGGTCATAAAGGGTGATCTCTCATATCTACACTTTACTTTGGAACATTTACTTGGTGATTCATTATCTGATTGGAAAGTGAAGACAATGACCGTGTTATGTGAATTACACTATCACTATGACTTCCGTAAAGTTACATCATCACATAATCTAACTTATGAAGTGGAGTTATTTCCAGCAGCTCAATTGACTAACTGGCATCCATATCATGTTCATGTGTTCCATAATGGAAAGATTGTGATAACCTGCATCAAAGACATAAGTGATGTACCTCCCATCATATGTGATTTGAAAAAATGTTTCATGAAAACCAAATTGTAGATTTTGTATACATGTGAATAGATAATGAAATATGAAAATGTTTTCGTTTTCCTTATAAACCCTTGTTTTGGAAAAAAAGAGAGCAAGTTAATGATACAACATAAAACTTTATTTCAAAACTGTTTCGACATATTTAGTAAGAATTACATCATTTTTATCACAGTTTTTTTAAAAATAGTTCTAAAGCACTTTTACAGTTATTTTTCAATGGTCTCTCGTTGACAAAATAGAGTACATAGCCACCGCACATTAGAGATGCATTACTTTGAAGTGAGAACGATGTCACTTTCCTAACAGTCCAGGAGAACCTGTTCATCCATAATGCGACATCATGTAAACGAGGTTGATTAAGAGAGTCAAAATATTCGGCAACTTTATAACGATTGATGTATACAGCAATCCAATGTTTTCCGGGAAGATTGTTGGTATCCGTATTGATGATAAGCGAACAAGGATAGAAAGGAATTGAATCAGGTAAATTATCTCTAGAAAAGACATTGAGAAATATTGTCTTGGAGTAGGGATGAGCTTTCCTCATTTTCCTCAAGATTTCTATGTTGCTTAAGTTACTCATCTCTGATAGCTGACAGTCACGTCTCTCATTCTTGTTATCTCAACTTTGCTATCATAGATAGCATAAATGAGGCAAGTAATTGTTTTCTTCAAAGGTGACTCAAATGATACCTCCAGTCGTAGATTTCCAGGCTTTGTAACTCCTACGCTTTCACCACCTAGATCTGCATCTGCTGTGAGGCTGTACATAATGAAGAAGTAGCCATTCTTGTACATATCCATTGTAATTCCATTTGAATCATCTGTATTAAACATGTTGAGGGCGGTGAAAGTAGAACCATATTCACGTGCGAATTTACCATCTTTGAAATTAGGCTCATATGCTTTGCAAGATACAAATTTCCCATCCTGATAGAGTGCTAGTTTGCTAACATTAAAGTGTTGGAAATTGAATGGATTCTTTTCAAAAGCACCGATGAATGCCTCATTTTCCACAAATGTGATATACACCGCCTTTGGCATTGTAGTGGGAAAAAGATTTGGGTAGGCATGTGAGGATGATCCCGCACCAATTGTGAAGTTTGTCAACACACTGTGATTAACTGGATATATTGCATTGTTTTTCCTCAATCCTGTCGCATGCTCGTTGATGACTGACGGGTTCATTGTTTCTCGCCTTACATTGAGCACGGCATTACTTATGTTGACTTGATAGTTTGTAGCTCCAAAAGCCATTAACGCGAACTCAGGATTTGCACGAATAAATTTTATTTGCATTTTAACCTGTGATAGCAGATATCTAGATTGACGAAGAAAATCAAGATAGACAGGTCCTTTCAAGTATAATTCCTTTGAATCCGCTGTTAAATCCATTCGTATTTTCAACCCTGTATTTGAGACATCATCAAATTTCCCTTGCTGATCATCATACCACCCAGAAACTTGCAAGTGTGACTGTTTAGCTTGCTTTTGAAATTGATTCATTGTATGTATATATGCTCCATATGGATATGCTCGATCCCCTCCTTCAATCTGTTTGTCATTCAATATTAGATACACATCTGAGAACAGACTGGCAATAGGAAGATTTGCTAATCCCACTTTATCCTTGGATGAATCGATATTTGTACCATCAGTCTTCTTAATTTGTATACACAACTCTAAATCAATGGATTGACAGTCAATTTAATCTTGAGCATTGGCAGGTATATCAAACTGAATAGGCTGCTGATTACCATCGATATTTGTTGTGGGGACTATGTCTACAATTGTTGAGGAGATGATGTCTGCCTGATGAGGGGGAGAATCGAAGAAACAGAAAGCCGAATTGATACTCTGCATCGTATTAGCTCTACAAATATGTTGTCTTCCTTCGTTTTGACTTGTTTCTAGTCGCTGTGGAATTTCGTTTGCGCTTTCTTGTTTTCACTCGACGTCTAGATTTAGAATGTGCTGCTCTAGTCGGCTTTTTACTTTTCCTGCGTCTTTGCTTAGTAACTCGACCGGATCCAACTTGTCTTGACTTCCTACGCATCTTCTGAACTGTACGTCTCGTCTTTGTTAAATCATCTAATGCGTCTATGGCAGATTGCTGCGCGCGAATTTTCATAGATTCACCGATATCCTCACCTTGAAGCGCATCAGCTGCAACATTTGCACCAAAATCTAAAGCCCTGCTTCCAACACGCTTCATGATTGGTACGCCATATTTTTTGAGTGTTGGAAGAACCATACGTCTTAGTGCACCAAACATGCCTCCTCCAACTTGTCGTCTACCTCCAACAAACAAGGGATAACTGCTCTGATATGATGGTCTACTGTAAATGCCTGTCATTATGACTATTGAATAACTATGGAAGTCACAATAGCGTAAAGCCTTATTCTTGTGACCTAATATGTAGGGTCAAAACAGTAACACCACCACAGAACGGTACTACTTCTCCTGCGTCATCATGAATTGATATGTCAATTCTATTGATGTAATTTCGGCTGATTGGTAGTACATTGTGTTAAAAAATTCTCGATTGATTAGTTGCTTCCTTACGGATGAGAGAGGAAATGTGCGCAGAAGTGGGGCCTCAATGTCGCCAACCCTTGTATATTCAATCATGTTACAATAGACTATAAGTTACTTATATCACGCTCTAGTGATGGGGCTGTATCGCCTATTGATGTGCCTTCATAAATAGTTGATTTTGAGAATCCCAATGTGGACGTTAACACGCTATCCAGCTTGATAAGAGAGTTCTTCACTACCTTTAGAATCATGCGTTTCTTATGTGGATCATAAGAAAAGTGATATTCATCTGCATCAAGGTAATCTACACCAAACTCATTTAACTTTGTACACAATTCAGATGGCGTTTTCAAGCTTTCAATGTTCAAATTAACTCTTTTTACAAGTTCACTGGAAGTAGACAATTCATCACCCAATATGTCTTCGCTGTATACGTGGATATCCGATGAAGAATTTGTTGATGCTTTGAGTTTAGAAGAGGACAATTGAACCTTGAATGTATCATTTAACTCTGTCAACCAAGGTGCGCTTTCAAGGCCCTTAAACATCCCAATCATTTCAGATCCGAATTCAATAACAGCGGACTCAGACTTTTCCAATGGTGTCTTTTTAGTAAAAACAATAAATTCTGCCTCCGTTTCAACAGTAAATAAAGTTACTTTCTCTTTCTTATATTCACAAGTCATTAACGTCTCTGGCACTGATCCTTGAAACTTTCTTGCAAAGTCTTCAACACTTCTAATGACCTCAAATTTATTTTTTACTCGGATGCTCCTTTTTTGTAATGCATACAATGGCACAATTCTACATTGAAAATCAGTGACTTTCCTCTCCGAATTCCACCCTCGTCCATTGTACCAATACCTTGATGAGAAAGTTGTTCAGGAATACCCAAAAGTATGACTCAAACCCTTACCTAATACAAGAAGAACATGCTTCTCTTCCTTCATCAATTTTGTTGACCCCTTTATGACTGGTTTGTAGAATTTATTCAAAGTCAGCTTGAAGAGATCATTTATTCGTTCAAACATTCTACCGATTTCCTTTTCTGTATCTTGCAAGCTCATTGTGGGAACCTTAGAATCAAAAGTTGACGTTGCAAATGCCTTTTGAATTTTAATCATGTTTTGGACAGATGGTAAAGATGTTGAAAAAGGATGTTAAGTTAGATGATGAAAAGCCCATGTACCATGTAGACTATTTTGAAATATGCGAAAGCAATCATCCTCCTCTCGCACTTCTTTATGTAATTCAAAATAGTTGTTCTTTAGCAAACTGATATCGTTGTAATAAGTAATTTCAGTTAGAGTAACTTCATGGGGTCCATGCAGAGTAATTGGATTAGCGAATTCAACAGAGTATAGAGATGGTTTGTTACTTGGGAATATCTTGGGGTTGCTATTGCTTGGAAGAATGATGTTGAAGTTAGTAGACATATTAAACTCATATATGGAAGAAGTCACATGCTATATTAGCTTAAAAGTTACGAGTGTCTCCCACCTCCACATTTTGTAGATCCTGGTGCGTTATCCAGCTACTGAATGAATCAGGATATCCTTTCCATTTAACTAGATATTTCCTTTGATTGCCATGACCTTTCCTCCTAATTATTTTGTCAATCATATACACCTCTTCACTTCTGTCTACTACTTGCAAGTCATAAGAGTAAAATTTTCCTTCAATTGGATTGCCATGGTAATCTATTAATTTATACATGGTGGGTCTAAATTTTCTATTTACTTCATCTACAAAAGACTCTTCTTCAGTCCAATTAGGTAGATGCCCCTTCTCAAATGTAGACTTAACCTTTGAAATCCGAACTCTATCACCAACATTAATTTTCTTTTCATTGGAAATGTTTTTCGCTTTCTTATCATACAATCGAAGCCATACATCCATCGCATTATCTGGGCTAACATCAACTGGTTTCATCTTAATGATTCGATGGTAGCTTTCATTGTAATTCTTAACAAATTTCTGCAGCATACCTACCCAAACATGTGTATTTTTTGCAGTGAAATAGCACCATATTTTTGTCTTCAGTGTGCGATTGAACCTCTCAACCATGGCAGCTTTATAAGCACTTTTGACACTAAACAATTCCACATTATGACTTTTAAGGAGACTTCGAACATGAGAGTTTTCGAATTCCTTCCCTTGATCGGTCTGTATTCTTTGCGGAACACGCCCCTCATCGAAAATGCTCTGAAAAGCCGCTTCAACTTCTGGTCCTCGTTTAGATTTCAGCGCACGTGCCCAAGCATAGCGAGATAAAATATCTATTACGGTTAAGATGTATTTATAGCCATCATTGTACTGTGATATCTGTTGCATGTCAGCCAAGTCCGCTTGCCATTGACTATCTATATTGTTAACAACATATTTTCTTGTTGGAAACCGCTTTCTCGCATTTTTGTGAAGAGTGTAAGTCGGTTGACTCCTCAACCACTTCTTGACTTTCTATTTTCCCACACCTGCTGCACGAGCTAGAACCTCCGGACGACTGAAACTTGCGATATGATTTAAGTCGTAATAAATCTTTCTGAGTTTCACTGCTGTACTCATCGTCTTTGTTCTGATTTGCACGCGTATTACTCGCACAGCAACTGCTAACACAATTGATATCAACCTCTATGCCCTCTTCTGCTTTACCTTCAATCGCAGATTTCAAACAACAGCAAAATTTTTGTAACGACATGATATGAGAGACGCAAGGCTTAATTTATATTTGCTTAATATTTACTATACTCCTTCGCAACACGCATTGAGCGCCTAGTAGCTCTTTTTGGTTGCAGATCATCGGGATCATGAAGCTCTCGCTTGACCGCCATCGTGGGTGTTTTACTCTTTGATCCATCTTGTAAGTGACCCTTATCCAATTCATTCACAGTCGGTCCTCCAATAATATTGTGAGGAACATTTTGATGAGATAAAATTTTCTGAAAATATGTCCACCCTTGTGGTGCACCTAGTTTTCGCCTTACATCTCTGACAGCATATTGTAGAAGGTCATCTATGTGACTATTTCTAATAACATCACCAGTTGTTTCATCTATTATCTCCCCTCTCTCATTGAACTTCACATGTGGATCAATGAAGTCAAATAATCGCTCAGCGCGCACACGATATGGTCGAGGTGTTGACAAGGTCATAAATCGTCGCAACTTGTCACGAATCTGTCGCCTCTCATCAATGTTTTCAGCTGCTAACTGCATTCGTCGATAGGGATCCTTAATCTTCTGAATTTCCATATCCTTTTGTGTTAGTTCCTTAAGTTGATTCGTAATAGGTTGATCTATATTTTTGACTTCTTGTGCACTTTGTAATGTAGTCAATTGTACATACTCCTCTTGAGGAATGACTACCATCTTTGAATACGACATGTTTGAAAATAATAAGGCAACAAAGTACATTGCTTAAAACTAACTGTGAACCGAGAAAACTGTCATTTGTTCAGCGGAATTAGGTATGATATTTGTTCGAAATCGAAGTCGTTCCGGACATTCCTGGGTTAGATCAATAAATAGATAACCATGTGGTTTCTTTGTTACATCTTCATATATTTTTGAAAGTACTTTAGGTTGTTGAGGTAATATCTGTCTACTGAGATGATGTATCTGACTGCTATCTCTTGGATTTTTAAATATTGCCAAATAATGTGTATTCAAACTCCTAGTTCTTTGCTCTTTCCCTCCATCGAAGATGTTTTGGGTGATGTAGATAATAAAAGCTTCCCTATGATGTGCAGTTTGAATGAACATTTCAGTTACATCCTTTGAAGATTTGCTTTCACGTAATAGATCATCTAATACTAGTAAGTCACCTGCTTTGATATCCTCAGTTGATGGCAACCCTTGCTTCACCTCATAACCTTTCTGGCGAAGTGCAGAATGTAGTTGTGGTTGAAATATTCCATAATACCATTTGACTCTCTTAATTTCCTTGTTAAACATTTCATTTCTATACTGTAGCAATTGAGTTACAAATGTAGTTTTACCGCACTGACTTGGTCCAGCGACACACATTGTGCGATCAGTGAATAGACGAAAATCTGTCATCTTATAATTCCATTAACATTAAACTCATCATCCCGCTAATTTTTCTTAGAACAACAAAACAGACACATGTTCCAGATCACGTTTATTTACATTCAGAATAGAAACTTTCAGATTACATTTACAAATTTAAACATTTATAAATTAAAGCATTTGTGTTTCCTCATCACAATTAGGATTATAGAAAGTTTTCAAGTCAGCATCTTGGGGCTTCAACTTCAATTTAGGATTCCCATCTTTAGATTTCCGCCCTCGCTTTTTGCTCCCTTCCTTCCCATCACTTGAAGCAGTCTTATCAATGTTAATCATAGACTAGTTGAAGAACCTTCATTTGTAAAGATGCGACTTTACCAGTCGAACCATGTGAGCCAATATAAAGTCCGGTAACGTGCACTAAGCCCATATAGCGACCCCGCTTGAGATCCTCACATTCCATCGCGTTTGTTAAGAGATCGAATGCTTGAAAATGATCCGATAGTTTTAAAAACAGTGTATCGAATTCCGGCAATTCCTTGTAACCAACTCCTTCCTCTATTGCCTTTCTCCAATGAGTGGGAGCACTTTCAGGCAGCTCAACACATTCTTTCGCGAAAGAGTCAATAGTTTTAAGAATCACCTGTTGCCATTTTGGAAAAGTCACTCGCATTTGTCTCATATTGCTATACCCTGATGTAGACATACCATTACTGTGGAAGAATGGAACTTGAAGATAAAAGCCATCATCACCATAATTCAAGGTTTGAAAGTAGAATGTATTTCCAATCCCTTGCACCTTTCGTGTCGGACGAAGCTTCAAGAGATCTTGCTCAAAAGCGTCACCTTCCTCTCTGATTGTATACATTTTCTGAGTCATGTTTCAACAAGTACTAATTCGGAGCTTTCAACCAGCGCAAATGAATTGTCACTTGAAAGTGATAAAATATCATTAAAGCGTCTTCCTTATATACACCTATATATGACTCATCAATCAAAGTGATGACGTGTCACTTCATGATTCGCTAACCTTATATTAACATTGCAGCAGTTGCTGCAATCCTTCCAAGCGGACTATTGATTACACCATTAATACTGTTTCCAATATCATTTAGCATACTTAGAAACCCACCACCACCGCGCTGAATTAAGTTTCGCCTTTTCTTATGACTACTCCTTGGATTTGAAAGCTTTTTTATGCTATTCAAAGAGCCGGCATTCAAAAGAGGCTTGTAAATAGGTAGACATTTGTGTATTGCAAAAGCTAAATCACGAATGAAATCATCACTTGAATTTTGAATCAATTTACACTTCTTCTTATTATCATGTATCCTGTTTAACTTTCGCAACGCCTTTTTAAACTGACTTGAAGGTTTGAAGGACCGTTTCGATTGACGAGAAGATGCCTTCCGTTTTACAGACATTTTTATTCTAATATGGAAATAGATAATACAATTACAATTTTTGCTTAGTACTTACAACATTATACACAAAAGTTTACAAGCATTCACACAGAGTTTGTTGCTGGTACTTATAAAATTACACAAAACACTTAACAAGTTGTAGAGGGAAACTGATACACACTCACATCGGCTAGAGTCTGATTTGTAGCAGTTATGAGCTGCTCAATTTCTTTCATTAGATGTTTTGAAATTGGACAGCACATACAGCAGGGCTTTGAATGGAAAGTCTTTAAAATATTGGCATAGTATGCCCGCAAACTGATTACCTCAGAATGTCCTTGAGCAGCCACATTGATGCTTACTGATGGCGGTCCACTGAATAAGTCCAATTTACATTTGTCACCTTTCTCGTCAAAGTAGCTGGAGGTGATAATATCATGGAGACATGTGTTGTGTTTCCGTTGGATACTGCTGCACCAACAGCGAGAGCATTCCGGTACAATCTCAGTTTGAGCTAGTGGGCGAAATACTTCATTGAGCCAAAATCTTGCAACTCGTGAAAGAGCGTTGTTCACGACTCTCATTAATATTCTCTGCACCACAACGTCCTCTCCGCAGCGGAAATACTTAACTATTTCCTCCATCAGATCCACCAAATCCGCTTTATAGCCAGTTATATTTACGGCAGAATAAAATATATTGCCGGTGAAGAGTTGACTTCGGTAAATTATTGAAATGGGAATGTTGGTAGTGAACAACATGCTGATTGACATTGTATTAGCCTCAAATTATGCTTGAAATAGAACGGTACAATGTCCTCCTTATATAGAAAAGTCACACAAAGACACCATAGTGACCAATCACAGACGTGCATGATGACTCATCATGCACGATATACAGTGACTGTTGAAGATATTTCTTCATCACAAAGGGGACAAGATGAAGTTTCAAAGGGTACATAACATGTAGAGCACATAACGCTATGAGAACATGGTAAAAAGAGAAGGGATCGTTCCTGTTTAAAACATTTAACGCAGTTCCGTTCACATAATAATTTAAATGTCTCTTCTTCTAATTTCCTTCAGAAGTCACTTTTATTGGGAGAACTTTTTATTAAAACACAGTCAGATGTCTCCTTCTTTCCATATCGTTCCAATTTGATCCTCCTAATTTCACTATCATTGCAGTGTAGCATGGAGAAATCCTCTATCCACCTACGATCCAAATTGTGATTCATAGCATGCTCATCTAGATCCATTAGTCGATCAACTAAATCACCAGCGTTGATATTTTCACTGAGATTTGTTACAGTTTCTATAGCTTTGAACGAATATCCAAGGTCTCTTGCGACAACCCACGACGTTGGGATACTAGTCATCATTATGTATGTCATCAAACAACTATCTCATATTTATAGCATAGTTTGTCTACGTGAAAGGAAAATCAATGTGTCATCTTGATTACATTGGTTGCAATAGTCACAATAGTCGCAATTGAGCAAACCCATTCAAAATCAAACAACGGACGTCTATCGGTACGTACCCAAGTACTCAGAACCAAACCACACAAGTTCGATCATAGACGTTCCGAAACACAGTGTACTCAACCGAGTGTACCGAACACATGTACCTATCCAGTAAAACAGATGTCATACATGTTCCTATTCATAACACTGAATTATACATGTACCTATCCATGTACCTATTGATAACACTGAATTATACATGTACCTATCCATGTACCTATCCCTCACAAGTAGGGCACAGTTTTCACTACTAACAGTAGTTTAATAGTAACAGTAAGTCAACAGTCTAAATATACTAAGTGCCTTATCGTCTCAATTTTAATGGAAATTATCAAATTAATAATAATGAAAAGTTAAAGTTTGACCGAAGAACCCTTTCTTGCGCATTATGTTAATTTTTCTGCACTATCCAATTATTACGGAAGAAAGGGCTCATAGGCCAAATATTAACTTTCGAATCGTAGATCCACAATGGTCAGCAAGTATTTGCAAAATGATAATGCAAGCTAGACTAACTGCAAACTTCTAGTCATTGAATTTTAGAAAATTTCAAAGCATTCAGAATCGCGCCCACCACTGCAGACAAGATGTTACATAGAGTACAATTTCATTAAACATTTTAAGGCAACTTGACGGACTTCCTGAAATGGGTTGAAAAGCGGCATGAAATTTTTTCTGACACTTCGAATTTTAGACTCTGACTGTCATGGCTGCACTAGACAGTGACTGCATTTTTGTTGAAGACTTTCATCATAAATAAATGATATTTGACAGATTACCTAAATGAACGTAGAATTCGTCAGAAAAACTCAGTCGATTATCGAAATCATTTTCACTCAATTCTTGGATCCAGTAAAGAGTGTTCGATCGAGTCTGGCAATCGGCTCTTCTCGATAAGCTTCTTTCTCACGAAATCCATGCTGAAGTCGTGAGATTGATAGAGGACTTCCTGACTAACAGTTCTATTTTAGTTCTTGTCGATGGATTCCTCTCTGATCACTTCACGGTCAATGCCGGCGCCCCTCAGGGTTGTATTATTTCACATACTCTCTATCTTTTGTTTGATAAAATGACACTCTATAAAAATCCAATCCACTCTTTCGCTGATGACTCGACTCTCCATCCATCCCTTTCCTATCCCAGTCAGAAGGCTTGAACTCATCTATTGAGTCGGAGTGCCAATCATTCTGTCTTGGGGTCGCTCCAACTGAGTCATGCTCAATGAAGGCAAGACAGAGTCAATTCGTTTTTCTCTC
Source organism: Prostheceraeus crozeri (assembly GCA_907163375.1). NCBI lineage: Eukaryota > Metazoa > Platyhelminthes > Polycladida > Euryleptidae > Prostheceraeus > Prostheceraeus crozeri. The sequence goes on from CAJQUW010009338.1 coordinate 133,546, forward strand.
AAACGTGTCCAAAACAGTTCTACCATCGCTATGGCAGGTCCTTCCATGGAGTAGGGATATATAGGTAGAGTGTCGACTCAAAAAATATCTGTATACAGTGAAAATTTTTATATCAAAAGATTCAGTTTCTTGCGGAGAATACGTTCCCGTTGTCCAAAAAATTATTTGAACAGTTCTAAAAAAAGTCAAACTTTTGCTAATTTATATACTACCGAGATGACTCCTCTATGTAAGTAGTATACAACAAGTTGGATATCAAAAGGAATGAATATTTGCTAGTAAGCATCCAAACCAATCGGAAATTAAGCTGATTATCAAGGGAATTTCATGATCCGCTTTATAATGGAAGTCTTCATGAAAAAGTCAACGCATCTTTGTGCTTTCTTGACTGAAATTTCATATTTCTAATTCATGAAAACAATAGCAGGTCATCAAGTTGCCAATCTAACAAATATTACCTCTCCAAGGCTGTCATGACATGGACAATCTGTAAAGTAATATCATTTCATTCTGCTTTGCTATCATGATCAGTCAATCCCGTTGCAATTTCTTCAAAACTGCATAAATGTGTATATCTCACATTTTGAAACAATTCCGACTGTATCTCCCTTGAGTTCATTTAATAAAATCGAAAGTGTGGATAGTGTAGTCACATTTAACAAATGCGGAGTTGCCTAACTCTATGGGCCCTTCCCTTTCATTGAAAACAGCATTTCTTTGCTTGGTGTGTCACTGTCTGACTCTTCAGGTTGGCAAATCGACATCCGCCGCCTGTCCGACGAGCTTCACAACGTCTTGGTGTATTGTTTCGAGCCCATGCATGCTTCAGTCATCAACAGTCGTTCGTACTTAACAAGGCTCACGTTCGTTCTGTGATGTAGTTTTTCCCTTAGAACAGCTTGTTTTAGTTACTTTAAATACTCTTGATAGCATTGCCTCTGCTGCCCCCATGTCCTCGTTCTTTAACCAGATACATAAGAGGAAGTGAATACTTTTGGTGTAGAGGCTTGTCCTCTTCCCTCAACCTTTGATTAACACTAGAACTCCCGTTTCGTCATTTTTGACGAAATGCGATGTTTTTTGTTTCCTTCTGTTAATGGTTTGCTTTGAAGCCTATATACTTCACCTTATCCTAGCCATGGACTCTAAATTTCATTAATAAGTTAATTATTATTTTCCTATCTTTATTAAAGCATATTTCATGTATTTTGAAAAGTTTACCCTTTTGTGTTTTTTTGTAAATACATGCGAGTATGAATGTCATTTGGAAATCATCAAATGGCAATTTCAAGACTTCCTCTAATGCCACTTCATTGTTTTCATACCTAATAAGCCCGATCAGTTCGGCTTCAAATGCTGACTGCTAGTGGGCATCATAGCTACCTGGAAATGCATATGGACTAAATTGCTCCATACTTGAGAAAATGTTAAAGTCATAAAGAACTGATTTGCTGACTTTACTGTGAAGAAACGTTTGAATTTTCTGAGCGGAAAAGGCTATATTGCGAAAGCATTTTCTCAAGTGCCTTTGTCGTAGGTCTTTCGTCAAGGCAAGCAATTATGATGGGCACCGTTCTTCTCGAGGATTGCGCGAGCCCATGAAGAATAAAAGACTCGATTTGCATGAGTCGCGTTTTTTGTTACCGCGAAGATGATGAAATTCTCGCCTTGAGGTATTTAAAGCGGAAAAAGCAATTAAAGGCGTTTGTCTCCCATCGTCAGTGTCACCTACTTATGATGATGTGGCAACCGAAAACTTCTTCCTATCCATTTCTGCAATAGACAAAGATGTGGTACTTGACTCGTTGCTGCTTATAAATTCGAACCATGCAGTATGTCGGCATTGGCCGAATGCGACTTGGTGCAATCTATACATAGTGGACATGGCAATGGGCATATTGAATTCTTGGATAATTTTACAAAGTCGTGCTGACTCAACTATTCCACGAAAAGCTTTCTTATGAGTCGATAGGACAGTTGAGTGCACGGTGACAATTCATTTCGTCGAAAAATTATCTGCAAGAGAAGCGAATAGACCAATCACAAAAACAAAATTGTAAAACTACAATGTACAAAAGCTGCCAATCAACAAGATGTCGTTTGTGTGGAGTTGATCTGTGAATGGCACTCACTGTTAAGGGGACTTTGAGAACTCTGCGCTGACGATTTGTAAGTTTTTCTTAGAAAAAACTCACTATCAACAACTAGCATTCCTAACTGCATGAACCGGGCATGAGCTGCTAGATTTTGCATGAATTGTTCTGCATCAAGTCATTTTCGGAAATGAACTAGCCTTTTTCTATTATCAAACTGTCATGAATTTTATGCAGTTTCTAATATTTCGTTGAAAATGACGATATGGAACTTTTAGAAAGAAAAAATGATTGGGGCTTACTGCTGAAAAATTTACTCAATTCTTGGACTTAATTGATGTCATGTTTTTTTACCGAAGCAAATTTAAATTTGAGCACGTTCGAGAAGACCAATTCATAAGCGATAATTCGATTAATTCACTCGTCAGTTTTTGATTTTTTTCGTTAATTTAGAATGATGTCCGCTCATGTGGTTTGTCAAAGAAATGATTCCAAAGATATATAATATCAAAATATTAGAGTGCAACTCACTATCCCAGCGAAATTGAATTTCAACAGCAAGATAAATGATGATCAGAATTCATTGGGTCAAAAAACTAAGGGATAATAAAGCATCAGTGCAGTAAATAATACCCTAAGTCATAAGAAAGCATACTCGACGGTTGCTTAATCTGACCTGTATCTAGTCTGCATTGTATATTTCCGTCTTGACGACTGTGCATCAATATTTTCCCATTGAAAGGAAATTTTTGTGAATTACACTTAAATTCAGCTCTTTCTGACAGCTATTTTATCCATCAGTTGCATTTCAAACATAAAACGTTTCAACTGTATGCCGATGAAGTTTTTCTTTATCTTTTGGTTTTGTGACACCTCACCTCGTTGTCAGTGGGTGTTTTCCTATCGGAAAATTTATGTGTATATGGCAGAAAATTGTAAATCATGAAATCGGGCAAGAGACGGTGCAATAGAAGGATTCTATATGAAATGTTGGAGACAAAGGAGGGTGAGAAGGCTTTATCGAGCGACAAAATGACGCTGTGCTAAAAAAGATCTCGGTAACATCGCGTATATTAACGGCGAGCGGGCTCATTACTGGTAGAAGAAGTCAAGAGACGATGACGTCACTATTTCAAAGGAGCCAACAGCTGCCGATCTGCATGAACAAACGAATTTTTCTCGATTGAATGCTATCGAGGTATCAAGTATTCGATGAAGCTTATCTAGGTGTTTTTCTGCAAGACTCCACAAACTGACAGAATTCGACAGTATGCAGTTCAGCTTTTGTGCTGGAAAATGATGATCGAACGTTGTGTGCAAAGTACTTTTGTCGATCCGGAAAAGGCCTGCGATGGCCTACCGAGGGTTGATTTACTTTTTAAGAATAGGAGTACCAATACGATTCACTGCTGCTACGCACAATGGAGCTAAATCTACAATTCTTGCTTAATTCATTTAAACGAAAAATTTGACAGTGTAGGTCTATACCAGGATTGTCTCTCAATCCGCTCCTATTCATGACGGATTATAATTGCTTGTAGTATGCGCTGATGGCAATAGCAGCAACGGCAAGCCGAAAAGATTCCGTTTGAGGCAAATACACGGGAAACAGGAAATCAGTGCATGCAAAGCAATATAAATCACATATGTCTAAGGTCTATAACATAACAAGAATTCAAGTATGTGGTAATTGTCGCTATGACTAAAAAGCATAATAGTGAGCTGGGTTGCTTGAGAATGGCCTCCGTAGGACAAAATCGAGTTGACAAATCATTCTTTGAAACTACTTATCGATTGTGAGAATGTAGAGGTGAATGCTCTTCATGAAGGGCATAGTTTATATCAGGGATGCAGAGTCGGAGTCCCGGAGTCCTATTATTTTTGCTGGAGTCGGAGTCGGAGTCGCATCAATTGATAGGACTCCGGACTCCGGCCTATAACTAGACCCGAAATATGATACAAACAAATTATTTATCCTCGTGCATAGCTGTCACTGTCTTGATATCAACTTTCTCCGTCAAACAAAAGTAGAGACACTGCTGCATGCAAAGCTTGAAATAGTTAAGGTAATGACCCGTGATAGTGAAAAGGATCGTCTTTTCACCTGGTGATTCAGTAGAGAAGACAAGCCTTCCTAGCCTCGATCACACCTACGCGCCAAAGGTCGCATCAGAGACAAAGATGAAATACTAGTTTGTTTGAGAACATTACCTCTTGCCCTCACGTTTTAATCATGTGTGATGACTGCTGTAAAGCGCATATTAAAATCGAAAGAGTATTCATATTTTTTGGAGAAGGATGTGAGATTTTCCTACGTGGTAGAGACTGGAGAAAAGCCGTGTGAAGCACACATCAAGAAGATGGAAGCAGCCGAGTCGTATGCATCCAACTGAAAGCGATATTTGATGAACTTTCATCGAAAATGATTGATAATTAATACAGCAATGATCCCTAAAAATAGGTTCAGGTAAGCCTATAATTATCTATGGTGTAGGTTACCACTTTATTTTTCAAAAAACTAGGCTTTATATATTGGCCACCCGGAGTCGGAGTCGGAGTCCTAACAACTAAGCTAAGGTCGTGCGCGGTGGTCGGTTGCTCTCGTTACTTTCAGCGAATATAGTGATTCTTGCCTTTATTTTGGTGTTATTCGTCGGAATCTCTCCAAATATTATATCATCAGAATCTGCATGTCCTTGTGTCTATCGCTGTCCTACTGGTTTTCGTTCAAAGTGCTCACATCATTCGTAATTCTGGATTATTTCGTCGGCAGCGTGTAATTCAGCAGTGAGTTGTCTTCATTCTTGCCTCTGGCACTGTCACAACTTGGAATTTTCAATCGAAAACTTCGCTGCGTCACGCGACACCTTCTACGATTTGCTGGAATTACATCATCTTTGATTTCTCTAGTATTCAACTGATCTAGTGGTTTGGCGGTATCGTGTGTGACTGTAAAGCTTTGTACACTGAGTTCGAATCCGTCGTGCACCATTTTTGACTTTTTTAAAAATGGTGACCTTGGATGAAATGATATCTATGTCTGAGTCTGACCTTCTAAAGAAGACACAAATAACTAAGAAAGATATGGTCAAAGCTATAATGCATTTGAAAAGTCAAACAAACAATAGAGCTCTATCGGTTTCTCCAACGAGAACAAGAGAATCACTTGACAGCAATGCTTTATCATCATTATTCGAGACTCATCTTCAGAAACATTTGAAGCCAGTATCAGATCAATTGAACTTGCTGATTGAGAAACACACAGATTTTCAGAAGAAATATGATATTCTGCAAAATGAGTACAACAAAAATGCAAATACAAATCCTGTCACCATTGAGGATATGTGCAATGAGTTCCAAGAACGCTTGAAGAGACGTAGCTTCCTGATTATATCAGGTCCTGCTGAAATAACATCAGGCTCTGCCGAATCAAGAATTGAAAGTGATAAAGAGTCCGTCGCTAAAATCTGTGAGGCTATTGGAATTTTTTCAGTTGACGTTACAGCTTGTCATCGTATTGGACGAGCATCGGCTTCTGTTCAGCCTCGTCTTCTCAGATTCAAATGTGCTGATGATGATGTACGTGGAAACATTCTTCGAAATGCTCGAAAGCTTCGAAATACAACATCATTTTCGAATATTTACATTAATACTGACCAAACAAAGATGGAAAGAGAGAAATGCAAGGCTCTCCGTCTTGATTTGAAAAGCAGACGAGATCGTGGTGAAGACGTTGTGATTAAGAGAGGAAAGATTGTACAAGTGCAGACAAATGGAAATATAAATTCAAATTTTCATTGAGGTTTTTACCGAGTGTCGGCTATCCCTCTATTACTCTTTTAAATGCTCGTTCATTGCTACCGAAAATTGATGAGCTTAAAATTGCTGCTTCACTGAAATCTCCTGATTTAATTTGTGTGACAGAAACATGGTTAAGTGATATGGTTGACTCAACTCTTATTGATATCCCAGGATATTTGAGTATTCGAAATGATCGCTGCCATCGTAGAGGTGGAGGAGTCGCTGTGTATGTAAATTCAATTTTGCCATTTTTGAATATTACATCTATGTACCATCTCCGGTGCGACATAGAATATTTGATTGTAGAGTTCAATTCTCTAAATATTCTACTGTTGTGCTTGTATATACCTCCTAATTTAAGCTCCGAAGAACTCTCTAGCATCCATACCAGTATATTGGAAATTTTCGACGATTTTCTAACAAGAAAGCCACATTTTCATCAAATTGTAGTTGGTGATTTGAATTCTTTCAATATTGAAGCATTGTGTTTTGATTTAGATTTAATTGATCTCATTGTTCAGTTGACAAGAAAAAATGCCATCCTTGATCACATTCTTGTATCTAAAGATTTGTGCATGATTTATGATGAAACTGGTGTAAAATATGATGCTCCGCTTGGTACGTCCGATCACTTGATGCTAACCTGCACTCCTAAGAATCAAAGTCATGTACAATCCAACTGTGTACGATATCATAGACTTTATGATTTTAGACAATCGAATATTGATGCTTTGTATTACCACGCTTGTAAAATCGATTGGAGTGGTGTTACTCAAGGTGTAGATGGTGTTGAACAAAAGTTGGATGCCTTCATCAACTGTTTGAACTTTTTGATCGAAAAGTTTGTTCCATTCAAATACATTCCAATAACTCAGAATGATAAAGAATGGATGACACCACTCACAAAAAATCTTATTCATGAGCGGTGGACTGCTTTTCGTGCAAAGAACTGGGTACGATATAACGAGCTGAAAGAAAAGGTGAAAAAAGAAATTCTTCGTGCTAAAGAGATTTGGGCAAGTAAAATAATGTCTTCTCCGAATGGACTCTGGGAATTGTTTGCTTGTCAAACTAAGCCGAAAAATATAAATGACTTTTCTCATTTGATTTCAGAGAAAGCCAGTGTTGACAATCTTCTTGATCTTATTGCTGATAAAGTTGCTCAATGCTTCTCTTCTATTGATGATATGATGAAGATAAATGCATGTGGCAATTTAAATGAAAATTGGTTCAATGAAGTGACAAGTCAAGAGGTATACAACATGTTGAAAAAGCTGCCTCTCAATAAATCATCTGGCATTGACACTATTCCTACTCGGTTATATAAACTTCTCGCAGATGTCATTTCAAAGCCGTTGGCTGCCATTTATAATTCTTCCTTGAAGGAGATGATATTCCCGTCCCGATGGAAGACTGCAGTTATTGTCCCGCTTCCCAAAACTAAGCCTCCTGATGTAGAAAAACTACGATATATCTCAACTTTTTCAGTTCTCTCCAAACTACTGGAACGAATTATTCTTAACCGCTATGCCGAAATGTTTTTCATAAATTTTGGAAGAGAGCAACATGGTTTCCGAAAAGGATCTTCCACCACCACCGCTCTAATTAAGCTAGTTGATGCTTCACTGCGTGCTTTTGATGATCGGCAAAAATTTGGTTGTGCAATTCTGAATTTTGACTTGACAAGAGCATTTGACTGTGTTGATCACAATATTGTATTTGAAAAGATGTTGAATATGCACTTTCCGATCGAACTTGTTGTTTGGCTTAGATCCTATTTTGAGCACAGAAAAGCTGTTGTAAAAATAGATGGGCACTTCTCTCTTTCAGTCAATATTTCTCGTGGTATCCCACAAGGTTCAGTGTTGGGACCTTTCATTTTTTGTCTGTATATAAAAGATCTGTGTTGTAAATCTGACGAGAGTACTATGGTCAAATATGCCGATGATGTCAGCATTGTTGTTCCATTTTCCAACGGTAATGCATCTTGTATTCGTAGCGCTATTGAAGATGAAACTTTGAACGTTGCACGATGGTGTTCATTAAATATATTAACGTTGAATACCAGTAAGTCTAGCGTCATGCTTGTTTCCCGAAATCCCATATTTTTTGATGAGCCACTTTCTGTAAATCGAGTTTCTATGGCAAAATGTCTAGGTGTTATTTTGAATGACACATTAACATGGGACAATCATGTGAATTACTTGCGTGTAAAGGCCAGTCGTCGCTTACATCTTCTTCGCCGATTAAAGCCCCTTGTTTCCACTATAAAGTTACATGACATATATTTGGCAATCATTCGATCAGTTTTTGACTATGCTTCTCCAGTCTTCGTTGGCCTCAATAAAAAAGATAACAATGTGCTTGTAAAAGTTGAAAAGAGAGCCCATCGCATTATGTACAATGGTCTATCAAAATGTGACAAATGTGATGTTGTTTTAGAACGTAGGCGAATTAAATTGTCACAAAACTTGTTCAGTGTAATTGAAAGTGACTCAGAGCATTTGTTGAGCGATCTTTTGCCGTGTAAATTAGCTCTTTCAAATAACTATTCCTATCCTATTGTTCGAACAGAAAAATTCGCTCGTTCCTTTTTCCCTTTTATGATTCAGCATAATATAAAGTGCTCTTTTAAACATAGTTAGCAAATCTTTCAATGTACATGTACGCATATTGTGTGATTTTGCAGCAAAAATTTTTTTTTATTTTTACTGTTTCATATTACTTGAAGTTCACTTGAATGTAGTTGTAACACTCTGTATAGATATTCATTTACGAGAAATAAACGCTTACTTACTTACTTACTTACTTACTTACTAAAATGAAAGGACTCCGCATCCCTGGTTTATATATGCGTAGTTTAGGTCCATTGAGGTTGATATGAATACGGCGAATGATCATTCGCCGCGCCGTATTCATATCAACCTCAATGGACCTAAACTGTGCATATACCGGCCCGGGTGTCCCAAAAAAGTGTCGAAAACTAAATGCTTAACTTCGTCAATTTCCATTCGATGGAGGTGACTTTTTGCATACAAATTTAAAATACCCATAAGTTTTTGTTTGCAAAGTATGAAGCTTGAACATTGAGTAGGCTATTCTCAGAGAAAAACGGGTACAAGCTCGAATCTTGTATATTTCCAATCAAAGACAATGGTAGAATTCAAGATATGGGACATAATGATATGCGATTTCCATCAATCAATCGTGATCATAGCACGTTTTTCTTGCACACACAGTACGAAAGTCCAGCAACATAGCACGTCGAGGATTGTTTTGTAATAGATAATGCATAGATTTGAAGTCATTATTTGCTATAATTACCGAGAGCCAAAGGTTCGAGGTTATTATGACAAATAATGACCTAAGAAACCTATGCATTATCTGTCATAATGCATGACTTTTTCCATAGAAGTCTACACCAGGTTAATAATTTCCAATCAGGAAAATAATTACCTGCTTCGTGGAACTTATTACCCTGTGGCCATAGAAAGCCTTACGAAATCATGCATTGTGATATGAAAATGTGATTAAACCTAGATGAAAATGATCGTGAAAGAGCTTGCTTTTTAGGAAAATTAATGCGAGATGAAGTTTACAACAGCACAATACATTTTTCAGGTTGAATTTTATTTTGCGTGCAGCAAGTCTGTCATGAAGGCAGCTCGTGCGTTAAATACACATTGCTCAAACAAAAACATACAATGTCCAAGAGCAAGTTAATGTGACATAAGACGCACAATTTAAAAAATTTGTGGCCAGCGAGACTATCCAAAGATGCAACAAAAGAAATTCTGGTCGTTTTCCATCCGCTGTCTTTGGTGAAAACGTTGTCTTACTTTTGGGAACATTGTTCAAAAACAAGAACAAAACATTCCTTATTGCATAAGGTGATGTGTCAGGGATTCCAATTTGTCGAAGAGTATAGTGTACACCGGATTTGTAAGGACGTGCTGAAGTTCTACCTATACCGATTTTTGCAAGTTCAGGGATAGAGTGATAGCGACAAAATAGTTCGATGCGAATCAGCCATTACATTCCAAGATCTGTTACCAAGCAACTTGGACCATGGTAGTCAGCATCCTTAACTTTTAATTTGAGGACATATTTTTGGACCCTATTTTTCCTGGTTATGTTACTCGTGATGCATACCGTGCAATGCTTCAAGAACTTTTCATTCCTGAATTGCATGATGCTCTTGGTGAAGACCCAAATATTTGGTTTATGCAAGACGGAGCCCCGGCTCACACTGCATCCAGTACAAGTGAGCTTCTACAGGATTTATTTGACTCGCTATTGATGGACGTCATTTTGATATTGAATGGCCTCCAAGAGCACCCGATCTCCATCCATACGATTACTTTCTATGGGGACTTTTAAGAGTAATTTTTATCAAAATGTTGTACTCTTGCAGATTACAAAAATGCATTTCTAAAGATGGTCGGCAGCTTGGACTTTACTCATGATTGAGACTTTCTGATTCCCTGTCATAGTTACCGTATTTACTCTTTTTGAAGCCGAGCCTCTAATAGTAGCCGGCCTCCAATAGAAGCCGGGGTAAACGGTACTAGAAAAAAATAGAAGCCGGGCCTCCAATAGAAGCCGGGTATAAATAGAAAAGTTTTATTCATTGTAATGCAGTATGCAGTATGCAGTATGCAGTCGCAGGTCGTAAAATGGATACTGTCGTCAACTTGATTAACTGATGACTCATTTGTTCTCATGTCTTGCCTTACGAATGGGATGGGCATCATTTCATTCTGGACAGTAAGGGGTGACAGTGATGTCAGCAAAGCGAAGACAGTACACGATCTGTGAGAAAATTGCAGCTATAGATTTTGTTAAGCATCATAGTGTTGAAGAGAATGCCAGAACTTTTAAAGTTGATGGAAAACAAATAAGAGAATGGAGAAAACAAGAAGACGATATTCGGAAGGTGGCGTCTGATCAAAAAGGCAATCAAAAACGAAAGCGTTTGACATGGGCTGGACGACGAATACAATCTGATCTTTTGGAAGAAAAATTGCGCGCTTGGATAGTGGAGCAAAGAGACAGACGACTTAGAGTCTCCAGAAAAAATGTTCACAAGATGGCGCAAACCTTATCAGTTGAATTGTCGTTACCCACGAACTTCAAGGCAAGTAATGGTTGGCTTAGCAAATTTCTATCGCGAAATCAATTTGTCATGAGGTCAAGGACTACTATATGTCAGAAAGTTCCTGCTGATCATCAAACTAAACTGGTTCAATTTGTTCTATATATTCGACAAATGAGAATGAAAAATAACTATCCTCTGGAAAGCATATACGCAATGGATGAGACCCCGGCATGGCTGGAAAGTTGCGGATCAAGAACGATCGCAAAGAAGGGATCTTCAGATGTACCATTGAAAAGTGCAGGTCATGAAAAATTCAGGGTTACGGTAATTCTGACTGGACGTGGTGATGGAGTCAAACTGAAACCATTCATCGTTATCCCTAGAAAAAGACCTATAGCGGAGTTGAATAATATGAGCGATGCTGTCATTCAATACAACACAAAAAGTTGGATGGACGATTGTCTTACAGAAGAATATTTGAAACAAGTGGTTGGAGAATTTTCCTTTACCAAGCGATTAATGTTGTGGGATGCTTTCAGATGTCATATTTCACAAACAACTCAGTCTGTTCTTCGGAGATTAAGAATACAAACAGCTGTGATTCCAGGAGGGTGCACGGGACTTATTCAGCCAGCTGATGTAAGCTGGAATCGATCACTGAAATCACGAATTCAAAATAAGTATGATCAATGGCAAAATATCGGAGAACATTCATTTACCAAGAATGGGAATATGCTACCACCTTCATTCTATCAATTGGTTGATTGGGTACGAGAATCGTGGAATGCGATACCTAATTCTCAAATATCTGACTCAATTAAACAATGTGGTATCACGAACTCTTTGGATGGTTCGGAAGATTCACAAATATCTTGCTTTAAACTTGGCCGAGGTTGTGAGGATGGTTTGACTCAACTGGCTTCCTCGATGAGTGAACTCAATGTAGCTGAAAATGAAGTTGAAAGTGACTGTGAAGAAGATCTCCTGGCGATCGATTGTAGTGACGATGACAATATTTCATGGTGCGACAGTGATGAATCCAATTGACAGGGTAAGCTTCGTTAATCACTAAAATAAAGAATTTTACATCATAGTTATAGAGTTCTTATCATAGTTATGTCGATTAAAAAAAATAGAAGCCGGGCCTCTAATAGAAGCCGACCTCTAACTGAAGCCGGGGTAAATTTAACTTTAAAAAATAGAAGACGAGGGCTTCAATTAAAGAAAATACGGTATAACAAAGCTTGATCTTGTAAATGTATCATTTTTAAAGTAGGTCAGCAAACTTATTAATGTTTCCTTCCTTTGTAGTCCATCAAGTTTTGTCTAGACGTGTAATCAATATTTAACGTACTGTGATTTCCAGCATGATATTGCAGTTCTTTGCATTTTTATCAGTTCATTTAAAAAGTTGTTCTTGCATCGACAAACTATGTGTTGAATGCATTGAAATATACTCATTGACATAATTAATGAAACAAACTATCATTGTTCAGACTATCTATGGTACTATTTGCTAATAAGCGGTCAACAATGATGAAAAAAGCGGTCATGAAATGGCATAGAAGTGGATAATACACTAGTACACTAGAATGGAAGTTTGATATCTTGCCTATGTACAATGATAGCACATGGAAAAATCTATGGTTTGTAGACCAGATTCGATTTAAAACGTTATATCATAGTCAAACTATTTGCCAAGTTGGTTGTGGAAGTTGTTGACAGCAAATCACAGGATCTTCATGAAGAGAATTGAAGTGAGATGGTGGTATTGTTTCAGTTTGTGCTATTATTTCTATTTGTGTATTATTTCTATTGTGTATTATTTCTATTTGTGCCAGTCATTCACAACTGTTATACAATTTTTCAATGCTGGAATACGAATTAAAATTTGGTTCAGAGTCATATTGAAAGTGGTCGGTGCACTGGTTGGAAGAACATCTCAAGAATTCACAGATAAAATTTCTAATTGGTGGATAATTTCTCGGTCAAGCGGTTATTAAGAAACCTAGCGCTTTTCTGGAATAAACACACTGAAAGTTTCTTTACCTACAATAATTTCTCAGATAAATAGAATGTCGCTGAAACTCTTCAATTAATCATTGAATGACTTATGTGAAATAGCTTGATGATATCTTGGCAGCCGATATTCGAATGCATGCAGAGATTTTGATATTGTTCAAATGTAAAGAACAGGGGAACCCCCTATAGTAAGATGAATAACCGAAGGTTTTTTGGCCTCTGATTTCAAGCTGGAATAATGCATGTTCTGTAAATCAACATTACAAGTTGCACATGTGTCTGCTTATACTCTTGATAGATTATAGGAACGATATTTCAAAATGATGAACGTACAGAACGTTTTAAAGGATTTCCTTCTTTGTCATCCTGTCGCCGCAGTATTTTGTAAATTTTTTATTGCTTTTGAGTACATGGTCTTTGGACAAGGGGCAGCAATCGAGATCACAAATTGGCTTGATAAATATAAATGCCAATCAGAAAACATGGAAACCAGATCGTACAATTTGCATTTTGCCCCAACTAAGTTCCCCCGGCGTGTGCCATAATTTTCATGCAATTTCCATTCTAGGACTCTCTATGGTAATGTTAATTTCTATGTGAAATGGCTAAGGTAATTTTAATAACAATAATGATAAGGCTACAGTAATTTTCAAACTCTTTTGCTTTTGTGGAAGCTTTGCAGGTCTTCGAGTTGAAATTGCTGACCAACCGAATGTAGCGCCTGTCTTGACCTGACTTAAAGAAGCAAATGTTTCAAAAATTTTGTCAATGAGTATATAATACTGCATAGCTCATTGTTAATTCCACACATATATGAGTTCACTGTCTATGTTACTTAAAGCACTCGACACTTCTCGTCTCGTGTTTCAATATACACTGTAGACAGTTCGTTATATGACTCAACATAGACACTCCAAGCTATGCGTATAGGATATCAGACGATATTTGAAAGCATCATCAACTTATCAAACGACTGCCGCAGGCCGGAGTTTGTCATAGGATAATTCTTGAAAATATCATATGATATATATCATAGCGCATAGATTTACCTGTAATTCGGAATGTGATATCTGATCGTTTCCGTTTGTTATTTAGCCTACATAATACATAATACTGAATGCTATGGAAATCCATGCAGAAGTTCATGGAAATATCCAAATCCATTCATTTCCATTCGAGTCATTTAGCGCATGAAGATGGCGTGAATTTCCATCAATTCTGTTTATAGCCTACCACTACATGTACATCAATGGTGACAAATTCTTGGTTTCTTACTACTCAATGACGAGCATGGAAAGCAAGAAAATTTTGAAACTCGACATTCTTAAAATAGCATGACTCAAGCTTGATAAAATGCACATGGTTCAATGGTTCGTCTAACTCTGATGGCATTCAAAGTTTGTCAGCTAAAAATTGTGCATTTTATGACTAAGAAGGAGTGAACTTATAGCAGCATCAAGAATCAAACATGTCCTTCGGGGTTGCTCAATGATTGAAGAAAATTATGCGTCATTTAATCATACACAAGACCGAAGTCGCGAAGTCTTGCTGTCGCAGGTTATGGAGCATAAAATGCCACTAAGTGGGTTATCAACGTCAATGGACAGTGGCAGATTACAGTATGTGCTCAATTAATATGGAATTTGTCGATGTACCCTATTATAAGAAAGTGCTTATAGCAACACAAGTAGTGATCCCATTGCAGACGGAAGGCCAAAATGTGCAACGATCAGTCATCGCTCCTGAGTCATCGTGCTGACTCAGCCCCCCCTTGAAGGAACTGGCCAAGATTGCGCTGGAAGGGAACGGACCGAGAGGATTAATCCCCTTTCCCCCCTCGAGTCGAACTTTGTCAAAAGTGATGTTTTGACCAAAGTTGCTCAGAATCATGTGAAACAAACTTCTATCAAGGTTTGGTGTTGAAATTCGCACAAAATATTTTTTCGAAATTTTCACTATAGGTCGACACTTAGGATTTTCGTGAAAATGTTAAATTGTAGCCTACTTTGGTGACGACTATCTCAGGAATGAAAGTGAATGAAGAGCTCCGGTTTCTTTTAGTGGAAACACCGCACTTTGTTCTCTAGAATCCTACCTTTTCAGATCTGTGGAAGGTTTCGTTTCCAAATGAGAGCTTGTTTAAAATCGAATTTTTGCACATTTTCCAAGATTTTGGATACTTTGAAAAAACGACAGCTAAGGCGTCATACTTATAGGTTAGCCAGGAGATGACCTTAGTCTCCAGGCCATAAAAGACTCCAAAACTTTAAAGGCTTGTAAGTTTGCTTCTACAAGTCCTTTTGACTTGATTCAAAAAAGGTTCGATAGCTATTGATCAGACCTATATTTACAGACTACTTATAATATTTCATAAGTAGTAATAAATGCTGAAACATTTAAATTTGCTATTTTTTGATGTTTTATAAGGTTTTCAAACCTTCTGATTTCAATGAAGACCTTAAAAAAGTTGTCAGAGGCGAGCTTCGGCTCGAGACTTGCTTCCTGATGTAAATAACTCCACCAGTTTTCATGTCAAAATCGGGGTCCGAATACCAACACAGTGATATGACGCACGCTCTGTCTGCGGGAGGTTGGATTTGAGGGCTGAGGCCTTGGAGTCGGGATAAGATCCCCTCTGAGTAATGCCTGTAACGGATTCATCAGCCTAGCTTGTCTATCCTCATTGACATACTATATAGTTGAATTTTAAAAATGATGGTCAATGGAAGTTTTAACACCTAAACGCTTGCTATCAAGTCGCTATGGCTTCTGCTATCAGGCCTTTGTGAAATCTCGTCTAGCCTCAGTAACTCAGGGTTGGCAACGTCTATCGTTTGTCATTGTAACTTGGTAAAAATGAGAGGGTTACTGCAGGCATTGACGTCAAAACTTTTCGCGTCATAGGGTAACCAGTCTTTGTGTTGGGAGTTGGTTACTGAAAGCACGGTGACTGCCGATGCCCATAGTTGGTAAAACCGCTGTTGTCATGTCAAACGCATGGCCAAATAAGGAAGGTCTGAATCATGGCTTTGTGCTCACTGGGTATATAAACCACGTCTTTTCTCTAGTCTTCACTCCTGTTTCAAGTTGCAAGACGAACGTTGAGTGCTCTGACGTTTGCTATCAAACGCTGCAAGCTAGGTTTCTCTAGACTTCACTTCTATTTCCTAACGAACAGTGAGTGTTCTGACAACGTTTGCTATCAAACTTTGCAAGCTAGGCCTCTCATGTAGATGATATTATTTCTATGAGATGACTACTATTATCTCAATCTCACAAACTATTCTATCTCCTTTCAGAGATTATCACAGTGACAAAAGATAATAAAAAGAAGCTTCAGTTGGCAAAGTGCGGCTGTGGTAGGGGTGAGAGACTTCGATTCCATTTATCGAAGAATGAGGGGCATGTTGTGGCGGTGAGGGTGTGGTTTTGTGTGTGGTGTAATGTCAGGAGTGATGAGCAGTGCGATGAGTTCAGCATGGTGCACTCAAAGTGTAAAAATAGGGTGATAGGGAAGGACATGATGAGGAAAGTGTTGTGTGGAGAGAAGGGAATGCTGTTTGAAGCAGGTATGGTGGCGGGCGAACCTTCAAAGAGTGTTGAGTCGACTGTTGAGCGTTTGAGTGATGTGGATTTGGATGATGAAGTGAGTGCACCTAAAGGAAAAAGGATTGTTGTAGAGAGTGAGGATGAGAGTGAGTTTGAGACTGTAGATGTGAAGGGTCGTGTTGACAGTGAGGAAGAGAGTGCAGTGAAGACGATTTTGCCAGCGACTAAGCCGCTGGCACAATCGTCTCCTGAGCGATTGCCGAAATGTGTTGTGAGAGTGAGTAATTCGAGTGTGCCGGGCAAAGTGGTGTTGCCGAAGGATGATGCGTTGGTGTATGGGAATGTGAGGAATGAGTGTGACAAGTTGCGAGGTCAGTTGAATGCTGCAAAGACTACGTTGAAGGAGGTGACTTTTGAGCGCGATCGATTGAAGGCGAGTGCTGACAGTGTTAGTAAGAAGTTGAAAGAGTGTATGGAGGCGAAGAAAAGTGAGGTAGCTAAAAGAAAGTTGAGGGAAGCGATTGAGAGAAAGGTGTATGTGAGTGAGCGAGAGCGGAGTAAGGAGTGTAAGTTGAAGGAGGAGACGTTGAAGCGAGTGAGTGAGCTTCAGCGTGAGTTGGCGTGTTTGAGGAAGAATGATGAGTCGAAGTCCCTCACTTCCATTCACATTCCGGTCCTGGGTGTTGTCCCCGAACGTCCAATCATTTATCCAAATATTACAATGGACGACACCCAGGAGTGTTTCAATAGTTCGGATGTCCGGTGTTGTCACCTCAACATCGAACATCGAGGGGACATCCGCATTGAATATAGGAAGCCGCACAAATTTCGTAAGTATTATGACTGGAACATAACATTGTACCATCTTCCTCATTCTTACTTCTTTCATTGCAGGCCAACTGAAAAAGACCTAATCGTTCCCCACATGTGAGTCCCTAGAACGCACCATGGGCTCTCTTAAGGGCCAACCTTCTAATGCAGCTAAAGCGGTCACAAGCCCGCCACATATCTTCGGATATGGAATCCAGAGGGGAAGAATAAATGATGAAATGGAATGAATTGGAAGGGATATTCATGCGCCACACGCAACCACAAGCTCATTTCTCTCTTCGCTAGTGAACAAGCTCTTGTTAGTGTAGTTAGAAAGTTCATTATGTTTCATGAAATTCAAGTGTAGTCAAATAGTATGAATTGAAGTAGTATATTGAACAGGTTTATTCCGTTTGTGCAGTTAGAAAGTTTATCATGTTGTACAAAA
Source organism: Prostheceraeus crozeri (assembly GCA_907163375.1). NCBI lineage: Eukaryota > Metazoa > Platyhelminthes > Polycladida > Euryleptidae > Prostheceraeus > Prostheceraeus crozeri. The sequence continues at coordinate 151,367 of CAJQUW010009338.1, forward strand.
GTTTTACTGCGACACAGGTAGATAAAGTGATAATGTAGTCAAATAGTTTTACCATGACACATGTTTGTGAAAGCAAAGTATTAGATTACACTGAGTCATCAATACTGGCAAAGGCGCACAAGTCATATCAAGCATACCATATAAGGATACCAATTCAATAAGAAATCATTGCGACTATTCAATCAGTAATACATCAATAAACGGCAATTATCACTTGTTCATAAAGATGCACGATGCATTGAATTACTTTTAACATTTCAACAGTACGTAAGCTTATTGCAGTAAAGATTATCTCAGACAAACAATTCAAAGAATGCCTATAACTATTCACACTCAACAATAAGAATGACTTTCTGAATAGTCCGTTCTATGACCTTGACTTTTCTTTTGTCTACAATTCGCAACATCACTCTTCTGACAAGACCATCACTACTCTCAATCACTTCCTTGACCAATCCTAAGCTCCATTCGTTCCTAGGAAGACCATCATCCACGACTAAAACAACATCTCCCACCTTCATATTTCTAGATCTACTAGCCCAACACTTCCGCTGATTCATACTTTGTAGATATTCTTTCTTCCATCTGTTCCAGAATTGCTGTGATATGTATTGAGCTCTTCTCCGGCGTTTACGCAGATAGAGATCTTTTCTATCAAATAGACCAGGTGGTGGCGGAACTGTCGAATCAATCAATTTTATAATTATATATTTCTACACTTTTAACCATTTTCACAACCATCCTACCCTACACCACAACAAAAACCCTAACCACCCACCCAAACACCCCCCACCACCACAACCCCACCAAAACAACAATCCAACCCCACCACACCCCAACCACAACACCAAAAATAACCACCAACCACAAACCCCCAACAACCCACCCCCCACCCCCAAAACAAACCAAACCCCCCCACAAAACAAATACAAACACTAAACCTCCACCACAAACACTCTCCAAAATAACAAATCAACCAAATCCCTCCAATAATCATCCCATCCCCCCCCCCCCCTCCCTCCCACCCCCTTTTTCCAATCAACCATCACACCATCCACACACCACTACACCTCCACACAACCCCCACCCACCCCCACCCCCATAATAAAAAATCCTATCAAATCCTCCTAAACCCCTCACCCACCTATCCACAATCCATTAAATATACCCCACAAACACTTCTCAATCCACAAATAAACTTTTCATCTCAAAAACCTCCCTCCCCATCTAACAATACAATTCACACTAATAAAATCTCACCCCACATCTACATTACAACCTAACATCCTAAATCTAATTAATAACACTTCCCATAATTCCCACCTCCCTTCTCCACACCAAAAACACCCCACCATTTATATAAACCAACTTTCCTTCCCCCTATCTCCCACCCTCCCAACCCCCCACCCTCCCACCTCCCTCCTAAACCCCAACCCCCATACCATCACCCATTCCCCTTCACCCACCCCCCCCCTCCCACACCTCCCCACCCCCCCCCCACACCCCACCCCCCCCCAAACCTCAACAACTAAATTATCTACTCCCACCAACACACCTCCACACATTTCCCCCCCCATCCCTCACCTTATCTTCCACGGTCGATAATATGTCGTTCCTTATCCCCTTAGCTCTCCGTTGAAACCGTGCTATAGCTGCAACTGGCCTCGACCAATTAGAGAACTTTTCAAATGACGCGATCAAACTTGATGTCGTAGAGACTCGACTTGGCTTAGTGGAACTAGTCACAAGACATCTCACTTCAGGGTGTTCCTTGTTTAGATCAAATTTAATTTCAGATGAATTCGGTATCTCAGATTCCCATAAGAATTCAGGACCTTTCAGCCAATTTGATTCTTGAAGTCTACGAATGTTCAGTCCTCTAGATGCGTGATCAGCAGGGTTAGACTTTGTTTCAATGTAACGCCATTGCGCAGGATCAGAGGCATCACGAATTGTTTGTACACGATTTGCGACGAACATATGAAAGCGACAGGATTCGTTTGCAATGTACGCAAGTACCACTTTAGAGTCCGTCCAGAATACTTCTTCGTCAGGGGTTAATCTCAATTCATCTTTCAGTAGCTTGCTGACCTTGACCGAGACGACTGCAGCTGTTAGTTCAAGTCGAGGAATTGTCTTTAACTTGGTAGGCGCTACTCTGGATTTTCCTATCAGGAGAGTACAGTGAACACGATTCTGATCATCAATAATTCTAATATTCGACCATTGTCCATATCCTGTTGTGCTTGCATCCGAGAAGTGGTGTAGCTCAACTCTTGCTACTTCTCCAGTCACCGTGCTTTCAGTAACCAACTCCCAACACAAAGACTGGTTACCCTATGACGCGAAAAGTTTTGACGTCAATGCCTGCAGTAACCCTCTCATTTTTACCAAGTTACAATGACAAACGATAGACGTTGCCAACCCTGAGTTACTGAGGCTAGACGAGATTTCACAAAGGCCTGATAGCAGAAGCCATAGCGACTTGATAGCAAGCGTTTAGGTGTTAAAACTTCCATTGACCATCATTTTTAAAATTCAACTATATAGTATGTCAATGAGGATAGACAAGCTAGGCTGATGAATCCGTTACAGACATTACTCAGAGGGGATCTTATCCCGACTCCAAGGCCTCAGCCCTCAAATCCAACCTCCCGCGGACAGAGCGTGCGTCATATCACTGTGTTGGTATTCGGACCCCGATTTTGACATGAAAACTGGTGGAGTTATTTACATCAGGAAGCAAGTCTCGAGCCGAAGCTCGCCTCTGACAACTTTTTTAAGGTCTTCATTGAAATCAGAAGGTTTGAAAACCTTATAAAAACATCAAAAAATAGCAAATTTAAATGTTTCAGCATTTATTACTACTTATGAAATATTATAAGTAGTCTGTAAATATAGGTCTGATCAATAGCTATCGAACCTTTTTTGAATCAAGTCAAAAGGACTTGTAGAAGCAAACTTACAAGCCTTTAAAGTTTTGGAGTCTTTTATGGCCTGGAGACTAAGGTCATCTCCTGGCTAACCTATAAGTATGACGCCTTAGCTGTCGTTTTTTCAAAGTATCCAAAATCTTGGAAAATGTGCAAAAATTCGATTTTAAACAAGCTCTCATTTGGAAACGAAACCTTCCACAGATCTGAAAAGGTAGGATTCTAGAGAACAAAGTGCGGTGTTTCCACTAAAAGAAACCGGAGCTCTTCATTCACTTTCATTCCTGAGATAGTCGTCACCAAAGTAGGCTACAATTTAACATTTTCACGAAAATCCTAAGTGTCGACCCAAAGTGAAGAAAATTTCGAAAAAAACTTTTGTGCGAATTTAAACACCAAACCTTGATGGAAGTTTGTTTCACATGATTCTGAGCAACTTTGGTCAAACTGTTGAAAATTTTAAAATTTTTTTCGAGAAAAATCCTAAGTGTCAGACCGACAGTGAAAAAATTTTTTTCCACCGAAACTTCACCGACCCAACTTTTGACGAGAAACACGATGGGAGGGGTCTCGGAGCTCAATTCTGACATTTTTTATTTTTTTTCACGAAAAAATCCTAAGTGTCGACCTATAGTGAAGAAAATTTCGAAAAAATATTTTGTGCGAATTTCAACACCAAACCTTGATAGAAGTTTGTTTCACATGAGCTATCGCACGACTTTCTACAATCACTCCCACCCAAGTTGGAAGTCTGACAGGAGGGAGGGAAGGGGGATTAATCCTCTCGGTCCGACCCCTTCCAGCACAATCTTGGCCACTTCCTTCCAGGGGGGGCTGAGTCAGCACGATGACTCAGCAGCGGTGACTGATCGTTGCACATTTTGGCCTTCCGTCTGCAATGGTATCGCTACTGACACACTAACAAACCTTGTCGTTGAACACCAGCTCGTCAAGCTATGTGTATATATCTAGGATTTATATTAGTCATTAATGTAGTCATTTATTTGTCTCCGGGAGCATAATGTAAATATCCTATCACTTTATTTTACCTGTAAAGCAGATTATTGCCCGCGCGGGAAATAATATTTACTCCAATGCACAAGAAGGAGCGCAATCTATGAACATTATGGGCGAGTTTTGACCAACTTAGCATGTATTAGATCTGAGTATAAAAGGTATAAGTGTCTATAGACACTTACAATATTGGTCAGGCTAAATTTATATTCAACTATTCTTAATAATCAACGACATGTCAATCACAATCTGTCCTTGATCATCATCGCACGTCGCCAAATAAAATTCTCTACCCAACTCGTGCATGAGATTCTAACTCGTGAAATGCAATCAATCATGCACTATAGTTGCGTATATTCTGAATCATGCTGGAAAAACGTGCTATGATCACGATTGATAGATGGAAATCGTATATATGTCCCATATCTTGAATTCTACCATTTGAAATACACAAGATTCGAGCTTATATCGGTTTTTCTCTAAGACTACTGAATGTTCAAGCTTCATACTTAACAAACAAAAACTAATGGGTATTTTAGATTTCTATGCAATAAGTAACCTCAATCGAATGGAAATTGGCGAAGTTAAGCGTCTAGTTTTCGACAATTTATCCTGAAATTTATCCTGGGATGTGTTGTCAGCGTGTTGTTTTTTATTTTATGTGTATATATTTTGTAGATGTAGAATGTCATCTCCTTTGTCATCATTCTGTATTTGTAGAAGTCATTGTCATGTATCATTTCATCGTCTTGTTATTTTTTTTTGAGAAGAGGATTTGATATTTTGTCATGCAGAAACTGATATAAATTCTGATTACAACTATATTCATTTACAGATGAAAATGAATGGCGAATGAACATTTGATAACAACAAAAGCAAGAACACTTTTCAGTGTGAACTCCGTGTTTTTATTTGGTCAAGCAGTCAATAATTTGGCCAAACATCAACAGTTGACAAGGGCCAAGAGGCCGAAAATTCCTGTAACTTTGATTTTATTATTGACTGCTTGACCAAATAAAAACACGGAGTTCACACTGAAAAGTGTTCTTGCTTTTGCTGTTATCAAATGAAACTCCCGAACCGACTGGTTGAATATGTGCGAATGAACATTGTCCCTCGAAGCGCATCGAAGAAAGCTACTGAAACTCGTCAGTCTACTTCTGTGGAAAATGATCGCCCTCAATGAATTTCCTCGATGATTTTAGAAATTTCACATTTGTTGACTTAATTTGCAATGGCATGCACAGGCCTACATTGTTTTGTACCTACATTTGTTTGGCTTACATTCCTTTTGTGACGGCGGACTGATCCAATTTTATATAAACCACATGAAGAATATTCGTTCTTTTAATTATCCATTGGATTAATTGAAATATCTGTTGATCGAATAGGGCTATCCATATAGTGGCTATAGCCATGATTATACAACCTACATTTGTTGACTTCTGCCTCGTCAGCTTCGTAATATTTCAGAGAACATTTCAGAGTTCGATATATTAACAACATGACAGAGGAGTTGATATCTATTCGATTTTGGCAACTTCATAAGGAACTTAATGTCAGGTATGGTGTGCGACACAAAAATTGTGCCAGTTTCCTTGATGGAGCTTAATTTTCTATTGAATTCTGAATTGAACTTAATGATTGAATTTAATTTTTTGCAACTTTAAACTTGAATTGAATTTTTCCATTGAATTTAACTCCTGAATTCTGGTGAGTTCCGTGTTGCCCAACGCCTCGATAACGTAAAGCCTATAATACTTAATCACAATTATCCAAGTTTCTTTTTGCTGCTAGTGGGACGGTCCTGATTTCATACTCTTATTACTTCTTAATTTTAATTACAGACACTTCCTGTTTGAGCAATTGACCATGAAGGCTTACTTGATTATCATTAAGCAATGCTATAATCTTATTGCGGAAAAACTGATACATGTCGCAGACAAAATTCCCAGTGGGAAAAAACTAATTGTCGGCCCGGCATACTTAAGCGATATATCGTCGTGACGTGGCCGTCAATATATGTCGGTGCCAGCCCGGCCATGAGACCGGCGACATTTTTCCACTGGGTTGCTCGTACGTTTCACTTGTATCGAAATTATAACAATTTTTTGTCATGTTGTCATAATTCTCTTTCGTCAATGATAAATGAGAAGGACGTTTTTATGTGGCCGGATATGAATTGGCTTCTTCACACAATAAGGTATTTTTGTCCATAAAATGGGCTCAGCGACGGCCCGAGTAAAAAAATTATCTTTTGCCTGCTAAGCGTCATGGTACGCGCGCGGTAAACTTAGTAGGCGACATAATAACACGCAAAACCACGATATGCCTACTAGGCACATATCAAGCACCTACTAAATTGATTAAGCAAAGCATGATTACCATATACCTAGTAGGTTCATATCAAGCGCCTACTAAATTGGTTAGGTAAAGTTTGCTATGGCATGATTGCCATATGCCTACTAGGCACATATCAAGCACCTACTAAATTGGCTAAGCAAGCCATATATTTTTCTGTTCTTTACACTGAAATACGAGTTGTTGGTATGTTTTACATACGAGACCCGATGCAAATTCATCCTTATTCGTATGCCTCTGGTATGTATTTGGTATGTGCAGCCTTAAGTCACATAGCAAAAAAATGTGTTAAAAAATTACATACTACTGTCAAATAACTGTTTTCAGTAATACCAGTCGCGAATATATTTTGTTTGATAGAGTGATATTTAACTACATTAGATTTGTTGAGAATTATATGCTCCACGAGATTGTCGTCGTTGCTACTTGTCTAGCAACATTAAAAGGACGCTTAGTTAGCTCTACTTTATGATCCAAGTTGATAAACATCAGTTCATTCAAACGATATGTTTCTTGCAATCATGTTTTTGCGTTCATGAATTATAATGTGTTTTTATTTCGGATTGATAATATGCCTTTCTTCAAAATTACATAAGGCATAATTGTTGATGGTTGAATATTTATTGATTATTGATGAAATGCCTTAGACTTACGTGTATTAAAATCGAATTCAGTATTGAAAGTATCACTCTTGAATGTAATTATCTCACTACTTACAGAACAGTAGTAACATTAGTGTGATCTTTATTGACAAAAGACCTTAAATCAAGATACCTTGGACATCATTCATGCCTTCTTTTAACATTGTGCTGGTATGGCTTTCGTATGTAAAGCATACCACATTTGAAATATCATACGAAAAGCATACAACTATATACCAAGAGAATACAGAAATATGCCAAGAAATTATTTTGGTATGCACCCTTCGTATGTGATTGGTATTGAGCGATTTACAGTGTGCTGAAGTGACAGCAAGCAAGGTTGGACCTAGGGTTTTGGGTCGACCTTGGGCAAGTGATACAAAACTTGGGTTTTCTGTTAATGCTGAATATATACAGATCAAGTTACAAAAATTAATATTTTGATTTGAATCTTAGGAGAGCTACAGGATAAGAGCATAAAGTTCTGATATTTTATCAAATTTCCACTGGATTCACAGAACATTTCAAAAGTGAAATACTTGTGATTATTAGCTATTTCATTCTGGGCTTGACAATACCGCGCATTGAAAGTTCATACACATTGTATCTACTGCAAGTTTACATGTCTTTTGCTGCATTTGTGCATATTGAATTTTTATATATTCCGCATATTTTGCATCTTCGCAGTTATCTTCTAGCCCTTAACTTTCTGCGATAGTTATTTATCCAAAAATAAAATCAGTCCGATTTCCAATTCTAAATATGTTTAACCATTCACTTACTGTGCAGCTATAATATTTATCAAGCTTGTTTATATTTCTGAATGATAAAATGAAAAACGATTGCTTTGCTATGAGCAATGTGTAACTCAATCATAACTAAATCAAAGATCTTCAATTAGTCAGTATATCAGTGTAGGTTAAATTAAAAGAAAACTTTGTGACGTAATACATGTACTTAGGCTACTAATTACATTCATTATTGCAATAACAAATCGTTTCCCACGAATACCACACTTCTCATGGGCCCAATAGGAATTTTGGCCTATAGAAGAATCTTTATGTCAGCACAAAATACAAAGAATTCACTTCGTCTACTTGATTTCATTCATTTATTTAAACTTGGGTTTTGGGTTTTGACCCCAAGTTTTTGCCCAACCTTGCAGCAAGCGGCGAGGGTGAGAGTTGTCATCTCAAAGTTCGAGAGATGAGATTTCCGTCTCTAAACTGCAGAGGGAGGGTTTAACGTTTGCTGAGTTTGAGTGTAGCCTACTTTTTAATAATTACTAATTCTTCAATTGTCTGCTTTATAATACGTTAGTGGAGGTTCCCAAATTTCGTGTACCTGTGCAAAAAATGAAGCTTTTTCATGTAGTAACCCTATGTTGATGTTGCTTATCTCAATTTTAGATGCGGATATCCCCATGTTCAGCTCGAGGCTCATGCGACTGATCTTCACAAGACGATTCCTATCGAATAGCCGCTACGTTTGGGAGGAGATTCTCATCGACAACCAAGTGCTGACAAAACAATGTTCACTGTTAAAGGTATGTAGCCTCTGCCTTCTATAAGGAGACTTCCACTATCAGTGCCTCTCGAACGCTCTCTGCTCGATATGCACTTGCGGACTGCTAAAATATTGTTGCAAACATTGTTCGATAAGATGCTTTTAACCGTTGACATGGTCTCTTCACTGTATCATCTGTCAAAGTTCACCACTATTTTTTGAAGGTGGCCCAGAAATGTATTCCAATATACTTATGGAAAGCGTAAAAGCATAATATTTTGCTGTACCCTACCTTCTCTCCTTTGTCTTTACATATATCCAAATTTTATTCAAACAAATGTAACGAGACAGACACCATCTTCCTATATTTATGTTTCGTGCCGTCGATATTTTGCTTTCATGTGAGATGATAGACATTATTGTAGTAATTAATATTGAAAATTGTGATATATTTTTCAAAAACTTTTGATCAGAATTTTGATGAAGTTCTGAAAATATATTCTCTACATGCGGTGAGTCATTTGTTAGACCAGACGAAAACCTTGCTAGACTGTCCACGACGACGCCGAAACTGCTGTTTTCATAAGTAATGCAGCTTGGGGTCCTTTAATAGACTTTGGAACTGCTTTCTTAAACTTAAGGAAGTATTTCACTGAAGAGACTTAGAAGGCCAGACATTTTTTATCCAAATTTGAGGAAAGTCCATGCATTCGACTTCTAATTTTTATTCTTTAGCGAGGCCTTTCAGTCACTAGGAGGCTAAGATAGCCGAAGACAGCTTTTTGTAGTGACTAATCGAAAGGCCTCGCAAAAACAATATAAATTGGAAGTCGACAACATCTCTCGCTTTTGGGCTTTCCTCAAATTAAGGAAGTATGTTTCTCTTACCTTTTCTATGAATGTTTACTTTTATCTAGTTATTTATTTCAGCGCATCGTAGAATTGGAACAACTGCATGCATGCTCTTATCTGATGTGAATGAATTTTTTCCACTATCCAGTTGTATATTGTGTATGAGTTCCAGCTGTTGCTATGTCAATACATGAAAAGTTTCATTTTTTATTGTTTTGTAAATTTCATCGGCAGCAACTGCGGGAAGCGCACTGATCTCAATGATATTGTCATATTTAGCACACAGCTTGCTGGGTCAAACAATCCTATTCTAAGCAATTAATATTAAACTTCGCAGTTTATGTATGGTGCTTACTAAGCAAAACATGGATAGCCTACGCAGCGCCATACTAGGCAGTTATTATAAAACTTGGCAGTTTATCTATGATGCTTACTAGGCAGAACATTGGTTACCCACGCAGCACCACACTAGGCAATTATTATAAAACTTGGCAGTTTATGTATGGTGCTTACTAAGCAAAACATGGATTGCCTACGCAGCTCCATACTAGGCAATTATTATAAAACTTGGCAGTTTATCTATGGTGCTTACTAAACTACCTATTAAGCATAGCATATTTTTTTTACTCGGGGGCGCAGTGCCGTGCGTGTTTCCAACTATTGTCTTGTCTTTGTGAAATCTGAGGGCTGTGTTCAACGACTACGCCTCGATCCATGTATGCCGCAATCGTCTTGATCGGCGTCGCGGGTAGTTTCGTCTGAGGAATGGCCTGAGGCGCCACCTGGACGACGTGCTTTCAATTTCGTCCGCTTCATAGAGTAAATAGAGTGGTAACTCCGCATTTATTAAATCCCCAATGTGTATATACACGTACATGCACTTTCGATTTTATTAAATGAACTCAAAGGCGATACAATTAATCGGAATTGTTTCCAAATGTGAGACGTTTAAGCAGTTTTGCAGAAATTACAACGGAACTGAGATGATCATGGTGGAATAATGCAGAAGAAAATGATTTTATTTTACCGATCGTCCGTGTCATTACAGCCCCAGGAAGGTGATGTTTGAAAAAAATTCGATGACCAGGAATTGCTTTATGCTTAACCTCATCTTCTTAAGATTATATCACAAGCAACCTGCCATATGGTAGAGCAAAATCATATAATGAAAGACAATGATTTCAATTAGCTTTGAAAGATGTAAATGGGTCCACGTCACTATTCAGATTCAAGAAATGAAACATGAATTTAGTGAGTCATAAAATCATGCCGATGAAAATTGAATTAAAAACTTGTAACTTCAGCCAAGAAAGCACGAATAATATCGCGATTTTTTCATGATGGCTTCCATTGTAAAACGGATCATGAAATTCCCTTTGATAATCAGATTGATTTCCGCTTAGTTAGGATGCTCATTAGCAAACATTCATTCCTTTTGAGATTCAACTTGTTGCATACTACTTAAATGGAGGAGTCATCTCGGTAGTATGTAAATTGGCAAATGACTTTTTTTGGAACTGTTCAAATAGTTATTAGACCTCGGGAACGTAATCTCCGCAAAAAACTGAATCCTTTCATATAAAATTTTTCACTACACAGATACTTCACTAGACGAAATGTCTTGCTTTAAGTCTGATCAGAACTTATTTCATTTAAGATCTTACATTTTCTGACCAGAAAGTATCAGACTTCCTAAGTCTTATCTTTTGCAAAATGAGATCTTTTCAGATCTTACCAGTTGATAATTGAAATTAAAAGAAGTCAATTAAAATTTAAAACTTGAAGTCCGAATATAATGGGGAGATCAGACGACATAAAGGGTTTTGGTTGTTATGAGCTTGATGGAACATAAGTGCCATAAAGTAGGGATATATAGAGCAGTGTCGACTCAAAAAGTACAATATAATGTAAATACAGTGAAATTTTTTATATGAAAAGATTCAGTTTCTGCGGCGATTACGTTCCCGTGCTCCAAAATATTATTTGAGCACTTTTGAAAAAAGTCAAACTTTGCCAATTTGTATACTACCGAGATGACTCCCTGTTGTAATATGCCACAAGTTTGATATAAAAAGGAATGAATATTTGCTAATAAGCATCCTAACTAAGCGGAAACTAAGATAATTTGCAAGGGAATTTCATGAGCAGCATTATAATGAAAGTCCTCATGAAAAAGTCGACATCTGTGCTTTCTTGGCTGAAATTTCATATTTCTATTTTATGAAAGCAATAGCAATCATCGAGTTGCCAATTTAACAAATATTACCTCTCCACAGCTGTCATGATTGACAGTCATGTATTCGTAACGCGCCGCGGAGCATCCTTGGCGGGTCTCCGCGGTCCTCGTTGGCGTCGTAATCGACGACAACAGACGGAGCTCCACTGAGCGGACCTCGAGGACCTGCGGAGGGATGACTCCTCGTCCTGTTTTTATGAAGTCTGAGGCCTGTGTGCACGCATGCGACCAGGTGACTCGAATTTGGCAAAGATTGATGTGAGCTTGTTGTTTACAGTGAATCCTGTCCATGACAGTTGCAAGGAAAGGTGGGTAGGATGCACCAATTAATCCTCTTGTCAGGTGACGGAAGTCAGTTGTCCTCCCCTAGACCTAGATAGCCGGAGGCGAAGACGAAGGCAGTGTATCAGAAGAACCAAGATGAACCGACCAAGGGCGAAAGTCCAAGACGGTATCATGGACAGAAGAAGCATAAGAGGCAGAGCGAGAGCGGAAACACGAGTGTCAGTCTAAAGGGGCAGGTGCACTCCATGTATTTAGAAGTTTAGATCGCCGACGAGCTTTCAATAGTTCTTGCAAACTGTAACTTATCTGGGCAGTAACTTGGTTTTCACATTTTAATTTCTTACTCTCTCAATGTGTTTTAACATATCAACATTTAATTTATGACCTTCGATTATATGAACTTAAAACGTCATTCACCGTTCCATGACGTAATTTTGGAATTCCCTTCTGAAACATATATAAAGTGTAGAAGCATACGCTTAACGTCTTAAAACACTACATCACCTAGCAATTCCGAAACTGCGCTGAAGGTCAAACAAGTTCGTAGTCAATGCCTCCCACAGCCTCGTTTGTAAATGGTCGTGTTCGACAAGGTATGTGAGAGAATCACCAAGTATTACCTATTCAATTTGTGTGTCAAGAGTGTAAAGGTCACTTGGTTGAAAAGCCAGCACCTTATTTTCATAACTATTCCGACTCGGAATAACCTGCTTTGAACGGGGCTGAAGGAATCCTGAAATGTAGGGATGCACTTTGGAAAAGCTTCTAATATTAATTTTTTGTATGTATGCATGATTCTATGCATCTGCGTAACGAGCCAGTTGATCTGATTTGAATTGCAATATGTTTCAACTGATAATTGTCGTGCTACTGTCACTTGCTTAAAATTGTAGAACTTCCCTTCTTTCACGTTTTCACCGGTTGTGTGTCGTACTAAATAATTAAGGCAAAGAATTTCATGGACGATGAATGAATAAACGCGATAAAATGAAGGATCCCGAACTTAATACTACATGTGCTACGGAAAAGTTGACAAAATTAAATCAAGGAAAGTTTCTTGATATTTCGTGTGTTTTTCTGTTCCGGTTATCTCTTAAGCAAGGCAAACCGAATTCCAGCATGAAAAGATTGTAAAATAGTCGATACAATGTAGCAAAAACCATTTTTATATTTGCTTTCTATTAGTTATTTATCTGTGATACAATCAGTATTATCGACTCAGTCGGTGCAATAGCCACGATACGATAGTTGTGACTGCTTAGCCGTTGTAGGTGCTAGTCGCTACATTCATTAATAACTAGCATGTTCTTTTTTTAGGTCTGTGCGCTAGCCGCACCTGCGCGCACCTGGTGCAGCGAAAATTTTTGAAAGTTGCACTGAAGCACTCATTACAGTATAGGCGAAATATATTTTGTTTCGCGTTCTAGCGTGTGATACACGTAGAACTTCAAAATCTTGAAAGTAGGGGGTCTATCTTTCATAGCAAACATTCATGTCTTCTGCAATTCAATGCAAATTTCATAGAGTAGGCCTAATAAAAAAATTCTAATAGTTCTACAGAATTTGAAGCACACTCAATAGGCATCTTTTAATTTATTTTGCCTATGCTTGTCATAATTAACCCGCACTTCTCCATGATGGTTCTAGTGGAATTCTTCAAAACCAGATTATATAAGCTATACAGATATATATGCAACAAAAAAGTGGCAAAAAATCCAATGACTAAATTACTAAGCCTAGTGCGTTCGAGACGTCGGTTTTGCGAACATATGTATATAGCAAAGGAGGAGATTATTTTTGATTTCTTTTTCAAAAAGCCTGAACACATCATTCGAAGTGATGTCACCGTTATCTACGAGTTATTTAGCAAGGTGGTCATAGCCAATCAGGCTGGTTACAAACAACAAGCAAGGTCTGAATGAAAAATTGATAAAGTACAAGCATAGCCATAGCGTCCAAGATATTTACTCAATTAACGCAACCAACACCACAAACCAATGTCAATGATCACAAAGGATGCGCAATTCAGTGCCCATCCTCCTGCATGCCCTGCAACGGACACAGCAGGCTCTCAAAGTTGACCTAATTTCACGGATTTTACGAAATTTGACCATCTCCTCTACTAATTTCAAGCATAGCCATAGAGTCCAAGATATTCACTCAATCAACGCAACCAACACCGCAAACTAATGTCAATGATCAGAAGGGATGCGCAATTCAGTGCCCATCCTCCTACATGCCCTGCAACGGACACAGCAGGCTCTCAAAGTTGACCTAATTTCACGGATTTTACGAAATTTGACCATCTCCTCTACTAATTTCAAGCATAGCCATAGAGTCCAAGATATTTATTTATTTATTTTCACGAAAAGATTTATGTGACATTTATGCCTCGGGGCGAGACTTCAAGGGCACAAGAAAAAACGCAGCAAAACAAATTCGATCGACGTCACAGGAGAGAGGCGAATGTTAATAAATGAGAAGCAAACAAAAATATATCATCAGTGAACGCAATCAACACCACTGATGTCACACTTGATCAGTGTTACTCAATCAACGCAATCAACACCACAAACCAATGTCAATGATCACAAAGGATGCGCAATTCAGTCTCCATCCTCCTGCATGCCCTGCAACGGACACAGCAGGCTCTCAAAGTTGACCTAATTTCACGGATTTTACGAAATTTGACCATCTCCTCTACTAATTTCAAGCATAGCCATAGAGTCCAAGATATTTACTCAATCAACGCAACCAACACCACAAACCAATGTCAATGATCACAAAGGATGCGCAATTCAGTGCCCATTCTCCTGCATGCCCTGCAACGGACACAGCAGGCTCTCAAAGTTGACCTAATTTCACGGATTTTACGAAATTTGACCATCTCCTCTACTAATTTCAAGCATAGCCATAGAGTCCAAGATATTTACTCAATCAACGCAACCAACACCACAAACTAATGTCAATGATCAGAAGGGATGCGCAATTCAGTGCCCATCCTCCTACATGCCCTGCAACGGACACAGCAGGCTCTCAAAGTTGACCTAATTTCACGGATTTTACGAAATTTGACCATCTCCTCTACTAATTTCAAGCATAGCCATAGAGTCCAAGATATTTATTTATTTATTTTCACGAAAAGATTTATGTGACATTTATGCCTCGGGGCGAGACTTCAAGGGCACAAGAAAAAACGCAGCAAAACAAATTCGATCGACGTCACAGGAGAGAGGCGAATGTTAATAAATGAGAAGCAAACAAAAATATATCATCAGTGAACGCAATCAACACCACTGATGTCACACTTGATCAGTGTTACTCAATCAACGCAATCAACACCACAAACCAATGTCAATGATCACAAAGGATGCGCAATTCAGTCTCCATCCTCCTGCATGCCCTGCAACGGACACAGCAGGCTCTCAAAGTTGACCTAATTTCACGGATTTTACGAAATTTGACCATCTCCTCTACTAATTTCAAGCATAGCCATAGAGTCCAAGATATTTACTCAATCAACGCAACCAACACCACAAACCAATGTCAATGATCACAAAGGATGCGCAATTCAGTGCCCATTCTCCTGCATGCCCTGCAACGGACACAGCAGGCTCTCAAAGTTGACCTAATTTCACGGATTTTACGAAATTTGACCATCTCCTCTACTAATTTCAAGCATAGCCATAGAGTCCAAGATATTTACTCAATCAACGCAACCAACACCACAAACTAATGTCAATGATCACAAGGGATGCGCAATTCAGTGCCCATCCTCCTACATGCCCTGCAACGGACACAGCAGGCTCTCAAAGTTGACCTAATTTCACGGATTTTACGAAATTTGACCATCTCCTCTACTAATTTCAAGCATAGCCATAGAGTCCAAGATATTTACTCAATCAACGCAACCAACACCACAAACTAATGTCAATGATCACAAGGGATGCGCAATTCAGTGCCCATCCTCCTACATGCCCTGCAACGGACACAGCAGGCTCTCAAAGTTGACCTAATTTCACGGATTTTACGAAATTTGACCATCTCCTCTACTAATTTCAAGCATAGCCATAGAGTCCAAGATATTTATTTATTTATTTTCACGAAAAGATTTATGTGACATTTATGCCTCGGGGCGAGACTTCAAGGGCACAAGAAAAAACGCAGCAAAACAAATTCGATCGACGTCACAGGAGAGAGGCGAATGTTAATAAATGAGAAGCAAACAAAAATATATCATCAGTGAACGCAATCAACACCACTGATGTCACACTTGATCAGTGTTACTCAATCAACGCAATCAACACCACAAACCAATGTCAATGATCACAAAGGATGCGCAATTCAGTCTCCATCCTCCTGCATGCCCTGCAACGGACACAGCAGGCTCTCAAAGTTGACCTAATTTCACGGATTTTACGAAATTTGACCATCTCCTCTACTAATTTCAAGCATAGCCATAGAGTCCAAGATATTTACTCAATCAACGCAACCAACACCACAAACCAATGTCAATGATCACAAAGGATGCGCAATTCAGTGCCCATTCTCCTGCATGCCCTGCAACGGACACAGCAGGCTCTCAAAGTTGACCTAATTTCACGGATTTTACGAAATTTGACCATCTCCTCTACTAATTTCAAGCATAGCCATAGAGTCCAAGATATTTACTCAATCAACGCAACCAACACCACAAACTAATGTCAATGATCACAAGGGATGCGCAATTCAGTGCCCATCCTCCTACATGCCCTGCAACGGACACAGCAGGCTCTCAAAGTTGACCTAATTTCACGGATTTTACGAAATTTGACCATCTCCTCTACTAATTTCAAGCATAGCCATAGAGTCCAAGATATTTACTCAATCAACGCAACCAACACCACAAACTAATGTCAATGATCACAAGGGATGCGCAATTCAGTGCCCATCCTCCTACATGCCCTGCAACGGACACAGCAGGCTCTCAAAGTTGACCTAATTTCACGGATTTTACGAAATTTGACCATCTCCTCTACTAATTTCAAGCATAGCCATAGAGTCCAAGATATTTATTTATTTATTTTCACGAAAAGATTTATGTGACATTTATGCCTCGGGGCGAGACTTCAAGGGCACAAGAAAAAACGCAGCAAAACAAATTCGATCGACGTCACAGGAGAGAGGCGAATGTTAATAAATGAGAAGCAAACAAAAATATATCATCAGTGAACGCAATCAACACCACTGATGTCACACTTGATCAGTGTTACTCAATCAACGCAATCAACACCACAAACTAATGTCAATGATCACAAAGGATGCGCAATTCAGTCTCCATCCTCCTGCATGCCCTGCAACGGACACAGCAGGCTCTCAAAGTTGACCTAATTTCACGGATTTTACGAAATTTGACCATCTCCTCTACTAATTTCAAGCATAGCCATAGAGTCCAAGATATTTACTCAATCAACGCAACCAACACCACAAACTAATGTCAATGATCACAAGGGATGCGCAATTCAGTGCCCATCCTCCTACATGCCCTGCAACGGACACAGCAGGCTCTCAAAGTTGACCTAATTTCACGGATTTTACGAAATTTGACCATCTCCTCTACTAATTTCAAGCATAGCCATAGAGTCCAAGATATTTATTTATTTATTTTCACGAAAAGATTTATGTGACATTTATGCCTCGGGGCGAGACTTCAAGGGCACAAGAAAAAACGCAGCAAAACAAATTCGATCGACGTCACAGGAGAGAGGCGAATGTTAATAAATGAGAAGCAAACAAAAATATATCATCAGTGAACGCAATCAACACCACTGATGTCACACTTGATCAGTGTTACTCAATCAACGCAATCAACACCACAAACCAATGTCAATGATCACAAAGGATGCGCAATTCAGTCTCCATCCTCCTGCATGCCCTGCAACGGACACAGCAGGCTCTCAAAGTTGACCTAATTTCACGGATTTTACGAAATTTGACCATCTCCTCTACTAATTTCAAGCATAGCCATAGAGTCCAAGATATTTACTCAATCAACGCAACCAACACCACAAACCAATGTCAATGATCACAAAGGATGCGCAATTCAGTGCCCATTCTCCTGCATGCCCTGCAACGGACACAGCAGGCTCTCAAAGTTGACCTAATTTCACGGATTTTACGAAATTTGACCATCTCCTCTACTAATTTCAAGCATAGCCATAGAGTCCAAGATATTTACTCAATCAACGCAACCAACACCACAAACTAATGTCAATGATCACAAGGGATGCGCAATTCAGTGCCCATCCTCCTACATGCCCTGCAACGGACACAGCAGGCTCTCAAAGTTGACCTAATTTCACGGATTTTACGAAATTTGACCATCTCCTCTACTAATTTCAAGCATAGCCATAGAGTCCAAGATATTTACTCAATCAACGCAACCAACACCACAAACTAATGTCAATGATCACAAGGGATGCGCAATTCAGTGCCCATCCTCCTACATGCCCTGCAACGGACACAGCAGGCTCTCAAAGTTGACCTAATTTCACGGATTTTACGAAATTTGACCATCTCCTCTACTAATTTCAAGCATAGCCATAGAGTCCAAGATATTTATTTATTTATTTTCACGAAAAGATTTATGTGACATTTATGCCTCGGGCGAGACTTCAAGGGCACAAGAAAAAACGCAGCAAAACAAATTCGATCGACGTCACAGGAGAGAGGCGAATGTTAATAAATGAGAAGCAAACAAAAATATATCATCAGTGAACGCAATCAACACCACTGATGTCACACTTGATCAGTGTTACTCAATCAACGCAATCAACACCACAAACCAATGTCAATGATCACAAAGGATGCGCAATTCAGTCTCCATCCTCCTGCATGCCCTGCAACGGACACAGCAGGCTCTCAAAGTTGACCTAATTTCACGGATTTTACGAAATTTGACCATCTCCTCTACTAATTTCAAGCATAGCCATAGAGTCCAAGATATTTACTCAATCAACGCAACCAACACCACAAACCAATGTCAATGATCACAAAGGATGCGCAATTCAGTGCCCATTCTCCTGCATGCCCTGCAACGGACACAGCAGGCTCTCAAAGTTGACCTAATTTCACGGATTTTACGAAATTTGACCATCTCCTCTACTAATTTCAAGCATAGCCATAGAGTCCAAGATATTTACTCAATCAACGCAACCAACACCACAAACTAATGTCAATGATCACAAGGGATGCGCAATTCAGTGCCCATCCTCCTACATGCCCTGCAACGGACACAGCAGGCTCTCAAAGTTGACCTAATTTCACGGATTTTACGAAATTTGACCATCTCCTCTACTAATTTCAAGCATAGCCATAGAGTCCAAGATATTTACTCAATCAACGCAACCAACACCACAAACTAATGTCAATGATCACAAGGGATGCGCAATTCAGTGCCCATCCTCCTACATGCCCTGCAACGGACACAGCAGGCTCTCAAAGTTGACCTAATTTCACGGATTTTACGAAATTTGACCATCTCCTCTACTAATTTCAAGCATAGCCATAGAGTCCAAGATATTTATTTATTTATTTTCACGAAAAGATTTATGTGACATTTATGCCTCGGGGCGAGACTTCAAGGGCACAAGAAAAAACGCAGCAAAACAAATTCGATCGACGTCACAGGAGAGAGGCGAATGTTAATAAATGAGAAGCAAACAAAAATATATCATCAGTGAACGCAATCAACACCACTGATGTCACACTTGATCAGTGTTACTCAATCAACGCAATCAACACCACAAACTAATGTCAATGATCACAAAGGATGCGCAATTCAGTCTCCATCCTCCTGCATGCCCTGCAACGGACACAGCAGGCTCTCAAAGTTGACCTAATTTCACGGATTTTACGAAATTTGACCATCTCCTCTACTAATTTCAAGCATAGCCATAGAGTCCAAGATATTTACTCAATCAACGCAACCAACACCACAAACTAATGTCAATGATCACAAAGGATGCGCAATTCAGTGCCCATCCTCCTACATGCCCTGCAACGGACACAGCAGGCTCTCAAAGTTGACCTAATTTCACGGATTTTACGAAATTTGACCATCTCCTCTACTAATTTCAAGCATAGCCATAGAGTCCAAGATATTTATTTATTTATTTTCACGAAAAGATTTATGTGACATTTATGCCTCGGGGCGAGACTTCAAGGGCACAAGAAAAAACGCAGCAAAACAAATTCGATCGACGTCACAGGAGAGAGGCGAATGTTAATAAATGAGAAGCAAACAAAAATATATCATCAGTGAACGCAATCAACACCACTGATGTCACACTTGATCAGTGTTACTCAATCAACGCAATCAACACCACAAACCAATGTCAATGATCACAAAGGATGCGCAATTCAGTCTCCATCCTCCTGCATGCCCTGCAACGGACACAGCAGGCTCTCAAAGTTGACCTAATTTCACGGATTTTACGAAATTTGACCATCTCCTCTACTAATTTCAAGCATAGCCATAGAGTCCAAGATATTTACTCAATCAACGCAACCAACACCACAAACCAATGTCAATGATCACAAAGGATGCGCAATTCAGTGCCCATTCTCCTGCATGCCCTGCAACGGACACAGCAGGCTCTCAAAGTTGACCTAATTTCACGAAAAGATTTTACGAAATTTGACCATCTCCTCTACTAATTTCAAGCATAGCCATAGAGTCCAAGATATTTACTCAATCAACGCAACCAACACCACAAACTAATGTCAATGATCACAAGGGATGCGCAATTCAGTGCCCATCCTCCTACATGCCCTGCAACGGACACAGCAGGCTCTCAAAGTTGACCTAATTTCACGGATTTTACGAAATTTGACCATCTCCTCTACTAATTTCAAGCATAGCCATAGAGTCCAAGATATTTACTCAATCAACGCAACCAACACCACAAACTAATGTCAATGATCACAAGGGATGCGCAATTCAGTGCCCATCCTCCTACATGCCCTGCAACGGACACAGCAGGCTCTCAAAGTTGACCTAATTTCACGGATTTTACGAAATTTGACCATCTCCTCTACTAATTTCAAGCATAGCCATAGAGTCCAAGATATTTATTTATTTATTTTCACGAAAAGATTTATGTGACATTTATGCCTCGGGGCGAGACTTCAAGGGCACAAGAAAAAACGCAGCAAAACAAATTCGATCGACGTCACAGGAGAGAGGCGAATGTTAATAAATGAGAAGCAAACAAAAATATATCATCAGTGAACGCAATCAACACCACTGATGTCACACTTGATCAGTGTTACTCAATCAACGCAATCAACACCACAAACTAATGTCAATGATCACAAAGGATGCGCAATTCAGTCTCCATCCTCCTGCATGCCCTGCAACGGACACAGCAGGCTCTCAAAGTTGACCTAATTTCACGGATTTTACGAAATTTGACCATCTCCTCTACTAATTTCAAGCATAGCCATAGAGTCCAAGATATTTACTCAATCAACGCAACCAACACCACAAACTAATGTCAATAATCACAAAGGATGCGCAATTCAGTGCCCATCCTCCTACATGCCCTGCAACGGACACAGCAGGCTCTCAAAGTTGACCTGATTTCACGGATTTTACGAAATTTGGTAGAGTTGTCTGTACGGGAGGTCAGTCATAATGATTGTAAAGAAAAAAGTTCTCTCCCAGTTTTACGACTTCGAGCTTTATATTTTAAAATGAATTACCCGACGCGTTTCGTCTACACAGGCAGTGTCAAGGGTGACAAACTGATGCTGTACAAATGGGTTTATATACAAATTTGTCAGCGAAAGCAGCTCATCTGTTCAGCTCATGTCTTCTGTTTATTTTTGGCATGTTCGTCGCAATTAAGCGAGATTCAGCCACCCTAGTAGTAATCGCTGTTTGCTGTCTATCGATAATTTTGTAGTCGAAATTGTTAATGGTCATCACTTTATCCCTGTGGACTGTCATCGCATGTTCACTTAGTGCACTTTTCGTGTCTTCATACCGTAAACTTCGCTCGTGTTCTCTGTAGCGAACTTGAAATGGTCGACAAGTTTGACCTATGTAATTCTGGTCACATATCTTGCAGGAAAATTCATAGATGACATATTTACTTTTGCAGCTATATTTCGGGCCAATGTTTGTACAAATGCTACAGGAACACTTATTTATATCCGATTTTTTGAAATTCGAAGCTAATTGTTTTCCAGGTTTACTAGTAATACGTACTGGAATATCATACTTATTTTTTATTTTATTGATTTTTCTCAAAAAAACTGTCTCCAAGGAAATCAAGTGTTAAATTCACTTTGTTTTCTTTTATATTTCTTGATTTGTTATTTCTATCTTTGGGGTGCATATCATTTTTACTATAGCCATTGTTACTTAGTCTATTTTTCATAGCATCGTGTGATTTATCTGAAGGGTCAGAGCATCGAGCCTCAACGTATCAAAAACTATTTTTTATGAAATTATTTTTCACATGGTTCGGCAACCAGCTATCCTTGCGTAAGCTTATGCCAGAGAGGCAAGGTTTACTATACCAATTATATTGCAATTTTTCTTTTACCGAGATGCTTATGTCTGGGAAATTCAGACAGTCAGTTTCTGGAACTTCTAAAGTAAATTGTAGATTATCATCTATAGAATTAAAAGTATCTTGGATAGTCTGAAGTAAATTCCTATCTTTCGGGAAAGGACCCAAGATGATATCATCGATGGGGACGCATTTTGCACCTCCGTTTGCAATAATTTATATGAATAGTATAGAAAATAAAGCCCTAGAAAAATTAAAAGATGATCACAATATTTGTCCAAAAATTTACAAAAGATACATAGATGATATCATCTTGGGTCCTTTCCCGAAAGATAGGAATTTACTTCAGACTATCCAAGATACTTTTAATTCTATAGATGATAATCTACAATTTACTTTAGAAGTTCCAGAAACTGACTGTCTGAATTTCCCAGACATAAGCATCTCGGTAAAAGAAAACTTGCAATATAATTGGTATAGTAAACCTTGCCACTCTGGCATAAGCTTACGCAAGGATAGCTGGTTGCCGAACCATGTGAAAAATAATTTCATAAAAAATAGTTTTTGATACGTTGAGGCTCGATGCTCTGACCCTTCAGATAAATCACACGATGCTATGAAAAATAGACTAAGTAACAATGGCTATAGTAAAAATGATATGCACCCCAAAGATAGAAATAACAAATCAAGAAATATAAAAGAAAACAAAGTGAATTTAACACTTGATTTCCTTGGAGACAGTTTTTTTGAGAAAAATCAATAAAATAAAAAATAAGTATGATATTCCAGTACGCATTACTAGTAAACCTGGAAAACAATTAGCTTCGAATTTCAAAAAATCGGATATAAATAAGTGTTCCTGTAGCATTTGTACAAACATTGGCCCGAAATATAGCTGCAAAAGTAAATATGTCATCTATGAATTTTCCTGCAAGATATGTGACCAGAATTACATAGGTCAAACTTGTCGACCATTTCAAGTTCGCTACAGAGAACACGAGCGAAGTTTACGGTATGAAGACACGAAAAGTGCACTAAGTGAACATGCGATGACAGTCCACAGGGATAAAGTGATGACCATTAACAATTTCGACTACAAAATTATCGATAGACAGCAAACAGCGATTACTACTAGGGTGGCTGAATCTCGCTTAATTGCGACGAACATGCCAAAAATAAACAGAAGACATGAGCTGAACAGATGAGCTGCTTTCGCTGACAAATTTGTATATAAACCCATTTGTACAGCATCAGTTTGTCACCCTTGACACTGCCTGTGTAGACGAAACGCGTCGGGTAATTCATTTTAAAATATAAAGCTCGAAGTCGTAAAACTGGGAGAGAACTTTTTTCTTTACAATCATTATGACTGACCTCCCGTACAGACAACTCTACCAAATTTCGTAAAATCCGTGAAATCAGGTCAACTTTGAGAGCCTGCTGTGTCCGTTGCAGGGCATGTAGGATGATGTGGACTGAGTTGCGCATCCCTTGTGATCATTGACATTAGTTTGTGGTGTTGATTGCGTTGATTGAGTAAATATCTTGGACTCTATGGCTATGCTTGAAATCAGTAGAGGAGATGGTCAAATTTCGTAAAATCCGTGAAATTAGGTCAACTTTGAGAGCCTGCTGTGTCCGTTGCAGGGCATGCAGGAGGATGGGCACTGAATTGCGCATCCTTTGTGATTATTGACATTAGTTTGTGGTATTGGTTGCGTTGATTGAGTAAATATCTTGGACAATATGGCTATGCTTGAAATTAGTAGAGGAGATGGTCAAATTTCGTAAAATCCGTGAAATTAGGTCAACTTTGAGAGCCTGCTGTGTCCGTTGCAGGGCATGTAGGAGGATGGGCACTGAATTGCGCATCCTTTGTGATCATTGACATTGGTTTGTGGTGTTGGTTGCGTTGATTGAGTAAATATCTTGGACTCTATGACTGTGTTTGTACTTTATCAATTTTTCATTCTGACCTTGCTTGTTGTTTGTAACCAGCCCCAAAATCCAAAATCCACGACATTACTCGACGTCAAACAGTCTTTCCGTGATGTAACAATGCTTCCGGATGCCGGAAAAAAGCTCTTCGTCGTAATGCTAGGATGGCCGATATCTTAGCAAGAGAAGTAACATCAGGCTACGCAGTATTCACTATGAGATTCCGAACTTCTGAAGTCGCGGGAATTGAGATCTCGTGAAGAAGTCGCTAAAGTGATTTATCATGAACTTGCATTGTCTCACTTTCGACGCGTTTTACGTTTTTCTCAATATCAGGAAATGCATCGGTTACATTGATTTTCAAAAGGTTTCATTTTCATGATAAAGAAATAAAGGTTGAATTGAATTGCTAAATGTAATTTAATAATGCTGTCTAGTTGGATTAATTATTCCGTGCTGCATGCATAAAATATTTTTCTCCAATTTGTTGGGATTAACATAATAGTCAAAATTAACTAACTATATTTGAAACTGCGGTAGATTATCAATTTTAGCGAAAATCGAACATTTCGGGTGCAGCGGCCCGAAAACCGGTGCACTGATGTATAGTTATCTAGAAATATTGATAATGGTGTTTTGCCGCCACTATTGGTATGACAGATGTATCTTTCTCTAATGAGGATTCAAAGACTGCGCACCGTGCAATGCAAAATAATCCCATGCAGTTTAACATGAACAGTAGCAATTTTCAACTGATTTATGATATTTTCTGGTCAATTCACAAACATTTACTGACATGCGTGCATGTTAACAGAGTCATTCTTCCTCTAGATCGAAAACTTCGTCACAGGACCTCTACTGTCAAGTAAACGCAAGGCTAACTCTCTACTCTCCTGCTTAGATGAAATTTCTGTGACTTTCCTGAGAAATCCTGTGAACTGACAGAAATATCATATTGTTCTTTCAATCGTCCTAAACAATTACAGTGCTCAAATTCAAATTTTGCTTCTTTTTCTGGATGGGAGTACATATTGTGTCAAAGAAACTATTGAATCTCATGAGGGTGACGATATTAGGGTTTTGGATCATGTTCACGCTACTCATGAAAGCATGCTTAAAAAGAATAAAATATTGTACTTCATGAGTTAACAATGTGGAGAGTTTTTAAGAAAATTTGAATTTATGGTTCGTCTGAACTGTTTAGGAAGAGCATTTGCTGTTTATCATAGCATTCGGGACTTTGAAATCCCTCATGAGTGTGAATAGTTTCTTTGACCCATCATTATATGACCACCTGAAAGTGTAGCAAATTGTAAGAATTGCTTAAGCTGTTGAATTCGATTTAGCGCAAAATAAGGTATTTCTGACTTGTTAAGGTTTTCTACTTGTTTATGAGTTATTTCCATTTTATATGCAATTTGCCTAAAATCCTAACTTGTAAACGTAGACATTGTCCTACAACTCTCTTATTGACAGTTCAGTGCTGTTCCAGGCTCACAAGTACGACAACCAAAAACAAATGCCATAATTATTGGCAGTCTCCAACTGTCCATATTTTTGCATCTTCAAATGACTCTGTGTCGTACTGAAGACATAGAACCGACTGTTCATTTGTAAACCAGTGCAATGGGTGAAGCCGGTTTGTTATTATAAATTCCTCAGGGCTGCCACTCTTCCGGTTTTAACCGGAATTCCGGCTTTTTTTAAACTTAACTAAGTAGTGGAAAAATGTTCTACCAAGGAACAAATAATTTGCTTTAAACAGCTTTCTTGAGATCGTTATGAGGCCCTTTTAGATTGTGAAGGGGCCCTTTTGACATTGTTAGGGGCCCTTTTGAGATTGTGAAGGGGCCCTTTTAACATCGTGAGGGAGCCCTTTTAAGATTGTGAGGGGCCCTCTTGAGATCGTTATGAGACCCTTTTAGATTGTGAAGGGCCACTTTGACATCGTGAGGGGGCCCTTTTAAGACTGTGAAGGGTCCCTTTATGATTGTAATGGGGCCCTTTTGACATCGTGATGGGCCCTTCAAAATAGTGAGGGCCTCTTGAGGTCGTTATGAGACCCTTTTAGAAATTGAAGGGCCACTTTGACATCGTGGGATGCCCATTAAGATTGTGAAGGGCCCTTTTGACATCGTGAGGGGGCCCTTTTGAGATTGTTAAGGGACCCTTTATGATTGTGAAGGGGCCCTTTTGGCATCGTGAGGGGGCCATTTCAGATTGTGAAGGGCTCTCTTGAGATTGTTATGAGGCCCTTTTAGATTGTGAAAGAGCCCTTTTAAGATTGTGAGGGGACCCTTTTAAGATTGTGATGGGTCCTCTTGAGATCGTGATGAATCCTTTATGATTGTGAAGGGGCCATTTCAGATTGTGAAGGGCCCTCTTGAGATTGTTATGAAGACCTTTTAGATTGTGAAGGGCCCTTTTTAAGATTGTGAAGGGCCCTTTAAGATCGTGAGGGTTTCTTTTAGATTGTGAAGGTGACCTTTTGATATCGAGATGGGCCCTCTTGTTATTGTGCGGGGACCCTTTTAGATTGTGAAGAAGCCTATTCAGCTCGTGAAGGAGCCCTTCAATTTTAAACAATCATAGAATTCAAAGCAGGTATTTTCTAAAAATCCGTGTGACCCTTGATCAGGAGATCTTTCTACAGTTGCAAATCACTGATTCCTTCGTCATTCGTGAAGAAACAGGACTCAACTCAAGTGATCAAGATTCCGAAATAAGAAATAATTTTAGGTGGGAATGCTTGACGAAAACGTTGTACTACGTTCGTATGGAGTAGATTATGAATTGAGTTTTGATTGCTTTGATGCTCTACAAAATGCGCCTTTCAAGAGGCGTGCTAGAAAAAGAAAAGTATGAGAGAGAAATCTACCAAAAGTTTCATGAATACAAGGGAGTGACAAATGAATATGCGATTACTTGCTGCAAAAGCGGTTAAGTTCGGCTAAGACCAGTGGTATAGTCGTAATTTTTTAGGTATGTATACGCTGACACGAAAGAAATTTAAGCGTTACAGGTTACAGGTGTGTATATCAGTCTGTGTATAATCCGCCGAAATTTCGACAAATCTTTTTGATAAACATTGCGCACAGTATGCGGTCATGTGTACTGTGATCGTACATTTAGACCTATCACCTATGTATAACCCGCCTGTATTTATCGTACTTTTATCTTACACAGTACTTATCGTTGGCCCTACTTAAGATGTTCAACTTTTTCCAATTGCAATTCATACCGCCTCTAGTACATTTTCAGAACTTTCGAAATCTATTTTTTAAAAAATTACTTTTTGAATATAAATGAAGTTACTGACAGTTAGTTACTTATCAAAAAGATTCCACAAGCACTTTTTAGAAGAGTCCATCATCCTGCCGAACTTCGCCACATTGCAGGAACGAGATCGTGCGTCCATTGCGTCGCGATGCCCGCTAACACTCTATGTACGGACGAACGATATTGGGTTGAAAGAACTCAGAGGAGGACCGTTGACTTTGAGAAAAAGCAGACTTGAAGCATTTTTCACCAAAAGTTTCGAGCGCTTAGATGTGATGACTTCATTTAAGGCACTGAATTCTCTTTCGCATTCGGCTGTACTCACTGAAAGAGTCTTCACCGCTCCTACAAGTTCCTTTAATTGATTGGGAACAGCGTCTACGCAACTGTGCTTATTATCTATGAAATTCAAATTGAGTGAAATTTCCTTTCAAGTTGAAGATTAATATAATATTATTTGTCATGAAGTATATTGAAAATCCATTATCAGAATCATTCTTTGAACTAGGTGAATTTAGGCGCTTTTCACAAGAAATACTCCCGTATACTCCCGTAACACTCCAGGAAATAATTATTTTAGGAGGTATACGCAAATGAGGACAAGAGGGAGGTATGTATATGCCGTATACGTCCGTATACGCACCACTACACCACTGGCTAAGACACCAATGAAAATTGAAATCTTGCAAGCAACTGCATAAGTGATAAGCATTTCCTTTCGTATTGATGTTATGTTTACTTATGTCATGGCGTCTGAGCTTTAATCAAGTAGCTGTTACAATCTTGTTTAAAAATTATTTAGATATGTCATTGTTTTTTCATTTCTTATGTTCGAAATACAAGATATGAGAGAAATTTTTTTGATTTGAAGCATTGCCGGACCTACAAGCACTTTTCAGTCGGAACTGCAAACGTTTTTGGCTTCTTAGCCGTCATCATTACAATGTACCGTATTGTAAGGAATCAGTAACTCACCGCGCAAACCATCAGTAGGTTGATGTGCTTGGAATTTCGGCAGCTCACCTTTGTGCTATTTGCATTCCTGTTTGCAAATATCAATTTTTGAAAACGAGCACCTAGACAATGAGATTTCAACTACATGCATTTCATCAATTGTAGATGTCTGTAGTTCGGATGAAGATTTATCTGCATGTGAGTTTCTGACTATTTACAAGCATACTGCTGCACGGCTAAAATTCCAGAAAAGTTAGTACACTACTTCTCGTAATGGCTTAAATCAAATATCTCTTTCACCTCTTCCCTTTTTTCCTTTCGTGGTCTGGGTATCATTTTAGATTAAATATCATTAGCTAGCATGGTGTCTGTAATGTGCGATAGTTTTTTGACATGGATTAATTGTTTTTGTGTAACTTGGCGGATGATGCTTTACTTTGAACTTTGTTTATGATATAATTTTCTTTCCTGTTAATATAGAGGACATCCCACAGTAAGCCCCAACGTCAATTTCTTATAAATTCCCTATTCTCTCACTGATCATTTCAAAGTTTTTTGAAATGGCAATGAGCGACT
Organism: Prostheceraeus crozeri; assembly: GCA_907163375.1. Taxonomy (NCBI): domain Eukaryota; kingdom Metazoa; phylum Platyhelminthes; order Polycladida; family Euryleptidae; genus Prostheceraeus; species Prostheceraeus crozeri. The sequence goes on from CAJQUW010009338.1 coordinate 180,501, forward strand.
CAATGATGACTTTCTTTAAGTTATTTATCATTCAAAAGAAAGCAGTTGTTAACACTAGTAACACTGTGACAATTTATTTTCTCCTTGCTCACCATTTGCCCGAACACAATCTAACTCTTCGGTCAGCAGCACAAGAGCATGTCTCCACACAATCGCTCGTCAATCTGGTGAAAAACGGTGCCAATTTTGTTTTCTAGTTCATCCAAATGCACAGGATGACTCCAATTCACCATTTCCTTGACATGTCCAATCGAAAAAAGTCACAAGGCATTAACTGTAATATCGGAACCCATTCCATAGGCTGTCATCACGGTCAATCCATGATTTAGGAAAATGATTGTTTAAACAATTTACGATCGGTCGGTAGTAGTGCACTTGCACTCCATCCTGCTTGAAGATGCTCTTATCCTCAGTGACATCCGGTATCACTTTATACAGTATGGAAAGGATGTTTTTACCATTCAATGTCAGTTTCTCGAAAGAAAAATGGCTCAATTGCGCTTCATAAGGAAATGCCAGGTACCAGGCCATGCATTTAGACTGCGTTGATTCATGGATTTTGTGTTAAGGTATTTGTTGTGGCCAGACCGCTCTGCAGAAGCAGTCTTTCAAACATAGAACAGCTGAACAGCAATTTCCATTGGTTTCATGAAAAATCTTATCAATAAAGACGAGATCTTGTATCGTGTGACGTCTTGGCATGATTAATAGAAAATGACAGCTGCACGAGAATAATGCCTTTTAATTTTGAATGTATAAAATTTTTGAACGAAATAAAGAAGTTTATTTTTGAAACAGTTAAGCTGATTAATCGTGCTGATTTTGCGTTATGGGAGGGGGAAGAGTCTCAGTAATACATTCTATCTAGCCTTCAAAAGCAGTTCTTTTAAAAATAGTGGTTTTCCGAGTCATGCATTCTAGTGAACCTGGTAAAAGCTGATGATTGAAAAAGCACCAGTAACAGCTTTATGCCATTTATTTACTTGCTGACTGAGGGTTCATTAGCATCTTTATTGCAGCAGACCCAACTTCTGTCTTAGCGCTTTCAAAACTAATCGGATTGTGGGATATCGAATGATCGTAATTTTTTTACTTTAAGGTGGCCCACGGCTACGCATTTTAGGGGCCCTTCCGATTTGACTTTCCGGTTTATAATTTTGATAAGAGTGGCAGTCCTGATTCCTAATTTTAACCAAATTTGCGGAATCATAACAAATTTGGGTCAAGTCTGAGTCCAGCTCCATCAATAAATCTCTTCCCAAGTCTGGATCCCAACCTTTGAGATCTGGCGAGTTCTGGAGTTTGAGATCGGCAAGCCTCAGTCCAATTTCGATCGAGATATCTAACTGCATCTGTTTTTGTAAGCTTAGGGTGTTATCAGTCACATTCATCTGCCGGTAAGTCGAATCACATGAAATTGAGTGGCATCTGCTTTAAGCGGCAAATGCAAACAGCGCAAACTCCTACAAAATTGGTTTGCTATTAAGAGGTATTGACGGGAGTTTAAATGGGTTCTCGTCAGATGGTCTATCGAACGCACATCTCGTCAGGCTGCTCTATAAATCTTCGCAATTAGGTATGTATAATAAGCTCATAAAGTTTCATCCCGATCACCGGTGTAAATTTTGTCTATGCATTCATTTTTACCTTGTTCATGATTAGTTTTCACTTGAAAATCATTCTCAGATGATTGATATAGCATGCGAATATAAATTTTGGTAAGCCTTCGCATCTTCCAGGATCTACTGCATTTGTAGTGAACATTTTTTTCCTTAGCTTTCATTCTGCATTGTCATAGAGTCCCATGCATTGTTGGTTCTAGGAAGTGTTCCTTGCAATGGGATATATTTAATAATTATTTAGTAGTGTTGAACATGCGTACATCACAAATATAGCTTAAAACGAAGAAACTGTTGTTATAAATAATTTCCTTTTGTCAATGAGCTTGAACTCTGTTTGGAATGATAAATGTAGGCGCATAAGTGTTGTGGTGAGCGATTGCGGATGAAAAATAGGCCTACGTACATGTAATAGTAGATGAAATATGCGAAACAAAATGAATCATAACCTACTAATTCTCATTTTGGGATTGGAGGATGGACCTTCGTTGCCTGCCATACTTGTTTCATTCATCTCGCCACGACACGGGACTTACATTTGGGATCGCGTTGCTTTGAATAGGCATATGTCAACAAGTCCTTAGAATCCCCCTCAATAAACACATTTTTTAAAAATTTTCGCACTAATTCAGTAAGAAAATGCTTCCTGCGTAAGAATTGTGGTGAAATGTAATGAGAAATAATAACAGCGTGCATGTGAATACCGCTTTCAGATTGTAGGACTCAACCTGCGTGTTGGACAGGAGTGATAGCATCCCATTCATCCATCGCTTTGCGCACATCCATTTCTCTGAGTACATTCTAAAATCCCGAGTTTAGTTTGCTGCATACACGAATGTTTCGTTGCATAATAATTCGATTTATTTTCTTTCATTATTGACTAGTGAATTGATAAAACTATTGCCTGGCGCTCACCTAAATTTCCTTTGAAAAATTTCCTGCGCATTGATTATTTTGGAGTCAAAATTTTGAACTGAAAAAGTGTAAGTGGAGAAACCAAAAATCTAACCTCGCGAAGACTAAAATATACGCTCGCGTGCTCGCACTTGCACTTACCGAGGGTGACGTGGGGTGCTCATGAAATAATGTTGGCAGTTAATGAACGTCGTTATTGAGTCACTTTATCATTGTCATCAGAACAACTAAGGATGGACTGAAAGCATTCGTCGCGCCACTTCTGGTGCCCATCGAAGGGAAGAAAGGCATATGATTTAACGTAGCAAAGTGCGTCAAGGTAACAAAATTTAAAAAAAAACAAGCTTATGACTAGTTAATTTTTAGTAGGTGCAAAATATGATTTAAAAGAAAATTTTTTATCCTAAAATGTCTAAAAATTTGAAAATACTTACTAGAAGGACAAACAACGGTTCTCCTCTCCTCATATGTAATGAATTGGCGAAAACGTCGTTCTGTTCAAAATTATGTTTATCACATATATATTGAAAAGATTCTATTTAACAGTCTGCCCATTCAGATGATAAGAGGACAGGTCTGTTTCCAATCAAAATACACAGAAATGAGTCATACACAGAATATGAGTGAGAAAAAAGATGTTCAAATGAAACTGAAGGTTGAGAGGGTGAGAGATAATACCATTCAGTCTAGAACCTGTCTGGTGCCCGATATTAGTGCATTAGAGAGGGAGGCACGGCGATTGAAGGATGATTTTAAAGCGGCTTAGAATCGTTTGCTTTTTATTAGCAATGAAAAATCGAAAAGTATCAATGCAAAATTTTTCTTGAGGGTAGACATGGTATGCCAATGCTGGAAGCGGCTGAAGAAAAGTGAGCGACTGTTGCAACCGCTGATCTAGAAGAACCTGGAAAGCTGGATGGATAGTTGTCATCGCAAGGCCTAGTTCTTCAGGATTTTTTCTAAAGTACATAAATGGATAAAAAGTAATATGTAAAAGCTGTACTACTACTGTGTGTAAGCAAACGTTTTCTTGTATTTTGACAGATGAAGCACCCATACATCAATTTCCTTGATGAAAGCTGTTTCTCATCCTGAAAAGTGCTTCCACAAGATGTCAGAAAAGCTTTATTGATTTATCACATGTCAGATGTCACTAGTTTTATCATATTTATCAGGCTATTAGTGCAACTACCTGGAAGCCCATTGAAGCCCGAGACGATATCCGCTTAAACAGGCCTGCGTAAAACAATAAGCGCTATTTATATCCCTACCCAGGTATAGCAATAGACGATTTTCATTTCATTGGATCTTTGTTACACATTATTGATGTATCGAAAGAAAAGATTGACATTGAAGACTTGTTTTTCCGATAATTATTCGAAATATGTTTACATCCATATTGTTTGTCTCCCATATTTGAGTTGCTCAACATTTCTCTTACGTCTGTACAAGCTTGCTTTTGTCTACCTTACGTGTACAGACTGAAGAAGTTTTATGTTTCTGCTTAAGCTTTTATTAAATTTTCTGTGGAAATTTTGTTATCAACATCAAAAATTTGTTTTTTGATATACAAAAAGTACATGTGTAGTGTATGTGAGAGCATCTCATCGTTTTTAGTAACATGTACGCGCAGATGGATGTATGACAGCTTCTATGAATGCCATGTATGTTCTCAATGGATTTGCTTTTATGAAGTTAGGTTCCATGAGCCCATAAAAGCTGAACAGTATTTCTCCTATGTTTAGGGAAGTATTCTGAATTCATGGGATGAGCATGGCTTTAATTTTGGCCAATCCATCATGAAAGAAGTCCAACTATTTTGATGGAAAACATTCTTTGTTTCAGCCGGGAAATCCTATTTTCCCTATATTTTCTAAGCAAAATCCTATATTTCCTATCTATTTTAGGCTTAGGTTCAGTAGAAGGTCTGATGAGTTCCTGTGGGACAAAACGTAGGGCTTTTAGCTGCCAACGAATTTACTGCTTAAATTAGTTAACTCTTAAGCGCTAATACTGAAGCTACTGCTATACTGAAGCTTCGTTCTATACCGCTTTTGAAATTTCCCATCATATATCCCGCATACTCTACAGCAGGGGTTCCCAAACTTCTTTTTGTAGAGATCCGGATTAAAATGTTTGATGAGCACTGGGTTCCGTCTAAACTTTGCACTTAATAAGCAGGTAAATTGCAAGAAAGTTTGTGATAGGAACATAAGAGAGTTATTGCAACAGACCGTGCAATTTACTCGTAGTAATCTGAAGCTCACTTTAAACATCATTTTACGCTTTTTTCGCTCAAATGCACGGATTTTTATTTTATGCAAGTCTTGCGTGCAAATGTTAGCCTTTGATTCAGCTACGACACATGCGTTTGATTTCAAAATATTTAATGATATCATTCTCTAATGTCTTGATCTTTCTAACTACAGCGTTGCCACCGCTGCGCAGATGAAGGGTTTGAGCTGCGCGGATGAGCCTGAATCTGCGCGGATCAAGGTCTCAGAAAAATATTCTTTTATTTGGTGTTATAAATTTAGAAGGGATATGTTTTTGATGTACCGGTAGCTTATTCCTTGTAAATTAAGCATTTTTTCTATTGGAACTGCTACTTCGACTTTATTTAACATGATTCAACTATTAGGCTATCGATAAGTGTGTAGGTAGGAAAGTGACTTTGATTTTATATCGATTGGGATGGTTTGTTGAGTTTGAGATAACGTGCTTTCATTTACTCGCACTTACGATAGTAATAAGAGCAACTTAATTTACTCAAAACTAAACACAACTCAAAACCTTAGTTAAAAACTCAAAACACACCAGCGTCCTCCTGTTATCGATGTGGTTGAGCTAAAATGGTTATTCGTATCAATGAACTCAAAAGAAACCAATAGGTCAATATATTTCTAAATTGGCTCACGTGCGCGGAAGTCATGGTACTAACCAATTTGGGGGGGGGCGAAGACTTCAAATTTTTGAAGAGAGAAGTCGCTTTTCTTGTGAAGTGACCACAGCAATTTACTTCAACAACATTTAGTCATCGTAACCCACACCAATATTTTTTAAGTGCGAGCTGCACTAAATAATTGCTCAACCGAAAATCGACTTGATGTTTTCAAGTAGCCTTATTTGATTTTTCCATTTTCGCGTTATTGTTATGTTTACGGCTGTGACTTGTTGTTGTCTACTTGTACGTCTGTTATGACGTCTTATCTGACTGTTGACGTTTTACATCAGTTCATATGCTTTAATCACCGTGTAGACTAGAGTATCACAATTACAGACATTGTATTATTCATAACTTGTCATAGGATTGAGATCTTTAGCTGAGACATGAATATTCTAAAGCGCGTAAACTTCATCTTACATATACCGGTGCGTGTAATTTGCATACTGTCCTTTTTATAATCATATGATATTATCCGTAAAAATTGCTGCTGCTGAAACAAGTTTTCTTTTTATTTCCATAACATGTACTTTGGCAGTTTTAATATTTACTGTGCAGTTTGATCAGTGTATTAAAAATGAAACCTCTACAAAGAAATAAAAATCGAAAATGTCATTGAAATCGCTTGCAATCATGCGATGTATTTTAGCACGGTCAAGAATACTGGATATTCAAAAAACCTATTCCATGCTAGAAACACGCTTCTAGCAACAGAAACCTTTCGCAAACATTTTTCATTAAACAAATTACCAATCCACAGCCTAGTAAGTAGATGGTTTCAGGGAGCAACGAATATGTTCCCAAGAGTTAGTGCTCGCGCATATAATCTCCTAGTATATCATAGGCTTGAGTTTGGACCTTCATTTATGCTACTCTGTATCGATACACTGCCTGCGCGGATGGGATCTCGAGGCCCGGGGCAACGCTGTAACTACTCCTCGTGCTGATTGTTACAATATTCCAAAAGCTGAAAAAAATTAATTGCTCTGTCAGGCAAAATTGAGTTACAGATTTCAATATTTTGACTTGGGAAAACTGGATTTGGAAAAAAATGAGAGTTGCTATGAAATATCATAAAGAAGATCCATCAGGAAAGAATTAATGCACGACGTGAAGCTAACTCGTGAATAGAACTCAAGTCTGGTTCAAATTTGGACTGTGACCCGCATTCTAGAGGACAGATTAAGCCTGACTGATAACAAAATAATCTACGAGGAAATTATATAGCGGGTTTATCACGAGATCATTGCGGTCCCGGGATAATGATGCCGCGGTTCGCAGTATGGGATCCCCTGCCCTATATTATGTTGTTTGATACTCCATTCACAAAACGCATCATTTGATAGTCTATAGCAGAGGTGCGCAACCTGCGGCCGTAGCAGAGGCAAAGTGCGGCCGTGGCAATGAGAAGGAAGTGAAAAAGAATATTGTACATGTATATTGCAAATATTTCTGGAGTCCAAGACAATCGAAAAGCAATCATCACTATAGTAGCATACTAGTCACCTTGTAATCGTTCATTCACCTGAAGACGTTCTCTTCTGTCACATTGCTACTGTCTTTGATGCGATCAACCTACAATTTAGTGCGCGGTTTGACGACTTCAACGCACTTGCTCCTAAAATAAAACTCTTTACATCGCCGCACCTGATTCAGATAGAAGAGGTTCCATTCGAACTTCAGATGGAAGAGATCGAGTTGAAGGCGAGTTGATTGTCTTGTGAAGCAGTTCGAAAGTAGTGGTATTTTACATGAAATATGGATATCAGATATGGAATATCCAAGATTGCGAGAGTTGGCCCAAAATGTTCTAGTTCTATTTGGAAGCACACGCGCCTGCGAGGCAGCGTTCTCTAAATTGAAGTTCTTAAAGAACAAGTATCTGACGCGCTTAACAAAAACAATGTAAGGAAAAGTTTACGCTTAATGACATCCTCTCAAATGCCTGATATTCAAAGTTTGGTCAAAGACGGACAACAGCAAGTTAGTCACCGAGTCTTACACTCTTTTCTTTATGAGATATTGTATTTCTGCCTATCAAGATTTTGTGTATTTTCATGTATAAAATATGTTAAAATTTCAGTTGTGTTTTTATTTCACATTTACCATTAAATTTAAAGTTCACGCTTTGGGATGCGAAAGAACGGTATGATTGGCAATAATAAGATACTTCATAACTTAAATGATAACGCAAAGTAGACAGGCTTACATACGAGGTTCTGGAAATGCGTAGGCCTACATACGAGTGAATGCCTAGAAAAGACCGTGATTCCTTTATGACTTATTACAGTAGCTTAGTAAAGTATTTTCTCCGTCGGTTGCCATTACATGCTTTCAACTTTTCAAGTGCTAATATCACCTTGAGCTTGAAATCTTTTCTGGTAAAAAATGACCGTCAGTCGTATATGGGTTATTTGCTAACTCATTCTTCACGAAGTAGGCCTTTATGCGATTTTCAATGCGTCCTTCATCAAGGAAAGCTAATTTGAGTGGTGGAATATAAAAAGGATTGGCTATTTATCTAGTTGTTAGCATATATATTAAGTGCGGCCGTGATTCTTTCGGCCTTCGAAATGGCGGCCGAAAGCTGTGCAAGGCTGCGCACCCCTGGTCTATAGGCTAAATGAGCTCAGCTAAATAACATTGGCGATGTGAGCAATCGCAGACCCGATATGTCTAAGATATCCGTGTGATACTCCTGAACAATTTCGGTCTCGAATAGTTCACAGTTCTCATCAACTATATTATTTCATAGCATGCATGTCGGCACATGTTCAGTACAAACACAAGATGCGTCAGATAATTAATCCAACAATAGCTGCCAATTCGGTTGATGGTGCAACCAAGCACTTGCATTCACAAGCTGGAGCGATAATAAAAGGCGATTCAAAAAGATGAATGGCACCGATTCATCATTTGTTCCGAGAAAGCTGGACAATTTCTTTTGGAAACAACAATTCTGCTAAAATGAAGATTTTGTACATGTATTTAATAGCATTCTGCACAAGATAAGAGAGAAAATTAACGTTTGAATGATGAAAATACATTTAGCATTGATGGAAAATTATTTTAGTTTTGTGTCCACAAGTGTTCATAATAGCCAACATATTAATCGACTTAAAATTTTAATTCAATTAGAGTTATTGCTTTCTATGTTCAACAAAACTATTCCTTAAACCAGGAAGTGCAATTTATTAGGGATGCCGGTAAAATTGAGCATTTATTTCTATAAAACACAGGATAAAACTAATTGCAGCAATTACAGATGAATTATTTTGAAAGATCTTACTAATGCCCAAAAATGTAGGTTATACATATATTTAATGTAGTTTCATTAACCTTGGTGTATATAGCCGTTACATTTTGAATTAACTCTATCATATGTTGTAAAACAAAAATGTAGGAAAATTACTGATACTTAAACAGTACAAAATGCATGTATCTACTGGGTATTGCTTTTTGTAAATTCACTATGAGAGACTCATGCACACGTGATCCCAAGCTGACTTTCAACTTCCCTACCGATTATCTCTGTTACTGCTGTTCTTATCGAAAAGGGAGGACTGATTATGCATCAATCAATGAAGCCATCTCTGGATGGCAAAAATGCTACATCTTGGGAAATGCAGGGTTGCCATACGTCCGGATATTATCCGGACGTCCGGATTGTCCGGATTTTTTGACAGAATCTGCTGATGTCCGGATTTTTTGACAGAATCTGCTGACGTCCGGATTTTTTGTCAAAACCATCAAATTTCCGGATTTTTATCGAATCCATACTGATGTTCGTCAGTTATTTCTTTACCCGTTTAAAATCATTCAACTACTTGCTTTAGACTAAAGCTGATTCATCCGTATCATTTTTGCAAACTGCTTTTTTCACAGACTACTGGGGTCCAATTTGGGTAATTTTATACATGCACTATGCTGTTGTCATAACAGTTTACTTCTTGGATTTGCACAAATATATTTTGAGTTGTCAATGTGTTTGCAAATTGTATTGTACAGGGTGATTCAGTTCATTCCGCCGGTAATTAAACAGGTGGTGTTGAAAGATCGAAGTAGTCAAGAATTAAATTTTATAGCTAAGAGTCACGAAAAAGTATTATTAGCAAAATTGAATGCGGTTTTCTACTAACCCGGTCACAACAATTGCTCAAAATGAGACCTGTGCGCTGAGACACATGCTTCACATCGCTTGAAGAAGTTGGTGTTTCATGCGTCTTGTAGTAGGCTTGTCAATAGAATTCAACACTGCTGCAATTCTGTCTCTCACCTCATGAGTAGATTCTGGTCTTGGAATTTTGTAGATATGATCCCGTGCGCATCCCCATTGCCAAAATTGCTCATCTCCAGATCAGGACTTCGAGATGGCCGTCTTTCGCATCCAGTGATCTTAAGGATTTTAAGTAGTTCATCAGTGTTCTTGTTCCGCAGCTCCGTCTTGCTGGTAGAACAATGCCTGTTTTCTCCGAATGATAAAGGAATCACTGTTTCTTCATCGCATCATTTTTCAGTAGTTACTGTGCCATCAATGACTTCATGCACAATGCCATAGTCAAAAGTAATCATCGCCCGAAAACCCGATTGGAGATTTGAGGGGTTTTACGCAAGTCACATGAGGGTTTCCGTCGCACAATAAAAACTACTGTGCAGATTGACTTGACCATTTAAATGACAAACAGCTTCATAAGTGTAGACAATCTTTCGTTACCTGCCAGAATTTTCGTTGTTCATCTGTATAACGGTGAGGCAGAAGTTCAGCCAAGTTTCAAAATCTATTTCCTTCAGTTCTTGCACTCGACTAAATGTGAAGGGTTCTATTTCATTCTTGCACAATATTCTTTGCATCGGGGATTGCGGCGCGTCGAACTGTTCCGCAACTTTCCGCTGTGAAGTTTGGAGCCTACATGGATTGTCTCCAAACGCTTCAACAATTTCTGCTTCTCTTTTTCATCACATAGTCGACACTTAGCAGGACCACATGAATGCTTCATCGGCAACACACTGAGTTTGGTTAAAGCGCCTTTTCCAATCTAAGATGGTTCTCAGTGTTCATTGAATGCTCTTCTTGTTGTTTCGCAATTATCAAAAGCAATAGAACATGATACAACAGAAGAGATATCTTCGTAACCGAAGTCAGGATAATTCTACTTGCGACGACAAAACAAACTGGTTTGGAATTGTGAAGGAATGCTTAACTGCTTATTTCCGGCAAGTACCGATTGTAATAACAACTTAAAACATACAAAATCGAATTCTTAATACATAGAGAAATAAGTCGAACCTGATAAACATCGATTGTTTGCTTAGATATCGACTAACCACTTCCATCAGTACCGGCGGGCTGAACTGAATCACCCTGTATAGAAGAATTCATTCTGCCGAAACTTCATTACGGTTTTTGCATTCTACCGGTTTTTGACCTTACTTCATTTTGTGAATCGAGTTCTCACGCTGATGATGCGCTTCGAACCTATTTCGTCCACTATTTGCCCAAAAAAGGATTGGCAGATTTGCAAAGAATGATCGGTATGAGCGACTTCGCAGCGCATTTGGATCAAAGAAGACAGACATCTACCTCCTTTTTCTATCGGAAGCACTTCCCCTATTTCAAGAAATGCAATTATTTTTACAGAGAGAGAGACGATCCCATTGGGCCGGAGTATGTGTATAGAATCTGTGGTATGATAGCTTCTCTAGGCGCCAGGCGGACGATTTTTGCTGCCTTCTGTCTGTGAAGACATCGTCGTGTCGAAGATTTCAACATCAAGCACGGCCCCTGAAAATCACTCATCAGACGTTGACATTGGCCACCGAACCGAACGTTTATGTCTGAAAAATTTGCAGTCTGCCGAAATGACCCATTTCAAACTCGAAGCGAAGGCTTTTTATTTGGAGGCTTTCCACGCAACCATGAGCAATCTCAAACTTGATCAAAAAGAACACATGCGTTTGTGGCGAAAGTTGACATTGCTGTGTCCACAAAACCGCACGTTTCAGTCGGATAAGGACAAGACAACAAAATTGAAAAACTTGACGTTTCTTGCAGGTCTCATTTCCACAATAAAAGTTGATGACATGCAACCATTAATCGAGGAATGGAAACAGCTGGCAATCAACAATGATATTCAGCCACTCAAAGAAGAACGGCTAGATGCTTATTGGAGCACGATATTCGAAAAGCACAAATATCCGCTGATCAAAGTTCTTGTGCAGGCATTGCTTTGTAGTCAGCCACACAATGCTGCTGAGGGAAGAGGATTTAGTGTAAATGCAGCTGTACTCACAAAGCAGAGAAATCGTCTCCAACCCGAAACTCTGAACGGTATCCGGCGAGTGCGATCTCACTTGAAAAATATCGATGGATTACAACATTTTTCAGTAACTCAGTCCCTCATCGACTTAGCTCGAAGCTCATCCCGGCGATACTTCCAATCATATGAGCACGATAGTGCTAGTGATGATGAAGAATCAAAAACGTAAATTTTTAGACTATTTAAAGAATTGTTTTTTCCAAAGAAGAATTTTTTATCGGATTGTTTTTATGGACAGATTTCAGTGAGCTAGATTATACTTGACGTGTTTTTATTGATAGTGATCATTTGTCTATCAGTGATGTATGATTATATAGACTTGTTTTCTGGTAACGCAATCACAGATGCAACGTTGTATTCTTTATAGATTAGTTGATTCATAAGCCAATCATAGGCGCACTAATGTATATTTTTATAGATTTGTTGATTCAATCATTTAACGAAATCATAGACGCGCTGATAAATTTTTATATAGCTTTGTACTGCCTATATTTTTTAAAAGGATTTGTGAAATATTCTTAAGGCTTTTGAGATTTATTGATGTATTTGTTAATTGAATATATTGCGGGTTCATAAAAGCTGCGATTTTTCATTCAAAATCACCTGTCATTTATGAATGACGAGGAAAAGAGATACGCATGATATTGATGACAATCTTATGCATAATGAATTTTTTCCATTCACAGTTAAGTATAGAAGGCAACTAATGTTTATATTTACTCTGATGACATAACATTAGAGCGTCCGGATTTTTTTCTGGACGAGTTTGGCAACCCTGGAAATGGGAATGATTAGCTTTTACGGCTAATCAAAGGTACACTTCGCCAAACGAGTTTTGACATTGTCTTCGGCTTTTTGTCAATTATTTCGTCTATTAAACAGTACAGGAAGCAGAATATAGCCGTAATATTGATATTCCACATTTACCGCTGAATAAACAGACTCAGTCAAATACCGCTAGCGGCGGAACCTCCTGTGTTTGTTGAGGACATATTTTTAATCAGTGCTCAGATGAACTGCCACTCAAGAATATTTTGTATAGTTAACATGCATCGACTGTGAGATGCGAGTGCAGTTAATCTGGATGAGCAACAGCTCCCAGTTACGATAGAATTATTCCTTTTTTGACAACATCTCTTCTATGATCGAAAAGACTGACCAGCAATACGGGTAATGACTTAATTTACCAATCACATGTGTTATAGACCAACGTTATAATTTATGATAATTATAATTGGGGCGCTTGGTGCCATTCGCGTAAAAAGGACGTGGTCTACACCAAGTGCCTTTCCATTTTCATGCGACATGTATGATCAATTTAAACTGTCTTACGCATGCATGTAGGCCGAGTGGCTGTGTTTCCATCTCCACAATTGGCACCTGATTATCTGCGCTATTTTGTTTTAGTGACATGAGACAAGAAAATGTATTATAACAAAATGATAGGACGCTCTATAAGAAATGCTTCTCCCTTACCTTCACCAACTAGTGTGAGGCAAACTCTCTTTACTATGTTCATTGTCTTTGAAATTTCCCTCATGATGGCAGTAGTGTTAGTGGTGACTGGCAATCATCATATAAAAATAGTAATGGCTAGGCATGGTGATAGTGCCTTCATCTAAGTGGAGCAACGCACATTGACAACCAATTGGCAACTAATGAGGAGCAACAAACTTTGACCTGAGTGACAGTAATGCGAGAATTACATGTATGATGTTTAAATGCCTATTGATATTTTGGATGAGAGCTTGTTTGTTAATCTAATTTGAACAGAAAATTATTTTTACCGTTTCTGGTGCAAACGTTTACCTTTATGTAAAATTATCCTACATTCTTGAAAATAAAATTGTTCTGTTAATTTTTTCAAATGTTTTAATTGTTAATAGATATAGTATATGGATGTAGTCGGGAGGTTCATCATGTGAAAAAAATAATGATGTTGATAATCTCTACGCAAACATTATTCCGGTGTACGAGTATGTTAAAACCGTAGATCTTATTCGCCAGACATTTCGCGTGCCAGCCGCTTTATTAATGGCAAATTGCCATGATGCAAATAGAGCGGTGTAATTTACCATATCTATCAGATATGCCTGCAAGTTAAGCACTTCGAATAGGCATACAGGAATATCACAATATTCCTTTTAACCATAAGACAGCTTTTTGAACAAACCTCTACACCTATTATCACAATTTTTGATGTGAATCACAAGGTGATGAAAGTGGTCAAGTTGATGGTCAATTTTTTTGCTATTTCCCACAGCAATTCTCAATACAAGGAGAAGAATGTCAGATACTTGCAAATGCGTGTGTTTTTTATCTTCATTAAAATATCAGCCTATTTACAAGGAAAAATGTTTTAACGTTTTCATTAACTTGACCCTTCCATTCATCACCTTAGCAAAAATTTCCTCAAAATCGTCCAATATAATTGTAGGATCAACTAATCAGGGGGCGAAAAATCTGAAAATCCGTAATCACACCACTGACTACCTACATTACTCGACTTCAAGCCAGGGATGCGGAGTCCTGTCATTTTGATAGGACTCCGACTCCGGGTGGCAAGCATATATATAGCCTAGTTTTTTAAATAAACTGGTAACCTGCATCATAGATCATTATAGGCTTACCTGAACCTATTTTTAGTGATCACTTATGTATCAATTATCAATTATTTTCGATGAAAGTTTATCAAATGTCGCGTTGAGTTGGATGCATGCGACTGGGCTCCTCCCATCTTGTTGATGTGTGCTTCACACGGTTTTCTCCAGTCTCTACCAGGCAGGAAAATCCCCAAAAAATATGCATACACTTTCAATTTTAATGTGCGCTTTGGAGGAGACATCACAGACGATTAACGTGAGGGTAAGATGTAATGTTCTCAAACAAACTAGTATTTCATTTTTGTCTTTGACGTGACCTTTGGTGCATAGGTGTGACCGAGGCTAGGAAAGCTTGTCTTCTCTACTAAGTCCCCGAGTGAAAAGACAATCTTTTAATCACTTTCACGGTTCATTCCCTCAACTATTACAAGCTTTGCATGCAGCAGTGTCTCTGTACTTTTGTTAGACGGAGAAAGTTGACATCAAGACAGTGACAGCTATGCACGAGGATAAATAATTTGTCTGTATTTTATTTCGTGTCTAGTTATAGGCCAGAGTCCTATCATTTGATAGAACTCCGACTCCAGCAAAAATGATAGGACTCCGACTCCGCATCCCTGCTTCAAGCAGCGCCTCAGTGATGCTGCGATGTTACCGAATGCCGAACAAAATCTTTTGGACTGATCGGTGGCCGCTGGAATGCTAGGAGTGTCTATATCTTAGCAAGAGAATTAACAGCAGGGTGCCCTCGCAGTATTTGACACTATGCTATTCCGAAATTCGAAGGTTGCGGGAAATGAGATTTCGTGATTAAAATGATTTATCATCAACTTGAGTCATTGAACTTTCGCTGCCTCTTTTACATTTTTTTAGCATCAGGAAATGCATCAGTCAGTTGGCGATATAGTCGCGATTTTCAAATAACAAATGTTTCAATGAATTGATAAATGGAATTGAATAACGTTCTCCCAATTGTTTAAATTATACTGCGAGCGCATATGCTTAAAATATTGTTCTCTTCATAATTGCCTTTACAAAGATAAGAAAAGATGAATTCGTTATGATTGAAATCATGTAGATAACTATTATCCACAGAACAACGTGCCCGCAATTCGGTGCGCCAACTCGAGAATTGGTACAAGCAGTATATCCGGCACACTGCGACAGTAGGCAGTAGAGCCGGTAAGTCATTGCATCTCCTAAGCTATAGGTGTTGTACGTGCTTTCATGTAATGAGATTATTCAATATGTGGAATGGCAGGTTAAAGAATCCACAATTCCTACTAAATTCATGTAGGCTGGGACATTGGGTTCTGCAAACTTTACATGAGATAAAGCAGGGTTTGAAACTGCATACATTCAGCTAATAATTTTAACGTTTGAGAAACATTTCGCATCATGTATGTCTTATGATATACATGTAGGTGCTCATGAATTATGTTGAATTTGCATACTCTTCATCGCAATCCTTTGAATTCATTAGACCAACGATCGACTCAGGCTAAATCTAATTAACCGACCAGCCGATGTATTGAGTAGCTGTCCTCTAAATTCATGGTCTGCACCCAGCCGGCGGCCGGCAACCGTGCTGATCATATTTCCACTTTATACTCACTTCATCAATGAGCTAGCTTTCAGATGATGCTACTGTCTAAGCGTTAGGAGGAGAACAGTGTTGCATGCAGTATGCAGTAATCTGTAATCACTGACGATTTCTCTGGTTACGCATTTATTCAAACATGGAAACTTTATGTTGTTTTTTTTTGTAATGATAAAAGGCAATTCGGAGTGTTTTTGCAACGCATAATTGCAGCAGCTGCCTAAGAATTGCAGATCACTATTTATCTAGGCTGATGTCTGCAAAATGTTACAAAGCCGTAGACTTGCCACCACTGTCTATCACTTGCGTCGATGGGAAAAATTACTGTTTTCGCATTTGATGACAGTTGCTTCGTTGTTGAATGGCTCCCTGTTAATTGAACTGAAATTTGATTTCTAAGATAATTTGTTCATTTACTGTTTTAGAACTATGGAGAGAGTTAACAGAGCGACTGTCTCAACGCATTATGATATTCGATGGTGGAATGGGGACGATGATCCAGATGCAACAATTAGAGGAAGAGGACTTCAGAGGAGAGCTTCTCAAGAATCATCCTTCTCCATTGAAAGGAAATAATGATCTCCTCAGTCTAACAAAGCCAGATTTGATCAAGAAAATTCACAAGGTAAGCTTTAATAAAAAATGTGATCTACTTTCATTTTGTCTGTTGTTTTTCATGAAAGAAGAATACACCAGGCATTATTTGCAATGATCTAAAACTGCTTATATGAATATCCAAACATCTATCTGAGAGTATTCCATGAAAAAATGCAACGTTGCGGAGAATGCGACAACACCTCGCCCGTCGGTCCTTCATTTGTATTCTCCTTTTCGCAGATTACTCTCGCCTTATCGTTCTCCGCTGGATAGGACTTTGACTTATGTCATGGCTACAAACTGATTTCACTGAAATGACTTAAGCTGTCACATTAATCAAACATTGTGACATTTAGCATTGGAAACGATCTTTTTTCTCTCAATGTTTGAGGCATCTACTCGCATATACTTAAATGAAAGAAACATTGCTATTATCATATTAGAGATATCCCTCAAAACATGTTTATACTTTTAGTGCAAGGAAACTACCAGACTTAGCAAGTCTTAGCAACGGGTCAATAGAGGAAAATGTGTCAAGATAGATAGCGCTGGTAAACTTGCTAAAGTATTCTCCTATTGTTGACAGCATTCCTTTGTGCGATTGAATCAGTTGATACTAAGACTGCTGAGACCTTTATAATTTTGAGTTTGGATATACCAAACGACATCATTGTATTCCTTTACAAGTGTTAAGTACTGGTATCTGCTAATTGACAAATCATGCATTTTTGTTTATTAATGCCGACAAATACGCATGCCAGAATGCACACAGGGCTGAGCTCCAGAAAATTGTTCGAGAAAAGTGTTCAACTTCATCAATTGAACATCAAAATGAATTTATTTTCTTTCGTTTAGACACCGACAAATGATAAGCGTCCCACATGAACACAATGTTCAGAAAATTCAACTTGCGCCTCACCATTCATTCTAATAAATACGATGCACCATTTTTGATTTTCTGTTTTCAGCTACGTAGTCTCAATACGGTCCTGTACTGCGTACTTGCCTGGCTTATGTTGTTGGCAAACGGCAATTTGTATATACTTGAGAACACAGACAGACAGAAAAGGTTTCATTGATCTAGACAGCTGCGTCTATAGTGACACACATCTGTTATCGTTATTATCATTCAGGTGTGAAACACATGCAAATAGTCAAGATTAAAATAAACACAAAATATATCGGTTTCAAAGTACATGTTCTCTATCATGATGAAATATTTTGGCAGATCAGCATTGTTGAAGGTCAATGGAGAATTTTTAAGCGATAGTGCTCACAGATGATTTAGGACGATCACATAATGGACTTTGTCAAGGAAGTGTATATTCAAGGTTCGATGATCATTGAACTATATTATGACTGCACTCTCATTGTAGACTATGTCACATGAGTGGATAATTTACAACTTGGCAGTAAAATTTGATAATGATATAACTATAAAATTCAATGTTTTTGAAATTAAGCTAAAGGTGACAATTCAATTTCTTAAGCTGAAGACTGTTGATTTTCAAGCTCCCAGGTTCAGCTACTGATTTGTTACTTTGCCGATTTATCCAAAGTGGAAAATTTCGGTTTGAAATTTGAGTGATAGTACACATTATTGTGTAGGCCCCTTTTGCGTTATGGCAGACTTTTATCCCATGCAAAATAGAATAGTTTTTAGAATAAACTTAAATGATGATGAAATTCAGTCGCATCTATCATTGTAAATGGTAAATGCATAGTATCAAAAATGGAAACCGGACCTGTTGGACTTCATCTCTGCTTTTCTAATCTGTACCAATGAATCTCTCTTGTGTAAATGTTCTTGTGTTACTAAACTGTTTAGCACTTGCTTTGTCGCTCACTAAAACATCATTTTATGTAAAGCATTTTTGAAGGGTTATAAAGAAAGAGTATTTCATGTGCAAGGTAGGCCTACATGTATTTTAGCACATGGTTGACCTTCGTTGCTTAGCTTAATATTTTTATTGGTTAAACAAAAGCATTTTCAGAAGATGACATAGAGCCCAGACGTTATGAATGATTTATCAATTTCTGGACTCAGAAATTCTGTAGGTAGTGACTGCATAATCGAACATTATGATAACAAGATTGAAATGCGTTTGCAAGGTTGCAACCAATGAATAAGCATAATAAGTTCATAAGCTGACAATGACAACAACGATTAACAACACCAGGAAAACTAGATTAATGATCGAAACCGATTATTCTAATACTTTTAAAAAACATGTAATTTTGAACCGCTTGTCATTTGGCTTGTTTATCGTGAAATGGGCAGCGAACTATAATGCGCAAGTAACTGTCGTGTATATACCTCTTACATGCAAGATGCTGGATGACCTACAGACAAAAAACTTTTTGAGTTGGAAAAATAGGAGAATTTTACTTACAAACCAAGGAAATGAAAAATAATAGTGGAATAGCAATTGCGGGATCGCATATTGCAGTCTGGGAAGTATGAGCACCAGTAGTCCTACCCAGCTGCGTAAATCGCGATATTTATGCCTAAATTGAAAGCGCTGCGTAAATTGTATTTTTGATCATTATTATCTATTTTTATAACCGTTGCGACACGCCAACTTGAAGGAATGGTCTTGATTGCACTGTTAGTTCACTTCTAAAAGTTGAACTTGATCTGATTTCCTGCTTCTATTTTCATAAAATTATAAAAGTTTATGAGTTATATCACGATTTTCTGATGTGTAAAACCAATGGTAGTGACAAGTACACATGACATTGACGACCGCAGTTACTACAATTATTGCAATATTTTTTCAAGCAGTCACAAATCATAAGATAGCGATAGTTAGAAATCAAAATTGGAAAATAGGAGCAGAAGAGAGCAACCCTCTGCAAGTTCCTACAGGTTCCCCCACATTTGTATATCCAATACAACAATTACAAAAGATTCAACAGATCTTGCTAAGCGCAAGGGTCACAGAATAGTACACTGCTACAACGAACGTCCAGTCGATAACTAGACACTTCTGATTTGTTGTTGAATTAACTGCATCCTTCTAAAGTGGACAGAGAGTCGGGTGTTTCTTCTGTAAGGGGGTTTGGATGGTTGCACTTCCTTGGCTCGGTAGTCTCTTCTGGATGGAGGATCTGCATTGTGCAGGGTTGAGTCTGGATGGAATGTAGATCATTGGAAGGTATTTTTCTGTATATATTTTTAATTTGTCAAATTAAAAGTCAAATATATAGATGCAAGATCGTCCATGACGAAAATTCACTTGCTTATTGAACTATCGAACGAACGAAGCTTTTTCAGCTACATGGAATGTCGATAAAACTTGTATCAGAAAAATGTGCCGTATATATTAAATGACGTAAATATCAGACCATTTTTACACGCAAGAATCAGTCCAAAGATGACTCATGGTGTACATGCATCTTCAAATTTCAGCTATGGACTTTTGTTTAATGAATTATAACGTTGTGGATTATGCTATTCCAAAATTGCTTCATTGAAAAAAGGTTCTAGTTCTTCTTTATAATAATGAATTTAACTGTGAGCCGAAAAGCATGTAATTATGCGTATTTTTGCCTCGGATTAAACTAATATCAGTTTTAGTAGAGTTTCAATCAATATTCTGAATTTGCTTTCCACAATTAATGAGGTAGAATGTAGCTTCGTTTCACTCTTGTCAACTACTTAAGTGAGAAATATCTACAAAAAAGCAAAAAGAACAATAATGGCAAACGCTTTCAGATGACCTCCGAGAATCCATGATCAATACAGTGCCGCTGACTTTTACTAGGACAACAGGAAACATTTTTCACGGTTATGCCAAGATTAAGAGCGAGATGTCTTTTGACATCGAGAAAGTCAGAGGCATTGAACTGACACGCTTCTTGCATCACATGCAGTATAAATTCATAAACAATTACATGTTCAGCACTTCGTATATTGAATGATTACTTGCATTCATACAGTTTTCCTCATCTTGAAATACATAAATTCGTTTTATCTAAACTTGAAAGCAGTAATGACATTGACTATCTTTGCATATAGGGCTTTCATTCATCACACATTAGCAGTAATCTACCTGCGTCAATTTACTCGGCCAGCGTAAAAATGGAAATTTGACGCGTGGGACCACTGATCATCACTCCCTCTGCATAACATGAGACCAAATAGAACACGTTAAAAGAGCATAAAAATGAAATCATGATGATAAATAGATAGAAACTCCAGTATTTCTTCAGTGGGAAATGGACGGAAAATCTCTTCCTACCAACAAGCCTTTCTATTATCAACACACTTCTGGTGATGGGATGACTCAATGATTGCACTTAGGCACCGGTGATTGCATATGAACCAGCCACAAGTGTCATGTATGAATGTCATTGATGTTATGCTAAAAAATATCATTTCTGTAATTTTTGAATTGTCTGGTGTTACCTTAAGTTTTATGAAAATTGGCCCAAGCAATTTTAAAAATTTGTGCCAAGTTTGCTTTCGCGACCCAAGTTTTCGGAACATTGTGTACATCACCCAAAGCCTAAGTCGAGCCCAAAGTTCAACATATTCCATCATTTACGCAGACAGCGATAAGACAAGTTTTTTTACTTCTATTGGATAATAATCAATAACAAAGGTTCTAGCTATACAAGCTGAAAACTTATTTACAAAATACAGAAAAAATCTGGTTGGCAAATCTAAGAACATAAAAATCTATGAAAACAAAGCAATCAGAAAAGTTCCTGCGAAAGACTTAAAGTAACTTGTTCGCCTAATGCTGACCGAGAAATTAATGCTCGCGCATAAATCATGATCGCAATGCTGAGGCGAGTCAAAATGGTGGACTTGTCTTCCCCAAAAGAAATTTCGGATTGCGTAGCCGACCGAGTTGCAATCCGGTCAACCGTTTCGGTGGCATGCTCCCCTAATCCGCCAAAGACGGAAATAGCGAAGAGGACGCATGTTCAGCCTAAGCTTTCACATTTAGGCCCATTTTCGTTTAGCTTCCTCATTTCTGCTGAGGCTCCAGCCGATCCTTCAGTTGTGCTCGCATCAGCTGTGTGTGTAATATTTTGCGGATTCACAATTGTCAAATCGACAGCAGCTGGCCGACCCGTTCCACACAGGGATTCAAATGTCAGCTGATCGTGTCCTTGAATCATCAAAGTCAGCACCAAACTCTAATTTGGGGTTAAAACAGAGCCTGTCGGCAGAAAGTGTTGAGGGCATTTCGTAAATTATTATGACGAGTCGCAACTTGGTCCTCTTCGACAAGTCAAAGAGTGATGACCGGTGATCTAATGCAACTGCTGGACATCGTGCGCAAGTGCTGTCATAGGCATATAAGTTGTGACCAAGCCACCATTTAACAAGAAAGCGCATTTCAGTCAATCTTAAATCGTAACCAAGGCCAGGAGAAGGATTAGCACGTAGCCAATATGAGCTGGCTGGAGATGTTAAACAGCTTAACCTTGTCTGGTCAGACATTGAAGATGTCGCAATGAGATTCCAGCAAATGAGAGCAAAATCAACTTTATCAAGCATCTGAGACAGAAAATGTTGCTTAGGAATGCTGTCGTATAGTTTGTCGGAATCAATATGATGATGAGATGGAAGATATGCATTAAGACGATTGATTGCGTCAGATAGAAATTCTCCCCGATGAACTCCACAATTCACAAAAGAACTTATATAAACAGCAGTGCAATGGCGAAACAAAGATCTGAATCCAAGACCACCGAACTGATAACCAATCTGGGCTTGAAGCCGTGTTCCGAAGGCAAAACACATTTCGGAAGCATAAAAAGTTTTGTCCAGCCTACACTGAATTGCTGCAGTAAACCTCTTTCAGAGCATCCGATAGAATCCTTGCTAAAGAGTGTCTAGCGGAACGTGGTACAAATTTGAAGGTTGACCTTTTCAAGGGGAATACTTCTTCCATTGATGGTAGAGATTGCTGGATGGCACAGCTTGGATTGCTGGACATATTGCATAATTTCTCAGTAGCATCAGCTGATTTATCAATGCAACGTTGAATATGCCAATTCCGACGGGATTCAGATACAATCCTTTCACACTGACGAATAAACTTGCTTTGCAGTTCCAGTCACTCTTTTGGCACAGGGTCGGGGAAAATCCCTTCGCAATGCCGTTCCAAGTGTGATGCAACTTGACTAGAAGCTGGCTGGTTGAAGGCAACCTGAGACAGGACATTCGAGTGAAATTTTCTTGATGTCCATGACAACATTGCTTTTATTGTTATTGTTGCCCTCATCATATGTCCAAGTTCGAGATTCATCAATTGCTTTAACAAAGGTTTCTTCCAAATGAATCATCATTGACATTTTCCTACTTTGTTTAGTGTTGCCTCTTACATCTTGATCTTGTTCCCTGCGGCCGTCATCTGTCAATGTGACAGCAGGTGAATGATGTGATAGTTTGGCTGTAATTGCTTCGCAAATGAAATGCTTCATGCATTTGGGATCTAGAAGCAATGTTTAAGCTCCAAATTATACAACGTGTATTAATTCATCAGCACATGTACAACTTCTTTAACGTGTTAAGAAGACGTGTTAAAAACGTGTAAACGGACAAGTTAAGTTGCGAGGCAGAAGGTTGTCATGTTCACACTGTCTAAGCTACATGTAGAGCCAATGGAATGCGCTTTTAGTTTGTGCGATTAGAGGAGTTAGGCTGTCTAGTCCATAGTGATTCCTTCACTAATCTTTTCCTCTCTTTTAAGGAACTGTCTATCCCTTTTTCCTGAGTCTGATCTTCTTGTTATTCATCTTTGAATTTCTTTCTTTGAACGATCCAAGCAATGACGAATTAATCTTTCAACTTTCCCGTGGGCCATCTTCGTTCTCATCCTTGCTCAATTACAGACTTAAAAAAAGTGCCGTAATAAATTGAACTCATTTTATGGAGAACTCAAAAAATATTGTAGAAGTTGTGCCAATTTCTAATCGAAGAATCTAACTGAAATTTGCTGTGCAGTAAAATTGCCCACCCCATCAAATTTGCAAAAAAAGTACGAATATCTTCATTACACATTAATCAATGATAATAAATATTGAACAGATATTTCAGTCTCGTGAAAATGGTCAGAAAATGTAAAAGGAATCTAAACTAAAAGCGTGTGTAGCCACCTCTGAAGTAAATGCAGGAGTGGACAATTTTGATGCACAACACTATATAATGCCATCTTATGTTGGCCATTTTCATGAAGTATGTAATAAATGTTTGTAAACATTAACCCAATGAACTTATTGGTCCAGTGAGTTCATGCCGTGTCAAAGGCTCCACATCATCTTCATTCATGTGACCCATACAGTGATAACGTTGACCGAACTGAGGGCAATGTCCTTTTAAGGAGGTGAACGCAGTTAGCATATCACGAAAATAGATCTTTGAATGCGGATTAGCGGAATCATCACGATTTTCTGTGATACCTTATAAGTTCGATGATACCTGAGCTAAATTTCGGCATTCTGCCGGGGGCCACTGGATGCGCCATAAGCCGCAGATCATCGAATGCCGGCATGTTGGCTTCAATGAGAGGTGGCGTACAGCGTAAGCCGTCAGATATCAGTCGCGCTATCTGCATAAACGATTTACTGAAACGGCCTATGGATTATCCACTGTGCCTTCGGCCTGGGATACGACCTGTTGAAAGCGATGAATAAATCCTGTTTTCATGTCATGTAATGAAAAGTGGTATATAGCACACTTAACATAAATTTTCAAGTATAATCTAATATTGAATTACTGAAAGAATAAATTTGATTAGTGCATTGAAGATTTTTAAAAGTTTTCAAGACTCAGCAATTATCAGTGACCGTCTTCAGGCCAAAACATTGTAATTACAAGTCTCGTTTTATCACAAGTGGCTTTGCTATTGTGTTAACATCAAAAGACTTTCTGCTTGCTTTTCTTATATCATTGAATGTTGATTGCTCCATGCTTGTTGGGTTCATCATCATGTGATTGATATCATCGAGTTCAAACATTTTTTATCAATTCAGGTTTTATTAATTCAATAGCTTATCATTTCGCCTAGCATCTTATCAGACACTATCAGCCTTAACAAATATCAGTCAGAATTGTCTTCCTGTTTTCATTTTTTGATCGTTATCGATGATATTCTAAAAATAGCAAAATAGCTTGATAATCCGACATGTTTAAAAATCCCCATGGTTTTGAATCGAGCTGTAATCTTACCAACCCTGATTAATAATGCGTTCTTGAAGTGATCTTTTGACATCTCACCACGATTATTTAGTTCAACACTATATCTCTAGTTCATATTATGAAAATGCTGCATATCCGTTGCCTTAAGTCAAATATTTTTGAGCTTTTAAGACATTTTGAAATCCATGATTTTATTCAACCATTGTATCGCCAGAATTTTATAAGTGATATACTGTATCTAGCTATTCCAACTTCAAGGACTATTTGCTGGCTGGAGCCGATTTCGTGGAGACGAACACATTCAGCGGCACGTGGGTCGCACAAGCTGATTACAAATTAGAGCATCTTGTATACCGAATAAACAAGGAATCTGCGGAGCTCGCACAAGTGGTAGCCAACGAGGTTACAATAGAAACAGGAGAAAGACGGTATGTGGCTGGAGCAATGGGTCCGACCAACAGAACGCTTTCCATTTCACCCTCAGTTGAGAATCCTGAATTCCGGAACATCAGTGAGTACTATTTTATGATAACAATTATGGCGTGTGAATAATTGCAGTAGAGCAGTAAATTTCCCGTTATGACTTGAGTGTCGTTATAATTGGCAGCCATGTTGATGACACGACACGGAGATCATCTTCGTCGCAGTGTGTAATAAAGAAAAACTCCGTCGTACAACATCAATATAATGCGATGCTAAGTTTGAATTTTTGATCGTTGTGTATTGTTTCTGTCTTGATTTTCCTTCTCACTTAAAGTTTATGATAGGAAATGTATTGATTTTATGATATTTTTCTTTAAACGTCACAACTTTCATGTGCTCGTAAAACATAATATTATCTAATCTAAATATCGACTATAGTTTTTAAATAGATAATTTAACTGTATGTGATTGTTTTCTGTCGTCCCATGGGGATATTTAAAGTACAATGCACCAGACATGTTGACTTCAGCATTAGTGCTTCCTTGACTCCAAGCATTACTAAACACAATTGACGATTACATCATGAAATCTTGCGTTGTTATCCCCATATTGCCATATTCACCAATGATGTCTACTCCTGTAGACCGGAGTCGTTTTTTGTTTTGTTTGTGTTTAAGATTCCAGTGATGCGCACTTGTCTGCTCATGGATACGAAGATATAAGTAGGATGAAATTGGTTCGACTTCACTTGATAAACAGAAGTATGATATCATTCAAACATAATCGAGTTATCGATTTTGACCATTTTAGGAATTCTCGTCACCGGGAATCTCATTGGCAATTAATTGAAGCGAACTTAATGTATCATGACATTCTTTCAAAGTCAGCATCTTCTAAGCATACTGACTTTGTAAATGTGGGAGCAGTGACGTTTTATTCATTGATAAAGCTTTATAATTGATTTGACGTCTTTCTAGTAGTTAGACCTACTGTGTATAATGGAATAAAAATAACATTTCATCTTCGCAGCTTTCGATCAATTGGTGGATGCATATGGAGAGCAAGCGCGAGGCCTTCTTGACGGCGGAGTTGATGTTTTGCTTGTGGAGACTATCTTCGACACTGCCAACTCTAAAGCAGCACTTTTCGCCATCGAGGAGCTGTTTGAGAGCGGTTATGAGCGTGTGCCTATTTTTGTGAGTTCTTATTCAAAAACTTGTCTATCTTAAATATCAGTTAAAACTTTTTCTCATCTGAACCGAGCAGCTCGCTAATAGGACACTCGAACGTACTCTTTCTCTTCTGTGATTTTATGAAATTTTGATTTTGCTTCTCTGAAAATGATTTACCTACTTCTGTAATTGTGCACAGATCTCAGGGACAATCGTCGACAAAAGTGGACGAACTTTATCTGGCCAGACATCAGAAGCATTTATTACCAGTGTTTCGCATTCACAGCCCATGTGGTAAGTTTACTTTCAATGGGTGGTCTTAACTGTCTAATTTTTTTCAATTTTTTTCTTCCTCAGTATCGGTTTGAACTGCGCTTTAGGGGCATCAGATATGCGACCGTATATTGAACAAATCGGAAAAGCAACCGCATCCTATGTCATCTGTTATCCCAACGCAGGTCAGTTAACTCATGGGGAGTTTTAAGATTCAGAATTTTAAATTAGTTTATATAAACAGCTTTATTGACACATCCTCTAAGATTAGATATTTCTGTATAAAGGAATTGAGACTTGGTGAGAATTTCTATTTGATGCAGGCCAGTCTTAATGATTAATGAAAATTTTTATTGTGCATGTCTATCAATCACAAGTAAGCCTATGGGTAAGATTTCTTGTCAGTAGCCTGTATAATTTGTACATCTCGCTCATAATAACGACGAAAATGCAGTTAAGACGTTCAAATTGTCCTTCAAGTACGCCTAACTTTCCTTGAGATAACAGATTACTCGCACCCTGTCTTACAATACGTTGTCCTATGCAAGGTGATTGATATGATAGGCTGCTTAAATCGTTGCTGTTATTGGCAGCACTTAACTGATTGACTATCAAAATGCTGGTTATTCGACAGGTATAATAGCGCAAGAATAGGATTAAGGCAATAAAGCTACGAATTTGTTGTAAATTAAAGATCAAGCAAGCATGAAATAGATTACTGAGGTGAGAACAAAATTTGAATGTAATCATTAATTGATTTCAATCAAATTTTGCTCTCTTTTCATCATTCATGTATTTTCATTTAGAAATTGTATATGTCTGCAGATTGTGATATATTTGTCTACATAATCTACAAACGCTTTGTACAAAAGGTTAGCAACGCTTAATGACATGACCATCCTGGCTCTCTGTGACAAGCAACGAGATTTGGAAATTGCTGAGGCATTATTGATCAAAAAGCCTCCAGCCAGAGCTCAAGAGGCTTGATCTAAAGTCTGACGAAACATCCATTAGTTTTATAACTTGATCCTTAAATTCTTTAAGGATTTGTTAGTAGTCTTAGGCCTATGTAGATATATTTCCCATCTATGTATTTGTACATATTTAATATTTAGATCCCTTTCCGTTAATCTTTACAGGACATCGATTTCTAGCTGGCATAGCTTGAAATTTGTTTCCGATCAAAATGTTATGTATGACCTGATCATCTCTCTCCTTGATTATTGATAATGCTCCTATACGAAGCGCAGGTACACACATTTGTACTATCAAATGGCTTTCTGAAGTCAGCCTTAAGTTTCCTAATTTGGAAATTCAGTCAATTGATCGATTACTCGAAAGACTATATATTCATGAAATATGTTAATCAACTTACTAAATCCTAATCCATGGAAAATGTGGTCAAATATCCTCATTCATTGAACATGATTTAAAAAGTAGCCGTACTGAAATTCAGTTCTATTCGATTCCGATTTCCATCTCTGTCTCCGCAAGTTGTGAGTGGTTGAAGGGTGCATTGCCAAACGATGTGTAACACGTTGTATGGATATACTGGGAGAAGAATATAATTTAATAGAATCACAACAGTTCTTGCTAGGTCTTACGAGAACTAATTTAGCTTTCAAACAGACAAACCAGTCAGGTCAATCACAAATTTTACACAAAATATGATCACAAATATAAGTGTGAATTTATATCATTGTTTAAACATTCGGCAAAAGCCAACCATGTCAGTAGTCTTGCATGTCGATTTGTATTTTGTTCAATCTCACTGTCCAAGCTATCAAGAAATGTCTCACAAA
Organism: Prostheceraeus crozeri; assembly: GCA_907163375.1. NCBI lineage: Eukaryota > Metazoa > Platyhelminthes > Polycladida > Euryleptidae > Prostheceraeus > Prostheceraeus crozeri. The sequence goes on from CAJQUW010009338.1 coordinate 208,927, forward strand.
TACTGAGTGGAATGCAAAATTAAAATGTGTAAAGCATATTACTGAAGAAAGTCAGTTATCTGCACGTGCTCGACTAGTCGCGTTTTGACCGCTATTGGCAATGAAAATAGTAAGCTTATGCTCTTCATCACTTGCAATCATTCTCATTAGATAATTGGTGTGCGTGCAGTTTTGTCAAGATTTCTGTGGATTCTGGACAACTTCTGTTTATTAAATAACATAGTGTGCAAATTCTCATTTTCTTTGGAAATGAGGGATTTCAGTAACCAGGAACTTATGAAAATCACATGACACATTTCATAAAGGAAAGTACACATTGTTAAACTGTATAATCTTAGTTGACCGGGTAATTCTCTTCTATATTTTTGTCTCGCAACCTACACAAGATCAACGATCATCCTGACAACCTATCAAGATCCATTGAGTATCTCGTACATGCGTTCAAAAGTTTTTCGTTGTCTCACGTTCTCTCCCTTGTCTTTTATAGGACTTCCCAACACTTTCGGCCATTATGATGAAACGCCGGAAATGATGGCCGACCAACTGGTTGAGTTCGCTCGAGACGGACTGATGAATATTGTTGGTGGCTGCTGTGGAACTACCCCAGAACATATCGCAGCCATCCGGGCGGCTTGCATTCCTCATTCACCACGTATTCCCCCAAAATCTGTTCATGATGATTCCATGGTACTCAGTGGACTTGAGCGGTTCGTTATCGGCCGTTTCACTAACTTTGTGAACATTGGAGAACGCTGCAATGTGGCGGGAAGTCGGAGATTTTGTCGTCTTATCAAAACCAATAAATATGACGTGAGTATTTCCCTAGTGCTTAACTGGAAATCCATTTTCCTTATTAGTAATAGCAATTTCACGGAATGTGACTTTAAATGCTTATACTTGCCCGTACATGTTATATATAATGCAATAAATTTATAGGCTTCAGTTAAGTTTTGTCCTGGCATAAATTTTTCGGAATATTCTAATGTCGCAAATTGATTCTGTTTACCCCAGCCAATTAAATCAGTCTAGTAACAAGCTGGTCGCTGGATCAAAACCTGATATCTCTTAATTTCTTTTTTAACCCTGCACTGTGATATTTGAATATTCTTCGCAACAAAGACAACTTAAACGTGTGACGTTTTCCTGCAATTCATATTGATACGTCAACACCATTTGTCATCATTTTTCAAGTATTTATTGCCTGAGAATCAGTGCACTTAATGTACGTACACGTTGTGTCAGAAAACTTTCTTTTGACTTTATAATTTGTTTCTTTTAAGAAATGCCTAATCAATAGATAATTCTATCTTAACAGTAAGTCATTTCTCTCCTATGATAACGAAAGTGACCTTAACTTACAGGAGGCTCTCAGTGTTGCAAAAGAGCAGGTAGAAAACGGTGCGCAGATCTTGGACATCAATATGGACGAAGGTATGTTAGATGGAAAACATGCCATGTCCAAGTTCGTCAATTTGATCTCATCGGAGCCTGACATCGCACGGGTGCCACTGTGCATTGATTCCTCCAATTTCGATATCGTTATGGCAGGTTTAAAGTGCACACAGGGCAAATGTATAGTCAACAGCATCAGTTTGAAGGAAGGAGAAGATGACTTCAAACGGAAGGCAAGAATTATAAAGAAGTTTGGAGCCGCTGTTGTTGTAATGGCATTCGATGAAGAGGGGCAGGTATGCATTCATTCTCTGTGAGAGACAGTAAACAGTAACAATGTAGCAGTGTAATATTGGCTGTAGATAAGTGTAAGAGGGATACAGTAAACTGCGTCGCTATGCGAGTACTAACCCAGTCAATCATCTCACTGATGACTGAAATACTTCTTCAATTACTAAATTGACATTGTAATTAAATACTAAAATACTAATTATGAAAAATTAAGAATTGGAAATCAGAGCAGTAAATTAGTTGAAATTCGAATTCTGAGCTAAAAAAAGTGTTTGATAAGATCGCCATTGGTCGCCATAGCATCATCCACCAATTTTCATTTTGCTCTAATATGACATAGGAATTCACAACTATCATTGATTCGATGACCTGTTTCAGTATAATTAAGAGTTGAGAATAAATCAGTCAACCCGTTTGCGATTGTATTTTAATACTTAGATAGCATTCGTGAGCCTATATACTAACAAGAAATGAGCAATGCACCTTTGCAATTATTTCCTTTTTTCCAAGTTAGTTCCAAAGTAATTGGATTAGAAATACTGATGCGTCAATTTCTAGTATTTATCAGTATTGCAGTATTTAGCATCCGCACTAAGTAGGCCTATGAGAATTGCTGACATTAGCAATGTGAATCACTGTGACATAAATGTAGCCCTTATTTTAGTTTTACGAAAAGTACACCTAGATGTTGATTTTAAAAACCTCGAGAATTCGAGTAAACAGACATTTAATAGTATGTATTTGTAGTATTTGGTGCATTAACATGAACCGTTCCATCAAATTACAGTCAAATATAGACGAAGCACACAGATGTAGTTCATTGCGAAAAGCTATGTATAAATCTTATGGAAATAAATTCCTTATTAATCAACCTGAAATCTCAGGATCAATATGTTAATTCAAATGAAGGTTATCAAATATTTGATGTTGAAATTTTAGAACATCAATTAGCTAATGGAATGAAGAAACAATCAATTAATTGACAATCAACTATTTTCTGATGACCTCCGGCACGTACAGGGAAGAGAATCTTCCGGATTTTTGAACGGCTGTTTGGGTCATTTCTGAGATTCACCAGAAAATGCAATGAAGATGGAGGGGTATGCGGCAAGGTACGTGGACTCTAAGATGGAATGACATCTTCATGAAGCAACGCATGATCCCTTCTCAAAACAGCATCTTCATGATGCGTTGCATGTAAGACCCCTCTGATCACAAGTTATTGCAATTGATATTATCCATATTTCCCCTTCTGACGATCAGTGGTTCCCCTCTAGTGATCAGTTGGCCCCCTCGGGTGATCAATGGGCCCCTCTGACGATCAATGGGACCCCTCTAGTGATCAGTTGGCCCCCTCTGACGATCAATGGGCCCCTCTGACGATCAATGGGACCCCTCTGTCGATGAGTGGGCCCCCCTCGAGTGATCAGTGGGTTACGTATTATGTTGTTTACCCGCTACGTGATTTATGTTTCCTTGCTACGTTTTTTGACTCTTTAGCAGGTCCCCTCTCCAACACCGTACATTTTGAAGTAAACAATTCCATTTGTTCTACTGTGTACGGGATATATTACTCGTACATTGTGAAACTCATCATACTCGTACACGTCAAGAAATTTTGATTCAGAGAACCTCCCTCATATCATATCATTTTGAAATAACATTGAGCTCCGAAAAGTTGTACTTCCTGCGTGATATAATTGCGGAAAAAATGCTTTCTACATTCTAGACGCTTTAAAAAGCTTGAATTCTACTAGTTACACACCCAAAAGGCTAGAGGTTCGTCTGCGTCGTTTTATAAGACATCAAAATTGTACTAGCTACACTCTCACAATGCTCGAGCTTTCGCCTGTGGCGCTTTATAAAGCATCGAAATTCTACTAGTTACTACACTCTTTAAAATGCTGGAGGTTTCGCCTGCGGCGCTTTATAAAGCATCGAAATTCTACTAGTTGCACTCCTAAAATGCTAGAGGTTTCGCCTGCGGCGCATTATAAAGCATCGAAATTCTACTAGTTGCACTCCTAAAATGCTAGAGGTTTCGCCTGCGGCGCTTTATAAAACATCAAAATTCTACTAGATACACTCCCAACATGCTGGAGGTTTCGCCTGCGGCACTTTATAAAACATAAAAATTCTACTAATTGTAGTGTTTTAGAAAGCATCAAATTTACCAGTTGCACTCCCAAAAGAGAGATTTTGTCCCCGGTACTTTGCCTCAATATGGTTGAGCTACAATTAATTATTATCTTTGGCTTTGGTACAATCAATGTATTTTTAGTCGCAGCTATAGGGTCTATAGTGTGTAGGCGCATGATGATTCATAGCTATTTGAAATTGACTCTTTGATTACTTGTTATGATATCAAAACTGAAAATGGGCCCCCCTAGAAGAGATCCTCCGGATTTTTTGTGACACGGCGTTCTCATCCCTGCACGTAGCAGCTAATGCACTAACATTTTCAATCAACAGGTTAAGTCTTTGGATGCAGCATATCAAGCAGAAAACTATGTAGCAGCAACACATTAGTTGAATCACAAAATCAACATTGACCAAAGTCTAGCGTCATTGTCAATTCAATCTACTTTTGTTACTTTTATTTCAGATTTTGCCCTTGTATTATGTTGGTTTTGGAAACGAAAGCGTGTCAAAGCCACAAGGGAACTGATGATGTCCCATTTTTTTAGTCTTTATTTGCTTCAAATTGAATGACATACTAGGAATGCTATCCTCAAATGCATGGCCGCGTCAAACCTAAAAATTGATAATCAAGAAGATTTATAGGATTAATTTGAAATTTGGATTATAGTGACCCAAAATGTAGCACAGTGGAACCCTAAAGCGACTATCAAAAGGGCATGTAGTCATGGTCAGAGTGCAGCTCCACTGTGTGCACGATGTCCTGGAAGATATTGTTGAAGATTCACGCAATGATGCAATGATGACCTTCAGTGCGTCCACTTTTCTTACTCCTATTTAGGCTGCAGATTATCAGCGAAAGATCGAAATCTGTACAAGGTCGTACCGAATATTGACTGAAGAGGTTGGTTTCAACAAAAATGACATCATCTTCGATCCTAACATCCTAACTATCGCAACAGGAATCGAGGAACACAATGAGTACGCAAAAGATTTTATCAAAGCGACAGAAGTTATCAAGGTACCCATAATTCCCATATATTTTCACATCATTCTTATTCTAAGTGCAAATATTTTTATTCAATAGCAAACATTGCCAGGCGCACGCATTTCTGGAGGAGTTTCGAATCTTTCCTTTTCATTCAGAGGTAAAGAAGTGGTGAGAGAGGCCATGCATTCTGTATTTCTATATCACGCTATTAAGGCTGGCATGGACATGGGAATCGTTAATGCTGGGTGCCTTCCCCTCTACGACGACATCGATAAGCGACTGCTTCAGCTTTCTGAGGACTTGGTGTGGAATAAAAATTCCGATGGTACTGAGAGATTACTGGAATACGCTGAGGGTTTGTCAGGAAATGTAAAGAAGGCGGGTGAGTTTCTGAATTTTCATCGTATAAAATTAAAATAAGCTGACAATGTGGTACTTACGAGTAGTATGTAATACTATGATTTTTATAAGCAAAGAAGATATATTTTCATCGCGTGGTTTTGCAGGCGAAGACGAAGTATGGAGGAAGGACACGGTGCAAGGTAGACTAAAGCATTCTTTGGTAAAAGGCATCGATAAATACGTCGTCGATGATACGGAAGAAGCCAGACAGCAATACAGCCGACCTCTACAGGTTATTGAAGGTCCTTTGATGGACGGAATGAACATTGTTGGAGACTTATTCGGCTCTGGGAAGATGTTTCTGCCTCAGGTTATCAAGTCGGCGCGTGTAATGAAGAAGGCAGTCGCTCATTTGATTCCATTTATGGAGAAGGAACGGATAGAAGAAGCAGAGCGAACTGGTCAAGATCCGACTCAGCAGAATTATGCGGGGACTATGGTGATAGCCACTGTAAAAGGAGATGTCCACGATATTGGGAAAAATATTGTCGGTGTCGTGCTGGGCTGTAACAACTTTCGGTAAGTATGTGCTAGAAAATCAAATCCTCATGGACTCTTTCGATCAAAGATATAAAATCATATTATCATTCTGCAGACATATAGGTGATAGGATAGCTCAGTTGGTTAAGAACCGTCTCCCTTCGGTGCAGAAGTGCAGAAGGTCCACGGTTCGATTCTCTCCACCTTGGGAGGCATCATTGCTCTCACAAGAAGTTACTTGCCCTATTATGGTGAGTGTTGCGGATGATTGAAGGCTGCTCCATTCATGGCTTTCAAGAATTAGTCCTATGCCTTGGGTCGGACAGGGATGAATAAAAAAATGGAACTATTAATAGACTAGCTCAGTGTGTAAAGCAGCCGCGTTGATGACATGTGCAGAAGATTCTGGGTTTCGGACTGGTCGCCAAGAGATGTATTGGCGCGGTATTGTAATCATAGATGAAAATTCTCCGTTTTTCATGTACTTATTTTCAATTACAAGATATTAGTTTATAATATAATTTTAACAATGTTGGAGCGTGTGCTTAAATCATTTTTTATTATTCAGAAAAGTAACCTGGCTATTGATAAATTTATCAAATCTCAACAGATGTAGCCACCACGAGAAATATTTCGGCCTGTTGGGCCTCATCAGTCGTGGGTAGGTTTGAACCAGCGACGTTAGAGCTAGAGGACGTGCAAGCATACCCTCTAACCACAAGGCCACCGGACCATCTGTTGAGAGCGCGAATTAGCCAGGAAGGCACTGCTTTAACGCAGGCACGTGGAGGGCGGACTGTGTGGAGGGCCATCCACGTGCCTGCGTTAAAGCAGTGCCTTCCTGCTTGCACGTCCTCTAGCTCCAACGTCGCTGGTTCAAACCTACCCACGACTGATGAGGCCCAACAGGCCGAAATATTTCTCGTGGTGGTTATATCTGTTGAGATTTGATACATTTTTTATGACTTTCTGCTTTGCCGAGTCTCCAAACGTTGAGTCATAAATTTCTATTCTTGTGAAAACAAACGTCAATATTGAGAAATCTGAATCTTCGAGGGAACTTCATGCTCGCAACATTATAAATCACTGGAAACACCTGCAGTGCTTTGAGTGTCACTTTTTCAAAGTGCTTCAGAGTGCACAATGTTAAATAGTGCTGGGAAAACTTGTCACAATGCTAGCTTTCCTAGAGATATTTTTCTGGAAAAAAAATTGGCTAAGGGTCATTGGTAAAGATATCAAGGTGGTTTTCCTTCGACACATTGTTTTTTGACATAGTAGTTACTTTCCTCAAATTCATTTCAATCTCAATTTCCTCCTACTGAATGGATGGCAAAATATTTACCCATACTCATAGAAATTAACAATACCATAGAAAGTCCTAGAATGGAAATTGCATGAAAATTATGGCACACGCCGGGGGAACTTAGTTGGGGCAAAATGCAACTTGTGCGATCTGGCTTCCATGTTTTTTGATTGGCATTTATATTTATCAGGCCAATTCTTCATCTGGATTGTTGGCCCTTGTCCAAAGACCATGTACTCAAAAGCAATAGTGAATAGCCGACAGGATGACAAAGAAGGAAATCCTTTTAAACGTTCTGTACGTTCATCATTTTGAAATATCGCTCCGATAATCTATCAATAGTATAATCAGACTCTTATGCAACTTGTAATGTCGATTTACAGAACACGCAGTACTCCAGCTTGAAATCAGAGGCCAAGAAATCTTGGAGTATTCATTTTACTTTAAAGGGTTCCCCTTTTCACTAGATTTGAATAATTTTCAAAATCTCTACATGCATTCGAATATCAGTCTCCAAAATATCACATGTGTCATTCAATGATTAATTGAAAAGTTCCAGCGACATTTAATTTATTTGAGAAATGATTGTCTGTAAAGAAACTTTCAGTGTGTTTATTCCAGAAAAGCGCCACGTTTCTTAGCCGCTTGAAGAAGAAATTCTCCAATAATTAGACTTTCTATCGGTGAATTCTTCAGATGTTCTTACAACAAGTACACCGACTACTTTCAATTATGACTTTGTGAACCAATTTTTAATTCGCATTCCGATATGGAAACATTGGAAACTAGTTGTCAGTCATTGCTACAAATAGACACAGCATATTAATCCATGGAATAGTAGGCTATTTCACATGAAACAATGCCACCATCTCACTTGCAATTCTCTTCATGAAAATCCTGCAATTAGGTGTCAACAACTTCCACAACCAACTTGGAAAATAGTTTCACTATGATACAATGTTTTAGATCGAATCTGATCTACAAACCATAGATTTTCCATGTGCCATCATTGTACATAGGCAAGATGTCAAACTTCCATTCTAGTGTACTACTATCCACTTCTATGCCCATACTGGATACATAGATATTTTACCCATGCTGGAGCATCTCGCTGAAAATTTTAATTATTTTCTTTTGGTATTTGTCTACAATACCAGCAGTCGAATGGACTATTGATAGACCCTACCCGTTTTCTTGGCTTTATTATCTCATACTAGCGACACTGCAATGAGGCTTGCCTATATTCATTTAATGTCCTTTTTCCAATGCTATATCGGGTAGTATGACAGCATTGTTCGATTGTCAGCAGAAACTCCATCCTCGTGCTGATTCTCTCCCACTTTTTTTTCTTGTTGTAGCTGAAAAAGATCAACGTCTTCTCAAATCTATTCAATGATGGTGTACGGAAAGGGTCTTCAACATTTTTCAATTGAGGTATTTCTCTAACCTTAATTGAAGCCGGTTGAAGACCTTTAGCACATTATCATTAAATATATATGAGAAGACGTTAACCTTTTTCAACTGCAGCAATTAATTGAATCGAATATAGATCCATCTTTGATAGCTGTTTTTCATTATAGACTATATGTGACTCTAATTTTTCATGTGATCAACACAGTGATCAACTTAATCTGTCCGTACACACGTATATCCACCAATGAAATATTTATTTGGCATTTTTTTCCAACCATCGAACCTGAGACATCGAATCTGAGTGACAATAAACAAGGAGTAAGCAATCAATAGTTAATAACGTGTGCTCTTGATATTTAAAAATCTTCCGTTTTTTATGTTTGTGTCCTGGTATTCATCCCCAGTTGTCTTGAATCTGCTACTGAGCTTACAATTAAGAGCGTGACGAATCTATGACTAGAATGAGAGCGCAAGTAAAGTACAAAAAATATTCACATCGCTTTTTGCCGATGATTTTTTCATCACTTGTTTCATAAATCCGCACTGTTTTCATCTTCATTATCGATTTTTTAGACTGGCGATTTTTTAGACTGGCTTTCGACTCTACTACCGTTCTTATTTATTTCCACGCTTCTTTTGATAACCACAACTATTTATTTAACCTTCCTATGTGGAATCTTTCTAATCTTCACAGACAGCTTTCGATATTTTATAAACATATGTCATGTAAAAGTATTTCAAAACCCCATCTTCATAGAATTTGTGCAAGTATGGTGAGCGTATAACTCACGCATGCTTGTATGAGCCGCAAAAAGTCAGTTCTGTGATTAAATTTGCTTGTATACAGCGTTTCCAGTTTCTTCCTACCTCTCCTCTTTTTAGTCTTCATTATGTACTCTTTGATCTTGCAGAGTTATCGACCTGGGGGTGATGTGTCCGGCTGACAAGATCCTGGAGACAGCTATTGCTGAGAAAGCGGACTTCGTTGGTCTCTCAGGCCTCATAACTCCGTCTTTAGAGGAAATGATCCACGTAGCCAAGGAGATGGAGAGGATTGGTATGAACATACCATTGCTCATCGGTGGAGCGACAACCTCCAGGTCAGTATTTTGTGTTTCTAATATCTCATTCAACACTGGTTTAAAAAACGTCATCGTCTTCCATTTTAGACAACACACGGCTGTGAAGATTGCACCACGTTACAGCAAAACAACAGTGCATGTCCTAGATGCTTCCAAAAGTGTTGTTGTGGTGAGTATAAAACAGAAATGAAAAATTAGCACAGTTTGAGTAATTTCCATAGTTCAATTAGTTTGAATCACAGCACACCTGCTATAATGAACGTTTTATATTCCAACGAAATTTGTCTCGGTAATCTGAAGTTCCACTTTTGCTCGATTTTGACGATGAACTTGTGAAATATAAATGTCTTGTCATTGAAAGCGCTGAAAACTGTTTTTAGCGTTCAGTCATATTTGCGTGTTTCAAGATAAACTGAGGATTTATATTGAAGAGTTCACATTCATCGGTCGTGGAATCTAACAGTTGCGGCAAATGCAGACACCAATGTCAAATCGTCATTGTTGCTATCGTTATCTGAAGTCTATTGCAGCAAAGATAAAGAAAAAGCGAATCTGCAGTGATAACGAACAGCTATCATTGGAGACGAGTGCAGACTTGTCTCAATATTTGAAATTACTTTTGGAGGTGCGTGAAATTAATATAGTATTGATATATGATGTATAATAATTTATTAACAATTGATAAAAGGCCGAGTTAATTCACTGACATTAGTTCAAAAAACAAAAGAAAAATTATATCTTGAAAGAAGAGAAAAAATTAGATCTCTTGTGTTGACAAAATTCAAATGTTGAATTTATATCTGACTGTTGTGAACAAACTTTCAGTGTGCGTCTGACTGTGGAGTGTTGAAAAATGCTTATGTACTCAAGATGATGAAATTTATAATCGTCTCTTGGACTTGCTTTCATTGTACATTTAGATTTCTGTTTTTGGAGTTTTATAATTTTTTTTTCTTTTCTGATGCAAATTTCGACTGATAACGTATTGAAAAAACATTCATTGATTCTGATTATTATTAATCAATTCCCACGGCTCGAGACATGGTCAGATACTCTTATGAACATTCCGCTCTCCAGATCCTTTAGTCGGAAGTGACTGAGCGAGGGTCTCACCGGGCTCACAGTTTGGACAAAGAGCGATGCCTCGAGAAAGGCCTAATTCAGCAACAAAGTCCGAAGTAAATAAATCCAGCATTTGAAGTTTGACATTGATGACTGCTGTTCCGAATTTTCATGATTAGTGAATAGGTAATACTAATCATGATGAGTCGCACATTGTTATTAACACGACCAGTGCACCCTTTACTAGGAAACTGCATCAACAGAGCCAAGCACCATCAGGTGGAGAATTCAGTGGTCGGTCTTCGACGACGATGCACATAATACAGTGCACTGCGGATAAGTGGGAATTCCGCTTTAGCTGGAGAAAAGTCAGGAAACATTTCCAAAACATGTAAAGCGCTCCGTTTAAGAGGGAGAATTTTCGGAAGTCACTCCACCTGTGCTGGAGAATTTTTCTTCGCATTATTTGTAATTTAGCTATTTATGTGGATAATTGGATCTGAACTTTCGCATCAACTGATTTTCGTGTTTGTTTCAACCAAATTTATTTATACCAAGTATCTTGCCACTTGTTATTCTAATGCACTATATATGGCCGTGCAGCGTAGCAAAAGAATCATTCGCTACTCCAAGACACGGTCGCATTGGATGAGAAGGAAAGGGATTTTTTATTTATGTTTTCGTTTTTCTTTTGGCCAACATAAGCAGTCCAATGCATCTACTTTTTACAGGCAATTTTTCTTTAGATAGAAGTTTGATTTCCTTTCACAGTTAGCCAAAAAGCTTCAACTATTGTTTTGTGTTTTCTCAACTCTTTAACAAATACATGTAGCAATTGATTGTTTTTCATATTCAAAATAAATACAATATACACAGATGTTTCTCTATCTCTAACCTTTAAACGGGATGGTTTGTGTACTAACGCTAATATCAATAGAATGACGATAAGTTTACTCATAGTCATTATTCAGTCTAAAATGAACTCTAACATTGTTACTCCGGATAAGCGGGAGAGAAATCTCGCTCTCAAACCGCCCCGCTTATCCGGAATGCACTGCACCTACCGTTCGCCTTTTTTAGCACAATATTTGATCGTCACCAATTTTCAATGCCTCGTGACCAGAGCATTTGAACGGTCATATTTTCCCCCTTCGTTCGATCTTCCGTTCATTAGCCTTTCAGACCCGTTCCGTTCGTTCATGGCATAAAACACCCGCTCAATCGTTCTTTTTAAGTCAAAACAATGTTCAATTTTGATGGACCCTATATAGTGCTGTCTTTTCTAAGCTAGCATTGGTTTTTTCAGAGAAACGTGTGGAACCTGGCAATACAGGGATATTCTCCCATCATTTTTTGTATCGTCCCGCAATGACAAAGCGAAACAGAAGTTGACGTCTGACATTACACGTCACACACGCCTTTTGTATCAAACCGAATCAAACCAGAGAACATCAAAATACATAGAGGAAGTCAAAATCCTTCTGTCGTGATGATAAGCCTATAATACGCTTTATCAGCATCACGCTGCACGAAGTTGCTATATAGGTGACGATGGGTCGATGTTCACCCATTTGACGCTTCGCATACACAAAGTTTGGAACTTGCCAGCGAGCATATGCCTAGGTCTAGGCGTCAGAAGCAGTGACAAAAGAATCCGATGTGACTAAATTCGATAGTGACTAGATTCGAGTGCATAATGTTCTTAGCCTGCATACATTTGGCCCACGTCATGTATGCTGCCATGAATCCCTTCCTGCATTTCCACTCACCGGATATAAATTCGCAGATTAAGCCATTGCTACACATGCCCGTGCTCGCAGGCGAATGACCGCTTCCCGTAAAAATTCGAGACTCCCTCAGCGGGCCCCACCACAGCTTGTGACTTTACTTGATGCAAAAGCAACATAATGCATGCTATTTTATAAAAAGTAAAGGTCAGATTGACACTCACAGTGTAAATAGACCTACTTCATTACAGCTTTTGAATTTAAACTTTTCAATGTTTTGTGACCGAGTGATGAATTAAATGATAATTTGGTGCGCATCATGACAAATTTAGTTGCTTCATGGAAGGATGTGAGGCCTCTTTAGTTCTGCTTCTTCAGTTTTCACCACTGCTAAACCGCATTGATGGTGATATGCATAGATTTTTGAGTAGCTTATGAGAACTACATGTATTTCCAGAATGCTAAATCAATGGCAAGAGGTGCAAGTTTTGCGTAATAGCAAGTCTCTTGTCATTTTATTCACGTAATGTCATTGAATTGAGGTTTTAATGCTTAAACAAGCAATTTGAATCAATAGATTTTTCTTTTATCGAAATTTCCGAGGTTCCACTACCACGAAAGTTCAATGGGTCACTGGTGAATGGTGGTGACCAATGCCCACACTGGCACTTAAATATTTTCAAATTTCAAAATACTACTTTGTTGAAGTCAGAGTGTGTAAATAAGCTCAATAGAGATCAGTGTCTCAAATAAGTTCAATCGCTCATTCAGATCGTTTGTTCAAATGCCCTGCTCGTGACTAAAATGACTTCTAAATAATTAAATATGATAATTAAAATAACTTTTCAACCGAGAAGGATATATCTTAGTGAATTCTGTCGAACTTCCTTGTGGTGATTTACCGAGATGATCCACCAAGACGCGCTGTTATTTTGCGTCTGTCAAATTAAAGTCATAACAGTGAAAAAATGTAATACAACTGACAAGTCTCTGATCTCAATTAACTCCTACAGTGATTGAACTTGTGATTTCATCTTGCTTGCAGTGCAGTGCCCTGTTGGACGACGAGAAATATCAAGATTTCGTCGATGACATTGAGGAAGAGTACGAATTCATCAGGGAGGATCATTATGAGTCTCTGAAAGAAAGACGCTACATGTCATTAGTAAAAGCGCGTAACAAGGCATTCACCATCGACTGGGATCAATTCCAACCTCTTCGGCCATCGTTTCTGGGCCATCGGCATTTCCAAGATGTCTCACTAGACACTCTCCTCCCTTTCATTGACTGGAAGCCATTCTTTGATGTGTGGCAGCTTCGAGGGAAGTATCCTAACCGTGGATACCCCAAAATATTCGACGATGCTACGGTTGGAGAGGAAGCGAAGCGTCTCTTCAACGATGCACAACGATTGCTTACCAGAATCTGTGACGAGAAGCTCCTCCGTGCGACAGGCTCTGTGGCCTTCTTCCGTGCTGCCTCTGAAGGGGACGACATTCACTGCTTTTCAGATGAAGGTGTCAGTGTGGGCACATTCTACGGCCTTCGTCAACAGGTGAGGTCGACTTCCTTTCGCTCTGTTGACGATTTATCAAATACCAGCTGAAAGCACACTTTTTGGAGGAATTATTCGATATGAAAGCATCAGTATATTGAAATGCTAAAAGCTTGTTGAATTGTTTCGAAGCTTGTTGGTTACCGTTTTGGGAAGTTACCACCTAGGGCCACCACAGTTCGATTCCACCGATTATCAAATTTGATTGGATTCCACCACAGAATTAAATACTTTGTTTATCTGCTTCGGTTTGCTAGAAGTGTGATTAATTCGAAATCGCTGGCACCTCGAGGAACCTATTAAGCGGGCAAAAAGGAATTCCTAATACCTTACAGAGATAGGACAAAAAGTCGTGCGTCGCTTGCGGATTAATGTGAGTTCCAGCAAAGTGCTTCGATTGCCAAAATTCCTTCAGATTCGAAGAATTCAGATTATTGCCCACAAGTTTTCTCCATAATTTTGACCCTTCCGATCATTATTAAAGGAAGTAGCAGGCGCACGAAAATTAATTCACTTGATGATTTCACCATCGTCTTCTCACCATTCCTTACTGCATAATGCACACACTGAATCGACTATTAGCTAGACGATGTGTGTCTTGGTGTGTGCGACGTGATATCACAGCACGCACGCATCTCTCACTGGGTCTGGTGTCCTCTGCTGACAGCTTATTGTTTGCCATTTCTAATAGCAAGCGATACACGAATTATCCATTCGAGAAGGAGAAAGTTGTCTAATTCTGTGATGTGCCATTTCGATATTAAGGTTAGATATGATTCTTCCTTTCTAGGAAACCGAAGCGCTCGCAGATGAATCCAATTCTGTGGATCCCACAATTACTGATCATGCAAGGCTTATTTATTCATGCTCATGTCTAACGTGATTTCTCATGCTTTATTTAAGAATGAAAAAATAAAGTAAGAAAACATACTTCCCATTATACGGAGGAGTTCAACAATGTAGTTGTCTTGTTGCTGTTTCATGTCAATGTTGTCGGTCTTACCAATGTATGTATATTAGAAGTCATGTGCCTGATACGAATTCTTGATAGATTCTTTTCCTGATCTAGCAACATTGACCTAGATAGGGTCAAATTATCATCTGACTGGCACATGCACCATTAATCGATTGCATATCCATTTCGTGCAGGTGTTTACAGCTTGTCGCAAAACAAGTCAAATGGATCATTATAGGAATTATGTATCAAATGTGAGGAGCATTTGTTCTTGTCTCAAACTGTCTAGATTTTCATGTTTCAACGTGTTGAATTATGCTATACGTCATGATTCGTCGGCTGTTCTGCAATCACTGATGCAATCGGACATTAATTGTGATTTCAGACAATCATTGAGAACTGTACGAGAATTATCACACCGCTATGGGTCTATGAAGTAACCCTTGTCATGCTACCGTAAGTTATTCAGATACTATTCGGATTACTATTTGATACAGTCCGACAATTCGCTTTGTATTAGCTAATGGCATTACAATGGACGATAGCTGTCTGTTTATGGTAATTTCAGCTGTTCATTCAAGCACTGATCTATGTCAGTGTTGCTAGATCTTAAAAGGAATCTGATTTTTCCCTTCGTGATGCTTAAAAAAAGTTAAGGGCCGATTTCATTTTTTGAAGTTTGTTTATCAGCCTTACATGTTTCGCCAGCTCCTCTCACTTGTATAGTACCAACATATCATCAATTTCTTTTATCTTAAGTTGTCTGTCAATTTGCCATGTGATTGTGTGTGCCCACTGTAGTTACAAGTTCATTTCTCGTAAAAAGAGATTGCTAAATATGATATGCTGATAAAATTGACATAGGCCTGCTTGAAAAATGAAAGCGGCCTTTATATTTATTTTTATCAATTTACTGAAGCATGCCGTGGTTGCAAATTAATGCGGCAAGTTGATATGCGAGAAATGTAAGTTATTTCATCAAAATGCTTTCACACTTAAAAGTAATTAATTACTTACTTAATAATAAATTAATACTTATACTTATTAATACTTATTAAATTTATACTTATAATAATTATATTATGTATTATATAATTATATTATGATAATATATTACTTATAGTTAAAATACTTGATTAATAAATTAATTACTTAATTGTAATAACATTGAATCTTCAAAAAGTATAGTGACAGGGGACCAATGCCTTCCTATTGTCAACTACTGGAGGCCGTCATCCCTTAGGTCCCGTTGTCATGACAACGCATGTCTCTGACATAATATTGTCTTCAATGTTAGTGCCCGCTCTTTTCTTTTATGTGTCGTATTGATATGATCCAACCTTAAGGCGATATCAGGTAGCATCATCATTTTACGTTCAATTCGCTTCTTTTATTTTGTCTTACAGGCAGAACGCGAAGGCGACTCGAAGTATCATTGCATTTCCGATTTCATTGCACCAAAATCTTCAGGGAAGGACGATTACATTGGACTTTTTGCCGTTACGGCTGGACTGGGTGCCGATACACTTTGCAAAGAGTAAGCATTATGAAGGTTTTTTTGATCAAGCACTAATATGCTATGACATTCGAAGTTAAGATTTCAACAGAAGATTGGAAATATGGAAGAATGAAACTATCTTTCGTGGTCACACCAATTAATAATCAGTTTGTAACTTAAGGCGTTATTTAAAAATTACGGGTTCAATTCTGGGAAAATCAAGGGTTTGTTCATCTGGGGTTTCTCACGATGAATAGCATCTGTTCTTCTAGGCATCATTGAGCCACACAATCCTGTGCTTGGTTAGTCAGACTCTCGCACTGGTGACGGACTGTTTGTGAATGTTAACATCACTGAACCAAAACACGTGAATCAGTTTTGTAAAGAAGGTTTTCGAAGTTTTTTATTTCAAAGTTATTCAGTTCATAACTGGTCGGAAGCTTGATGGTCGTTTGATATTTTATGTCGCGTCAAACTATCTGCATGACGAGCAACTGTCTTGAGTTTTAGATAGTAGCCCAATAGTGCGTATGCATAGCGTGTCTTAATATGAATCATGAAAATAATGTCCGAAGTGAAATTGTATTCTTGTAAGGCATTGTCTGAACAGCATATAGTATAACCGAACTTGAACCCTACGGTGGGGCATTGCAGAGAACGTTGTTCCTCAGTTCTGTTTTAGTGACGGAATGCGTTCCCCCACTATAGTCTTGAAAGTCTCGGATTTCAAACTTATGAAATATAATTTATTCAATATTTCACTTGTTAATAGTAGTGGTAAAACTTCGATGCGATAAATTCTTCGTCAGTCCAATCTAATGAGTCCACAGGTGTGCACACTGTGTGCTCATTCACTCTCTCGGGCGATATGTATCACAAGACTTTTGTGACTGGAACTTATGTTTCCGACGCCTTTCTCAGCATGTTCATGTTTCAAGCGAGAAAAATACAATGATGTTGATGCCTTGGTCGACGTATATCTGTTCACGTAAAATAGCTATGCAACTCTGTATTTACATAATCCCGTGCGGAACTCCTGACTGTGACCGCTCTCGCCCGACAATCCAAGCAGTTTCCCACTTACAAATATGTGAACATATCGCAACTATCCGTTATTGATACAAACGTGCTGCTATGTCTATCGAAGGTTTTGTGCTTTATGAAATTTTACCTAAAATCTGTAGTGAACTTTGTTTGAGTAAACCATGTGATTCAGAGTTAAGATGTGATGTCTTGCATTGCTCTACAGATAAATCAGATATTGAATAATCTGGTTTTTGTGTGACCCTTATGCAAGAAGTCGATGACATTTACTTATTTTTTATGTTTATGGGAACTTCTGACAGCGTTCCCCAGCTTATTTTGGTTTCTTAATTTTCACAATTTGTTGATTTTTAGTTAGCTTCTCGTCAAGTCCATGACGAACTCTCATTTTAAGTCTTAGATTGTAAAATAAAATTGATTATAAGTTTTAATTTTTCCCTTCCCGTCTTAAGTTGGGTCGGCTAGCCTTTATTCGTATTTCAATCGTACTATGTACTGAGATAGGTTGCTCTATGTAGTTAGTATTAATCTTCATTCATTCGTTCTTGACTTAAAGTTACCTAATTATTTACAGTATTCTCCACTAGAGTAACTGTTTAACTTTCGTATCTTCCGTTTTCTGGATCCTTCAAATTTTTTACCGTGTCGTGTTTTTAATTCAATTGCCACGATAGCACTGCTTAACTCTTCTGTGTTCATGAGCGACAATAAATAGCTTAAGGTAGTGCCTTAAAATGATATCAAGTTCGACAACATTGTCGCTGAAAATAAACTGTCTCCCACAACTTTATTCTTGGCGAATCATGTCACTCATTTATCAAATTATTCATAAAATTCATTATTCAATTGAAATAATGTTCAAATTCGTTTTGCGATACTGACGTATACACGAAATGTTTACCATTATTTTACGATTCATCCTCCACAGGATATATCCAACTAGTTAACAACCCGCAGCTTGTATTTAATATTTTGTTCATGTATTCAGAAGAATATGGAATTTGTCAGTCAAAATATGCAGTCTGCTGTTTTTCCTTTGCAGATACGAAGACCAATTCGACGACTATAGCAGTATCATGGTAAAAGCATTGGCCGACCGCCTAGCAGAAGCTTATGCGGAATACCTCCATCTCATAGTCAGAAAGGAGTATTGGGGATATGCCCCTGATGAAAGTCTATGTGCTGCTGATTTACACCGCATCAAGTATGATGGTATTCGACCTGCACCAGGATACCCAAGTCAGCCAGACCACACCGAGAAAGCATTGATGTGGGATTTGCTGCAAGCTGACAAAGTCGGCATTAATCTGTCAGAATCACTTTCAATGATCCCAGCAGCTAGTGTTTCAGGATTATATTTCGCCAACCCCAAATCAAATTATTTTGCAGTTGGCAAGATTCAGAGAGATCAAGTGAGTAGTCTAGCTTCTAGATGTATTCATATAGTGTATTGGTGCGCCAATATTCACTCAGATGAACATTTTGAAATTCGTTGCAAGAGTTCTTCGATGGGATTTTCTCTCAAAATTTTGATTAAAAGAGGAAAAAACCGCCATAATAGCTATAATGACGTTCTTTTGATTCTCTGATATGAACTCTTGACAATTGTCCGTGATGAGCGGTAGAATTTAAGGCGACACATTGTCATGAAGCACAAATAAAATTGATGGAATCGATGTCTCATGTAGTCACACGAGGATAGTGCACCCTAGCATGAAGCGCTAAATATTTAGGCTACATACATTCTATGTCAGGGGATATTTTAAGGAATTTGGGCTACGTGACAAGCTCTTTGGAAAAGGGCATATCTAAGAATATCCATAGGATAATACTCAAAACAGGACTTTTTAACGTACCAACATGCAGCATAGCCTACTTTCCTGATAAAAAGGTATCTAAATAGGCCTATAATCAGACTTTAAAGGCGAAGAGGTGTAAATAACAATCTTGAATGCGAAGAAAAGCAGGTGCTATGCGAAATATTTGATAACTGTTATTGCATTTTGATGATTTCACTAGGCCACGAACTACATGTAGGCCCATATTCTATGCCAGAAATGGTTAATTTATCATGTCGGTACAGCGTAGCCCATTCATATGAATACGGCCATTGTTGCATATCAGAATTGCCATCATTTAATTTTTATGCTGCATTTTTTCTTAAGATGATAGCTTTATGTTCTCTTTAGCTTCACAGTATAAGCTTACGTTTCATTCAATACATGAGTAATATATTACCGACGCTGTTGCACAGTAGGCCTACATTGTAGGCCTACTGTCGTATATATCTAGTTAAGCGAGGTAGCTAGCATACAATGTCTTTCTCTTTGGAAAAATAGATTTTAGCCATTAATCTATGAATCTAAACTTTTTTTAATGTACCGTACTTTTTCTATTTCTAAGCTATCATAATATAAAAAATATATTTTAGTGAGGCTGAGGAATATAAAATGAATATGATTTTTTGTAATGCACTTTTCTATTTATAATCTATCATAATATGAAAGCGAAAATATAAGATATCACTTCAGAATGCATTCGTACATGCAAAGACCGGCACAATTGTTTCAGAAGAAAGCATTCATAAAGGATTGTTTTTTATATGAGTTTTTTATATCAGCCAAGAATGACGAGAAGTGAATTTGGTTGTCATCACTACACTTGGTATGGTAGCCATCGGCTTCTGACCTCTCTACTCTGTTTCTCTCCGTTTCTATTTTTCGTTTGAGAAATTCCATCACAACCGGTAGATTTGCAAGTATCACCTCAACAAGATGAAATAAGTGCTGAGCGAAATGTACTTCAAAGTGCGCTGGAAATTGTAGAAAGGGAAGACTCATCCCTTTTGCGATTGCAGGAGCATCTTTCGTTCTCATTCCTGATCTTCGGAAGTAAGCTGATAAGGCGGACCAGTCTTTTATTACTTTCTTAAATTCGGACACTAGTTTCTCCATATCCGAGAAAGCCCTATCTCTTCGATGTGCAGAGCACCAATATCCAACAATTTTTTCATTCAGTGTTCTGCTCAGCAGAACCCATAGTCCATCTTTATGACCGGTATTTTCTGATGCACCATCGGTTTTGAGTGATTAAATCTTAGCACGCTTCCTCTAGAGACCAGCCAATCTGTCGAAATCCTGTTTGGATAGATTCCAGCAGTCCATCAGCACCTGACTGTTCCGGTTCAACAACACTGAGAAAATGACTTCATACTTGGATCATTAACTGCTTGCAGTGAGACTTATGCACAGACCCCATTTGTCATTTGATCCGTCAATTTGAATAGAAAGAACTTGGGCATCTTTTGAGGACATGGAGCATTTTCTCTCTCTCCATTTGGCCAGCAACTCCAAGCATTTCCCTATATGTGACAGGATTCAAATACTGAAGTGATAGCACTGATGGTCTGTATATTTCGAATGGATCTCCACCCTCCAAGGAATTGACCTTTTCTGTGTGACGAAATGCGAGCAGTCTTGATGTGAAAGAATTTGCACTGGGTGTTATCAGGAGGGAGTCTTGTACACCCCGACAGCAAGATGAGTTAAAGTGCTCAATGTCTCCTCGTTGTACACTTTCCACATCACTTGATATGTATCCTTTCCAACTTTGGCATTCTCCTTCCAGCCATGTGCTTTTACTGATCCAGTAAGAGCGCTACTGATTGCATGTTCCTCAACTCTTGATGCCGTATACCTTATACCAGGAGGTTCAGAAAAGGTACTATCTTGCTCCTGGAGGCCTACTGCAACAGCCCGTTCTTGATGACAAATTTTGCAGTAGCAAAATGATCTATTGCCTTTCTTATTGAAAACTAACCAATCGTACTTTCCATTAGCACAGGACGTGGTCCAGGCAGGAGCATCAGTGGCTGTTGGAGGGGCAGAGGACGTGGTAATTGCATTTGGAGGAGCGTCCCCGTCGATTCCTTCTGCAGTTACTCGCTTCTCCCTCTAAAGACGAATTGAAAATTCAGAAGGGTTTGAGCCAAGAATTATCTAGATATAGCATTTTATTTTTTTTCCTTTCAAGTTAATAATGAAAGATGGTGTAAAATGAAGAGATTGTCAACTTTATCAAGGAATTTTACTGGGGAAAGATTCTAAGTTTCAGAAATCGAAAAAAAATTGGCTAGGGTTATTAGGAAAACTTTTTTGTGGTTCGGGGAATCATTTCCGGTTTTCAAGGAAATTTACTGCCAAGGCGGCATGCATCTCCTAGGGCGACATGTATCTCCTAGGAAGGAGGCATCTGTACTTCTACAAAGGGCGCCATGTGTCTCCCAGGAAGGTGGCATCTGTACTTCTACTAAGGGCGCCATGTATCTCCTAGGAAGGCGGCATCTGTACTTCTACTAAGGGCGCCATGTATCTCCTAGGAAGGCGGCATCTGTACTTCTACAAAGGGCGCCATGTATCTCCTAGGAAGGCGGCATCTGTACTTCTACAAAGGGCGCCATGTGTCTCCCAGGAAGGTGGCATCTGTACTTCTACTAAGGGCGCCATGTATCTCCTAGGAAGGCGGCATCTGTACTTCTACTAAGGGCGCCATGTGTCTCCTAGGAAGGTGGCATCTGTACTTCTACAAAGGGCGCCATTGTGTCTCCTAGGAAGGCGGCATCTGTACTTCTACAAAGGGCGCCATGTGTCTCCCAGGAAGGTGGCATCTGTACTTCTACTAAGGGCGCCATGTATCTCCTAGGAAGGTGGCATCTGTACTTCTACAAAGGGCGCCATTGTGTCTCCTAGGAAGGCGGCATCTGTACTTCTACTAAGGGCGCCATGTGTCTCCCAGGAAGGTGGCATCTGTACTTCTACTAAGGGCGCCATGTATCTCCTATGAAGGTGGCATCTGTACTTCTACAAAGGGCGCCATGTATCTCCTAGGAAGGCGGCATCTATATTTCTACAAAGGGCGCCATGTATCTCCTAGGAAGGCGGCATCTATATTTCTACAAAGGGCGCCATGTATCTCCTAGGAAGGCGGCATCTGTACTTCTACAAAGGGCGCCATGTGTCTCCTATGAAGGCGGCATCTGTACTTCTACAAAGGGCGCCATGTGTCTCCCAGGAAGGTGGCATCTGTACTTCTACAAAGGGCGCCATTGTGTCTCCTAGGAAGGCGGCATCTATATTTCTACAAAGGGCGCCATGTATCTCCTAGGAAGGCGGCATCTGTACTTCTACAAAGGGCGCCATGTATCTCCTAGGAAGGTGGCATCTGTACTTCTACAAAGGGCGCCATGTATCTCCTAGGAAGGCGGCATCTGTACTTCTACAAAGGGCGCCATGTATCTCCTAGGAAGGCGGCATCTATACTTCTACAAAGGGCGCCATGTATCTCCTAGGAAGGCGGCATCTATATTTCTACAAAGTGCACCATGTATCTCCTAGGAAGGCGGCATCTATATTTCTACAAAGGGCGCCATGTATCTCCCAGGAAGGTGGCATCTATATTTCTACAAAGGGCGCCATGTATCTCCTAGGAAGGTGGCATCTGTACTTCTACAAAGGGCGCCATGTATCTCTTAGGAAGGTGGCATCTGTACTTCTACAAAGGGCGCCATGTATCTCTTAGGAAGGCGGCATCTATATTTCTACAAAGGGCGCCATGTATCTCCTAGGAAGGCGGCATCTATACTTCTACAAAGGGCGCCATGTATCTCCTAGGAAGGCGGCATCTGTACTTCTACAAAGGGCGCCATGTATCTCCTAGGAAGGCGGCATCTATATTTCTACAAAGGGCGCCATGTATCTCCTAGGAAGGCGGCATCTGTACTTCTACTAAGGTCGCCATGCATCTCCTAGGAAGGCGGCATCTGTACTTCTACTAAGGTCGCCATGCATCTCCTAGGAAGGCGGCATCTATATTTCTACAAAGGGCGCCATGTATCTCCTAGGAAGGCGGCATCTGTACTTCTACAAAGGGCGGCATGTATCTCCTAGGAAGGCGGCATCTATATTTCTACAAAGGGCGCCATGTATCTCCTATGAAGGCGGCATCTGTACTTCTACAAAGGGCGGCATGTATCTCCTAGGAAGGCGGCATCTATACTTCTACTAGGGCGCCATGTGTCTCCTAGGAAGGCGGCATCTGTACTTCTACAAAGGGCGCCATGTATCTCCTAGGAAGGCGGCATCTATACTTCTACTAGGGCGCCATGTGTCTCCTAGGAAGGCGGCATCTATATTTCTACTAAGGGCGCCATGTATCTCCTAGGAAGGCGGCATCTATATTTCTACAAAGGCGCCATGTATCTCCTAGGAAGGCGGCATCTGTACTTCTACAAAGGGCGCCATGTATCTCCTAGGAAGGCGGCATCTGTACTTCTACTAAGGCGCCATGTATCTCCTAGGAAGGCGGCATCTATATTTCTACAAAGGGCGCCATGTATCTCCTAGGAAGGTGGCATCTGTACTTCTACTAGGGCGCCATGTATCTCCTAGGAAGGCGGCATCTATATTTCTACAAAGGGCGCCATGTATCTCCTAGGAAGGCGGCATCTATACTTCTACAAAGGGCGCCATGTATCTCCTAGGAAGGCGGCATCTGTACTTCTACAAAGGGCGCCATGTATCTCCTAGGAAGGCGGCATCTGTACTTCTACTAAGGCGCCATGTATCTCCTAGGAAGGCGGCATCTATATTTCTACAAAGGGCGCCATGTATCTCCTAGGAAGGTGGCATCTGTACTTCTACTAGGGCGCCATGTATCTCCTAGGAAGGCGGCATCTATACTTCTACAAAGGGTGCCATTGTGTCTCCTAGGGGGACAGCATCTATACTTCTACTAGGGTGGCATCTATCTCCATGGGCCGGCATAAGCACATAATGCACCGCTATCAATACAACTACTACGTAACTACTACGTCTGATAAGGTATCGGCACAGGTACTTACAGCTTGATCCCCATGGATGTCAATTTACGAATTTTCCTTTTCTTCATCTCCAGTTCTTTTTCTCTTCTCATCGTCTATCACGCTTCGGTATTGTGAAAGGAAGTTAAAGACAATCAAATAATCACAAAATACACAAATATCAATTTTCAGACACTGGCGATGTCTACGTCTCTGCGATCGACAACCATCCGTTGCATGAGAGTGTTTACAATGCGGAGAATTCTGTAATCGAGACGCGTCGAATGTCTACTTGAGATAATGACTTTAAATACACTATCCAGACTAATATTTAAAGTCATTGACTTAAGACAAGAGTTACAAATCTATTTTAGTCAACGCATTGTCAAGCACGTTGACGTTCTCTGATTGTTTCAGAACAGTAACACGCGACATCATAGAAGTATAGACATCAAAACTTCTCTGAGGTGAAGAGAAGCCCGTTGCAAACGATCGGTTTGTGGTGTGGGAGGAACAATGCATTCGTCTACATTATCACCATCACCTTCCTGTCATGCAACAGCGAACTTTGGACTTAATTCATTAATGAATTCAGCCACCTCCTGTACATGTCACGTAGTACCTTATCTCAGGGCAGGGCTACGTGACGCGTAGGGTATATGCTGAAATATGCCCTGTTCTATGTACGACAATATTAGCAAATGGCGCACGAAGGCGAGAAGTTAAAGAAGGCAAGGGATAATTCCATTCTTCTCAGAGTTCTGCGTAATATACTTATGCTTCATGAAAATGATGTGACAGTCATCATCGCAGTGATTCTGCCAGATGCAATTATTATCATTGCTAATATGTTTTCAATCTAACATTATCATAAATAAAAAATGAAGAGCTTAATTTTACGATTCTATTTGGGTCTTGACACGTTTGTGGTGCGTTCACCGGTGGTCACCCACATCAATTGACTATGTTGCTGGTTTGAAAGTTTGAAATTATTGGCCATAATATGCTCGTACATACTGTATGTTATGTAAATGAACATAGAATTATATGGGAAATAATGTATTCTGAATTCTTCTGCACACAGAGGTCTAGCGTGTGATGTTTGATGCACAAAGCAGGGATGCGCAGCCACTGAAGTCTTCCAGGGATGTCCATGAGACAAATTTTTCATTCTCAGACTCACGCCATCACATCCCATGAGATCAATCATTTCATGGACCCATGGGAATCCCACGGGCTCACGGACTGTAAACAATCACCAGTTTTGTGTGTCAGTCTACATATCTTGGCATGATATTGGCAGATATTGACTATTGGCAGGAAACACAATTTATTGCCGAATCATACATCTAATCGAAAGAGGGTTTATGCACCCAACCCTTTGTCACTAGAAAAATGATCAAAATAATCAATTTTTGAGTGCAAAACTGATGTTACAGCTCTGCCATGTTTCCTCCGGATCCTATCATGATGGGAATACAATGTATTAATATCTCACATTATCTTCTTTGTTGCATTGAATAATTTCATTGGGATTTTGAACTGGAATTATTTATATGTTACAGGTGGAGGATTATGCGTCACGAAAAGCGGTTTCCATTGAAGAAATTGAACGGTGCCTTGGATCGATATTGGCGTATGATCCCGATAATTGAATCATGTGCAACTTGCGACACTACGACTTAATGGTCATATCGTCACATCCCGTCCAATTGCAATGAGCAAGACACTCTGGTATTTTTCTCAGTCTAATCTGTGATATGACAGCGTTGTGAATAAACGCATTGAGCAAAATAGACTTTCTTTTTTGGAATCGGTGACTACACAACATGTAATTATGTTCTTTCACTTTACAAGCGCTTTCTACAATTATGATTTCATCGAAACACTTTTCGTTTTCTTTGTCTTGGTGTCTGGTGTCTCTGAACTGCTTATAGTATGGGTGGATTAAAATATGAAGCTTAATAGCATTCAATATGGAGATTGAAATTGATGAATTTATTTAAATGAATTCCTAAACATCCTTTGACCATATCTGATAGGTTTATTTTTATTCCTAGTTATGACATGCAGATCACACTCCAATAACAAAGTTAGATTTTGCAATCTTTTAAAGTGAACTTTCGTTTAGGTGGCTCTATCATTGTTATCGAAGCTTAGTTGGCTATAAAAGTTATCAGGCCGCTTTAGAACTATTACAATGCATGCATGTACAATCGCATTGTGCATCATCAACATGTGTAAAAGTTCAGTTCTCGTTTAAAGAAAGAGTTTGTTATATACAGTTAAAAATGGGGATGGACGCTAGTTACACTGAGGATAATGCGTGGCTTCAAATTCTTACCTCGTCACGTGTGTGATTGCCATTTCTGCCACATGAAATCCTGTGGTTCTGCTGTACTGATCGTATACCTACAAACGAATTAATAGAAATCATTTTTAGCGACAAAAATGACTAATTAATATAGGCCCTATTTCATTTTATTGTATCTACATTCCTATCATCGAAATTCAATCTGCAGGTTTAAAAAAATGGAAACGTAAATAATTGATAATTAGTGAGTAGACTACTTGTAGCGTAAATGTTATGCGCAACCTTTATTGTGAGATCTGTATCAGGTTTATGAATCAAATGAAATTTGTTAAATACTTTTTTAGTAGGCCTATTTAGACCGCTTCACATGAAAAGCAATTGCAGCACACAAATCATAGCTATGCAAGAAATCGCATTGTACAAAAATGCAAACTGACCAAGATAATTGACATAATTGTGGCCAAATATTGATTGTTCCCTGTTTCTGAATCGGTGCACAACAATTGCTATTCACTTTTAATTGGCATAAGTCTGGATTATTCCATTTCTTCGCACAGTTTAAATGAATTAGAATAATTCAATTTGATTTGTTTGTTTCTATTATTTGGGCGATGACCTTTTCGTCACACTCCTTATACTTGGTGCAAGTCTTCTGAAAACTTTCCTTTTTGCTTTTATTCATGAACTTTGAATAAATTTCATACGGCCCAAATGCTGAATCAAAAATTTAAGAACTATATATAATCAGAGGTCACTTTCACAAATAGTCATTAAAAAGCAAACATTTCAGTGTGCAAAAAAATACAAAAATAGCTAAAAACGTTAAAGCCAAAAATCATGGATTTTGACTGAGTGAGGAGGATTTTTCATTACGCAATTCTGTTATTGGCTGCAGTGGAATTGATAACCAAGTACAAATTAGATCTTATTTATGTTTTGAGTTCGAGTTTTGCTCCACTTTTATTTTGCTGCCAGCATCAAACCTTAATTTGAATTCAAATTAATTGGACCAGTCCTTCTGGATTTAAGAATGACATTTTTCTCGAAATTCCAGCTGAGCAATGGAGATTGCTAGAGCTTGATGCAACTTCAAGATCTCTAGTATGCACTCCTAGGTCAGAAACCCTCGATTTGCTGGGAAACTCCTGAGCCTGGGAAATTGCACATGAACTTCACCGGAAATAAACATGCAACTGAAATAATCCGCCAAGAGCATTTGTACATCATCTCAAGAAAGAATTGTCTATCATGTAAACGATATGCCTAGTAGGCTACAGTGAAGATTTGTAAGTTGGCCTACATAGTGGAGTGTCAACAGATATCAACTTACAAGGAAAGTTTTTATTCCTGTGCTTACATAACTATTTGGTAGGCTACTTCAGATTTTTGATTAATTCTTTCATTCTTAAATCATTTTCAAAATTAAAGTGAACTTGAAAAAAGTAATTGTCTTCAAATGCAATTTGCGGTCGTTCTAGGCAACGCACGAGGTTGGGAGAGGTGTAGTTAGAATCGCATTGATCTCTTGCCTTTGGTTGTATCAACATAATATCACAGATGATGCGGGTCGAAATGTTGCCAAATGGACACAATATGAATGATAGACAGGCTAATTTTAAGGCTACCAGTGGATCCCGGAGCCACTTTTTTCTATTTCATTTTTTGCGCTGAGGATATATCAACCGCTCATGCCCATGTAAAATCATCATTTTTGACAGTGAATCTGCATGTGTTATTTCATTTCAATCGAATCAGTAGAAGTATGGTAGATAGGCCAAGGGGGTCGAAATTCCCATCACAAAATTTTTGTAATTATAGATGAAAAATGATTTCGCACATGTCCACGATGGTGCATAAAGAGTGAAATTAATTTATTAATTGTTTACATAATGCTCGTAGATGTTAATTGTTTACATAATGCTCGTAGATGTGTATTGTGTTGAAAGATCGCAAAATGTGAATATTTTGCTTTTGCACATGATCTCGTGTGACTGGTTGACCTATATGAGCAACTCGACATAAATCAGTGTCCGAAAAATTTATCCGTGGATACTATTGCAGGAATGGACAAATGGAAAGGTTTTGCTGCATGGATTAAATCAATTTCATTAAAATCAACTATCTGAGGCATTATGGTGACAGAAAATATCGTAAAGCCGCCTCTTAATACAACTGATACTGTGCTAAATGTACTTGACTGATGAAAACACCATATTTTCGCATGTGTTTACTGAGAAGGCTGAAAGTCACTCAAAGGATTAGTTATATCAACTTGCTACACGCAAACATTGTTTTACTTAAAATCAACTTTCCTTATGTTTTGATATCGATTTAAGCAAGTAAACTAAGAATATGTGAAAGGGGTCCACTTGGACCCCCTCCCCCCTCAGGTCTCAAAGGATGCGAAAGATGCTGAGGTCTCTGGTGTTAAGCATGAAACTTGTTAGATGTCAAATAGAATCCAAATTTACTCAATAAGAATTTCCATTAAAAGGAAATTAAGTTGATCATCAGGGAAATTTCAATGACCGTATTGTAGGTCTTCATTAATTAAGAAAATTAAAAACCTATTATGTTTCCAGGCTCAATTTTCGAGTTGTTGACTAAGCAAATTTAGCAGCTTTTTTCAAACAGGTCAAATGGACACAGTTTTACGACACTTGTCTAAATTATTAGCTAACGAAATGTATTTTACTGTCAATAATGATCATCGTGTAGAATCGAGCAATATAAGGTAAGAATCAGCATTCAATGCGGAAACATTTTGATGTGATGTTCATACATGTGGATTGATTTATTTTTTTACATGATTTTAAGATTCACTAAATGGAGCGTCATTTTTATCTGAATAATATGATTTCATCTGCTACTTTTTGAATTTTTTTTAATAATTTTCTATGAGATTTCCCCTACATTTCATTACCAAAATACAAGGAGTACGTGCATGTATATGTGTACGTCAAAAATCATTGATAATCTGAGAAAAGTGTCATTGTATATTTTGTGAATTATCATAAAATGAATTAACTGGCAATTGTTAATGTTTTATCATGACTCACATTGTAATGATTCATTTCCAAATTTAGACTTTGTTTTATAGTAATATCTTTTCTTTACACTTATGACGATTCAACAGTTTTACATCCAATGACTTTTAAAGCTTTTCATTTTATAAATTCTTACAAATTATTTATTAAAGTGCCGTTTCCTGCTACTTTTTAAATTTTATTATGCTACTTTCGTATTGCTCACCACAAATTAGTAATTATTCATTGTAAGGTATTTAGGGTGCATTCCACAGGTTGTAGACTTAGGCTACCTATGATATATTCGAAATATTGTATCAACTAATAAATTGCGATTATGTCATTTCTACAAATGTGACGGTTTTAAAAATGATGTATTCTTAGCCGTATGTATCAAAGATAAACAAGCATTCCTAAATGAAAATATCACAGCGAGAAGTTGCAATAATTGAGTCAATAATAATTGTCAATAATTGAGTGGTCACTCAATAGCAATCTTGTGAGCTGTATCGTGACGGTTTGAACCAGGAAAAATTGATTGCTTTAAAACTATTATTCGATATTCAACTCATATTGAATAGAATTAGTTTATTAGTCCGCGATTAATCAAATCTGTTGTCCTGGCTGACAGATTAACTCCCATGATAAGCTATGATTTATGAAAAATTCTCTCCTTCATCACTTGGCAATCCTGCTTTTCCTGCGAAAATTTGCGCAAGCTGCCAACTTTTGAAATCAGCAGCTTGTTTTGCCTTCAGATATTCTTCTTCATTAGTCAAGCTATGTCAAAGATTTTATAGCGCCATTGATGACTTAATCATTAGTTTAGTTCTTATATAATCGTGCTTTCTGACTCTTCTGTCTTTTCAAGTCCTTTTTTCGTTTTCACTTTTCTGTCTTGATCTTCTGAATGGGACACACAGTTTTATGACTGAGTCGAGTTTAAGTTAAATTTGCAAATGCTGAAGTACACCCGTCAGTTACACTGATGCTGGATAGTAATGCTGCAAGCAAACAACGCATGATTTCTCTTTCATATGCATTTTGTTCCGCAAATGTGAATGTAGGCCTTCCGTTCTCCTTTCATACGCCTGTTCGACGAAATGCATTACGAAAGTAATTACTGTATAACTCAAACATCAAATCTGACTGACCAGGGCTGGAGGTATGATGATTTTGAAATAGGCCGTTTGTCTTTGCTGTGAGTTAGCAACGCACAACAGTAAGGTGTTAAATTGTAGATAAATAAGTTACTTGTTAACAATGAGTTGCAAATAATTAATTATAAGATCTCCCATTTTGTTAAAAGTCCTCAAATTTTGAATGGTGCAGCGTCAGTTGTCGTTTTGGTCAGCAAGTTTCCTGTCATGTATTGCATTTAAAATTTTAAATATCCTCATTTATTTCATTATGATGAGAGACATCATTTCATCACTTCAAACATTATCTTGGCATATTTATTGTTTTCAGATATCAGACTTGACATGTCACGAAGTGAAAAATGTTTAATGACACTGAGCAAATGGCTTCAAAGTCCATTGGTACTATGTCTTATTTGCTATTCTCCTAACATCATTATGTTTTCAAATGATCCATGGATATTTGATGATAATGTCTCAGTTTTAAAAAATCCATGCGTGCGAGGAGAGGATGATAATGGAAAATATGTCGGATGGTCTTGTCTTCTAAAAGTAAGTTTATACGTCAAGATGACTGCGGCTTACATATAACAAGCAATACTATTGCCATAAATGCGATAAGATGCAAAAAACAAAATATCCGTATGCAAGATGTAATGAGGAGCTTGCCAGAATGACAGCAATCTGAAAGATAATGGAGCAACCAACCTGAACTTTATTCGATATTTCATAAATCGTAGCAAACGTTCTTAAATTTTGACGTTTAACCTGTTGAGTTTAGATTTAAATTTTTATAGCTTATGCACTTAGCAAAATTGTAGAGCTGCATTATTGAACATGACGAAAGATGAAAACACCACGCACAGAGTTAAACTGCCAAAATGAAAAGCGATGAATGAACGAGATGTGTGACAACCCCCCCCCCCGACAAAATCCACTCCACCAATATCCTCCTGAATGATCATGTAATGAGATACCAACCTGTAAATACATAAGTGCACACATGCAAGTGCACTACAATATGACCTTTGTTGGTTTGCATTGCTTCCATGCTGAACTACACTGTAAATCGCTTGATACGAAAACTACATGTAAACATATACCAAAATTACATACAATTTGAAACTAACATCTGATACGAGATTCTCGTTTGCTTACAGATATCTGATATGTTTTTCATACCACATCTCATTTACTTTCGTATGTGATTGGTATGTAGCGATACAAACTATTCTATCTGTGATTGACTGTTTTACACTGAAATACGAGTCATTGGTATGTTTTATATACTAGACCCGATGCAAATTCATCCTTATTCGTATGCCTCTGGTATGTGTTTCGTATCAGCAGCTTTAAGTCACATAGCAAAAAATATATGTATTACATACTACTGTCAAATAACTTTTTTCGGTAATACCAGTTGTGAATATTTTTTGTTTGGTATAGTGATATTTAACTAGTATTTTTTTGTGAAGATTACGCTCCACGAGAATGACGTCGTTTTGCTACTTGTCTAGAAACATTAGTGGGACGATTAGTTAGTTCTACTTTATGAACCAAGTTGATTAACATCAATTGATTCAAGGGATATCTTTCGTGCAATCATGTTGACTTATATATCTCAAACAAAACAATTTTTGCGTTCATGAATTACAATGTGTTTTTATTTCGGATTGATAATATGCCTAATTTCAAAATTACATAATGCATCATTGTTGATGGTTGAATACTTATTGATTATTCATGAAATGCCTAGACTTACGTGCATTAAAATCGAATTCAGTATTCGAAGTTTGACTCTTGAATGTCATTACCTTACTACTAACAGAACAGTAGTAACATTAGTG
This sequence comes from Prostheceraeus crozeri, assembly GCA_907163375.1. Taxonomy (NCBI): domain Eukaryota; kingdom Metazoa; phylum Platyhelminthes; order Polycladida; family Euryleptidae; genus Prostheceraeus; species Prostheceraeus crozeri. The sequence continues at coordinate 241,446 of CAJQUW010009338.1, forward strand.
TGATCGCTATTGACAAAAGGCCTTAAATCAACATACTTTGGACATGATTTATGCTTTCTTTTAACATTGTGCTGGTATGGCTTTAGTATGTAAAGCATACCACATTTGAAATAACATACGAAAAGCACACAACTATATACCAAGAGAACACAGAAATATACCAAAAAAATATCTTGGTATGCACCCTTCGTATGTGATTGGTATTGAGCGATTTACAGTGTACAATTTCACTTAATACTGACATGAAATCACAAGGCCTTATTTTTTTACTTGAGTATTTGATTTTATTTTGAGCTGTCAAATCCTAAGCCACTTGACATATTGGTTCACATAATCATAATCCGATCTGACACAGCTGCTGGCATGCAGCAGCTATCAATCTACAATTATCAAATTCTGTCAAAGTCTTAAGTTTAAGTAGAACTGATCAAAATGAAGTAGGCCTACTGATCTCTAAATTTATTGGGTGACATTTGTCTGGGTAACCCTTGTTGGAAGGGCTTTTGTTGTTGCACTGTCATAGCGAGATGGACAGAAAGGAAATTTTTCAAATGCTGTCAATTCTTTGAAAAAGCCTCTGTTACTTCTATTTGCAATATTCAATAAGCTCAAAGCTCTCGCGCTCAAGTTATGTCAAGAAAGTAAGCCTGTCCATTCAGCGGTTTAGAACAGGGTTCCCAAAGTGTGGGGCGCGCCCCAAACAGGTGGGGTCACATCACCATCCTCATTGATGCCATTCAGTCATACCTGTGCGCATGCAGAAGAATTCCCTGCTGTCACTGTGTGTGATCTTCGAATTCTTGTTCGTTTTGCATCTATATTCTACATATTTGTGCGAAATGGAATTCTCTCGTCTCGCATGTCTGAAAATACAAATTCCGCAACCGCCTCAATGTTTCTTCAGATCTTCGGTTGCAACATTCTGCGAAGAAGCCTGATTTTGGAAAGCTGTCCAAACCAAAGGTCCTATATTTTACAGGCTCATATTTTTCATTGAGGCGCAACTTTTCTGTACGAACGTTTTAATAAATGTAATTAAGTTCCATTCTGGATGCTGCTTTCTTTTCACTTCACCATGTTAGATGCATCATCAGAGATGACACTTTGTCGCAAATGTAGGAATAGTTGTGAGAATTGGGTAGATTATAATCAATACCGATCTTTTCAAAAATTTCATGTAGCCTACCAATGTCTACGCAATCATTCCGCTCCAACTTCACAGTCGGTATTGCTTGTCATTAGAACAATTTAACTTCCTCAGAAAGAAATGTAGACAGTATTGCTGAATTCCAAGCATGTCAATCAGTGTGATATTTGGTGACGATCTTCATTTGTGCAATTCACATAATTCAACTTGAATATTTTTTTCTGCCTATGTTGGGTTTGATATTTGTCCTCTATTTATGCTTTGTAAATACATGTTATCCATGATCTGTTGACAAACATATCATCATCATCAACTGAACATCGGAATTTACATCGTGTGGCGTCGACAAGTTTATAGTGGTGCGCGAGGCAGTTATAGTTAATAATATCGGGGGGGGCGGAAAAAGTTTGAAAACCTCTGGATTAGAAGATGGGCGCTTACAGTTACATTTTTGCCATTGGTGGACAGTGAAAATTTACTTAAGGTTTTCAATTAAGTCCTGTCATTCCGATATAATATAATTCTGTAGTTTACGTATATACCTTCGCCGGACTGCACCTCAAGGTAATTTTTTGAATTCGAAAGAAAATTGAATGCTTTTCTTTATAGACTACTAATTTGTCCACATATAGCCTACGGGTAGGGCCTATACCTGTAGCTACACTTTCCATCTTTCTATATACCTGCAGCTTCGCTACCGTGGCACTATTCCAATTCCCGTTTTCAAACTTCGTTGTCTTAAATCATGTTTATTTTCAGGATGATTACTGGGGAACACCGATGAGCTCTAAAAAAAGTCACAAGTCATTTCGGCCTGTTACAAGTTTCTTGTTTAGAATTGAACATCAGATGTGGGGTACCCGTGATTCACGACCTTGGCATCTACTGAGCGTTATTCTTCATGGATGTTGCTGTCATCTGGTGGAAATCTTAGCGCGCTTTTGCAATCCTGGTGGAAAACCATACACAGCCCGAATTGTGTCATTATTATTTGCTTTTCATCCTATCCATTGCGAATCTGTGTCTAACATAACGGGTCGCTGTGAGATTTTATGCGCTATATTTATGATATTATCTTTTCTTACTTTTGTTGGCCTCTCATCAAAAATGCGCTATCCATTGTCCCTTCTGCTTATCATAATGGCAACGTTATCAAAAGAAATGGGTTTCACAGCCACTGGAATTCTCGCAGTGTTTCTGATTTGCCAAGAAATTGAACATGTCAAAATGACTACAAAGCGATGTCTGACGGTCACAAACATCTTTCATTTGCGAAAGAGTTTCGCTGTCAAATTTTCATTACTGGTAATACTGAGTGGATTGTTACTTGTATGTCGCTTGCTGGTTCAATATTCTCCACCCAGGTATACATCCTGGCAAAATCCAGCCGGATTTCATCCAAATCGCACAATACGTACAATGTCACTTGCGCATTTGGTTGTCAAGCATTTGCATTTATTGATATTTCCATATATTCTCTGTCCTGATTATTCCAATATAGCTGTGCCGTTGGTAGAATCGATAATGGATCAACGCATGTTTTCGGTGTTTTGGACGGGATTACTTTTGTTAACCTTGGCCACATTTACAATCCGCCGAACAATCAGAGGTAATACCGACGCATCTCCTCTTTTACTAAGCCTATCATGGCTCCTCCTGCCATTTGTTCCATCATCGAACATATTCTTTCCAGTTGGATTTACAATAGCCGAACGAATTCTTTATTCGCCGTCGATTGGTCAATGTCTACTTTTTGGTTTGTGTGTCAATGAGTTCAGTTCCTGGACAGACACACTTGAAAAGTCAATAAGAAGTCGAATGAAAACTTTGGGCAAAACCAGTCTAGTAATGTTGATGGCAGCCATGTTCATGAGAACTTTTATGCGTGATATCGACTGGAATCGTAACGAATATTTGTGGAAGTCTTCTCTTAAAGCATGTCCATCGAATGTTGTTTATATGGCAAATTTAGGCGAGACTTGGATAAGACAAGGTCGGATTCATGAAGCTGAGCCACTCCTACGGAAATCGCTGGAGATTTTAAGGCCAAACATTCATTATAAAAGGGTGAAACGGCTAATATATCTTTACACAAGAATGTCACGTTACGATGAGGCCTTATATGTGTGCAAATATTTTGCACAAGAAGATGTTTCACGTGCAATGAAATGCAAGATTGATGTTGAAATGAAGCGCAAGAATTATAAGGAAGCTGAACGACAACTAAAGGTACTTATGAAGAGAGTGAACAAACAAAAAAGTTTGCATCTAGAACTGCATTTGATGTACTTAACTTGTGCCTCGAACAGATTATTTTCAACCAAAAACGTGAAAACTGTAGTTGAAAAAGTGAAAACATTGCAAAAACTTTTATTAAATATTTCAGCACCTCCTGAAATAGAGGCCCAAATGCACATTCAACAAGCAAATTTGTACAATTTTCTTGGTAATAAACATGGAATGAAACAGGAGCTACATAATGCATTGAATGTTGATAGCCGTAATATCAAGACATTTGTAGAAGTATTGTGGTTTTGTAAGACGAGGCATTATTTTGATTTGTTAAAAGAATTTGTGGAATTGTTTAATTTATATTTTCCTTCTAGCACAAATGCGTTTTCCGAAAACTCGATGGTTGACATTTGTAATAACTTTTGTGTGTGCCGAGTAAGACAATGGAATATTTCGGTGACGAGGACATCTGGTGCTCACAAGAAACATTTCACTTTTTATTGAAACTCAATCATTTGGAAACTCAACCCATTCACGGGCTCTAACATTAAGCAGCCTGATAAACAAAATCGTGGAACTCAGCTAGTGATTGCTGTATCAGTGTTCTTTGTGATTCCTGTTAAAAAATGATGGAATGGCAATAACATGTATTGCTTAATTATGATAGTTATATTCAAAATAGGGACCTGCGAATCGACTAATTTTGAGTCGTATCGAATTTTGAAATGTATTATAACCATGTAATGCACTACCAATTTTATTACATCTTTTCCTCACTAAGAAGGCTGAGTGCTCTCAAAATAATTATGATGCAATAAAAAATCTTTACTGACGATGCTATGACCGTTTGAGTTTTGCTTCCTTTCGTTAACTGTTTTTAGTAAGAGGTCCAATTTGAAGGGATGTAGTAGATTTTCAATTTATTGTCTCAGTCGTGTAGCAGGCCTAAAAGTTTCTGATAGGAGACAGTCTGAGAAATCTGTCTTATGTCCTTTGTAAGATACAACCTTGATTAGGAGTTTTCTAAGACGTATATATATATATATATATATATATATATATATATATATGGTAAAATCCAGAAATTTTAATGTTTTTTGGAGTGATTCTTGTCTTTTGCATTTTATGGCCAAGATGTAGGTCTATTGTCAATGTTCATCACACCATTCGATTGGTCTTCGTCTGCTCTAACCAAATATGTCTATAACTTTAAGTTTCATGTAAGATTTTTGACTTAAAAATTCATTTGAAATTCAAAAACACCTCATTTTTGCATGTCCACACGAAAAACACATTTTTTAGATTGCTGTATAACAAAGAAAAGAAGCATATATTTAGGCGGACTTTGGCTCAAGGAATCCCTGATGCCCATGAATAAAAGAAATATCAAGAGTTGAGAAATCAAACTCATTGAAATTGGAGTAGATCGATGTATTTAGCTGTCCACAACTTTTTCCGTCATCACATCGACGCCTCCAAATTTTGATTTACTGCATCAATTCAAACGAAACTGTACATGTAGACTGCTTAATTGATAATCAATAGTCGCTTAACTAATGCTCATTGATTTTATACTATTTTTCTTGAAAAATTCCATCTTTTCTCTTATAAAGTGACCACAATTTGTCATCACATCGACGGCTACTTATTGTGATCTCCTAACCAGAAGAAATGTCCAATGGATCTAATTTTTTCATGATAAATAGCCTGCCCTAAGACTACCATAATGGCATAAGTGGATTTGTCATTCGACCTTTTGACTTTGCTCTATGCTTCAAAAATAGCACAAACTGTCATCATATCGACGACGTCAATATTATGATTTTCAGCGTCGATGTGATGATGGAAATTTAAGTCGCCCTTTAATCTACACTGCTGGTCGTGATATCCTTGGACGATACTTGATGTACCAACGACACAAATGTCTATGAGTGCACCGACTGGAAAAGTAAGGCGCCGATTGCCCTGTTTCTACATCTACACCATGCAAACAGTTCCTATGCATCAATCGAGTATTGTTTAAGTTTCCCTCTTTTTATCATTCAATCAACGAGTCGCTTCTTTCAAGGAAGAAATGACAAAAGAAGGAATCGAATTATTGATCACAAACTCTTATGATTTTTTACAGATAATCTATATGAGGTATCAGGGTCTGAGAATACAGGGCAATCGGAGCCTTACTTTTAAAATGTTCGTATATAGTTTTCAACACCAGCTACCATGACAGTTGCTGATTTCTCCTGTGCTTTCGGTTATCCTCATATTGTTGCATTCGACTTTTTAAGTTGGCTGCCTAATTATTTGAAATACATATGTAGCTGATATCTATATAAAGGTCGATATTTTTTAAAAATTATCACATAGCCTATTTCAAGTCTAGACCATAGGAATCTCTTCAAGCATGCAAGTAGGCCTGGACCATTTGGTCCAAGATTGAGCTAATTTTATCAAATCTCCATTGAAATTTGATGAAGAACAAACAAAACATAAGTCATGATAATTCCAATACCCTGCGAATATCTTTTTCATGCTGCACTCAAATGCCATAGACCTAGTGATAGATTTTTTCAATATAAGGCATGACAGTGAGCTTCAGCTTGCGCATTGTACATTATGGCGTACTATGCTGATGAATAGTATCTATGATTATTTATTTCTTTTGTGTATCTGTTATCCTACATATACATGCACATGTCTTCCGTGTCTGTTTTTGGAGAGGCCTAGACCTTTTATGGAAGCAGATGTCTCATCAAGCACACTTAAATTCAAGTCTTTATTGATTCTGTATCATCACATCATTTTAAAAAATGTTAACAGTTTTGAAGGCAGCTTTGATTAGTTTTGTACGTTTAATGATGTGTAGGCCTATCACGACTTCGTCTTATAAAGCAATTACGCTAAAAACGATCCATAAGATATAGGCTACTAAGACAAACCCTGAACAAAACTTAAGATCCAACTGTAAAGCAACCGAAAATTTCTGCGAACAACCCTAACTGCATGTAGGCCTATATTTTATAAACTAATAACCCAAAACTCTTTCTCATTCTAAATTAATTTTCGTGTAAACCGCATGATAAGAAGGTAGCAATTCGAAGCCGATGTGGCCTAAATGGATCCCACCTATAGACTATCCTAGTCATAGCACTTATTCATGGATATCCATGCTCATCCTAAACTAAAACTTGTATGAACCCACAACTTTAAAACTCAAACTTCAAAAATTGTAACTGTCAGAAGAATCTCATGTAGTCTACCGGTACGACAACTTCCTTAGATTTTATGAATAAAAGTAATTGGATATGCAATACAAATTCATTATCAAGCATAAATACATGCATGCATGCCAGCATAAATCTACATAAGAGATGAGACCAGTGTAGCCAGTTGTCTCCTTTGGCATTCATTATTTGAATTTTTTTTTCATTGTAATTAATTATTTCAAGTAGCCCTATCTAGGCCTACTCTAATTCATGACGCTGTAATGTGAATACAAGAGAATAACCATAAAGTTTGCGAGTTAGTACATTCACGATGATTTCAGCTATTAACTCTTGTCATAGAATCAGGATATTATAGCTAGAAAACAGCTCAAAATAGCTCAAAACAGTTTCGAAATTTGAATTTGGAATCGTGTCTATTGCAGGCTATTCAAGCCTACTTACATCGCTCCATAGGTCTAGATAGTCAGCTTTTGAATTCATCGTGGATATTGCGAGATTTCAAATTGTGAGTACATGTCCTCAGCATAACTATTGTAGTAAGAAAATAAATGAAACTTATTTGATTTAACTTTCGGTCATTACCGACGCATGCAGCGTCATCGCATCGACGCCCTCATATCAGAAACTCGGCTACAGATCTCTTAATAGCAACTAGATTGTGGTTTGGCACACATAATCTATCCTAAATAACCAAATACAACTGTCAGGAGCAAAAGAAATTAAATTTTCGAGAATTTTTTTGAGTGGACAAAAAAGAGGACCACTTTTGGTGGATTTTACCACATGCGAGTATGGGCCAATTGCAAAAATCGAGACTATGTACCATTCCTCTGTCATTGCAAAAATCGACCGAGCTCGAAAACATGTTCTGAGAAGCATCTCACGTACTATGGTTACTTCTACTAAATATTGTGTTGCAAGCGACTTTTTTAGCCGCCTTCAGTGAGAATTCAACAAAACAAGCTTATTAAAATTGCACATTCAAGTAGACCTACATGTATATGAATCTGACGAACGGGAAGAGACTAAATCTAAAGAAAGATTAGAAGCATAAATCGAATCGCGAGAGGCTTCGCAGGTCCTGAATTCAAAGGAATCAAAAAATAAAACTTGCAATATTGGATTAACATTAAGGAATAGTCAATGTTCTGCGGCTATAATTGACCACAAAATAGATCCCCGTAAATTATAGGTTCACAGTAGATACCTACATGTATATAGCTTAATAACTGCAGTGCGTTCCATAAGAAACGGATCATCCCCTAACTTGCCTTAAAAAGAATATTTCCTTGAGTAGGCTAATACGGTTCATTAACCGTTCGCCTAATCCAGTGGATCCCACACTTGTGTAGTAACATTCCCTCCTTCGATTTAGAAAAACCTAATTCTCCACTGTTCAGTTTAGAAAGAAGTTTATGCATTTTATATAACATTCATTCTACAACTCAGTGTATATATTTCAAACAGATATTCATGTGCAATGAAAATATGCAAGCCAATTGCAGAGGACCGCTTTTCTGTCAATGGGAAGGATGATGTTGCTTAGGTTTTACGAGTTCATCAATACGCGGTTGAGTGCGGAGGCCACAGCAACGTGAGCGTCGGCTTCGACAGACAATATTTATTTTCCATGATACAAGTTTGACTGAATGCGGATTCACACTGAAGTACTGAAAAGCAGCTAAGGCTAATTTCCGAAACTGATTCAGTCGGCGAATCCAGAAATCTGGAAGGGCTATTCTGTCTCAAGCGACGAATTTTCCTTCATAACGATTACCTCTTCCTTCATAACTTTCATTAGCTGTGAGTCGACGAGCAGTTAATTTTCAAACATTTCGATACTGCCGTGAAAGGTAAAATAGATTGTAAATTACTTCCTAGGTATAGGCTACTCGATTTTTTGACATCAGCTGTAACGTTGATCTCCCTCAAGAAATAGCACTAGGGAAGAATTTCCCCAATTTGGGAACCACAGGCCTAATCGAGTCGCACTGACAGCAACCAAGGATTAGTTTTGCCTGAATTCCTCAAGTCAATTCCTTCTTGAGGACAGCACCGCGTTCTATTAGACTTAGGCCTACCGTGCCATGACAAACTGGCACTCCCTTTAATCTTGTTATTTGATTTTGAATGACACCATTATGCATTAAAGTCTATAAAGAACCGATTATAGGCTCACGATGTCAATAGTTATTCGGAAAAAAGCCTTGTCATAAGCTCAGAATCCAAGGCTCCCAGCCTATTGACATATATTATCATGGACCAATAGGAACACAATGTAAAGACATTGTATTACAAGCTCAAAAAAGTGTGAATAAATTGATGGAATTAAAGTCTGCGTAATTTACTATAGCTGTGCAAATATCTACTTTGAATCATTTATCAGTCACCACTGTCTACTTACAATCATACCAACTGTCAACGTGTGGCTAGCTGACCCTTCTACCATTCAAACTTATTCAGCAAGATTCTTTTAACCATCAAAACTTTTCTCTCACTAGTGCTCCTCTCACACTTGATTTTTGACGTCATATAAGCACAGATAAAAATATCTAATTCACTACATACGAAGAAAAACGACATCAATTATATGCAGGAATATTTCTTAATCATTAGTAGAAACAAGTATAAATTTTCAGACAACACAATGCAGAAATACAAATAATAAAAATAACCGGACAAAACAATCAAAGTATAAACCAATGGGTCAGTAAAAACTACAAACGACATTAAATATTTTCAAGTAGGTAAGGGTAATGAAGCAAACGCATATTCAGGTTGTAAGAAACTAAGCTTATCCACAGAAGAAATTCTAATGTAAGATGGATGATCCATGAATCATAGCTATCAAGCGAAAAGAACAATCATCTTAGAAAAATGATAATTAAAACAATTCGAGGACAAGAATAATTTGTGGAATGCCTGGTTCCATGAATTGTTACACTGATTTAATTCCAGATACTAACAAAGAATCCGTGATAGGGTCAAGAAATCGAACATGTTATTTTTATAAGATTTAAAGAATGAAAAGTCGTTGAGATTTAACGAGTCATGAGTTTTGAAGATGATTGATTGCACTTGAATCTATACATCCACTCACTCACAGATCCACTGCAAAAGTGCGCACCAAGAAGAAGGTAATTGTTCAGATTTTCACAGCTACCTATACCTTATAGTAGACAGCGGCGATTTTAAGTCTTCGTTTCGATCGACTGTTGATTCTCCTCTAGGTTGAAATATCGACCTTTCTTTAACTATGCGAGGAATCTCAGAACAGTGTTGCGAAAATTTTGAATGTTGTGAGTCTGATATCTGAGCCCGGGATCTCATTTATGATAATATCTTATCTGAAGATTCAATCTATCAATTTTTATCTCTTCGATTAATTTTGGTAAGCAATGCACCAGCACATGTTGGACTATATACAACTAATTCTTGTAAAACTGAAAAGATACAGAGACGTTGCCACTTGTCATCTGCGACAAATATTTTCAATGTGCGAATTTTACAAATCTCTGTGTCGAACATAAACAATTAGCTAGCAAACAAGTAATTTGTTTAATGACCTTAGTCCAACATATTTTGAAAATTGTGATTCAAAACTCGTCATGCCAATAATTCATACGAACGTCTTGTGGTTTCTTTACCTTTTTGTGTAAGTAATCGTAGTATTGCAATCATTGACTTATGAGTGCTAATTTGTTAATGTCTAAATTTTTACTTGGTGCAATCGCCGCAGCCTATTAATAGCGATCAGAGCATGGATATAAAGAATTAAGCAACGTTATAAGATCTGATCAAATGATAATCGCTGTGAAGGTCTGATGCGAACAATAGCCGTCTTCGACATCAAAACGACGAGTTCTTGATAGTGTAACCAGGATTTTCATTTCAGTGTTAGCAGGAAAGCATTCATTTGCTTGGCACAGAGTGGGAAATGATTTTCATGGCACATCATTCGACCGAATCCTCCTCAGCTAGAGGTTCAGGAGTGCGAATGGATATCGAATCACCATAGCCATCTTCTTCTAGCCATTGACTTTCTTCGTCTTCTGGAAGATTGTCGGGAAAATCAGCTTCAGTCAACTGATCGGAAGCTTCTGAGCGTGCCGACCGCGCAGAACGCACACGTCTGATCTGACGCTGTAGTTGCAACTTATTTGTGAAGAAGAGACGTTTCCAGCCGAAAGATTCTCCTAATTCCTCCACATCAAGCGTTAGTTGAGAAGGACTGGCACGACAGTAGAAAATTTTCCATAATTGATTGTCATTACAGATCTGTAAAGGAAAACCAATTCATCAGCTTCATAGGAAAATGTAAAATATTCGATTGTTGAAGATGGTTGATAGTGGAAAAATTCAGTTGGTGGAACCATAATCTGGCAATATTCAAAAAAGAAAAAATTACGACCCAGGCAGGACTCGAACCTGCAATCTTCTGATTCGAAGTCAGACGCCTTATCCATTAGGCCACTGGTCCCACACTCAGTTTACCCAAGTTACTCAATCAATTACACTGCTCTTTGCATGTCATCATGTGGGTTTATGACTATCAATTCATTCATGTGCAATTAATTACGATTTGCGATCTATTTATACACACTCTCCTGAATTATCGAAGTATGTCAGAGAAATCACAATAAAGTTCCAACTGTCATTATGATGTAAACTTCACTCTGCATACCGTTGGAGATATGCAGGCTTATGAATAGCTGATAACCATTCAGCCGCATACAATGAAGTCAGAATATAGTCCGGCAGCCAGAACGAATTTCTGCAGGGAACGAGGCCGAAAGTGAGACTTTCACAGAATGATGTACACCTTTTGCCTACTGCGAATTCGCGCGTCTGCCGAGTTCTAGTGAGTTCCTCTTAATGTCAGACAGGATCAAAGAAAAACACATGTAAATCCAATGGGACGCAGATTGCATTTTTTGGTTAAAATGAAATTTTCTATGTTTTCTCTGATTAAACGAAAAGTACTAAGCCCAGAAATGAATTAAGGAATGTCTTCAGGTCATTACCTATGATGTGCATGTGCTGTTATCTTGCATCTGATCGGCAAAGTATGTGAGAATGTGGTTGAATGTGGATAAAGTTGCTCACAATGTTTGTGTTTGCCGACATTAAGAGGCTCGCCAAATCTAAATGTGTTTATCTTTATAGGCAGGAGTGCATGAACATGAAAGGAAATGGCCTGAAGACAGCCCATGTCAAAAATTATGACTCCGGGCTTAGTACTTTTCGTTTAATCAGAGAAAACATAGAAAATTTCATTTTAACCAAAAAATGCAATCTGCGTCCCATTGGATTTACATGTGTTTTTCTTCGATCCTGTCTGACAAGAAGAGGAACTCACTAGAACTCGGCAGACGCGCTAATTCGCAGTAGGCATAGAGTGTAGATCATTCTGTGAAAGTCTCACTTTCGGCCTCGTTCCCTGCAGAAATTCGTTCTGGCTGCCGGACTAATAGTGTTTCAAGGAACAATGTTAGCAAGTTCTGTTTGATACGATTCTGTCTATCTCCCCAAAACTGAATCTTAGTTCATTCAATAAGAATGTTATTCTCATACGATGATGAAAATCATCCCATCAGTCATTTATAATGAGGACTGATGGCGTTCTCGAATCCGCAAGTGTACAGACCGTTCATAGTTGTAAGAAAGGAAGTTTAGGAAATGGGCTGTGTGTATTGATGCAAAATATTGATGTACTGCTTTGCTTGCATCCGATAAACATGTCTTTGACCACCGGTCAACATCATCAGGGAGATTTCATAGTAGAGGTCGTTTGACTATATTGATTTTTAATCTTTAATTGTGATGTCATTTCACTTCAAGATTGACAATATACGCGATGAGAATTTTGCCTGAACCGCCATCCTTTCCGGAAATTCCACATTAAAATGGGGGTTTACCGACACCTCTGAACTCTCGTCACTGCATTAAGGAGCCATCTACATACCACAGGAGCAATAAGCTGTACAGAATTATAAAATAAGAGCAGGAAAATAAATCAAACAAAATTGATAAGTCTCAGAAGTCATAGATTCATTGTAGCAATTCGCTTAAATAAGAGCTATAGCTTTATCTATAGACTGATGAAAGTGTAAGCACCGCATAACACATTCAATGCTTATACACTTTACAGCAATCAGCAGACGACAGCCTCACAAATTTTCACAAAGTATAGACTAGCAATATGCAGGGAGGCTAACGATTTCCGATTTCCATTTTGCATGATTTTTGAAGGATTGTGAAATACTCCCTCTTCACCGAGTTCCATACAATTGCAATCAATTAGTACTTCCAAAAGACCAATCTCGGGACGAATTTTTATTAAGTTGCAACTTAATAAAAATTCGTCCCGAGATTGGTCTTTTGGAAGTACTAATTGATTTTGAAGGATTTGTAAGAAATTTGCATGATCATGTAGTAATCATTTATTAAGCACTTCAGTTGATTGACAGTTCCAATAACTGATTTCTAGTGTTGTTACAACTTTTTTAAGGAATGCATAATTATCAATACTTGAACTTGTCGCACGTGGCGAATGAAGAAGACGTAGCTGGCACAACAAGTTATCAATTTATATTGATTTCTGTAGCATAACTTGCCACAACGACAAATTCTTGATTCAAGCAAAAACAAAGAAATTAACAATCTTTGGCAGATTGACATGTGTGCATTGAATTATTATCTGAGATGCTCAAACATCAAAAAGGGATAACGTCGCCATTTTCATCATCGAACGTTTTCGACCAAATGCCACCGGTCAAGACCATGAACAGGTTTAAGTTGTCAATTCATTCTATTGCTAGATATCCAGGACTTTATACACTTTATTTCATCTATGTTGTTCTACGTGCTATGAAACTAATGTACATACAATATGTTGAGTGAAAATTGTGTAGAAATCAAAAATGAAAAAAACTAAACCATTTCGTGATCATGAGTCATGACCAGCCCAGCGGTGCTTGCTGGTCGAAAATGTTAGATGATGAAAATTACGAAGTTTCCCTTACAATAATGGGTTCGGCATCCTGCAAAAAAATAATCTTTGGCAGTTACTAGAGTACAGAAGAGCATTTGCATCAAATTTTCACTTCTGGAGTTCATTTATTTCTGAATCCACTTGGTCGAGAAGAAGGCGTAGCCGCTTTCTTTCGGTTTCCTTTTCGGCCAACTGTACTTCTTTCTTTCTTTTCTCTTGTCGCTGTCCTTGAAGTTCCATGGAAGTTGATACTTTGAGTTGTACCATCTTGACCACAGCAGACGCATGAAGGTCAATTAATGAATCAGTGATTGCATGTTAATGATTGAAGGAAGTGATTTATATGATGAAAGGTATTGTCCAAAATATCTCAGTTAGCTGTCAAGACGAAATAAACTTACTTAGCTACAGCTGCCGCCTAGGAATTGTTTAATATAGTTGAGATCGCAGGTACATTGATATTTGTATCAGAGCCATGAAACACCAAATCAGTACAACAAGCATTATAATTCCCAGAGATAGATCATTTAAAAATACTACTTCTTTTGACTAAGGTGACTTTCTGCAGGAACGATTACCATTTTGCAGAACTTTTGCATGATTTTTGCAGGTCTACCCATTTTTCAGGACTTTTCCATGTTTTCAGGTTTTTGCATGATGTTAGCCACCCTGAATATGTGAAAGTTTTCATGACATATACAACAATACCAATGAAAACACAAGATCACGTTGCCAATATATAGATGCAAGCAGCAGCTAAGTTGCAGAGAATAAAATGTAGCTGATCAACTTCGAAGCAATTATTGTTATCACATTGCAAAGGCTCCGAACGATTTTCGATTTTTCTTCTTGAAAGTCTTTCACAAATTCGGACAATGACATTCACTACATCATAGGAACAAAGTCTCTTCAAGTGTACTTGCAAAATTACCAATTTGTTTTACTGTAACATATTCACTGTTCACTTTCAGCCTAAAGCACTTTGTGGCGATGTCTTTGTTAATCATCAAGAGCAATTCGTAAATGTTAATCGGTTGTCTTTCACGCAATTGGTTTAACCGTTCAATAAAAGACAGAACATATTTACTTCCATATCCACCTCTGTAGCTATAGCGACCTGGTGGAGTTGCGAATGCAATAATGCAGTTCCGGGGCATATCAGATACCAAACGATTGAGACTTGGATGGAAATAATTTGATGTTTGTGAGACATCACTCACCGCCTCATCATCGGCAAGTTGTTGATTACATTCGGCACCAGGCACATTCAGATCACTTTCAAGTCTGACTCCGAAATCACACGTTTCCCCTCGACACGCTTGTATGAGGAATATTTTCGGGCATTCAACATGAGAGAAGTATTTCAAGACTTCAGAAATAGATATTTCTCCGTCTCTCGTACATAACATACCATTTGTTGTTTTATCGCAGAAATAACCGTGAGTGCCGATGTAAATGAAGGTATATTTGGAGTCTAAATGACTCGATTGTGAGAATTCCTTCAATTTTGATTTGAATTCGTCTGTAGTCAGGTCGACGTGAGTCTCCTCAATGGTGCAGAAGCCTCTCAGGCACTCTCCTAACTGCGGTAAATCCATTTCTGATCCTTCTCGAAGACGTCTTTCTATAGAATCATTGAAGTCCCTGAAGTTAAAAAGTATTGCCTTTCCTTTCATGGATGACTATTGAAGGATCTGAACACACAACGATAAGAAATTTAGGACGATTGTTAGTGTTAAGGATAGTGGAAATAGCAATGCAATGAATCAGGATGCACACAAGCTACGACCTTGTTGCAGTAAGCATACAGTATGATTTCTGTGCAGCTATAGACAAATGTGGGTTCTAGATAATGACACGACAGACTCCATGTGAACAAAGTCCGGCTGTTATCGGGACAGAAGGATTATCATTCAGTCGCAGACATTCATGGAATTCTTGATAATGACATGACCATGATACAGTGCAGCTGTTATCGCTAAGGATAACACAGCGTGTACAATAAAACATCATTTTCTAATCATTGCCGTAATGATTCTATTTTACAGTTCACGGAGGCTAGTTCATTCGTGAATTCAGGCAATTAATGGTCTGAAAGTGTCTTGGCGACACTGCGACCTAGAATTAAGGAACTCATCTCACAGAAACTTGCAGAGGCTTTCAACGATTTTCTCCGTAAAATGCGCTGAGATCAGTTGTTGAGTCAGGCGCAAACTTTTGCTGTCGGTGAAAATAACACTATCTTCACATAGATAACTCCATCCAGTGACAAAACGTGAAGGATCGGCATGTTTCATATTGATCAACAAAATATTGTATGTTGATAGAGTTGGTTGATGTAGAAGCTACTACTGTGTTAAATTTCCCATCGGCAATCTCATAATTTAGAGATTCAAATTGGAAGCAAATACCATGCAAAACTTCACCGCGATTTGTTTTACTTTCTTCTGTGTTCAGCTAGATTCCACGACATCGCCCAGGGCCAAGCAAAATCATCAAGCCACAGTTCCAAGACATCAAGCAAAGTCATGGGATCCCCAAGGGCTGAGATTTCCAAGTGTGCATCTCAGAACTATTCCAGAGGCCCTGGAATCATCTTTAACGTCAACATGCAGAAATACTTTGCAGATGCTATGGGTATCAGGTTCTTAGATTCGCGTGTTAAACTATCGTACATTAGACGTGGAGTGCACTCTCTTGTACCAATGGCGTCTAAGTAACTCTCAAATTTTAAGTATCTTTGAGAATCGCTTCTTACATCGTTATTTTGTTTATTTATTGATTTGTTCCCAATGGAGTCCACTGATGCACCAAAGCACAACCTGAAAATGCGCATGGGTCATACAAAATGAATGACGCCATTCACGTCATTATTTCTCTCTAGACTAGATGCAGTTCAAAGTAGCTTTCTTTCAGCGGGTAATGAACGTGTTTGAAACTAAAAACACAGGTCTACGTAAATTAATTCAATTTTTCAATTTTCGGAAATGACAATCACAAGGAAGTATGCGTTTGTTAGCACTTCACTTCTCATTTGCTGCAATGACATGATAATTATGAAGATACTTTTGCATGCATATTGATTATATTCTGCAGATGGTACGAAAATGTGGAAAATTGTTTTTGAAGACAAATCAGAGGTTCTACAGTAGAATGTCTACTGTTGCAACAGTGGGCTCTAAAGTACACTACCGGGTACAATAAATAACTACATGTAAATTACTAGCTTAACATCTCACAACTTAATTCAAATTGTTTCAGATTTCACGATCATTTCAAAAAATATCTAGCTAAGTAATCAATTTCCTTCATGTCGAGCACTATGCCTGACAATTGATTTGACAGCATTACTTCCAATAATCGCCTACCCTCAAAGAATCACCTATTTAATTGTATTCAATTAATAGTCATTCAGTATTTGATAACCGCCCATCCAAGTCTCTAAGTCAAATATCGTCCAATCCATTCAGCTACGAAGGCTTTCTAAGGTTTGCCACATATCAAGTGCCACTGAGAAAGTACTGAAGCAGGTTCGAATGGATGCAATAATTATTCCATCTATGGCTGTGCTGGGTCAATCCAGGCTCTTGACGTTTTGTTCAACGAGTGCTTCAAGACGAATGTGCGAAGAGAATATGAAAATTTCATGACCCTAAACAGCAGCAAACACAAGTTTCCGAAGCATTCCTTCTCAACTGTCTCTGGCTGTTTTTCACAAAGTTGGGAACTAGGATTCAGCCTAGGGTTTACAATCTCGAGCCGTTTTCTTAATCCCGGGATTTTCGAGACTGGCTAATCGCAATCCCGGGATCCCGGGATCTCGATCGAGATTTATATATACTGCATATGTTTTTAATCATTAAGTTTCTAGACATATTTAAAAAGACGATACGTGCTTGTAAAAATTTATATCTTTCAACGTGAACTAAACAAACATCTACAGTAGGTAAAACTAGTCAACTCGTAAAAAATATTGGCGAAGTAAGGTAAGACACTGAATTGTGTTATTACTCATTCTCGACCGTAATTTCGTTAAGAACAAACCGGCCGCCGAGAATGCCCTTTCGGATTCTACCGATGTTGGAGGTATCGATTCCAGGACTTGTTTCACTCACTTGAGGATCATTCCTGTGTCTCGAGATAGACTGAATTGTTGCAGTTCCATCCTAACCAACGATTCGAGAGAATCATTCCTTGCAGGAGGAGACTTTTCCAATACTAGCAGACTTCTCGCAAGCATCTCACAAAAGTCGTCATTTAAAATTTTAGTCGTTATTTTAAATCGTTGTGATTTGTCTTTCAGCTATCAATTTACGAAGTATTTTCAGTTTACAGAAGCAATACTAGTAGCAGTGTCACAACACTGCTTATTAAGCGTCTGAACGGTTTGTGTCACGGCATTGATTTAGCCCAGATTTCGCGCTGCTCCTCGGCACTAATGTCACGACACTAGTGTCATCGTGTGAACGAGGCTTAACCAGCTGGCTCGGCAAATACAGCACATTGGCAAATTTATCAAACTTGGAACATAAAAAATTTAGATGCATTTTCAAAAAAGCCATTGACTCTCTTAACTATGTCACTTAGAAGGAACTAAGGGCCAATCTTTCAAATATCTCGAAATACCTCGAGATCTCGAAGACGTAATCCCGGGATTTTTAATCTCGGAAATAGGGTCGAGATCCCGGGATCCGAGATCCCGGGATTGTAAACCCTAATTCAGCCACCGTGGAGCAAATTGCTAAATCAATGAAGCAATGTGAGTGAGGTTTCCTTGAAAGCAGATGGAACAGATCCAGCTGAGAACAAGATATGCTACAGCTGCTATAAAAAGAAAATAAGTTATCACCATCTGTGACCTTAATGATACTTGCATTGACGATAGTAGTAACCCCATCCCAGACGCAAGGACAGTGCGGTGCAGTGATAAGTCATCATGCTGACTCAGCCCCCCCTCTGGCAGGAAGGTGAGGGAGAGGGTGAAGGATGTGATGGGGGAATGGGTCCGTGAGGAGAAAACGGGTCCCTACCCCCCCCCTCTGGAAGGAAGGCAGGAGTTTTCCAGCTAGGAGTGGAATCTCGGAAGGGAGAAGGGGTGGAGTGGTAGAGTTGAAGAAGTCAGGTGTTGGAGAGTTTGGGATGAGAAAGGCTGGAATTCGTCATGAAGGAGGGTTTGGATTGGAAAGTGGAGTTCAGATGTGGAATCTACGTGAAATTTTGGGTTGGGAAGGATGGAAGGAGGAGTGATGAGGCAAGGGGTGGAATCTTTGAAAACGTCAGAGTTGGAAAAGGCTGGTGTTGGATGTTTTGGGATGAGAAAGTCCATGTTTCGGGCAGAAGGAGTGCTCGGATGGGAAAATGGAGTGCAGATTCGGAGTCTACGTGAAATTTTGGGTTAGGAAGGATGTTTCCAGCAAAATCGGAGAGAAAAAGTTCTGACCCCCCCCCCCTCCTGCCAAACTTCCAACTTTGGTGTTAGACATCGTAGAAAGTCGTGCAATAGCTCATTTGAAAGCTGAGAATGAGAAAAATGCAGTGGAAAGCTCAGTTTGGACTAATTTTCTTGGCTTGAGGGAGGAAAATGGCAGGAAAACGTCAGAGTTGGAAAAGTCAGGTGTTGGAGGTTTTGGGATGAGAAAGTCCATGTTTCGGGCAGAAGGAGGTCTCGGATGGGAAAACGGAGTGCAAATTCGGACGTTTTGGTCAATGTTGGGTCTAGGAACTTCTTCCCAACTCAATCGGAGAGAAAAAGTTCTGACCCCCCCTTGCCAAACTTCCAACTTTGGTTGTAGACATCGTAGAAAGTCGTGCAATAGCTCATTTGAAAGCTGGGAGTGAGACAAATTCAGTGGAAAACATGGCTTGTTCGTATCTGCCTTCGTTTAGAGGTGAGACGTTATTGAAAATTTGGGACATTGACGAAAAAACGACAGAGTTAGAATGTTTATGAAAATCGCTCTAGCGGGTGAAGCAAGCCTCGGACGGGAAAACAGAGACCAGATTTGGAATCAGCGTGCCATGTTACACCTGAATGTCATTCATGCTATGTCTCCGAAGTGAAAGGAAGAAAGATGACAGAAGCAGTAAAGTTTACGAATGAATTTTGTTCACTACGTTTTCATCGACAAAGTCTTCGTGGTGTGATTAGGGACTACATCATCTCCTTTCATCATGAAAAGGCAGACTTAGAATTTGCTATCGCTAAAGGTTACTTCGTTTTCCAACAGCTCATGGACAGTTTGATGAATAAAGATGTGAAAGGACGATTAGTTGCAGAGATTGAATTTGAGAAAGTGACTGATGAACATGCAGGTGAACGTGTAGTGTTTCATTTTGCATCCTATTCTGCAGAGACGATACATGATCCCAAAGATTTCTATCAGCGACACATGGCAAAAATTGCATCTCGACTAGATTCATTTCATGAGCATGGATCCAACTTGCTCTTATGTCGCATAAAACACATTCATATTCAACTCAATGTGCTAAACTAGATTTGACTACAAGATTTGGGAAAAGCATTCATGAGTCAGTCGTCCGCGTGCCTCCTTTTCCCTGCCGCAACGAAGTCAGGGGAGAAACGGAGGTCTCTGATTGGCTCACATAGTGTCAAATGTGGATTCGCAGGAGACTATAAAAGCAGACGTCTCCCCATTTTCTCTTCATTTCATTCTCTTGACTTGGAAAGCGTGTGTGACTTGCTGAAGCCATTCTCCCCTCTCAACTTTGTCTGATCAATCCTGTTTGCAAATTTACAAGTGAGTGTCATGACTGTCTGGCCTAAACCTTACCAGCATTTTAGAAGAGAGACGCAGGAGAGTGTGTGGCCGATGATTGTACAAGCTTATTTTGTTGAACCATCGCCACCACCGCCTCCACCACCTAGACGCTTTACGTTTAAGTCTTTTAGGGAATTGAAACTCAATTCGGGTCCTAAGCCCAAGACATTTAATTTACTGGACGATGACGAAGACTTAGACTTTGGTGATAAGCTTTAAATCCTGTGAACGCTCCAAAAGGTCCTCTTAAGGGCCACCTCATATGTCACTGCTAAGCTAACAATTTTCTTTTCTCTGATGATCATGAATGTACTTAGTGGTATTCTTTCGTTACAGACTGCCATGGCCATGAATCCTACTCCAACTGCTGCATCACTGAATCCTCAACATCTCGAGCTGTGGAATCCGAAAATTGAAAAGGTAATTCACGGCTATCCTACCTACAAACAACAAGTGCGCTACAACGGTGTTCGACTCTATCTTCAAACGCCGGCTGTATACTTACCAAAAGTGGATACGCAAGTAAATCGTTGCGGTCAAAACCTGAGTATCCCTATTGATAATTGGTTGCGTCAGCAGCTTGACATTTTAGAAGACGTTGTGAGGCAAAAGGCTCTTATTCCTACTGAACTATTACAGTTGTGGCCAGAAAAGAAAACTTCTTATTATAAACCATTGTATCGCGGCACTCGCTGCTATATTTTACAAAGCAAGTATTGTAAAGTCACTTCAGGAGTGACAGTTGAACAGTCAGTTGAAACAGAATTGTCATCGTTAGGTGCAGGCTTTTATTCCTTTCATATTGAGGTACCTGCTGTTTATGTGGGACCTCATCAATCTGACGGTAATTTGATTTCTCTCAATTTGCGCATTGCTCAAATTCATCATCAACCTGAGTTAACAGGACTTGATCACATTGAGAAAGTCATTGATTCTTGTGTCAAAGAGTGTCAAGAACCTGTCACTAAACTTAAAACGTCGCACATCAAAGAAAGATGGTGCTACCACCAAAGAGAAATCTTAAGTATTGTAATCAGTTAGTATGTAGTGAATGTGGAAAACGCGGCCTTGCGCGTTATGTTCAAATAAAACATTGTCATCATGTTGTATGTATCTTTTGTTATGTAAAGGACAGACATCCTTGTAAAGTTCCTGCTCAATGTATTATTTTGTAATGAAGTCTTTTTGATATTGTAGGTTGTCATCTTCATAGACAGTGAGGGAACACCCATGCAGGAATTGAGTGCTATTGCAATGAGAGAAAGTGATCAAACTGTTGTTAGTGTATATCATAGATTTGCCTACTGTCCTCCACACAAAGACGAATGGTCACGACGTCATGTGCATGGACTTGATCCTTCTATTTTGATTCATATTGGATTTGTAAATGAAACGTATTTGATAAGTGATTTCAAACGGTGGCTGTCAGGTTTTCATATTGTTAAAATATTAGGAAATGATTCTGAACGAGAAGCAACAACACTTCAGTTGCACATTGATAATTTATATTTACCATGTTGGGTAGATCGTGTAAGACAAGACTATCATATGCATTGTGATCAAAAGAAGTTTAGAGATGAAATGATTTTTGACATGGCAATATGTTTCGGTGAGAGACATCACCTGTACAGACCACCATCCCATTGTAATACTAGAAATAAAGCTACCTACATTGCAAAACTCTCTTCACGCTGGCATTGTAGTCTCTATGACGTTTATGAACTGTATCTATATTATTGTCAACAGCATGGGTCTATGTAAAACATGTTTTTACTCCTTGTGAATGAATGATGATCATTTTATGAAGTGTATTCTGTACTTGTGAATTTTGTCTGGTGTTGAATAAACTTACAGTGGAACATGATTGTTATTTCTGTTTTATTCATAGTGGAAGTCATTGAAGCAATGTGAAATCTATAGTTACAACGTTTATGATGGCGCATCGTACCTTAAGTAACCACATGTGTCATTTGACACTTGATCAACAAGGATTCGATGGATTTTTACAAGATTGGAAACTTACATTTAAAATGAAGATGAATGATATGAAAGTAGTGCTCACTGAAAGCCTTCCTCTCTTCAAAAGATTGATGGAGAGTTTACAACCTCAAGATGTAAAGGGTAGACTCGTTGCTTATATAGAGTTGAAAGATTTGCAAAAACCACTTCGTTTTGGATCTTATTGCACAGAATGGATTACTCTTAGTGATCAATTTTATGGTCGTCATATGGAGAAAATTATGGAGAGAATAGAAGAGACGTTGGAAGGAAATGTGTACGTTGTTAAACATATCATGATTCAACTGAGTGTGTTTACATCCACGACTTTGTTTGATGCGCGACACATTGTGTAGATGCAATAAAGATTTCTTTTCACTGAGTATTTTGTAATGGTGTATAGAGCAACATGAGTCATTGCGCTTTGTGCATTACTATCAGGCTCTTTGTTAGATAAATGAATGCGTCTTTGTTCGAGAAAAGGGGCGTGTCACAACATGAGTCATTGCGCTTTGTGCATTACTATCAGGCTCTTTGTTAGATAAATGAATGCGTCTTTGTTCGCTAGAAGGGGCGTGTCACTCAAGTCTTTGTGAGGACTAGAACGACTTTGTAAGAGGGAAGGTTTCCACCCACGCAGTCAAAAGTTCACGTGCGATAACTCTTTGTCACATAACAAAGACAGGGAAAACGAGAAAAGGGAAACGTATGTGATTGGAGCTAGGTCTGCTTATAAAACGGACGACTGAGCTCATGGCAATCATTTCCGTCCTTGCGCTAACCATGCAGTTGCTCGAAGCCATCAACTCCTCTGCTCTCGCACTGGGTACACTGAACTCCCTTACTTTAGCATCGGGTAAAAATGCTTTCAATCAAAAGATAACTCATCATGGAGAAGCCGTGACCATAAAAACTCCAAGTCATCGGATAGATTATCTAAAGGTTATGTCAACAAAGTATGGACTGGCCGTGTGTGTGCCGTTAGACTATTGGACACGGTTACAATTCAATACTCTTGAAACATTCCTGAAAGAAAATCTCACCATTCCCAAAGAAATTGTTCGACACAATGGGAAGCGGTCACAAGTTCCCATCATGGAAAGACGATACATGTATGTGCATATGGATAGACACTGTCTCATCATCCATGAAAAGGAGGGCAGCGAATTCGACTTACTCAATTGCAAACCACTCCCCATTTTGGGAAAAGGATTCTACTCCTTCGAAATTAAAATTCAAACCATCTACATGGGTCCGCGCAGGGACGGAAGGTTGTTTACGTTGAATCCCTATCTTGTCTCCATCACCTTTAAAAATGATGTCCATGTTGATGATGATCAACTACAGTAACACTCTCCACACACTGAGAACGCACCATCGGTCTTTATGAGACCACGGCCTAACGGCCACCGTATCAAGAAAGAAAATGTACACTCACCATGCCACACATGAACATGACTCTCTCTCCTTCTTTCTTAGGCATACCCTTCTTCACTCAGGTTTTAATCATGTGGAAATTATCAGCATGGCTCCATGTATCATGGAAAAGTCAGTGTGTTACATTTCATGATACGAAACGTCAACTTCAGATAACTCTAGAACGCTTTCATCTACGAAGGTTGCATCGCGCAATCCTATCCCACTCTTGCCGTGTCATTAACGTAGGAGACGGCATTGTATTTATTCGCATTCAAGAGATGATTCTACATAATGATCACTGCTACATTGTGATTCCAAAACCCTCATGGGAAAAGTATAAAAGGGAAGTTCACTCCATCCTCATGTCATTTGTGAGTCATGCTCCCCATCCGCATCATCAACGCCATGCGCGAAATGAATCTCAGAAGAGACATCGATTTAGAACAGTTGCATACCCATCTTCCCGATTCAGTCTATCATCGCGGTCGTCCGCAAATGTTGGTCATTCGCATGAGCAACGGTCGAAATCTTCAAATCTTTCGCTGCGGCAAAATCCAAGTCCTAGGAAACCTTTCTCATTTCGTGATGCAGTCCATGTGTTACGAAGTCGTCAAGAAAATGCGAACACTCATGCCTCATCTCCGCCTCAGTCCCCTGACATTGAAGAATATAGTAGTGTCTGTTCAATTGAAGATGTTAGTGAATCTAGCCAACATTAAAACCAGTAATCATTGTATATTTTATGAAACTGAACTCTTTCCTGCTGCTCTGATTCGGAAGTGGCATCCTGTACATATTGCAGTGTTTCACAACGGACATTGTATCATGACTGGTTTACGTGATATCAGTAAAGTAGCTGACATTGTTAAATCTTTAATGCGTTATCTGTATGAGTCACAGTTAATAGAATCGTGTTAATCACATGATGTGTTTTGAATGAGTCATCGCAATGAACTATCGCCCACACTCTTGTCAGTGAAAAGGTCATCAACAAGGTTCTTCGCTTTATGATGAGTCAGCGCTATTTATAGACATGAAATGATATCCATACACTTGTCGGTGAAAAGGTCACGCTGTCTGACGTGAGGCGCCATCGATGTTGAATGACACGCCCACACACGTGTCGGTGAAAAGGTTGAACAAGACTGATTAGATTCGTATGACTGGCGCCTTACCACCTCATGAGTCAGAGCTATTTATAGACATGAGTCAGCAAAGTGGTTGATGTTTCCTAAGCCGAAGAAATTGTCATGATGTTACATTCGTTGGTGAGGATGTTAACTTACAAACTCTAACATGGTTTTGACTTTATTTTATACTTTACCTATCTTGCAAATAGTGAAATACTTATGACTTCATTTTATATTTCACCTATCTTACAAACTGTACAAACAGTGAAATGATTTTAACATTAATTCAAACTTTACAATCATCAACTTTATTTCTAACTTTACAAACAGTGAAGTGATTCTGACTTCATTTATATTTCACCTATCTTACAAACAGCGACATGGGTATAACTTTATTTCTAACTTTACAATCATCAACTTTATTTCTAACTTTACAAACGTCAACTTTATTTCTAACTTTACAAACAGTGAAGTGATTCTAACTTCATTTATATTTCACCTATCTTACAAACAGCGACATGGTGATAACTTTATTTCTAACTTTACAATCATCAACTTTATTTCTAACCCTACCCATCTTACAAAATGATTAAAATTTTTACTTCTGTCTAATGAGTGAGAATCCCATCTTTATGTCAAAAGGAAAACGACACAGTCTGTACATGATATGTTATTCATCATCACGACCGATTTTCATCACAGTCACATGCAGTTAATACTGATGGTAGCAGAAAACAAAGTTTTTATGGCTCACATCACCGGAGAAAACAAAGTCACTCATGTACAGGGAGAAAACAAAGTCACTCATGTGCAGGGAGAAAACAACGTCAGGAAAAACCAGTTGATATGTAAGTCATGATATGAAGTGATCAGGAGTTGGACGCATGTTACAAGGCACTCACTCACAACATCCCATAGAAAACGCCATGGAGTAAAAAGCAAAACATCAACCACAACAGAGAGGAAGCATTCATCATCAGACATCGCCGGACGGAGGAGAAAGTTTCTGTCTCTTGGGTGGAGGTAGATGAGTGTCTGGATGGCCGTACGGTAATGAGTGGTTAGGACTCATCCAGCATCGCTTGTCTTCCCAAGCTGAGAGACCTCGTTTCCTAAACGTCGTTGTTCTGACTTGATGCGACTGTGATTTTAAAATGGTCATTTCTACTTTTTTAATTTTAAGAGAATCTAAGGCATCTTGATAGTCCCTATGTGTCATTTTTCTAACGATTGACTTCGAGATGCCTTTCGCCCGTTTTATAGAAAGCTCTGAGGATTTTAGCTTCATGGAGTACATCTTGGGGCGAAGCAAGATCATCTCCTCTATCTGTTTGCCGGCACACTCATCCTTGAAGCAGCCAAGCTTCGCTTTATTTGAGGTAGAGTAAAGCGGATGGTCAGTGGGATAGTTGGAACTATCAAACTTGGGTGCTAAATATTTTAAAATGTCTTCCTGCTTGACTTGGCTCGTGGTTGTCAAAGCTAGGAAGAAGCTGTCTGTATCACCTCCTACTAATTCCACACGTTGGAGAAGTGGACATGTCTTAAAAGTGTGGTAAAATAACTTGTACATTTCTAACTTGGAGTGATCCAAGACAGCTTGACCGACATAAATGGGCTTACAAAGTTCTACTTTAGATTTTAACATTTTAAAACCAGTGATGTCTTCGGAAATGACATCATGGTGGCAAAACAACGGCGAGCGACATAACTTGATACTCGTTTCCGGATCAGTTACGATACGATAGTCCATGCGCTTTCTTACATCCTCCATGGTTTTACCAAAGAGGGCATTATTCTTAAATTTAAAGAAGTCCTTTTCGAAAGGATTCTTGGATTCAGCCCGTTTCTTACTATTAAATTCTATATACGGTTTTAGAAAGGGCTTCTGCCTAAACTGGATAGCGCGATGGACTTTGTCAAGTTGCATCCCCATACCTAGATAGAATTTGAGGATGGAATAGTGCACGATGTAATGCTGCTTGTTCAATTGGGTGAGCAACAACTTCCTAGTGGCTTTATACTTTAAGTCATTTTCCGCCTCATACTGCTTATTGTGTTCTTCCATAAAGGGAGAGAACATATCTGGACTGACTATGCCAGATTCGGGTGCGAGAGGAAAATCAACGGTCCTATTCTTAATACAGTCTGGATAGATGAGGTCGACTTCAAATAAATAACCTATGTCGGCCTCATCTCCCAGTGCCATGATGTGTGCTGGATTGGAGAAGTGTTCAATGTCATGGGGCTCTACCCATTGGAAGTCAGACTGTGGCAAAGGCTTGGAGAGTGCACTCCCATACAAATTATTTTGGTCTATGTACATTAAATGCGTGGTCGATCCTATGTCTTGGGTGCTGTTGACAACATGTTTGTTGACAACTGTCAATACCACGTTCAAATAACGTGTACATTTCTGCATCTTGCAGTAAATGAATGCT
Source organism: Prostheceraeus crozeri (assembly GCA_907163375.1). Classification (NCBI taxonomy): domain Eukaryota; kingdom Metazoa; phylum Platyhelminthes; order Polycladida; family Euryleptidae; genus Prostheceraeus; species Prostheceraeus crozeri. The sequence goes on from CAJQUW010009338.1 coordinate 268,810, forward strand.
CTCTTTCGTCATCTTGAAGGCTGACTGATAGGACAGACCCGGCAGACTAACAAAATGGACGGGGTCTAAGGCGTCCTGTTCTAATGTGACTTTCCTAAAAGTCTCAAACACGTCAGCCAACAGATAGACGTCTAATTTTAAGTAGGCAAGCATGTAGTCACCAAAAGTGCGACACCTAAATTCTAACCATGCTTGCTCTGCATGCCTATAATCATCCAGCGAACAGTCCTCACCCGTCAAATCATTTTTAAATTTATCGATGGACGGAAGGGATGTTTCTTTCAATGTATCCATTGAACTAAAATAACTATAAGGAAACACCCCTTTCCGTCGTATCAGACTGTCACTTATGTTGGGATAGTCTTTCCTTAAATGTTGAGTGAGGGGAAGTGTTTCTAAATTATTAGCCAACGCGGCTAAGGAAGAAGACATAAACTGGAAACTGTCTAGAAACTTTATGTCATAGAAGACAGGCTTCCCCTCCTTCGTCTTATCGACTTGGACTTTAGCAGTGATGCACATAAATTTTTCCTTACTTTGTGCAATCACTTTGGATGACCAGGATTTCATTTTACCGAATCCATGGCGAATGATGATGTGAGCATCATAACATTTGAAGTTATGAAAGATGACGGGGAGCGTTCGCCGTTTGAGCCTAAGTTTCATATTGCATTTACTGCATAAGGCAGACCTAAATTTACCACTGAGATGGCAATGGTCCCTCACTTTCTTATGTTGCTGATCATCAAAGGATGAACAGCAGCGGGGACATTCCGTGGTCCTATCAAACTTGATTTTATCGGCTTCTGTGAAGCACATGGGTTTCCTAGTTAGCTCCGTTTCATAGCGTTGATGAAAACGGGCTTTCCTATCTAAAAAGTTGAGGAAGTTTTCAACGCACTCCTCGCCTTGCCACACATGCATTTTATTTTGGTTCCTATAATATGGATGCCAAACTTCATAGCAGGCAATGGCTGCTGGCTCATGACTTAGGTCTTCTTGTTCAATATAACATTCAATGTCCGCATAGATGGTACATATGGGACTGAGCTCATTGCCGTTTTCCTCATACCTATAAAATTTATCTTTGGGCATGACTTCCATTTGAAGTTTACCCCGAGAGCATCAATCGTACTGCTGTTCAAAAAATGGTTTCGACCTAAAGCGCCGTGTGCAGCGATCACAGTAATAAAAATTATCCCTATAGTTTGCTTGATGATGGCGATACAACTTTGAAATTTTAGGAATGCCACAATAATGCCATTCTGGGTGGTTGTCGCTATAGACTAGGAGGAGATTGACAACCCGGTCGAAGTTACTTTGGCGATTATTATACCTAACGCCCTTCAGACCTTTTTCCCAGAGATGGACGACAATCTTAATATTATTCAATTTTTCAAATTGGGCGATGCCTTTAAAATCTAATGTGTTGACATCTAACCCGTCAAACTTAAGCTCATCCTCCCATTCACGATAGTGAGTGATTCGTTCACGATGCACCCTTATATCATTGTAGTGAAGAATGGAGAGGACGGCATACTTGAAACACTGGGACTGACATTCTACATTGATGACAGCCTTTTTGTCAGCCAGTGCTTTGGGGAGGGTGAAACAACCGCTCCCTTGTAAATTTTCTAAAAGATTTATTTTGATGTCTACCTTCTCTATCCCATCAAAGACCAGACCGCTGTCTCTTTCATTAAATTTATTTAAGTTGCTGACGAGATAGGTCGCATGTCTCTCTATCCACTCGTTTACATCACCTATGAGATCAGCAGCACAGGAGGCTATCCTAATGGTCACAGTGGACTCTACTTCTCCCGTGCTACTGTCTACCTTATTGAAACGAGCAGTGAGATAGAACATGCCCTTAAGTAAAAATCTATCTAAACTCGCCAACATTTGATGAATTAAGCCTATATTATTCATCAAGAAAGGATGAATGTCCTGCACAGCTTCAGAGCTTTCTAACTCATAATCGCGAACGAGCCTCTCAAGGGAAAACTTGCTCAGCCTTAGAGTGACGTTGTTGTCAGTGTAAAGCTCAGTGGGATGAGTGTGACAGAGTGTGTGCGAAGAAAGAACAAACTCTGTAGGAAAGGTCTTCTGACACGAAGAACAGGAAAAGCCGACGTGCGATGAAGGATGCTTCCTACCTGATGACGTCGGTGGTTGCCTCACACTGCCACAGGAACCGCCTTCGATGTGGACTCGCAAGTTGGTGTTGTTGTAGAACGTGCGTCCACAACCTTCACACTTGGGCCGTTGAGGGATCGGTCGGCGTGTCTTCTCCATATCTCCCTTCGCTTTTGGGCAGCGAGAATGCCGGTGTCGCCGAAGGCAGAATGGCCTCGCGAAAACCTGCCCACAGTCCGTACAGCTGAGCTGTCGAGCCGTAGGTCCTTCTCTCTCCCTCACACCTTCCTCCTCGATTGCAATCTCCTCTCCCACTATCTCTAACTCCTCCTGCTCCAACAATCTCTCCACCGACTTGATGGAGAGGAGAGGGAGGTCGGCCGCTGCAGGTGGTGGTGGCGATGCTGGGATGATGATGGGACGGGCGGGAACGTCGCCGTCCAGGAGGTAGACCGCCAGATCTGTTGAGAAAAAGAGAAAAGAGATTAGTAACATGATCATCATTTCAAGTTTCAAGTCTTATCCCCCTATTTCCCAATCACGACTACTTACCATCTAATGAATTAATCTCCGGCAGCAAGGATGGACGCGGAGGAGGTAGGAGAGGGACACGAGCCGAGGGTGGAAGAGTCCTGGGCTTCGCTGTCGGAGGGATGTGGTGACGGGGAGCAGGGACTGGCACAGGGAGCGGAGCAGGCGATGGAGGTGGGGCGATGACAATGCCCGAGAGAGGGGTCGCACCTTGGGCGGAGGTAGATGGGTGGGAAGGTAGGGCCGGAAATTCAGCTTCGAATCTCCGCCTCGCGGCTTCCTCCCACTTCTTCTTCTTCGCCATATCTGTAGAGAGGAAAGAGAGATTAGATTAGAGGTTGCGGAGATAATAATGATAGAGAGTAAGCTATACGGATACAGAAGTGCTAAAACATGACATTCCAACTCTCATAGGTGAGGATACTTACACTTGCCAAGCCGCTCGTAAGCTTGCCCGATTGCTCCTTGGGGGACGGGTTCCCCGTTACGAATACATTCATGCACTGAAAAAGAATGTCAGCAAAGATGAGCAGAGGTAAATTTGGATTCGGTTTAAACATGAACAAAATGAGGGAAGGCTCTTGATTTTAATGAGGATGACTACCCTAATGATGTTAGTAATAGAGTCAATCTTGATACAAATACTTACATTGCTCGATGGTAGCCTTCTCCATCTCAGCAGCAATTCGATAATTTTCAATTTTTGTCAATTCCATGGTAGATAGTCGATTGCAGATTACGTTAGCAGATTTTAATCACTGAAAAGGAAAGATGAAAATCGTTTCATTTGCCTAGTCAACGTTTGGGAACATTCATTGAAGTTACATCTAATGAATTACATTTCACTCTACTCCATATCATAAAGACTAACCTTTGTCGAATGGCTAAAGTACTCTGACCTGGCGAGAGAAAGCATCACGTTGAGTATGAAGTCGAACGCCCAACATGAGCAACGGCTCAGAGGTTTCGGTCTAACAAACGACGAACAACCCGTGCAACGCAATCCCTCTACGGCAGTACCCGCCGTCCCGAAGGAACGCTCGAGCAAAGGAGGTATTACAGCGATGATATGTTTTATGAGCAGAAGATGTGATAGCAAGAGACTATTCAACTTGATAGTAGGAGCTCACCGACACTCACCTTGTGAAAGATAAATGTGAAGAGCAGAGCTGGTGCACTGCCTTTTATAAGATTTTCCTAAGCGGTGAATGGATGAGACCTCTCGTCCAATCACAGACGAGCTAGAGTTCCCGATGTGCGCACGCACATTTGTAACGCGTTATTGAAATCGTGTTAGGCAAAATTGTTGTTTAGCAATAGACTCAACCATGGCACCTGAAGTCAATACATTGAAACATGATGATTGCACGATTCGTTTTCATCAAGAGTGCTTCGGAGGCTTAATACAAGATTACATCCTTGAGTTTCAAAGGGAGGAGACAGAATTGGAAGCATGTTTAGACTACACACGAGAAATATTTACGGAGTTGATATCTTATTTCAAAGACAGTCTCATCAAGGCTCATTTAATTGCACATGTCAATTACATTCATTTTCCACAAGGTGAAGTAGCGGAAAGTGTTGACTTTCAATTTCGTTCCTACGGACAAGAATATGTTACTGATGCTTCTGAGTTTTATATACACGACATCTGCGGAAGATTATTTCTCGGATGGACAACTTTCATGGTTACGGCAATCATTTGCTTCTGAATAAAATAAACCATATTGTCATTGCTATTAGTAAAGTGGGTTTCAATGATGTTAAATCAAAGACCAAATAAAGTATTTTTTCATGACACTTGTGTTGTGCTAAACTTTCTAATGCTGTGGTGAACACTGTTTTCATATAACATTCTAAACTCTCAGTCTCACTGCAGTAGAAAACTGCTTTTAGTAAACCTGATGAAGCTAATCTAACAGTCATGAAGTTTGAATTTTCTAATAGGGAAACATTTGACAACTGTCTCCAATAAAACTTTCTAACACTGAAAGTAAGTTAGAAGACAAACTACACTGTGCAGTAAAACCTTCTAAAACTTTCTAGTGCTGCTATGAGTTCGGTCAGTCATACAACATCAATGATCAAACTTTATTTTCACAAACGTGTGTCGAGGTAAATTATTTGACTACACTAACGCTTACATTTTATGACATGTGTGTTTCATAAAACGTCATGATCAAACTTTTCTAACTATACATCAACCTGTGTTGCAGTATAAACTTTTGTACAAACCATGATACACTTTCTGACTAGACTTATGAATAAACGGCATGATCAAACTTTCTAACTATACATCAACCTGTGCTGCAGTAAAACTTTTACAAACCATGATACATTTTCTGATTGTACGACACTGACAAGAGCTTGTTCACTAGCAAAGAGAGAAGTCTGTGATGTGTTGCGTGTGGCGCATGAATGTCCTCCCTTCATTCCATTCATCATTTTTCTTCCCCTCTGCATTCCATATCCGAAGATATGTGGCGGGCTTGGGACCGCTTTAGCTGCATTAGAAGGTTGGCCCTTAAAAGAGCCCATGGGTCGTTCTCCGTCCACCGACACTCTCACTTCTGCAAAAACTCTGAAAGAAAAAGAATAGGAGATTAGAGGCGGCAAGGAAATGATCATGTTGAAGTAACTTACTGGGCAACTTCTTCCGAACTTTTCGGACGACGAAGTCCTCCAGCTCTCCAGTGATGTTCAAATTCATATGTAGGCACCGGACTCCGTCGCCCTCATAGCATGTCTGTGTCGAATTGGGGTCGTCAGTGATTGTGGGGGCATCACATATATTATTTTGGAAGAGGGGAAGATGGACTTCATACACTCTTCTTTTTCTACTCTTCAAACACTCATGCAGTCGCTCAACTTCACCCGCCAACCTCTTATTTATGCCCTTCACTTCCTCCGTCTCCTTCACCACGCTTCGCATCCGCTCTATCTCTTCATCCTTCCTCGACAAACTCGCCTGTAAACTCTCCACCAAACCTGCCTTCCTCATCAACTCGCTCCTTTCCGCCATCCATTCCTTCTCCTTCTTTCTCATGCTCTCCAACTCTTCCCTCGTTGCCCTATACCCCTCAACCTTCGCCACCAGCTCTTCATTCTCCTTCAAAACTTTTCTATTTACACTTTCCAAACCCATCACACGATCCTTCAACCTAACAAATGCCTCCGTATCACACCCCTCTTCCGCCGTGGCGATGACGCTGCCATCGGCTTACCCACTTCCTCACCCTCCCCCTCCAGATCACCGATATCCCCAAACAAATCCTTAATCACCTTATCCAAATCAACATCATCCTTCTTCTTCATTTCCGCTCTCAACTCAACTTCCTCACTCGAACTCTCATCACTCGCCTTCGTCACCACTTTCTCCCCAACCACGTCCTCAATCGTTGCCACCGCCTTCCTCACCTCTTCCCTTTCCAACAACTCTCCCTCAAACCACGTCTTGAACCCCTTCTCTCCGATGTTCCCACTCTCACACTGCATATGCGCCTTGATAAATTCTGCCTCATCCCCCATCACACATACCCGACAAGACACACACAACCTCAACATCACTTTCCTCTCATGGCCCATCGTCCCCTCTTTAGCTTTTAAATGCTTCTTGAGCTCACTGCCTCTGGCAATCTTGCCGCAACTGCATTTGCCCACTAGCATCTTGGCGTTGCTCGGTTTCGTCATGATAATTCTGTAAAGATAGAGTAAAATTTGATGGCAAGTGTTTATAGGATACTACTTGCTGATATGCATTGAAAGACTAAGTCATCAAACATTTGATAGCAAACGTTGGAATAAAATCGTCAACCAAAGTTAAAGAGTATGATTCCTAGCTTTATCCTAAATCCCAAAGTTTGATAGCAAACCTTGTCAGAGCACTCACCGTTCGTCTTGCAACTTGAAACAGGAGTGAAGACTAGAGAAAAGTCGCGGTTTATATACCCAGCGAGCACAAAGCTATGATTCAGACCTTCCTTATTTGGACATGCTTTTAACTTGACAACAGCAGTTTTACCATGTATGGGCATCGGCAGTCACCGTGCTTTCTGTTACCAACTCCCAACACAAAGACGGATTCCCCTATGACGCGAAAAGGTTTGACGTCAATGCTTGCAGTAACCGTCCCATTTTTACCAAGTTACAATGACAAACGATAGACGTTACCAAGCCTGAGTTACTGAGGCTAGACGAAGAAGGCCTGATAGCAAGCCAGCAACCGTTTGGGTGTTAAGCTCTTGAATCCGTTACAGGCATTACTCAGAGGGGATCTTATCCCAGCTCCAAGGCCTCGACCCACAAATCCAACCTCGAGCGGACAGAGCGTGCGTCATATCACTGTGTTGGTATCCGGGCCCCAGTTTTGACATGAAAACCGGTGGAGTTATTTACAAGAGGAAACGACCCAAGTCACAGAGACTCATAAACGACTGCTTTTTATTCAAAAACTTTAATTATTATCATTAAATATGAATTTAAATTTTTCAGTATTTTAGTACTACTCATAAAACGTTTATAAGTAGTCTGTCACCTACAGCACAGCAAGAGCTGTCGAATGTTTTTTGAATCAAGTCTAAAGGACTTGTAGAAGCAAAGTTATAGCCGTTTGAAGATTTCGGCCTACTATCATCAAATGGTCAGTCATGCTATACTGACTAACCTATAAGTCTGACACCTTAGCTGATATCAGCAATGGAAAGTCAGAAGTCCGATATCGGAACTCAAGAGAAACGACTTACCTGTAGTCAGTTTCTCAACTTAGTGAAATTCCTCTCCCGATCCCATTCTTATATACCCTGTGAATATGCAATCGATAAGAGGGGGGGGTCAAAACATTATTTGTCACAAATTTGACGCTGATTCCAAATCTGGTCTCTGTTTTCCCGTCCGAGGCTTGCTTCACCCGCTAGAGCGATTTTCATAAACATTCTAACTCTGTCGTTTTTCGCCAAGGTCCCAAATTTTCAATAACGTCTCACCTCTAAACGAAGGCAGATACGAACAAGCCATGTTTTCCACTGAATTTGTCTCACTCCCAGCTTTCAAATGAGCTATTGCACGACTTTCTACGATGTCTACAACCAAAGTTGGAAGTTTGGCAAGGGGGGGTCAGAACTTTTTCTCTCCGATGGAGTTGGGAAGTCGTTCCTAGTCCCAAAAGTGGCCAAAACGTTCGAATCTGCACTCCATTTTCCCATCCGAGGTCTCCTTCCTGTCGAAAAATGGACTTTCTCATCCTAAAACCTCCAACACCTGACTTTTTCAACTCTGACGTTTTCCTGCCATTTTCCTCCCTCAAGCCAAGAAAATTAGTCCAAACTGAGCTTTCCACTGCATTTTTTTCATTCTCAGCTTTCAAATGAGCTATTGCACGACTTTCTACGATGTCTAACACCAAAGTTGGAAGTTTGGCAGGAGGAGGGGGGGTCAGAACTTTTTTTCTCCGATTTTGCTGGAAACATCCTTCCTAACCCAAAATTTCACGTAGACTCCGAATCTGGCTTCCGTTTTCCCATCCGAGCACTCCTTCTGCCCGAAACATGGACTTTCTCATCCCAAAACATCCAACACCAGCCTTTTCCAACTCTGACGTTTTCAGAGATTCCACCCCTTGCCTCATCACTCCTCCTTCCATCCTTCCCAACCCAAAATTTCACGTAGATTCCACATCTGAACTCCACTTTCCAATCCAAACCCTCCTTCATGACGAATTCCAGCCTTTCTCATCCCAAACTCTCCAACACCTAACTTCTTCAACTCTACCACTCCACCCCTTCTCCCTTCCGAGATTCCACTCCTAGCTGGAAAACTCCTGCCTTCCTTCCAGAGGGGGGGGGTAGGGACCCGTTTTCTCCTCACGGACCCATTCCCCCATCACATCCTTCACCCTCTCCCTCACCTTCCTGCCAGAGGGGGGGCTGAGTCAGCATGATGACTTATCACTGCACCGCACTGTCCTTGCGTTTGGGATGGGGTTACTACTGACGATTCTATTTCCTTCTGTATGGTAATTCTGATTATTCTTCTTGGAACGCTTCGCTTTATCTGAAGTACTCGATCTGCATGCGTTCACGTATAGGAACACAATAATTGACAGAATGTAAAGATTGCTGTAATCTCATTATATTGGTAAGATTGATAGGACCATCTACATAAACGATGGAATTTACATTCTGATACATGTGCACATGCAGTACTGTGCCTATAATACAGTATTTGGAAACAATACGCAAACTTTTAATGTTATTATTTATGTATTATTCAAAGGAACTTAATAATAATTGCCCACCCGCCAGAAATCGCTAAGCCTCTGTCAATCACCCTAAAAATTGAGACGAATTCGATAAATCGTCGGGCAATTAGAGGTATTCGAAGAAATACAACTGCGGTAATCACTAATTCATATATGATCTGCCATAATTCACTCCTCCTTAATAATCAATTAGTGCATGTAGCCCTTATCATGTTTTGTGCATCAAGTAGGATCCGGTTTACAAAACCACATTTAACAGAACCACCTGGTTACACTGACAAAATGCATGCTTTATTAAGAAAGTGCCGCTCACTGAATCAGGCGGCCACTAAAACGGGTATGCACCATTCATTAAGTCCCCTAAGCAGACGATCTGATTTCGATCTCAAACTTTCAATACCTCTGACTCCCAATCTGAGAGATGAATATTTATGCGTATCAGTTATGTATACGTGTAAATCAAAATCAGCTTGAGAATAATTGCCCAGCCTCTATTAATCGTCCTCTGCAAATTGAGTGAGACGAATTCGATAATTAATGGAGTGACGAAACATGCGCTAATTACGTTGCTAATTTATGAAGACCGCAGACATAGGATCGATGCTCATCACATCATTTTGCTGAGCGCTTCGAGTGTTTGTACGCATTTACTTGTTTAGGAGGAGATAAGCAATGTGTATAATGTCAACACTTATCGAAGACAGTCATGCATTGATTCATTTACATTTCATTGTGCCTGAACAAACGCTTTTTGAATAGCTGCACACTCTAAAACATATTCTCAATCTTCTTGCAGTTGCAAAATTGCAACAGTGGGTTCTAAAATGAGAATTGGACATGTAGTACATATGCCTCATTGGAGCTCAGCGTAGGATTAATGCAACATCTTCCTAGCTTCCTAAATTCTATACGAATATCAAGATAATTGAAGCATATAGACACTTCGATTATGTCAATCTTAAGGTCCATTCGCACCAGACGCGCGCAGAACCTTAATAAAACGATGGAACTGCTCACACAGAGATACACAGGACCGGCGAATGCGGTACACTTTATCCATGGCTGCTGCGAATCTGCGCATCTGCCGAGGTCTACCCGGTTCCTGTTTTTATCAGCCAGGATAGAAAAAATACATGTAAATCCAAGTGGATGCGGATTGAAGTTTTTCATTCCCATTCAGTGTGACCGACATGTCTGACTTAAATACCTCATTTTAATTAACAATGCCTCACCCTGGAAGAATGAAATATTTGTACTCGCCTCTGATTAAGCGTAAAAGAGCGGTCGCGGTGGTGACTAAATTATAGACTTCAATCAGTTCCTTCAAAATATAGAAACCTTTCATGGCTCCCTCTGCGACTCATGCCTCATAGAAGTCTTAAATTGGAAGCACCAGCTAAGCCATTAGTCGTAATTTTTAGCATGGAATAGCTTCAGGTCATTTCCATCCTGCATTTACTTATGCCTCCCGATCGGTGATGTACACAAAAATGTATTTAAATACAGTAAGTTTCAGCTAAAATTTATTATATAATCAAGATGTCGAGTTTGAAGATAAATAAGGATTTGATAAATCTAAAAATGTCTAGCTTCTTAAACAGCACAAACACAGATTGGTCTATGGCACGGATTACTAACTATTACATAGGCTCGGAAAATGTATTGAGATGAACATATAATTATACATGATTGCCACTTCATATCGAGATATCTAGAATTAATCTACGTAGGATCTTCTACTATACCATCCATATTTTCGATACTCTAAGAAATCTGTTTGAATGGGTCTTAACTGGTCATTTTATTGTGGTTTTGGGAGAAGTCAAGCAGATAAATCTATATCAGCTCGATATATTCAATGGCTCATCGCTATTATCTTCAGGAGCAGAGGATTACAAGAATTTTATGAAAGATTCAAAATGTAGAAGGAGAACAGAAATCACGCATACCAAATGACACTGCATATCGGAGTGTCCAAAAAAGGTGCATAGATATAAATTGTGAGGGGGATTGGTGTTAGTAAGGGTTAGTAATCATGCGGCAGATAGAACTGGGTTACATGGTACCAGTTGCAGATAACCTGATCTGACACGAAAGAAGAGAATTAAAGGAACAGGAAATCCTTCAACTCCTCGCATTCAGCTTCACTATTAATCATCGGGTTTTGGCGACGAATTTTTAGCATGAAATATCTTCAGGCCATTTTCTATTCTGCATGTGTTTATGCCTCCGATCGGTGAGGTATACGAAGATGTATTAAAAGACAGCAAGTTTTTAAGCTAAAATTTAATAAAGATGTTGAGTTTGACGACAAATAACGATTTGATGAATCTAAAAATGTCTGGCTTCTAAAGCCGTATAAACTGTATGGATCAGGGATGGTTCTACACTTACCGAAGCGGCTCTCACTTAATCACAGAAATGCAGACAAACGTGATTTTAACGAAAACATCAGTTTGCTTTTCATTGGATATAAATCCAATGCGGTTTCTTTGATCTTATCTGATGAGAGGAGGTACCGGGTAGACATCGACAGATGTGCAGTTTCGTATTAGCCGTAAAGTGAACATCATTATGTGAAAGTCTCATTTTCGGTTTCGTGTTGGCGGCCTAGCTAAATGTCATACAGTTTGGGTCGGAGCCAAGCTAGCTGGACCACACCACAGTTGGGAGGGTCATACAAGCAAACGAAATGATACAATTCATATTAAGTCAGCTCTAATGTCCTAAAATCACAAAATGCTATAATGCAGACAAGGCCTACAATGGCCACAACGTCAACGTTATTCCACGTATAATTCTACATGTGGAAGTGTGACCAATACTTTGCAAATGGTTAATGGCGTTTGATGAAGCCATAATCTAGCAATATTCAAAAAAGAAAAAATTACGACCCAGGCAGGACTCGAACCTGCAATCTTCTGATTCGAAGTCAGACGCCTTATCCATTAGGCCACTGGGCCCACACTCAGTTTACCCAAGTTACTCAATCAATAACACTGCTCTTTGCATGTCATCATGTGGGTTCATGACTATCAATTCATCCATGTGCAATTAATTACGATTTGCAATCTATTTATGCACACTCCTGAATTATCGAAGTACGTCAGAGAGATCACAATTAAGTTCCAACTGTCATTATGATGTAAACTTCACTCTTGAGCCACTTAAATCTGTGATTGGCACTCAATACCGTTGAAGATATATAGGCTTATGAATAGCTGATGCAATGATTCAGCCGCATACAATGAAGTCAGAATAGTGTTTCAAGGAACAATGTTGGCAAGTTTTGTTTGATACGATTCTGTCTATCTCCCCAAAGCTCTACTCAATTTGCATTGATGGTCACATAGATATGAAGTGGGAACGATATGTTCAGCTCCTAAAAACTGCTTTCAGCAATTATTGGGCTCAACTATCTTAATTCATTCAATAAGAATGTTATGAAAGATGCCTTGACCGTTCATCGTTGTAAGAAAGGAAATTTAGGAAATGGGCTGTGTATATTGATGCAAAATATTTATGTAGGCTGCTGCTTTGCTTGCATCCGATAAGCATTTCTTTGACCACCGGTCAACATCATCAGGGAGATTTCATAGTAGATGTTGTTTGACTATATTGATTTTTAATTGTGATGTCATTTCACTTCAAGATTGACAATATACGTGATGAGAATTTTGCCTGAACCGCCATCCTTTCCGGAAATTCCACATTAAAATGGGGGTTTACCGACACCTCTGAACTCTCGTCACTACATTAAGGAGCCATCTACATGGCACAGGAGCAATAAGCTGTACAGAATTATAAAATAAGAGCAGAAAAATAAATCAAACAAAATTGATAAGTCTCAGAAGTCATCGATTCATTGTAGCAATTCATTTAACTAAGAGTTGTAGCTTTATCTATAGACTGATGAACGTGCAAGCACCGTATAACACATTCAATGCCTGTACTTTGCAGCAATCAGCAGACGACAGCCTCACAAGTTTCCACAACATATGGAGCAGCAATATGTGTAAGTTTTCATGACATATATAATAATACCAATGAAAACACAAGATCACGGTTGCATTATATAGCGGCACATGTACATGCAAGCAACAGTTGCTTATTGGCTAATTTGCTGAGAATAAGCTGTTGCTGATCAGCTTCAGCATCGACTGTTATCACATTGCAAAGGCTCCGAACGATTTTTCTGCTTCGAATTCATTCAAAAAATCAGATAAGGACGTTCACTACATCACAGGAACAAAGTCTCTTCAAGTGTGCTTACAAAATTACCAATCTGTTTTACTGTAACATATTCACTGTTCACTTCCACCGTAAAATACTTTGTGGCGATGGCTTTGTTAATCATCAGGAGCAATGCGTAAATGTTAATCGGTTGTCTTTCACGCAATTGGTTTAACTGTTCAGTAAAAGACAGAACATATTTACTTCCATATCCACCTCTGTAGCTATAGCGACCTGGTGGAGTTGCGAATGCAATAATACAGTTCCGGGGCATATCAGATACTAAACGATTGAGACTTAGATGGAAATAATTTGATGTTTGTGAGACCTCACTCACCGCCTCATCATCGGCAGGTTGTTGATTACATTCGGCACCAGGCACATTCAGATCACTATCAAGTCTGACTCCGAAATCAAACGTTTCCCCTCGACACGCTTGTATGAGGAATATTTTCGGGCATTCAACATGAGAAAAGTATTTCAAGACTTCAGAAACAGATATTTCTCCGTCTCTCGTACACAACATACCATTTGTTGTTTTATCGCAGAAATAACCGTGAGTGCCGATGTAAATGAAGGTATATTTGGAGTCTAAATGACTCGATTGTGAGAATTCTTTCAATTTTGATTTGAATTCGTCTGTAGTCAGGTCGACGTGAGTCTCCTCAATGTTGCAGAAGTCTCTCAAGCACTCTCCTAACTGCGGTAAATCCATTTCTGATCCTTCTCGAAGACGTCTTTTTATAGAATCATTGAAGTCTCTGAAGTTAAAAAGTATTGCCTTTCCTTTCATGGATGATTATTGAAGGATCTGAACAGACAACGATAAGAAATTTAGGACGATTGTTAGTGTTAAGGATAGTGGAAATAGCAATGCAATGAATCAGGATGCACACAAGTTACGACCTTGTTGCAGTAAGCAGACAGTATGATTTCTGACACGCTATTGCTGTAAGCTGTAATTTCATTTTTAACAGCTGATCATTGGTTCTAGACAATAACAACACGACAAAATGTTGGCTTGGCGGTAATCAATATGAAAATGTGACGTAAAAGGATTATTCTATTGAAAGTAACATTTCGACCCAATGGCTGTTCGATAGAACTGTTGATGGCTGAAATGCGGTAAGTCTAAGCAAAGTTATCCGAAACGCTTCTTGGCGCCATCGGCTGTCATAGGGGTAGGAAGAAAGACTTGCTTTTATTCAATCTTCAACCATTCCCTATCTGTGCCGATTCAGGCGTAAACAGTTTAACACTTAAAATCATGTCATTGAGAAGACTATCATCCGTACGTCAGAAGTTGACACTAGCTAGCGGTAAAACGGCAGAACAACCCACCTTGCTCTGTGGGTTAAACGTGAAAGACACTGACAAGATGTTGGAAACCGGCATGTTTCATATTGATGAAATATTGCTATGAAAAAGCAACTGCTGTGTTAGCAATAATTTATTTAATGCACTGACACACTGCTGTGCAAATCTTCGCACGCGGCGGTGCACAATCAGTCTTGATTTCCTCCTAGATTTTGATTATGTTAACCTGAATTACAGGGAGAACGTGAGTATCGAATGCTCAGTCTTCTATCTAAAATGTAATATAGCCTACATTAAATGCTTATGATGGTAATAATGTAACTCACGTCAAACTAGCTTGCATACGAAGAAAAATGCAACAATTATTTACACATGGAAAATAGCTTTAAGTAGTCCTGAAAAGGACTCATTATTGTGCTTACTCGGGCAAAAACGTAATGTCACTATAAAAGTACTTGAAAATTAAAATACCTGTACTTTATAAACAAAGATGTACAGAAAGAAGCGGGGCAGACCCATGCCCAAGCGAGTGCACCCACAATAATGAAATACTTGAAAAAGTGCAAACCAACTTCACGATATGAACACAGGCTTTTACATAAAACTGTTATCAAATTACATTGTGTTGATAATGGCATGCTGGAGAGGAGCCCGAACATCAACGAATGACCAAAACGCTCATAAAGAAGTTCTTCCATGCAGATTCTAAGATCACGCATGTTATAGCCTCTTTTTGTAGAAATTTCACACGTTCTTTTAACTACGTACCTAGTGTAAAGGCGAGCAAATACGTAAATTACGTAATGCTTATCCAGCAAAAGCCAGGTAACCCATATGCAGGGATCACAAATCCCAGACTATTTCTGATCCCGGCCGAGATTAGGGGATCAATTCCGGCATTCCGAAATTTCTACGTGTTCGGTATATTATTACATTGTAAACCACATGTCATGCATACCAGTGTTCTAGATGCAATGCATATGCGTGTAGGCATTGATTACTTGCTCAATATGTCGATATATTTGCTGCCTTTGTATTGTACTAGCATAATTTAGCAGGTCTGGTAACACAAAAGTATAATCCAATTGATCACATTGCATGAATTCACAGCTTAAAACTGGCAATGATGCCATTTAAATGCATTGCTTATCCAGAAAATATGAGATACAAGGAACAGATAAATTGATAATAAGTCGTCGCTTTGGATAATTAATTGCTAATACACATTATTATATACTTTAGTACAATGCACATGTGTGTGTGCATATCTTCAGCAAAACACGATACAATGAATCGATTGAAAATGCTAACGGCATATAGATTATAATTAAAAAAAAATAAGACCTGAATATTTTGTTCTCGTACATGAACCATTAAATTACTGCATTATCGAATGTGTGAACTTTTCTTCGATGATAGTGTACCTAAGTTCAATGCATTCACATTTTTATGAATGTCTTTAAGACTTCAACAACTAACAGGACAGTCAATGACCTTACACTTTAGATTATGATTAGGCCCCATCATATCATGATTATATGTTGAAGTAGCCTACTTGATGCAGATTTAGATGAAAGGAAGATGAATTATTGATACAAAGCTTAATGGCGGGTTTCACTCTTATAATTATTTTATTCAACTTCTATGGTCAAATAATGCACATTTCTGAGTTTTCTTATTCATACTGTATATGTTGATGGTAAAATCGAATGCGAATCGTCATAATTTTGATCTGAAATGTAAATACATTTGATGTTAGGATTGTATTCACGTTTTTTAGTATTACTCTAGTATTACGAGCGCGGTAAGACGGTGCACATTGCTCTATAATTATCACAAAATGCTTCACTTCATCAATCCATACCAATATGAGAAGGCAGAAACTTTCAGGAAAAGTAAAAAGAATTGCACCAAAAGGGAGTTCTCAACTTTATGATGCACAAACAAGTGGACAACATTTCAAAGAACTTTCAATTTGACATTTAACTACAGTATGTATACAATATTTCTACCATTTACACTATTCCTTTCTGCAAACAAATCATCAAGGTTAATATTCGGTATAAAGCTCCCAAAACGCTAATAGTGAACAATGCTGAAATCATCTATATATTTAGTATTACAGGATATTAAGTGAGTAAGGTAGCATCTTATGTTTGATACTAAGTTCCTCATGTACATAAGCTCGCAGTGCAAAAGAAAAAGGAAATATTCTCTTTTCGCTGCGTGTATGTGTAGTTAATAGCCAACATAAATTTTAAGTCAACTGAAAAGTGATTTCTATTACTTCCTAAGTGTCTGTAGGCTAAAACGGACATTACATTTATTCTTATCCACATTCAAAATCCAATATCTGATACAATGATTGTTAAATAAATATTCAATCGTCCTTGTGTGTGTGTGCGAATTTTAACTTGTATTGTGTTTGACCATCTTACGCATGCACGCCATTAAGGATTTCTTCTTAACTGTTCATTTAACAAGGCGATCGCCTTTAGCATTTGGGATTTCAGCATAGACTCATCATTATCTCGAGAGCTCAGAGGCAGGATTCTGTGCCTAATACTTTGTCTTCGAGTTGCTCGAAATTGCTCTTGAGAGTCGCATTTGTTACATATACGTAATTCACGCGTTATTTATTGAAAATTCAAAAGCAGTAGTTAGACATAGCATTTTACTACAGTCTGACATCAGATCGACGGATTTCTAACTAAACCGTCACATCTACTATCACCGAAGGGATCGACTTGGCCATAGAAGAAGGATGATTCTGTAGTCAGAGGGCCTAATGACACACATGCCCGCATACACGTGAGCAATTTAGTTAGAATTTCTCTTATTTTTCATTGTCGTTGGATAGTGCATAATTCAACAATTTTTTCAAACCAAGAGGCACCCTAGCTGGATCAACTCTATCTGAGAAAGATGCCATGGCTTCAATGAAGTCAACACTGTGCCTGTGAGTTCAGTCATTTCATTTCAACAAATCTCATATCAACTGATCTAAGATCTTCATTGAGTGTTGAGAATTTTTCACTTTTCGTCAAGATTAATGCTCCACCGCTGTCTTTGTGAGATCCAACAAACTATGATTTCGAACCATTCCGAAGATGACAACAAGTCCAGAAAGACACTAGATGATTTCGCTGATGAAAATTCTACTGTTTGGAAGTACTTTTGAGATAGACCCACTGTTCGATTGAATTACGAAAACTGCATTTTTCGTCAAACGTATACCGTGTCCTTTTTCATTACTTCCACATTGCGGTTTCTTAGTGACCTATCAATTGCGAAAAATAATCAAATCAGATCATATTAAGCAAAAATAACTGAAGTTGAAAATTCATGGAAATCATAAAAATGTGTTTACCATATTGATATAGGATGTGATTACGTACCGTGTTTCTGTATTCAGATATCATCATGTATTACGATATAATTGTAGATCTGTACACGAGTGCAGAGTGTCCATAAAATTTCGCAATTATTGATTATATTCGAAAATAATTTATTATATTCGCTACGAATTTGATAGAAGCAAAGCAAGTACTGCGTCAAAACAGAAATCCGACTTTTCGATTTGTTTAAGTTAGTGAGACTATATTGGACAACAGCTGTCTGCTGATAGTCATTTCAGCCGATCATGTAGGTACCGATCTAGGTCAAGGTGGCTAGATCTTAAGAAGAAGCAAATTGTTGAAACATGCAACAGCTGTAGATTCTTGCTGTAAGGCGATTTATTGCATGCTATTAAATAAAATTGACTATATTTATAAGAAAATGACAATGGCCGTGAAGTGCTCTGCCAAAATACCTGTGCCTGACCATTATCAAACACTGGAAGCTGTCATCGTTTAGGTGCCGTTGTCAGGATATGCATGTCCACGACGTGTTGTTGTTTTCAATGTCCATGTCCGTTATAGTCCTTTGTTATTATAGAGTGTCGCATTTCTATGTGTCAAGACATTACAAAGTTCATGGGGGTTTTGTAAACACAGACAGCTTGCTGAATCAGAATACATGTTCAATATGACTACCACAGAGATAAATTGCCTTGTCTGTGTATTTGGATCTAGAGACGACTTTCCTCAATACTGACGGTCACGGCCATAACTAGTCTAGAGGGGCAAGAAGATCAATTTTCCATTGAACATAATGCGAATTCAAGCCTGAATTCTGACGAACTAGAATTCGTCACCACATAAACCGGGCACAGCCAGTAAATTTAGATCGTGAAGAGTCGAATGGTGCAAATAATATTTCCATTTGACGAATTTATCACGGAGGAAAACTGAGTCAAAGATGCGCACTCTTCACTTGACAGTCTGCCTGCAATCTTACCGCTGATGTTCGTGGGTTCGCTGATACGAGCACTTCTGCAATGCACGCGCTTGGCCAATTACGCAAGCCAAAGAGAGACAAGTATCTGTGTCAATTTCTATTGCTTGTTGCCATTGCATTCAATGGCTGGGATAGGATTATGTCCGCTCTAGACTAACCCACACGCAAATGAATCTATATCTAGTGACTACCATTAAGCTAAAGTGCCGATCGATCAGATTTAGTGCAGCCGATTGTATCACTCCCACGTCCTACCTCGGCATGAATGATATTTTTCAAATTATCAAGAGTTCACGGTCGCTGACTGTATACTCTGTTTTTTTAGGTGGCCCCACAACTAGTAGTCCGATGGATTCAAATCTGGAGAACATATCTACACTAAGGAGTACAGTCTTGATTAGAAGACCAATTGATTTCTCATGAGATCTTGGAGGACAACGATGGTGAAAAAAACGACTGATTACTGGATCACCGAAAGTTTCACTCTAAAAACGTCTCACTGTAACATCCGGCGGCTCACCATCCTGCTGAAAAGTAATGCTATCCAAATTTTGTTCATTGCGTTTCATATGCGATTACAGCATCTCCAAGTATGTCGTTGCATCCACGGTTGACGAAAAGAAAAATGGCATGGTAGCAGCATTTCCCATGCAGAGAAGTCGCACTAGAAGACCCTCAAAGACGTCACCTTCGGGGAATAGAGAGGCGAAGTTGCAAATGTCTGAGGATTCTCTTTCGACCTAATTGTGAAGTTTCTACTGCTTGCGTGTCCGTGCAAGTAGAAATAGGTCTCGTGGGTTCACAAAACATTATCTATAAAGTTTGTGTCATTTTCGCATTTTTAAATAAACTACTGAACAAATTACAAATGCGCAGTAAGATCGTAATCACTAAGAGACTGCAAATGATTGATGCAAGTTGGAATAAAAGGTCCCTTTTTTCAATCTGCGTATACTCCGCAAATCACTGAAGAGGACAGTCTTGATTAGAAGACCAATTGATTTCTCATTTACGTGGTCCAAGGCCTTGTCAGGGTAACTTTCAGAATTATCTGCGTCAATGCTATCACAACAACTCAAGTCATCGCTAAAATAACAGTATACCTATTTTCTTCGAGCTTTTCAACCACCGCTTGTCTAGCGGTCCTCCATAGTTACGTGATTGAAATCCTGACGCTGAAGCGGTAGACGTATGCATCGTAAAATCCCTAATTTGGTGCTCATCCCGTTCTTTCAGGAGCAAGGGTGCAACAATCTGTGAAACTCTTCAGCGACGACCCTATGATACAGAGCTGAAATCATAATCATCACCAGGTCATTTGTGTCATTTTTCGTTTTTAGGTAATACTATATTTGTCGGGGATTATCAAAAATTGATTGCAACATAATTGCTTTTTTCAATAAATTAATTAAAGTGGCATTCGTGAGCAATCAACGAATCGTAATTGAAATTTTTTAGCAATCAATAAATTGAAAACTTCGACAGTCAATTCATTCAAATTGAAAACAACAGCAATTAATTAATTGAAAATGAAGTCAAAACAAATAAATGATTGATTTTGGTAGAGGTGAATAATCAATAAATCAAATGAACAAACAATATTGATCCAAGAATTATGTTAAGAATCCATGATAGTATATCATGACTCGGAGTCATTATTACTTACGCCTACTCTATAATAATGTGGAGCACCTATGATAATCATAGAACACCCGGAAGTATTCCATGAAGAAAAATCGTCAAATCCAACAGAGGTGGATAATATGACGTTAAGCGGAAATAGGGCCTATAGCAAAAGTTAAGAATGAGTTATGACATCAGAATATATGCGATTATATTTATTATGTACACGACGTATACCGACAGTAAATGGCTAGTCACGGGTACACACCGGGGATTATGAAAAAATGATTGCAATTTAATTGCTCTATCCAATGAATTAATTGAAATATATTTCGTGACCAATCAGTTAATTGAAATTGGAATTAATGAGCAATCAATTAATTGACATCAATTAATTTTTGATAATCCCAGCTGACACTTATAGCCACAGAGCAAGTTTGTAGCCAAACAGCTAAATTAAAGTGAATTATCGTTTTGCTAACTCTGAACTTACAAATCACAAGGCGATTCGAAAAAATAGTTATTATTCAACGGCGAAAGACAAACTAGGCTTCAGTGCATATAAATCGTTGAAGGGAGTGCCGCTTTGAATATCACTTGTCGGAACAGCAGAAATGAGGCGCCACGAGGCTGCGGACTCCTCAAAGCCAGTTGTGTAGTCCCAGGGATCGAGTTCGAGAGATAACAAGATGGTTGTTATTCCTTCATTTACTGTGATAGTCCCCTCCCTTCACAATCATGAATAGCGAAAATGTCTATTTATTAATTTTGAAGAAGACACTTGCGGAGTTGGGCTTGATTGAAGTACGAAAAGGTGGTTATCTACCAGAAAAATGCAAAG
Source organism: Prostheceraeus crozeri (assembly GCA_907163375.1). Classification (NCBI taxonomy): domain Eukaryota; kingdom Metazoa; phylum Platyhelminthes; order Polycladida; family Euryleptidae; genus Prostheceraeus; species Prostheceraeus crozeri. The sequence goes on from CAJQUW010009338.1 coordinate 290,088, forward strand.
CAGATCCTCTATACTATAGCGAAAATGTTCGATCGATGAAAAAATCACGCGCAATTCTGATTATCCATGTACCAGCATTTCACACCATTTCAAAAATTCATGTATTTGTGGCAACCAGTGTTCCCATTCTCTGCGGAAATTCGGAAAATCCTGCGGAAAATCGGAGGGAAATGTTTTTGCTGCGGAATTTTTAGACAGTGAATACAGTGGTAAATGAAATGAAGAATTGTTTGAAAATTATTCCACAAGGTTCCACAAATTCAACAAGGTAAACCAAACTAATTTAGTGTCTCTCGTATCCAATTTTCACTCTGTGAACCGACTGTTGGCCCTATATCAATATATGGACTATACCAGGTAGCCTATCTTATTTTGTTGAAGAATGTCAATGTCAATTCCTCCTGTTTGATGAGGATGGGAATGTCTGAGATTATAATTGGTATTATTCCAAGTACCATGAAACATGTACTTCAATTCTTCTTGTTTCAGATACCGGTACCACTATTTATCCAAGCATACATGTGGCAGATCAGATAAATCTTTCATTTGTTCTAGTCGATCATTTTCAATTTAACTGTCACAGGAGGTTGACGGCTATATAAATTAAATCGGACGAACGATAACTACATTCCGTGGTTTCCAATTCCATGAACTTGACTTTCATAATGAAATCAATCATATATGCATGACAGTATCCATAGTACATGTATTGTATTATGGACACCTGTATTGGAAATTTAGAATAGTAAATCCATTCGATATCCACTTCTTGGTAAATTAGCGGTGGGTTGTTCGTCGATTCCGTAGGGTAAATCTGCAGTCGAAAGAAGATTTTTGATACTTTCAGACGTTATGACGAAAAAAACGCAACATGTATATAATGCGATCACATAAGGTTTTGTGCGCCCAAGTAGCTTGTTTACCTTTCTCAGATTATCAGCAGTATCAATTATGACAATCAAGGGTTACCTTCTTGCCACCGGCATAGAGTGTCACAATTTTGAATCTGTAAGGATTTGATCAAAGCCGCAATTGGAGCACATGCTGCCTATGAGAAAAGATTGAATCTTGCAAGAGAGGAGGAAAATGCAAGAAAAAGGGAAATCGAAAAGAAGCAAATCATTGAAAAACAGATAGCGGAGGAATTGGAGAAGTCAAGGAAACTAAAAGAACTAAAATCAAAACAGAGCGAATCACTGAAACGGAAAGAAAATTTAGTAGAGGATGAGGAGGAAATGAACGAGATGCTGAAGGCATAACAGCAGAAATTGCAGACAATCAAAACAAAAAGAAAGGCCATTGTGACATAAGAAAATGAATTATCAAAAATGAAATAAATAAATGACCAAGAGACTGCGAAAGCGATTTCAAATGCCATCAAGAACTCTTTTGATAAATAACAAAAAAAAATCCATTGAAGTAAAATTCTGTTTTATAATTGAACAATAATTGGTTCAAATAATTCTATTACTATTAAGCTAAGTTAGAGCTATATGAAATAACCAAATTTTTGGCCGCTCAGTCTGCATCAGGTAGGCCCCTATGCAGTAATTCTCTGTCATCCAAGTCGAATGTATTCCTTGACGACTCATCTCTACGATTTTACCTTTTTCCTGCAAAAATTCATCTCGTGGAAATATATTTCATAGCTACTATATATGTAAGATAACCTTGGGTTATGAAATTTTGCGTAGTGGTACTAGTCTTTATTTCATGCGATAAAATTTATTTTAACTCAAACAGAATTTAGTAAACATCAAAAACGTAATTCTGCGATGAACTAACTGCTCCGGTATGGTCACGAAACATGCCATAAGTTATTGCCATTTTCTTTGAAATCATTGCCACGTGGCCTTTTGAACTATTGGTGAGAAGCTGGGTGAGAAACATGCGCTGAAAATGAGAATAACCCTGATATCATGAAACTAACAACAATTTGAAGTGCCAACACCAACAACAATCATGAAGTAGGCTGACTAATCATGAACACATGGGCATTGGGCATGTAGCTATGCGGTCTAACTCGTTATGAGATTTGATGGATTTTTCGTCAAAATAAGACAGCGGAAATTGTTTGCAGCTGCGGAGGAAATACCAAAAACTGGAATGGGAACACTGGTTCCCACACTCAACAAACTACGCAGGCGATGCTTGGAGAAATTTGAGAATGCAGTAATACCAAGTTATTGATATCCTTTATCATTTGCCTCCGATTGGTTCTGGTTGGTTTCAGGGTCATCGCTGGATCAAAAACATTTTGTTGAAATGTATCAAAATAGATGCTGACAAGGCAACTTTGCTGGTAGGGAGTAGAGCACTTTCTGTAAATGACGATCGAATTTCTGCTCTACAGCATATTATTCTGCTATATACTACTGATTTTGAAGAATTCATTGTTCACCAGTAGAGTGTGAGAAAATATACAATATAATTATGCTTGCAATCAAATAGACGATACACGAAAAAGTCATTTGTGCGTAAAATCTTTCATAATGAGAAAATGAGAATGTACGCGGGCATTTTTTGTTTATCTTTAATGCCGGTTTAACGTCACCAATATTCAAGCTTCATAATAAGATTACTTCAATGACCGGGACTCAAACACAATTATGTAATTTGTGATAAATTACAAATTATTTCTGAATACGAAAGCACTGAAACTTGAACTTGACTTCATTTTGACCGTATTTTCGCTTTGGAGTATTGGAACGAATTTGGAGTCTACAGTCTTGAAAGTCAACTTCGACAAATTAAAAACTATGATCAGAAATCCTTATCACACAATGCCTCGGGTGGACAAATCCAACTACATCTGTGGAGCACAAATGAAAGGCGTTTGTACGACTGAAATTCTATCTTTCAATTTTTATTAAGATATGGTTATGTATGTAGTCTTATCTGCATATAATATTCTGTAAACTATAATTTCACCGCAAACATCGATTTAAAAATTTGGAAATATTGAGATCTCTTGATGCTGTAGAGGTACAGCGTTGAAATCAAGTACATAACAACATGGCATGTAGCCTGAGCTACATAGCCACTGTGTGACGAGAAATATGAAATAAAATATCTATGCCCTAAAACGAGACAGAACAGTCGAAGAACTTACTCTTCTCATACTTCGGGAGACATGAGACAGCCGCGCGATATCCTCCAGACTCAATCGCGTCACGATGTTAACTATGACAGACTGAGGAAGACGAGGTAAGAAGTCTATGTGTCCTTCAACCACCGCTTTGATATGATCGAGAGTGGCCTGTCCGAAAATTCGGAGAATTTCGGCTGTGGACAAATAGGGAGCACATACATGTAAAGAGCCAAGTTGTAAATTTCGTATCAGAGTCATTTTCATTTATACAATAACGTTTAATATATCTGACAATATGACATTCATCATACATAAAATATTTTGCATCATATTTGCAAACTGATGTGGCAGTTTTACTTGTAAAATATTGCTCTATAATAAGATCACAGACATTCATACAGCAGCCAGGCTTACTGAATTATCGCATCATATGATAGTTAATGAGAATAAACAATGGGCACGTGATATTATTTGAATGATAGAAAACCCAAGTTTAGACATGCAATGTCGAAAATTATGGCTCTAGAGTTAGTGTTTTCACCGTAATAAGCGAAAACATATAAAATTCATTCTAACCAAAAATTGCAATCTGCTTCCCATTGGATTAACATGTGTTTTTCTTTGATCGTGTCTGACAGGAAGAGGAATCAGGTAGATGTAGGCAGACGCACAAATTCGCAGTAGGCATAGGGTGTACATCATTTTGTGAAGGTCTCAGTTTCGGCCTCGTTCCGTGCAGAAACTCGTTCTGGCTGCCGGACTAAGTGTAGTGTTTGCCAAAAGTTCTAGCGGCAAAGAGCAAGACGATGTGTTGGACTTACCTCTGTCTACACCGTTCAATGACACAGTAGCACTAGAGTTAAAATGGATGAAAGAAGTCTAGGTACAGCGCAGGATCGGTGATTCCTGACAAGTCAGCAGAGGACGCCTGAAAACACTATTCCATATTCACAGTGTGCGCACACAAGACATTGTGTGGATACACAGTACCTTGTGTGTAATTTCAATTTCGATCCTGTGAGCAATTGCAACGGTGAAACGGTTCACAATAGTGTGTTAACTCACAGGGATCGCCACCAATCAAAACATGAACAGTTTTTAGAGGGATAGATGATACATCAGAATCCTTTCACTTTGATTGCATTGGTTGCATGAATCATGACAGCGTCGAAGACGGAAGTAGCTAAGGTAGCTGTGATCCTTCTAGCTATTAAAGAAGCCAGAAAAACTCGTCGAAAAAGAAAACGTCGATGGTCAACGCGCCCTGCATTCCAACTTCGAATGCAGCACAGCGAGTATATTCATCTGATACCACACCTGGAGTCTAACGATCCTGAGATGTACTTCTCATACCATCGAATGACTCCCGAAAAATTTGAATTACTTTTTTCGAAAATTCAACATCGACTACACAAAACCAGTCTGAGAGAGCCTGTTTCACCAGAAGAGAGACTTACGATTACTTTGGTATTTTTAGCGACAGGTTGTTCTCAGCAGGAACTTGCCATTCGGTTTCATCGTGGCCGGTCTACCATTTCTAATCTACTAAATGAAACATGTGATGTAATCTGGGAACTATTATCTCCATCTTACATTCGTTGTCCGAATCCCCGAAGTTGAATGGCGCGACGTTGAAGCTGGTTAACGAAACACGTGGAACTTTCCTAACTGTGTCGGAAGTTTGGATGGGAAGCATGTGCAGCGACATAGATGAAAGCTTGAAATTGGTTCTAGCTCATGTAATGACATGATCACTACAGTGAATTAACGAACGATTTTACTTACCAGTCTCGAGCCCGAGTTCTTTAACGACTGCTGTCCATGCACATCCCTTTTTCCTGATGTCTTTGTAATCTTCAAGATTTGTATCGAACAAAATAGGATAATTGCGCACCACATTAATCAAATGTTCATCGCCTTCTAATTGTCTTTTCTTTCTCTCTCTGACCTCAAGCTGCTTGGGGTCTCAGATTTCGGCATGACTTAATCCACTGAATGAATCTATCGCACTGTCAATATTGTCATTCTCACCTTCCCAATACCGAATCAGTGATTTTGATTGGTTGCGGACGTTGTGTGCGCTGCAGAAGTTGGATTCTGCTGAACTCTGTGAAAGTGCACACAACCCCCCGCTATGTATAAAATCTCTTGCCCTCTGTGAGTATACACAAGCCTCTTGTGTGTACTTGCAGCGGTCCTGTGTGCACACACAAGGGAATAAATATTATACACTGTGTATACACACGCCATTGTGAATCCGGCTTAAAGAAATCTTTAGAATTTGGAATAGTGTTTTCAGTCCTCCTCGGCGGTTTCTATCCCACAACGGCGGTGAGTTTAATGACGAGAAATTTCGTAGTATGTAGGAAGATTGTGACATAGCTGCTCTCACTACAGCCGCGGAAAGCCCCAGAGGTTCTCATGCTTTCCAATCGTGTCTCACATCAACGTTCCATACATAATTCGAGACCTTGCATTCTCAGTTTTAAAATGAGCTATGACATACTTGTATCCATGATTGTATTTGCTGAGCAGTGCTCAAAATATGAAAATCGCTCAATTTACAAATCGCAATTTTTCAATAAGAAAACATGCGAGTGTGATAGTGAATCAGGCACGACGGGAACGGGCATTTTCTGAGCTCTCTTTTGATATGCCGGTCATCAAAATTGGTAAACTAATAAAGATTATTCAGTGATTTCGTGAAATAGTCACAAAATATTGACTCTTTTGGATAAAAATGTTATATTCTCACTTTTCATCAATAATGTCCATGCTTGGTTTCTTCAAATCATTGCGATGTAGGGAATGCGAATATGCAAGTTTTATTTTAAATAAGTTCAATGAAATGGATCTTTTTCAAACTTCTTCAACATTTTTTCTCTTTGCCGCAAAAGTACACAAACACCTAAAGTGAGCGAAGGTTCAAAACAAAGTAATAATGAATGTCTTTGTTCTCTGACCACGACTGCAGATGGTTTACCTTACATACCTGTGTACTTTAGGGGTAATGAGAAAAAGGATGAAGAAGTTTGAACAAGAACTTGCATGAATAAAACTTACATATTCACATTCCTTACATCGCAAGGAGTCTGAAGATACCAACCATGAACAATTTTGATGAAAAAAATGAGAACATATCATACCTCGACAAAAGAGTCATAATTTTGTGATAACTTCACGATATCAATGATTTTTTTCTAGCTCACTGATTTTGATGACCAGCATGTCAAAACAGAGCTCAGAAAATGCTCGCTCTCCCCTGACCCGTGCGATTTTACTAGTAAATTCAAGTGATTTTCATATTTAGAGCACTGCTGAGCAGTACTGCCCACCGGATGCAAGACTATCAGAGCTCAATATAGGCTGTCGAACGATGTATTGCACGTTGTTGTGCGACACGAGGAAAGCATGAAAACCGATTGAATTTCCCCGAAATTTAGGTGGTCCGTTTCTTTATGATCAGCTCCGAGTAATGGGCTGGTTGCGAGATACAACGCAGTTCTAGAAACAACATGCCAGAAAGAATGCTTCAGACAGACAGCCAGTGTAGCTGCCACCACAGAGTAAGTATATTAGGTAGAGTGGTGACTCCTCATTTATTAAATCCCTAATGTGTATACACTTTCGATTTTATTAAATGAACTCGATGGGGATACAGTTGGCATTGTTTCCAAATGTGAGATATGCAAATTTTTGCAGTTTTGAAGAAAATACCATGGAATTGAGTGATCATAATGGCAATGGAGACGAAATGATGGTATTTTACAGATCCTCTGTGTCATGACAGCCTTGGTGAGGTAATGTTTGTTAAATTTGCAACTCGATGACCTGCTATTGCTTTCATGCTGAACCTCAAGAGAATCTTCTTAATCGTGATAATATCATAAGCAACCTGCCACAAAGAGAATAATGATAAGCTGTAACAGAATCGAAGACAATGATTTCATTTAACTTTGAAGGATGTAGATGGGTCCACATCACCATTCAGATTCATGAAGTGGAGCATAAATTTAGTGAATCATGAATTAATGCCCATCAAAATAGAATTAAAAACAATTGATTTCAGCCAAGAAAGCACAAGAAGATCTCGACTTTTTCATGAAGACTTCCATTATAGTGAGGTTCGTGAAATTCCCTTGACAATCAGCCAATTATCGCTTAGTTAAGGTGCTTATTAGCAAATATCCATTCCCTGTGATATCCAACTTGTCTCATACTACTGAAAAGGGGGGCTTCTGTGTCGGTAGTATATAAATTTGCAAAATTTTAGCTTTCTTAAAAATTGCTCAAATAATTTTTTGGACCGCAGGAACGTAATATCCGCAAAAAACTGAATATTTCCATATAAAATTTTTCACTGTATACAGACACTTTTTTGAGTCGACACTCTACCTACATATACTTACTCTATGGCTACCAGATAGCATTGTCAGGAACTGTGTCAGCAAAGAATGCTACTACAAAGATTCATAGATTCTCCCTTATTGTTTTTGGTCATAATAGCGCAGGTTGATTTGTCACAAAAACAACACTTCGTTTTTTTCCTGTTAAAATTGATGTAGCGACGGATTCTGGGTCAAAATATGGCACTGAATTTCAAAAAAATAGGGTCGCATTTTTTGTCGCCATCTTAGTACATTGATGGCCGATTCAAATTTCCAATTAAAAAAAATCATAAAGTAATACAACTCATACAATAATGCTCTGAGAGCTTAAGTATGTATTACGCACAAACAGGAAGTCAGGTATGAGGAATCGATTGGGACCATCTAATTTGACCTTGGGTCACGGGGTCAAGGTCAACCAAACATTGATTTTCAAATTTAGGAAATAATATTTCAAAAAAAGCCATTTGACTTTTGAAATAGTGCCCTAAGAGCTTAGGCATGTATTATACAGCAATAGGAAGTCGAATGCGGAGAGTCAAATGGTACCAACAAATTTGACCTTGAGCCACGGACATTGATTTTCTGAAATTCTCAATAGCATGCTTTGAAAAAATCGTTGTAACAATTGAAATAATGCTCTTTTTATAAGCATTATTTTATTGCACCCATAAATGCATAAAGAACTAAGGCAAAGCAAATTTGCAACATGTAGATGTACAAAATAAAGTCGACAAATTCATTGATGATCATATATACGGATAGACCTACTGGAAAAGTAACAAACTTCGCCTTCAAAATAGAAAATTGTACAAGTTCTTCTTGAAGCTCGGTTGGGATGTAGAGCTCACAATTTCAGGGGGCAGGGATTTCCAGTCGTCAATGACACGGGAAAAAATATTCACGGGCTTGAACTGTCAAAGGGTTTTTAAAGATTTTAAAGTCATAACCACGAACGAGTCCTTGGAGTTACAAGGTTGAAGAACTTCGCTGGATCACATGAGATAAGGGAATGAAAAATTCTGACAACGGCTATTAAGTCAAAAGCACGGCGGCGAAGTTGCAGCGTTGGAATGCCCAGTATTCGAAGATGGTTTTCGTAGGGTTGCCCCGATAAATGCATCACACACCGAGTAAAGCGCTATTGGACGCTTTCGATTAAGGCAATGTCTTGTACAGCAAGGGGATTCCACACACACGTTGCGTACTCCAGATGGGGACGAACATATGATTTGCACAGGCGAAGAAAACCATCAGGATCGCGGGATACGAAAGTTCACATAATGGCGGTGAGTACCATGTGAACTCTCTGGGTACACATAAGGACATGTTTGTGAGCTTTAAGGTCGTCCGAGATGAACACATCGAGATCTTCCAAGGAGGCCGAATCCTTGAAGGATTGGCTATTGAGTGCGTAGGCATTGGAAGGATTTCGTTGGCAAAAGGAGATAACGTGGGATTTCGAAGGATTCGAACGTAGCTGCAATTTCCTGGACCAAGCTGAAATCTCTTCCAGGTCAGCTTGCAGTAACCGAACCGCTTCTTGAGGGTTGAAAGGGTGTATGGGGGTCACTTGCCGCACCAACAGCATTCCTTGCAATGATATGTATGGATGTGTGGGTTACACATGTAACAACAAAGCAGACTTCAGTGAACTCAATATGGCAGAGCATTGACAAGATTCTTGAACCATTTTCCTGAAGTGACAAACTTAGGTAAGAATGTTTTCCTTTGTTATCGTTTACTCTATATTGTACAGTGTACTTACACAGAAAATCAATGTCTGGTTGGCCTTGACTCCGTGGCTCCAGAGACCAGTCATTATTTAATGACGAGCTTAATGAGGCCTCATAGCAAGATTTCGTTCCAGAGACTGCTTCTTCGATCGCTGCTTAATGAGGTATCTAGTCTTTATTTGATGACGAGCTTAATGAGGCCTCATAACAAGATTTCGCTCCAGAGATCGCTTCTTCGATCGCAGCTTAATGAGGTGTCCTTAAACTCGTTCCAGAGACCAATCATAACAGCGAAAATTTAATGACTACTCTAGGGCCGTCACTAAAAGAGCGAGCTGTCAGTTTTGGTCACTATACTTGAAGATGGCAAATGTTACTGATATCGTTAGCGATTTCGGCCGTTTCCCAAGGCATTATCGAGAGCATTACGTACCGATGGACTTGGATGAGCTCTCAGAAGAAGATATACGAAGTGTTTATAGATTTAATGGAGACTAATTGTCGCTCATAGCGAACGATTTGCGGCTTTTCATTGAGGAAAACTACAGAACGGAATCTTTGCGTGGGAGGCCTTTGTCGGCCCTTGAGCATGTCATCATTGCCATGAAGTTCTATGGCCATGGAAGTTCTTTCCGGAATATGAGTGTACAGTACGGCATTGGTTTGGGAACAGTCTCTAGAGTTGTCCATCTCGTCACACAATCCATTCCAAGAGCTTATGAAAATATAGTGAAACTTCCAACTACACACGAGGAGTGTCAAGTTATCTCAAGCGGATTTCATGATGTTGCAGGAATTCCCAACGTCATCGGCTGCGTTGATGGATGTCTCATACCGATAAGACGACCGACTGTGAATGAACATGTTTTTATTTGTCGCAAAGGCTACCATGCCATCAATGCCATGTTCGTTTGCAGGGTTGATATGCGTTTCACCTACGTTGACGCAAGCTTCCCTGGCGCAACCCAGGATGCAGCCGTTTTCAGGGAATCACGATTGAGGGAAGCTCTCACTGGTGGCTGCATACCTCAAGGATTCCTCCTTGGGGACAGTGGCTATGGGCTGTCGCAACATCTTCTTACTCCAGTTCCTTGTCCAAGCGAAAATGCGTCTAGGAATTACAACAGAGCACATCGACGAACACGGAACTGTGTCGAAAGGGCATTCGGAGTTTTAAAAAGTCGCTTTCGCTGCATTGATAAGAGTGGTGGCCCATTGCGAATGTCGCCATCTAAATGTGCTAATATTGTCAACGCTGTGTCAATCTTGCACAATCTAGCGATTCAGATGCGACTTCCTTCAGTTGATGGCGCAATAGAACCTGGAGACGATGTATCCGAAGTTCAAGACACGACCGATGATTCAGTTGGTGCATTGATACGAGACAATATCATATCTCTATTTCAATGATGATTTTGATATAGCGCGTAACGTACATGTATAATGTACAAGCGTACTAGTACAAGTAAAGCTCTTCTTCTTTTATGATTTTGATTGTATTCCATTCCTGTTTCCATTAAGCTGTTTTTTCATAACGTATTATACATAGTTTTTGAATACGTTTTTTTGCTTTGGTCTCGCTTTGCGGTCTCTGATTTACGGTAACCATTCTAGTCATCCATTACTCAATGTAAGGTAGAGTAAATTGGGAGGAGAACAAATAACTCAACAACAATTGAAAATTTCTATTACATGTATAATTGGTGTACATAGACATGCACATAGCCTACAAACGCTCAAGCTTGCGTTGATAGTACGCCTTCTGAAGTTGAAGAACTTCCTTCTGCAGCTTTAAATTCTCATTGTGCAGAAGAATGTTCTCATTATACGTGTCCCTCAAGGACCGTGGGGCACGTACAGTCGTAGTTGTTGTCGCTGGTACCTCCTGCTGGGAATTTGCATCTGCCACGGTGTCACGGACCATTATCTTGGAAGATGTAGGTGTGAACGACTCTGTCAGAATGTCGCCGGATGCCGACGCAGCAATCTCCATGACATCCGCTCGACTTTCTTCCTCAGATGACACGATTGACGCTGCTGCATCCAGTTCCGGGGGTCCTTGTGTATGCACTGGTGTTGGCCCGATTGCATCTTCTTGGGCTTCGGTACTCCCATCGCCTCGTACTTGTCAATGCCGTTGACTTCCTCAGAAGTTAGTAGCGAGCTGATTTTGGTCTCTAGCTCCGACAGACCCGGGACACTGACGACGTTGCCAGTTATGCCGAGAGTCCTGTGGATCTGCTGCACCCTCCTCTTCACGTTGGAGCTCTCTACTTGCACCTTTCTTCTTAGATCTTGCCATTTCCTTGCATACGTGCTCACCCTCTTCACTTCATTCATTTCTTTCCACGCTCTTTCTTTATTTGCACAAATCGTGTCGCTATTGTCGTGGTTGCATAAAGTACCCCATTTCTTGAGGCAACCATCCGCCAACGCATGGAGTTCCGGTTCCGTGAACCTCGGTGCTCGTTTTCTCAAGTTGCGGCTTGACATGACTTCGATTGATCTTTGCAACAAGTCTCAATGGAGCGGTTTTATGTCGTGAAACACGCAATACTGATCCTGCCTCGTGATATCATTGGATGATTTTAATGTTTTGTCATCTATCACGTGTCCTTTGTCACCTGTTGCTTAATGATGTGTGACACACGCATCTTTATTTATGAGGCCCTAGTTAAGGATGAACTGCGATAAAGAGCAGCTCTTTGGAACAAAATTAGAGAGGCCTCTCTAAATTATCTAATGCAGCCGCTCAATGAGCGGATTTAGAGAGGGGTCTCTGGAACAGCCGGCTGAATCCTCCAGGCCCTGAAGCACTAATGACACTCTTGAAGTGTGGATGTAAGAAAGGGTGTATGGGGGTCACTTGTCGCACCAACAGCATTCCTTGCAATGATATGTATGGATGTGTGGGTTACACATGTAACAACAAAGCAGACTTCAGTGAACTCAATATGGCAGAGCATTGACAAGATTCTTGAACCATTTTCCTGAAGTGACAAACTTAGGTAAGAATGTTTTCCTTTGTTATCGTTTACTCTATATTGTACAGTGTACTTACACAGAAAATCAATGTCTGGTTGGCCTTGACTCCGTGGCTCAAGATCATATTTGCTGGTCCCCGTATGCGACTTCCTATTACTGAATAATGCATACATGACATAATTTGACAGTTGCACAAAGATTGCCTGATGAACATTATATACTGTACATACAATCACAAGATATCTTCAGGAATAAATTATGTTAGCCACAAATTTTCGGGCTGTTACTTCAGCTCGTCGTCAGGTGGAAAATGGAAAATTACATAGGAAGACAAATGAGCATAAAATTTGAAAAAATTTCATGATGACATAGCACATATGTTTGAAATTTGTAAAAGTGGGCGGCGAATCATCTTTCTTGCATATTTCATTAAATATAACATCACAATCACTTTTTTATTTTCAAATAATAATTTTCCATTGCTTTAAAAACTTCTTTTCCTCATTTATCAAAAACCTTAACCTTAAAATACATTTTGAAAGCCACCTAATTGTTATCCAAACGGCACTTCGGACTGCTACAGAGCCCATCTTTAAAAAAACAATATTATATAAAAAAATTCTTTTATTCTTTTTAAAATGAATATAATATCAGATCAAATTGTCATTGTAAAATATGTGCTGCTGGCAAGAGTCGAACCAGGTTATCTAGACTTGTTTTTCTCTAAAAGAAGAAGTATTGTTTGTTTTCATATTTTCGTTGTTATTTAGACTTGATATAGCAAACTTGATGAAGTAACTACATGTACAGCGAATTTCATTCAGCCCAATAACTAGTCGACATATTGGGTAAGGACGAAAACTTGAGAAGACGGATGATTTCCTCCCCTAAAGTACTCAAAAATTAGTTTCATTATTGTTTGCTTTTTGATCTTTTTGAACAAGCTGTTAAACTAAGCAGTTGTAATCCTTTGCATTGAAGTCAATTTCAGTTTCCTTATAATTTATTATTTTTGCATCGATATAATGAATAACCATCATCAATGTAAGCTGGAGCTACTTATTGTCATTACTAAAACAACTACTTGTCACAGCTGTAAATTGAAATTTTTAACAAAAAGTTTAAAACGCGACAACACTCATCAATTTTATCTTCAGTTCATGCTTGTACAATACGTGTCACTGTCGCTTTTCTGCTTTTATCGCAAAGTTTGATGCGTTCTATTCGTCAATCTTATTTGCAAATAAAGCTAATATGAATTCAGATGAATTGAATTGTCGAGCACTTTTACTTCATGAAACATTTGTTTGACGCAATTGTGTTTGATGCGATTACCTGTAATTATTAACTAAGCAAAAAAAATTGAGCATGTAAAATCATCAGTTGATTTACCTTGTATTCGCTCATCATATAGGAAATCTTCGTAGCTGTCGATTACTTCACCCGGATGAAATTTCGATCCATCGTTCCTTGATGTGATCTTCCACCATCGCCAGATTACCTAGAATAATAACAACAAGCATGTACTATTTATTTAGCTGTCAAGTGATGCAGTTTACAATGAATGAAATGAGGTAAACGGCAAATCAAATTGTCATGCAAAAGATGTGCTTCAGAGGACACGAACCTACGACACCAGGTTATCTAGAACTGTCCCTCAGACCAACTGCTCTCTTGCCACTTACGTGTGACCGATGTCAAATGGCAGGATCCAGTCCATCATCACACATCAGGAGCCGGTGTCATAAAGCTCTGTTATTGTTGACAACTGTTGTTACTGTATAATTCACGGTCAATATCAAAAAATTTAACAACAACTGTAAGTTCTCTGTCTAATTTGCTGACAATAACGTTCTGTATACTTAACAGCGAAGAAAAACTTCGCTGTAAAGCTACAGTAGCAGAACCTACTGTTAAACTCAAATATAACAATGAAAGTATTGCCATTACTGTTCTCATTTCGACGATGTGGAGAGTGGAAGCAGACGTAAACTTCTCAAGAATAAGAAATCAACGACGATTTTTCGATCGCATTGATCCATTGTTGCAATTAACTGAAACGGATTTTATTGATAGGTACCGTCTGCCAAAATCTAAAGTGCTTGATTTATCAAACGAATTAGAGGAATTACTTCATCATTCTACTCATCGTAACTATTCACTTAGTGTTCCTTTGCAAACATGTATCGCATTGAGATACTACGCAGAAGGTGATTATCTTCGAGAAGTTGGAGACCTACATGGTGTATCGGAAAAGACTGCTGGTAGAACAGTTCATGCTGTCTATAAAGCTATTTGCAAGTTGAACGATAAGTATATCAAGTGGCCGACTTATGACGAAATTTTAACGGAGAAGGAACGATTTTACAGTTATTGTGGTATGCCTAACACTATTGGCTGTATTGATGGGACACAAATTGCTATAAAGGCACCATCTGTGAATGAAAGTGTATTTGTGAATCGTAAAGGTTGGTACTCTCTAAATTGTCAAATCATCTGCAGCTCTACTCTTAAAATCTACGATATTAGTCACAAATGGCCGGGAAGCTGTCATGACGCTCACATTCTGAGAAACAGTAATATATTTGAAAAGATAGAAAATTTGCAAAACTCGTGGTTACTTGGAGATTCAGCATATCCCTTGTTACCAACTCTAATGAAACCATATGGTACACCCTCTAAAGAAGAAGAAGAGCGTTTCAATAAAGCCTTATCCAAAGGTCGAACGAGTGTAGAGAGGTGCATTGGAGTTCTGAAATCCCGGTTCAGGTGTTTGTCAAGAACTATGACCTTTTCACCCACCAAATGCAGTGCAATAATCTTAAGTTGTGCTACTCTACACAATATTGCTACTGATCTACGCTTATCCTATTCTATGTCAGACTCTGATGATTCTATTGTAGTACTTCCAAATTTTGATGATGATAATATTATCAATTCTGGTATTGGAGTGAACTTGCGTGATCAAATTGCACGAAATGTTTTTTCAGTTTAGAAATAGATTTTCTCGGGAAATTAATGTTTTTCACGATATCGTAAAAATAATTGGTCGCGATGAGGTTGCCTATAAAAACTAAGGCTATAATAGGCTAGTCAAATTATAGAATATTAGCACATACCGGTATAGGCTAATTCCTTAAGTTGATAATTTAGATAATAAATTAGATAAAAAGAAAATAATGGAAAGCCAAGTAAATTATGTAGATTATTATCTTAAGTGAACAAATTAATTTCAGCTACTGAACGTATTCATCATCAGGGTAAATTAAACAATGTGATACTTGTTTAAGTTATGATCATCGAGATTTCTAAGTGATTTTTTATGAACAAGTAGGCCTATTGCCTTTTACATGAAATTACATTAGTTTATCAAAAAGTTTCCGAAAGTTGGTTTCAAAATACGAGTATGTTTCCTCGGTAACTCTACTTGGAAAAATATTCAAATTCCTACACTAATTAATTGTCATTTATAAGTCATTGGTTAGGCTACATTCCCAGTCACCCTTTGTCTCATATTGAAAACGAAATTTATCATTATACAAACATGATTATGAATACATATTACAAAAAATAATCACACCACTTAATGATTGATTATTGGTAACCGTCTTGGTGATTATTCCACTGCTGCCAAGTTGGCAGATTACCAGTAGCGTTACTGTGATTTGGTTGATAGGTGTTGAACACCGGCTCTTGTCCAACTTGATGAATTTCTGTTCTTGTTTGGACTTGTCGTCTCTCCAACTCGAGTTTGTGTCGTTTCTTCTCTTCAAGAGTTTCTCTTTGAATTAACTCTATTTCATGATGATGACGCTGTAGCTCTTTCAGTTTATCGGCTTCAATTTGACACATTCTTTGATAATAGTCACTTGAAGAAAAATGTCTAACCTTCAGCTTTCGACGATAGGATGTTTTCTTAAACAAAGATTGATTAAATGAAGTTTCATTTGCGGAGACTGGAGGAGGCACATTTTCAATATCAGATGATGCAATGTCGGTATCGTTCACTGTTTCTTCTACTCTGAATGAGGTTTCTTCTGTTGGCTCAATTAGTCCACTTTCTACCCCGCCAATTATGCCAGAAATTGATTCGGGAGGTATAAGGTGATATATCCTTTTTTCCTCCTCACCGAGGATTGTTTCCGCGTCTAATGTGGTGTCAAAGCTGGCCGTTCCACCGCCAGTCTTCTTTCGCTCTTTTCTCTGCTTAGATTGGAATTCGGCAACTTTGGCTTTTACACTTCTCTGTAAATTTTGCCGTTTGTCCTTGATGGATGGTAATGTCCGTGTTGTGATACTGGTTGCATTGACTGAATTGAGCAGTTTTTGATATAGTTCATTTTTTAATTTCATAGTGGTGACGTTTGTCAATCGCGAATTTAGTGTGGCATAATGTTGCTCGTAAAATTCTATAATTGTACATATTTCTTCGGCGGAGAAAGCGACTTGTCTGGGTTTTGTTACAGATGTCCGGGAGCGCATCATACTTCAAAATAAAGTTCAGACAGTGGAATGATGACTTTTGATGCAAGTATAGAGAGTAGAGACAATGAAAATTCAAACATTGAAGCTAGATTTTTATTCGTCCAACTGCATGCTTTTTAATGACTCATGTATCACGTGATCCCACTACTTGCATCGATATCAGCAGAACACAAGTGCAATGTCAGCTTTCTATGACATACAGCAAACTCATTATACGTCGAAGTTACAACACTTTCTTGCCATTCAATGTAAGTTCTCTGTTAAATCAGTTCGCTGTTACTGTCACATCTGCTGTAACTTAACAGTTGTTTATGACACCGGCTCCAGTTGTCATAGCAATTACAATCAGCGAATAATTATTTTGTCGCAATTATGATGCTGCAAAATCGATATTCAGACCAACGGTTGTGAATCGATGTCCGTGAAGCATATGAAAACACATCGTGCCTGCTATTTCCACTGAATGAAACAAGATAACCAAAAGATCAAATTGCCATGAAAAAGAAGTGAGACTGGTAGGATATCGCAAATATACCAGAGAAAATCTTGTCCATCAACACCTATCTCACCAATTATTTTTTCCAGTTGGCATGTAGGGTTGGTCAGAAAAAATATAATGAAAATGAAAAAAATAGAATTCCTTTATGCTGTCAATAATCTCTGATTGCTATTGAACATTCAGATTAGTGGATGTGTGGAAAGCGCATGAGTATGTAGGTCACATTTTGACGTTCAATGGTGCTTTCTAAATTATTTAGAAAAGCTAATTAATTAAACTTGTTCTTGTCATATTGATCTACATGTAGGTTAGAATTTTTAATTATATGTAGATCTCCATCATGTGCATAGAGATGTCATTTTGTTTATCTCTCTAGGCTACTCCGCATACATGAATTTTGAATTATATCTCCCTGCAAAATCCCTGCTTCTGACGATGACCAAAGAACTGGTCAAAATATATGAAGGTTTATGACAACAAAAATATTTTTTGCAAATATTTAGGTTCCTAACTTTGATATTTGAAAAATGACCCCAGGCTTCTTTACATGCATAAATACGAAGGGCCTTCAGATTATTTATGGTTATTTACATATTTTTTGAGTGCTAAATGCTTCTTTGTTCGGTGACATTTGACAATATTAATCTGGTTAAGTGTCTTGAAGAAGTTGGTCTCAAGGTAAAAAAATGTGTGCTAGCTAAAGCTGTCAATTATTTGTGTTTCCTTCAGAAAAGATTCCGTAGTGCTTCTGTTCGATAATTACATGCAGGCTATATGCAGGTCCAATGTCTCTTCGTGATGTGATAGAATAATGTTGACCTTCATCACATGACGGAAAATGCCTTTTGAGCTTCTATTGCAAACAAAGCGTGTTTGGATGCTTGATTGGTTAACATGTAACACTTCAAAAGGTCACATGTAAACTTCAAAAAATCAAAATGGAAATGGTTGAAACAGCTTAGGTTCAATAAAGAATCAGATTTCCAAACGTCGTTTCCCAACGTGATGAAAATTTGAGTGCCCATCATTCATCTGTTTTGACTTCCAGCTGAGCTGAAGTAAAAGCAAAGCTTAAATCCCCGGCCTTTCCTCACTCATGTTCACACGACTCAATATGAGTGACTAGTTGACTGTTGACACTAGTCACTACTTACAAGCACCTTAGCTTCAGTTTGAAAAGCCTAACTATCGAGGGGAGGCTGAGGATAATATAATGAACTCTTGTAACACAGCATCAAAAAAGACTAGCACTGAGAACTCAAGAAAGACGCACCATCTACTTCTTGGCGCATCATCATAGCCTAGATGAAGCTATGAAATTAAGACGTTATCCATCAAATAACACAAAGAGAGACAATTCGAACACACCTGGAGACAGTTGGAGAGTAAGCATTAATAAAATTATGTTTAAAAACAGCGAGCTGCCGCTTCTGTGTGGGGATTAACACACATTGGGGATACCTCGTCAGCTAGCATAGCCTGATTCAATAGTAACAGCTATTTTTGTTTTTGTTTTAGGAAGTGGCCACTAAAACGACTGAGCAAGCACAATATTCTTCATGTCCATTGTCACACCTCATATTTCTCAGCAATGGCAGATTTCAGATCAATCACCATAACAGAAATGTGTATCAGAATCTTGATTATAGCTGGAACGATTAACCAATATTAAAAATGTTGATCATGATTGAGATTATGATTAAAGAGTTCAAAAGTCTGATTATGATTGTGATTGATTGAAGTGTTGAATAATGTGATTATGATTAAGGCTGCCATCGGCTTGATTATGATTATAATTGACTAGGGTTTCCAAAATCTGACTGATTAATGTGGTCAAACATTTGATCATGAGCGCTGTGTAGGTTGAATATAATGCTGATTGCGGCCTTCAGACGCTTTATCGAGTCACTGAAATTATAGTGCGTTTAAGTAAAAATGTGGATCGTGATCAAAATGTTTAATACTGTACAAATTGACCAAAAAATTGAACCATGTAGTCTATAGAGTATGTTTTGATTATCTAGGGTACACGTAAAGAGGAAATCTGAGGGAAGATATTGCATGACGATGTGTGAACGCATGTTCATGACCGTCGATCAACGATTGGCACTCTCTGCGACACTGTACTTCCCGTCCTTACGCAGTCTAGCGGTCACTACTCATCGGTGGCTGTTCTGATCTCAACTGATGTTCCGAAAACTAAAATCAAACAATGAACTTTGCTGATTAATTGACGGGATTTTGATTATGATTGATAAAATTTTCAAAACCTTGATTACGATTGAGATTAGTGACTGAGCTAAATTTCATTGCCGTGATTATGATTATGATCAGCCTCAAAAAGTTAATAGATAAGATGATTGATTAATCCAGCTCTAGTCATGATTAACAGGTTTGGCCCTCTTCGCCTTACTTGATGGTGCTTCGCATTCTACGTTGTTTGAAAAACAGATGATTTCTAAAGGGAGGCTCATTTCCCAGCAAAAAGCTTTGTGATTCCAAAAACAACAGTATGAACAGAGACTACTCTTTAGAGCTTAATGACAGTCTTTTAATTTCTATCCTTTGCTTTATGAGGCAACCAAGATTGCTGGTAGAGACAGAGCAGCGAGTCATGACATATTCTGATGCATATTTCTAGTCACATCGTGGTTTGGAGTGTCTTATAGCTAAGAAATATAAGGCGTAGCAATATCCATAGAAGTACAATGTACAGGCTCAGCCAGTGTAATGGTCACTGCCTTTATATCAAATTGGTGAGCAGTTTGAGATGATTAGTTATTCTCATCATAAAAATCTTACAAGGGCCAAACGCCAGTGGGGAAATTACTGAGATTTCTGTAGAACAATTCATCGATGTCAGCTGCATTGCAAGCACAGTTCCGGAAGATGTACAAGTTACGCAAGGACCACAGAAAATTCAACTATTTGGAAAGATTTCCGGAGAAATCAGATGTGATTTTAGTTAAATTCGCAA
This sequence comes from Prostheceraeus crozeri, assembly GCA_907163375.1. Taxonomy (NCBI): domain Eukaryota; kingdom Metazoa; phylum Platyhelminthes; order Polycladida; family Euryleptidae; genus Prostheceraeus; species Prostheceraeus crozeri. The sequence goes on from CAJQUW010009338.1 coordinate 310,249, forward strand.
GTACATAATACAAGAAAATGGTAAAATGGACTATTCTTGCCGCAATACCTGATTGTCGGTCACCACAAGAGTATGAAAATCTCGACTTGGAGATGGCGCCGTCGCGTTTATATCAACTATCTTGTTGCCTTGGAAGATGCCAAAATGCTTGAATAAAGGATTTTTTGTCAGGGCCATTTGCTTCGCACAGTTTGAAGAGCCCGCTTAAAAACAGTTTATAGAGACAAGTGCATTTGTAATTCTGTTGCGCAGATTAAGAAATTGCTTCCAATTTAATCTTTGATTGATCAGTTGTGCAGAATATTTGGAAGCAAATAGTCATCGAAAGAGCTGTTGGAAACCGCTTGATAGCATTGATGTGGTAGATATAATGATTGTGTCTAACTGATCAGCGACAACCAATTAAGAAATATTCATGAATGCATCAATATTAGCAGTTGACATTGTCAATCAGTCGCGCAGTTAATGCATCAACTATCCTCGGCTGTCTGAGAAGAATTCACAGCTTTGACTGCAGCATCTTCTTCGTGTTTTGGTGAACATTTAAGAAGAACCAACTTCATATGAAAAATAAGTGTTATAATAGACTATTATTATTTATGTTACTTTATCTATTTTTCGCAAAAATGAATTTCTGCATGTGGGTTTGCGAATGACGGCGTGACAGTTATAAGATCAGATACTAACATCATGAAGCAGAAGGTGTGCTGCTTATTTCTCCTCACGGTCCTATCGGTGAGTATGTTGACTCAAATTTCGCAGAAAGATTGAATGTGAGTTGATTATTGAATAGCTTTCATATTTCGGTTCACACTTAGAGTGAAGCTTTAGAACTGGGAAAAGATGTAGCTGGCAGACGCTATTCGTTAATTTTAGGTGACTGTTTTTTCTCCTGCATGCATTGTGTAGGCTGAATGGCATTTTGTTTTGCAATATTTTTTGGTTTGATTTGTAATATTGAGAAATTTGGAAATTACATAGGTGGACCTTCTGTCAAATAGGTGCTGGTTACGGTAGAATTGAGCTGGCGGAGTTCTGGTTGATATTCAAGTAGTGATTGAGAGAGAAAGAAATGATGCTGAACACCTGTACTTCCTTGTCACCACACTGGATTGCCATGTCGATGTCACCCCACCGATGGTGGGAGTTTCTCGATGGTGTGATATGGCAGTCATTGAACTCTTTTCATGATTCAAACGACAAGGTCAAGAACTCCTCGTACAGAATTTTGTCCATATGAAAAAGCTGGGAAATACGATTTTTAACATCGATAAAGAACTGTTTTTTTAATCTATTTTCATTATTTGTACACCAATAATGATTGTCAAAAATGATGCCATGTCACCGCATCCTCTCTACACCCTCTAGCGACAAGGTCACGGCCTTCTGTTGATGGCATGGAGTAGGGATACATAGATAGAGTGTCGACTGAAAAAAATTTCTGTATACAGTGAAAATTTATGTATCAAAAGATTCAGTTTTTTGCGGAGATTACGTTTCCATGATCGAAAAAATTATTTGAGCGCTTTTAAAAAAGTCAAAATTTTGCCAAATTGGATACTACCGAGATGACTCCTCTATGTAAGTAGTATGCAACAAGATAGCTATCAAAAGGAATGAATATTTGCTAATAAGCATCCTACCTAGGCGGAAATTAAGCTGATTATCAAAGAAATTTCATGATCCGTTTTACAATGAACGTCTTCATGTAAAAGTCGCGACATTATTCGCGCTTTCTTGGCTGAAATTTCATATTTCTAATTCATGAAAGCAGTAGCAGGTCATTGAGTTGCCAATTTAACAGATACTACCTCTCCAAGGCTGTCATGACATGGACAATCTGTAAAATAATATCATTTCCTTCTGCTTTGCTATCTTGATCAGTCAATTCCGTTGTAGTTTCTTCAAAATGTATTAATGTGTTTGTCTCACATTTTGAAACAATTCCGACTGTATCTCCCTTGAGTTCCTTTAATAAAATCGAAAGTGTATACACATTGGGGATTTAATAAATGAGGAGTTGCCACTCTACCTGACATACTTACTCTATGGTTGATGGCATGAATAAGTCAGGAAGGTACTGGACGATGTGAGAACACAAAGTAATCGTGGTGTCAGACAACGACTAATGCTTAAGTCAGCGGAGGGTGTCTGAGTCTTTATATATAGAATAATCAAATATTGATTTGCATCCTCAATTGAAAAATGGGAACACACCTGATAAGCTGCCATATCATTCAATATCAGGAATCATCAGCGGGCCCAGTTGACACCTCTCAACATCGACAAAGTTTCCTTTTTAAAATTGCAGCTATGTTCGGATAAATTTGAGATTTGCAATTGGCAAGACTGAAATTATGTGAAATGTAATGAATTCCTGTCGAGATTTCACTAGCTTGCTAATTTCAAATGTCTGAGTCTTCCTCAGCAGAAGATACTTCCGTCGTTGAGGTCTTGCGAAGTTGCCATCCAGCTGCAACGGTTCGATTCCATCCTAGTCTATGTCTTTAATGGATTCTTACAGTTGCTTCTTGATGCTTCAGGATATTTTCCTATCACATACATGTACCTTTGATTCCATGACAGGATGTTAGAGCCCATAGCCTAGTTCAACATATCTTCATTCTGTCTTTTCGATAGATGTCTCTCCCAGATAATAAGACATGTACTGAAAGTTCCATGCACAAGCCTTCTGATGCGATTCTAGTCTTCTGCAAAGTTGATTAATTTTGAATGTTGACAAATCGGTTTTGATTCGATCCCGGTAGCCTACTGAAATTTCTTGACATTGGTGACAGAAATATTCAGCAAAACGTTTATTTCGTGATGTAATTTTTTTAAGTATTAAATTCCAATCAAAATCACATCGATATTCAGCGTCTTTGAAGTGATAAAGAAACAGAAGAATCATCTACGAACCGATTCATTTTTCGGTCAAAGGTGGTATAAAGAGACAATCCATCTCCTACTCTTGTTTCTGTGTTACAAGGGTTTGAAAAGACAGGATGATACCTGGAAAATACAGTTCCATCCTTTCTTTACAGAAATGAATGAATAGGCTTGTTGCGCGCTGGGATTCGAAGCCAGGTACCCTGGTTGTAGGTAGCGTAACAGCAGTCAGCTAAAAAGCAAATTGTTGCATCTCTGAGTAAAACCACAGGTGATATCGTGACATGGCTCGGTATTTCCATGTATTTGATGATGATGGAGAGGTGCATGAAAAGCACCAATCAGAGCTTCAACTCAGGTGTGGTGAAAATATGTGCAAGAATTGGCCCTGACTCTTTTTTTACCAGGATTCATTATCTTTATAGGAAATTAGATATTTGGATTTTGGAAGTAATTAACTGTCTTCAATCATCGTTGGGTTAAAATGTCGCTTGAAATTTAGGTTTAGCAGTTCAGTATAGTGTGCATTTTGGTCCATATGTGAAATGAATTGTATCTAAAAAATTGAAATCTTGTAGATCGATCAATCACTGATTTTCAATAAAACGCAACAAAAATCTCCAAAAGTCCACCAATTGGCAAATAGTCGTCATATTAATAAGTAAGCGGTCATTTGCCGACTATCACTCAAACGTGTCAATAATTGTTGGATTAATCAGTTCGCCGACTTTTCGGCGCACCCCTGGTTTAATAGAACATATGCCTCATTGCCTATACATTCTCAACCTGTTGAGCCCCAGTTTCGTGTATGTAAATTGGTCGTAACTGCAGCTGAAAATGATCCATGCGTCCAATAAATGCGTTGAAAATTTTGCTGGGTTTTGGGAATGGGGAGTGTAACAGACGGACGTGCGGTGATCATATTCTTGATAAACTCCGATTTTTTTTACAGAATTTTCACCCTTGGCACAGCCACGAGCCATGAACGAAGCTAGGGGTAACTCAATGAAAAAAGTGATAAATTGCATTATTTTAAGTGATTAAAAGTACGATAACAGATCTTCTAATCTGATTCAGGTGTACCAATCAGAAACCTGTTTGCACGCCTCTTGAAAGTATCAAGATTGTATTGTTCAGGGAAACTGGTCTGGGGAAGCTGATTCCAAAGCTGTGCCGTGCGAACAAAATAGCTTTTCGAGCGACTGGCAGTGCGTGTGCGCTCTAAGCTCACATGATAGCATTTGAGTGAACTGTTTCTGCGTGTGCTGCTGGAAAAGATCTTAGTTTTGAGTACGCATTCATATACTATATGCATTCATGCATATACGCAGAGCTATAGCTGATTCTACCAAAATAGCATCTGTAGAAGAGACTGAGTGAAGAAGCATCCCGTCTGACGGAGAGCGGCTGCAACTCGTTAGCAAGTTTTTCACCTATAGAATTCTTAAAACGTTTTTCAACCCGTTCAAGGCGGTTAAGATGTGCTTGTGGGGCACCGGCCCATAGATGACAGTAATACTCCATCAGAGGACGAATAGTGGACTTGCAAAGATAGCAGTCTGTGGTGAAAGATAGCTGCTGGCACGATAGAGGCTACCAAAGCGTCGAGCTGGCTGCTTGCTAATTGACAGGATGTACGGTTTCCATGACAAATCATTTGTTACCGCTAATCCAAGGAAGGAGATGGAATCTTGTTCTGTGATCCTATCATCTGACATCTTGATGCTATAATGATCATCATCTCCTTTAAATCGTGAGTGTGGAGTGCTCAGAGTTTTTGATGGTTTGAAATAAACAAGCCATCTGGCGCCCCATTCGGAGACCCCACGTAGGTCTTCACTAAGAACGTCGCATAACGGCTGACGATCAGATTAATACAAAACTTGCAGATCAGTCAATTCTCTGAGAATCAGCAGTTTAGCAAGAAAGTTCGTATAATTTGATTCAGTGTGCAACTATTCAAGTATTTCAAGTATTACTCTACAATGCAAAAATTATATCAGAAAATAAAGCAGTCATCCCATTACATTGAGGAAGTGACATTACGCAAGATGGATTATTTTTTTGGCAGAACAGTTGTCATGTCATCTATCAGTTGGCCTATGAGATCCACGGCGTTTGCTGTTGAGAAGAACAAAAATGAACATATGCATCAGTCGCACTTATTCTGTCCGCATGTTGATTCATGGAAAATCGATTGCTCAATTGGTAATCTGTTTTGGGACTATGGCATAAATGAGATGCGCTACTGAGTTAGCAAACGCTTGATATGATAGAGGTGACTCCATAGATTAATCTGTTAAGTTGATATTGGCATGTGATGCTGATCTCTTTGCACATATAACTGAAAATGACGAGCTCTACTTCTCATCGTGTAATTGATATTGTGAAAACTGACAGTCAGTTGTTGTAGTGGTGGACATACAAAAGAATCTTGTTGCAGGCCTTACTTTAGGCTATATTATTGCTTGCCAGATAGGAGTGCATCCAAATTGGCGTGTTGTCTCCTGATTCTACCTGTAATTGATTGTTTTAAGACTGCACAATTTCTTATGTATTTCCCGTACAGCAATTGCATTGCAAGTTTGATGTCAATTGTCATGCAATACTGAAGGACGGGAGATCGCCGTTGAGGCTGCTCCCAACTTTATCCGCTACTTCTGACAGGCGCGTTGCAAGAATTTTTTTTCAGGGGCCAAGTTTTTCTGTGACGTATTTGTCGTTGCTCAATAATGCAAGTGAAGCAGCATGTAGTAATGATGCATGAACCTCTAGATGATTTTAAATTGATCGGCTTGACCAAAGTGACGAAGAAATATATAAGCACTCACCTGTTGAAAGGATCGAACGTGCGATGTCGAAGACGTGAAACTAAATTAACTGATTCGATCTAGTAAAGCCATAAACCAGGCGATGCAGCCAGCCCCCATGGTGAATTTGGAGATGATTATGATCCTTTTAGTCAAAAGTGATGAAAATTGGCCAAGTATTCTGCATTTCGTTTCTGAAGCAATCGTTTTGAAAGAGAACAGTGAAACACATGTCTACACAATAGATGATTCGCTCAAAACTTTGCAGGCCTGTAAGTTATGCAAGCATCCTTCTTCGAAGCATCTACATGTAATTCTTGGGAGCAGTTTAAAGTTGACATAGCTGCACTTCGTCTGTTGATGTAATCATTCAACAAATCAATTTATTGTATTTAATGCTATTTAATTTATTATGCATCAATTTATCAAATTATTTTTCAATTGACCTTCTCTATTGATCCTAATAATGACGAGCAAGAATTTGTGTGGCATCTGATGTAGACGCATATTATACGTGATGATTGCCAAATTTTCCAAGCAAACACGACTGCACAGATAGAGAGCAACTACTAGTGACACAATTAAAGCATTATTTAAGCAATCAGTGCGAGTAGAATGTCTTATCTAAGTATGTGAAATCCCTGTTTGTTGTTCGGTAATGAACTCTTCGTCATCGGTTTAGAATATTCGTTTATCAGTACGATCCTTCTGAAATATTTTTAGCATGGATTATATTTATCAAAACATCATATTTTCACATTTTTTATGTTATCTTTTTCTTTCGATTTTTTGTTGTTTCATAATATCATCTCCTGCTACTCTAGAATGTTTTTTGCAGTTTGTCATGGTAGACTTAGTTGCAGGCAGGTAATGCTCAGCTGTATTGACAGTTCTCTGAATACGGTAATTTCACTGACAATTGGAAGGCCGTGTCATGCTCAGATCATGTGCAACACGAACTCGCATCGTGTCAATGGTGCCGTATTGTCAAAGATTAATTGCATTTCAAGCCTAAACGGTCAAGGTCTGCTGGACTATATTGTGCAGGCTTTGCGGAGTTAAAGCTTCATAAACAATTAGTACTTGCAAAATTTTTGAAATTTTGTGATTGAGTCTCAGTAATTACCTCATGATCTGTTTGACTGTCCACCGCTCACATTGGTTAAGACATTTCTGATTGTACTTGCACTGATGGATTAGACATCTTTTTTTTCTATATTTGCGTGTTTTAGGCAAGATATTTAAGGGCAAGTTTGTGTCACAGTGCGAAGTAAATAACTTGTACTGGAGGGGACGTTTTGATCGATCCACTAGTTAGGGTTTTAAATGAAGCCGGTGATACTTGCGTGACAATTGTAGCATCCGTAGTACATGATCATCACATGATTACTTTTACAAGTGTTACAAACAAAATTCCATTTAATGCATGCAATAATTTTCTGGATTTAAATTCCGGTTTGTCATTATTCTGCTCATCGTTATCTGGTCGTAGCTAATCCATACTTTCTCTTTTAGTCATTTCTGATTTTATTGCAGACAGCAATTGGAAGATAGCAATCTGAGGAGAACCTGTATATCAAAATAGTTCGATATCGATTGCTTACAGTCGAATTGCATAATGAGTTTACTATTTTGTGTTAGTATCTGCATTGTAGGGAACCTCATCTGACATGTTGACTACTGCTTTGTGACTCAGCAAGTCCATGGACTGAGTCAGACGAAACTAATGCTTAGTGGATGACTGACTAAAGTCTCATAGATTCATCCGTTTAGGGGTTTAACATTTTGGCTGTGACCGGCTGGATACTAAAGAAACTAGTGATTTGGTTTTCTTTAACTAAAAGTTTGACAATTTGGTAATTTAGTTTTTATCATTCTATCACCAGAATGTGTTGCAAAGCTGTGTGAGAAAAAGCATGTACGACCGAATAATTTGTGGAGCATATTAGCATGTGCCCAAAAATATTTAATGTCGGTGTAATCTAGCCTATTATTTGCGGAAGGTTGCCTAGTAAGGACATTTGCTGCATAGACAATCAAACTGGCACTCTTGTTGTATCAATTTTCTAAGCATCGACTGATGCTTTCGCTCTATCACTCATAAATCACCGGCTCATGCCGATCCGTTTGAACTCGAAGGTGTCCTAGCATGGCATTGGCAAATGGTGCTATTCTGTTGAAACTGCATATTACGAGTACACTATAACCTTAAGTTAAGGTCATACTCTCTGATAATGTTGCGAAGACAATCGCCATTCGCGTACAGATGTTCCTAACTTATGAGCAACATTTAGTCCGTGAGTTATGTCCGACTGCCCAATCGATCGCTACAATTTGACGTGTGGGTGATAAGTTGCCCGAAATCGAATCTGTTTCTTCAATTCTCCTTGCTGAGATTCGAACTGTCGATTCAACTGCCGTCTGCCCAGCACACATGTAGCGAGTTGTTTCAGCATAACCTCTTCCGCATTCCTAATGCCTTTTAAGGATACGTTATTCGCAATTTTTGCAAAATCAACAGCTCAACTGTCGATTTCATGCATAGAACCAGTAAGCGACAAGGATGTGCTAATCTTCCCATTAATCCGATCTTGCATGAGCAACCTTCTGCGCGATGTTTCGTAACATTCACAATTAATTGAAAATGCGGAATTAAATCATAGTTTTGTTGTAGCATTTGGTATGCCGGTTCAGAATTAAACCCGGCACTCATATTGAGAAACCTGCACTTTTCTACCGATTGATTATTCAAAATGACCAGACTGTCGAGATGTGCATGGTATTACCTATTTCTTTTGAATGTCTATTTCTTGGAAGTGCGCTGAATATATCTCCTTCCTTGATTTTGATATTATTTACTTGCTTCAAAATCTACGACAATATTATGATTAATTTGAAATTCATCATGGAGCTTGCATCATTTGAAAACAACAGTTTATAATGCAGTTAAAAACTAATGTTATAGTTGTTGATCACAGATAATAAGTGAGTTAGATTCGTAGCTTACAGTAACGACTCTGGCTTTGTATTTGAGAACGGAGTATTTTTACGCAATATAGCGATACTGATAATGTTGTTTGGACCGAAATGGGAAATATTAAGCGATGGTGTAAATCAAATGAGCTCACTTAGAAGTGAAGAAAGCGATAGTCATGGACATCAGAAAGAAAACTTCCTCGTCCTGCACGATTTCAATTTAATTCAATTTATTAAATATTCACCACATATTGCATGCATGTGACTCATGACTTCACAAAAGTCATCACCGCGTGTGATATCCCATGAATGCTTGATGAGGAATCACCATATCTTCTGAAACGACATGGCCGTATTTTCTAATCACTAAACATAACCCGATGTTAGTCTATCAGCAATTTATTTTGATCATAATAGAATATAATAGCCCACCTATTATAATTTGTGCAAATTTGTATTCATCAAGCTGCACTAGACCCTTGATTGATCGATGCATAGACAAATAGTTGAAAATGTTTTCAGAGTCATCAACTTCTGGCCGCCCATCGCACGACATGGTCCTTCTAAACTTGCTTACACGTCTCACTTAGTACTGCCATTAACGAAAACCAGGAGAATATGTATCACTTTATTAGCTCTATGCAGCAAATTCTCAACGATAGCTTAACACGCTTCTCAATAAATATTTGATTTGCAACTTTGCAATATTTGTAATTTTTTTCTCTTGTTCACTTGTTGCTTCATATGAAATGCATGCTGTAATGGAAGATTTTCATTTTATGAAAATAAGCACATTATCATTATCAAGTGCTAGTCCGATGGTAGGATTCCCTGTGAAAAAGCTATAAATTTGAATACCTTAAGAGAATTTCAGCAATTAAATCAGCAGTAGACTAATGAATGACTTCTCATCACTCGTATTCCCTTTGTACCGTCGGCGTGCCCTAATGAAGAAGGTGCGAGGACGTCTTCACCGGAGACCGGTTTGACTCCTGGATGAGTCGGTGCAGTCTTGGAAATCAAGGGCGTTAATGTCTTTAATTAACTTAGTAGCTGCCATTCTCCTTAGGTACTGACATTCAATATGCCACAAAATACCTTTGTTGTCCATCTATTTGTGACGTAGTAGAATGACATGCTGTTATGCTAGCATTCTGATATTAATGATAGGACAATATGCTGTCGATCTCATTTGTTATATTAGAGATGACCTCTGTATTCATTCGCATTACCTTTGTGCCGTCAGCGTGGCGTACTGATGAAGTTGCAAGGTCGTCTCCAACGCGGACTTCGGTTCGATTTCTGGGTCAGCGAATGCGGTCAGGGAATCAAGGGTGTTGACGACTTTTAGTGACTTCATATGTGTCATTCTCTTAAGACATTCAATATACAAAGCTCAATATATAGTTCAATTCAAGATATTCAATATACGACCTTTGCTGTCAAGCTACAAATATATATCTTTGGAATTTTAATTGCCGCTGTGTCTGAAATTGGCGCCATGAAGGTTAGTGGTAAATTATGATGATTCCAAATTGCACTTTAGAAACACACTATATTCATACTATTTATGACAGTTTGACTCATTTTCAAGACACTCAAACAGGGTTCTATTACCATTTTCAGCGGGTATATGACAGCGTCAAAGAGTGTGAGAATCTTCTAAAATCAGTGATCGTTTTCTAACATCAACACCACAATTCCCTGCCTAACGATGTCGCTAGGTTGTGATCAGCCTTTCCCATGTGTATGAATCACACACGAAACCGACACGAGTTACGTTCAGCGATCAGTGAACACGTTGGGAGCCCGTTACACCAAACATGTGCGGAGGGGAAGCGCGAAATCCCATATTTTTATCTGATCTGATACCGACGTCATTCCGGCTTTTGATAACGTTTTACAGTTCTAACTCAAAATGCAACACTGTAGCGTAAACTTCCTTTAATGCTGATGATAGCTCCGATAAAAGATTACGAAAAAAGGATGAAATTCAACTGTCAACATCGGAAAATGGTGTCACTTTTTATCTCGACATTCCGTTTGATTAATGTACTTTGTTATGACATGTATTCAAGATCTTGCATATTAGTTAGAACTATTGAATGCACTTTCAGTCAAGTGAACATTACTGTTCAAGTACATCGAACTCTAGTTATAATGAGTTTCCGTCGAGTACAAAATTCAATTAGTCGTATGGAAAGTTCCTTTAATTTGATATAGACGAGATTTACTTAAGATATGATTAAGAGTTACTTGGAAACTGGCAATGTTATCTATAATTGTCTATACAAATATTGTATTTTGATAGACAATTCAATATATCTGACGTTTTCTTGAAAGAGAGACAAAAACAAGGGCCGTTCTTTTCATTCATCATACCTTCAAGAATTATAAAATTATGCAATATGCATGTAGTGTCACTGGAGATACTATAATCTGCTTATCTGGTTTCTGCCTCTCGTCAAAAACATGAACACGTATTACAGCATGATGCAAATTGCTTCCTTTGTAGCACGTGCTTTTGGTTCGTTTAAATGTGCAATACATTCAAATAGATAATGCATTATATATATATATGTTCTGATGGAATTGTGCATTTTACTGTACGACCGTGTCCTGTTTGTCAGATACATAGGAGGAGGTGACAACGCAGATCTATGCCTGGTAACCATTCTTCTTTGTCGCGCTGTGAGATTTCTGTCATAGAACAACAAGATTTGAAATAACATTTAATTAAAAACAGCTGTCAAAGGCGGATCGATCATCGATTCAAATAATTGTTTTAGTTGAAAAAGGTTAACTTTTTTCAACTACAACAACGATTTGAAATACTGTGAGCCGTGACATTTTCGTATCGCTAAATTTTTTGAGGATCCACTCAGTCGCTTGTTAAGTAAAAACTGTTCTCCCTGCGAAAATTGTTTGCAAGTATTGTAAGCATTACTTGCAATGCTTAAGAAGCTGAACAATTTGCAGCAATAATATGTAGTTCGCTTGCCAAGAGTCAAAACGTGGCAATTCGATGATTCAAACTTGGTACAAGCTGAAGGCATGCAAACGTGTCGGAAAAGGAACTCACATGTGTGTTGTGTAATCTGTCTGTAGTCTATGATCGATCTTTAGCCCCCAGAGACGTGAGCTTCTTCACATCCTTAGAGACCTGAAGGGGATTCTTAGTTTACCTGCTTAAATGCCTCACATTATGTTCATTTTGATTTATGAGTATTTCAGTCTAGATCACTAACTAGCACGGATCCTGTAAAAGTGCCTTAAATTTGAAAAGAGACTGGGTCATAAATTGTTAATTGAGAAAAAGCTGGGTCCCGGCCTGCAGATTAAACGTTATCTTATCTAAACGTTCATCTTATTTAATAGTTTGATTAAAGGATTGTAAACTGGCAGTTCGCTTTGATCGCTTAAATTGTTCACGCGGAAAATTTTCTATTTTTGTAGTTTCCGCTATTTTTTTTCAACATTATAAAGTAGACATACAACCGAGATGTACCAAAGACGTGGTTGCTTTCGTATGTACCAATGCATTTGCAGATAATTGCGAATATTCTCCATAAAGGCTTGAAAGACTTGTCTTCATGATTAGACGCGCCGCTATGTTAGTGCTAAAATCAGAAACTTCATCTGTCGAGGTTACAGACTTTCATTTAAAGTTACTTGCTCGAATCAACCGGGGACCTTCAAAATCATTCCCATAGGAAAGCAACATATCTGCTACACGCCACAGCGAAAATGTATTTATTCTGGAGATTGTTTTCCTTGCATTTGTCGTGTAATTTTGGGTAAATATTCCAAGAATAGGTTGAAAAGATGGCAATTCAGCTAAAGAAGGCTTCAACTCGGGTTAGCGATGTATCAACATCTGAAATCTGACATTTTGATTTTGAAACTTTGCCTAAATAAACTAAGCTTATTTGGTTACCGTCATATTTCTCCAATTTGGAGTATGCAATCATCCACACCTGCGATATGATGTCGACCTACAATTTTTCTCACTCATGCATTTATTAATGATATCTCTGATCTCAGAGAGGAGTGCGAGGTAAAATTGCAACAGAAAGCAAATACATCAATATCTAAAGACAAATAAGTGTTCTGGCAAAAGAGCGCATAGTCTAGCTGACATTTTGCTTTGTGATTTGAGAAGAAAATTTAGGAAGCTGATTATGATGGATGCAAGTTGAATAATTCAATGCAAAGGTTATCATAAATTGATCTTTTATTTTCTAGGAGCAGTTAACTACTCAAAGACGAGGATACCAGCCTCTTGCAAGCGACCTCAAAGAAACGGTTAATGAATTCTGTGTATATGAATTTCATCAGATCAATTCTATCCAAATTCTTGAAATGCAGGCATTGAATTTCATCGGTCCACATTCTATAAAGCAATCAGTCATGGGGTGTAGCGCCCTCCACTTGTTTCAAAATTTCGCAAAATCTAAAATAAAGAGCTTTCATCTTTTATCAAATTCTATGCTGATATCAATTCAACTGATATCGATATCAGACCTGAACCGTTTATCCGTGAATTTGAAATCTGCTGTCTATAATGTACATTTGGTAGGCATTTCTGTTTATGTGATTTTCGAATTTCCTGAAATTGGTTTAGTGCATGTCATTTCAATTATTTGATAAAGTTTTGTCCGTTATTTAGAAAAATGTCTACCTTGCGTTTTTCAATAAACAGTATTCCAACTCAAAGGGTTGTGAGCCTATACGGGAAACGGCGAACTTTTGAAAATGTATTTTTGCACAAGAAAAGTGATTTAGTGCAATCATTTGATATCACACTCAAGGTTTGAGAAAATAATCCTTCTTCGTCCTTAATTTAAATAATCAAGCATCATCGTTCGATCTGAAGATGGAAGATTTTCAGTTTTACACATTCTCTAAAATAGCTTATTCAATAAATGATATTACAAGAACAATACGATTGAAATTTCATTTACTTTTCCATGGCATGTGCAACCATAGAGCATGATAATGCTGTAAATAGTCAATTAAGCTGTTATCTCAGTAGTTCTACTATCTTTGAGTCGTGTGGTCAAATACCCCCTGAGACACTAGAATGTACTGGAAATGTATAAGACTGAAGGTGGCACCAATTAAGTCCGTGTCAGCGACGTAGAAAATCCCTGGCTGGGGACTATGGATATTTTAATATCATGTAGCGATCTGAAATAGTAAAACCGGCCCATGCGTCGTGTCGACTAAGACAATGTATATTTCGTGATGTCTTTTCGTCAGGGAAGTGGCGATCTATTTCTAGTTCCGATCTAGTGATGCCAAGGGATTTCATCAACTGCAAACTAAGAGAATTGAGGGCGATGAGGTGATTCCATGCCTCAGTGAAAAACTTCAGGGACAAGGATTAGGAGGTAACTTGAGTCATAAGGTAGAAATTACTTGAAGCTCCACACCTCCCAACTCCAAGATACTAGACATCCTCTTTGTCTTGCCCCCAGGATGCCGAAACCAATTTTGGGCAAGGGAGGGCAAGAATGTTGAAGCAGGGTATACACTGAAATGAATTTTGAACACCAAGAAGCTCAAACTGCCTAAGTCTTCCACATATACAGACCAGGGCAATACTGTTCGGCAGGAGTAGGTAATCGAGTAGGCCTACTCACTTTCAATGTGTTACTTGAGTAGTGATTGCGAGTTCTCGAAACAAAATAATTATACGATAGCTTTCACAAGTAATTGCTTTTCCAGGAATCCACGAAACAATAAATCCTCTTCAACTCATCTAATTGTTTTCTTCATTATAAAAATAATAATTCGTTGATACAATGTACAGCAAAGCAACCTATGACTACATGTGCAATATCATGCTGATCAGAGAATGTGAAGATTTCTATTCGCTATTATTTAGATCGGTGATAACCTATTTCGTTGCTTTGAAACTTTCAGCATTAGTCAAACGATCGAAAGTACCAGTTGTTTAGATAAAATTATTCGTTAAATATGCTGTCATTAAATATCTCAATAAGGCATGGGAAACAGAAAGACAAAGTATGTAAAGTAGCAAGAGAATAGTTATATCACTTAGGTGGGGAGACTTAGCTGTTATGAGCTCGCCTCCTAAACTTGACAGCATATAAAATTTAGGCTCGATTTAAGTCGTGAAAAAATCCGCGTGTGATACGCACTTACCGCGCCTTCACACAAACATGTATTGTTCAGTGGTCATAGATATTGTTGATAAACAATTATGCAATCATGCAGTGGTATCTCCCATAAACATTCATGCATGTACATCAAAATCAGAAAATGTGGAAGGTAGTTTTATTTTAGTTAAACAAAGGGGATGCATTCTCAAGTAGGTCCATGAAGCTATGAAGCTTCGTTCTCAGAAGAAGATGAACACGTGCATGTATAGGCCTACAGTAGATTATTCAAGATTTATTATATCAGATAAAACTCTAGTTATCTCAATGAATTATTTTAGGCGGTAAATTGAAAAAAACAAAATCTATAGTTAAACAATTGGCAATAATTTTATGATGACAGCGAGGCAGTGAAGAGGAAAATCTTTTTTCAGGGCCGTTTTTTGTAAAATGTGCGTAAGAGGTTGATAGATCTTCTATAATCGATCTTACTGGAGAACATGAACTAGTAAGTCTACGCAAATTATGCATTTTAAGAAAATGTAATTATGTATGTTGTTTGTAGAGCTGCATCTCAGCTTACAAAATATTGTATTGAATAGTGTGTGCATTGATATTTCATTCTACTGTGCTACTCGAGTAATGCTCTAATAGTGGCCATTCGATTAATGCCGAACACTAATCTGTAGCATGGACTTAAATGCTTTTGATTTCCTCCCATCCCTTTCGGAAACGGCAAGTCTTCATTTTTGGCTCTTATAGAAGGTGAAGCCTCAATTGCAAGCTACGTAAGAAGATGATTAAGAAAGTTGTGATTCTGAGAAAAACGACTAAGTAATTCTGTTTGATTGGTGTACAAAGTCAACTTTTCTAGTATGCATCGCCTAGAGGATTTATTGTATTATATGCAATGCCTATTACATATGTATTTATAAGACATTCTAGCAATTGCTTGTAAGGTTAGTTTGATATCAGGCAATATTTTTTGCTATTGATAAACATAATTAATTGTTCATTCTTAAAAATTGCCTGTTAACTAAAATTGTCTGAACGGCGGTGACAACGTTAAACCCGTGATCTTTTAGTGTGGGGGTCTATGAGTGTACATAAGCTTGCAATCATGTTTTGTTGACTTTGCTGATTCATATGTTATCTTGTCAATTGAAAAACTTAAAAGCGCTGGAGACTCATGGAATCTGCTGCACTTTTCAATACTAAAATGAGGTAGCTAGCTACCTGTTAATTCAAAATTTATTCGCCATTTCTGAAAAACGTTTGAGAAAAGAAGACAACTCTTTCATCAGAAGCACTTCAATGAAAAATAAAGAAGAAGACTTCTGATATAAAGTAAAATCTCGAAATCAATCATAGTATAACTACATTTTTGCTCAAGGGCACCTTTGCCCTCTTTGCCCCTTCTCAGACAGGGCAAGGGGACGATGTCTCCCTTCGCCCCCCTGTTCCGGCATCGCTGCTTGCCCCACACCAAAGTGTTTAGGACAAGATTCTTGAAGTGATATTCAATTATTGTGTCTCGCGGATGTAAATGTTTAAAAAATATCTCGAATTACTTTCGCGCTTGCACTCTCGACACTATTGTTGTCATTGTCATGTGGAAGCGATTATGCTATATTTCTTTCAACACTTCGAATTGTATTCATTTTGTATGTGCAGTGAATTTAAGGATGAGATTTTCAACGAGATCATAACAATGAGATCATGATCACATGTTCACGATATGCACATCATAAACAGAACTGATCACTCGCTATCGAATTTGATTCATACTTGATTCATTTTCAACGAGATGAGAACAATGAGATCATGATATGCATATTACAAACAAAACTGATCACTCGCTATCGAATTTGATTCATACTTGATTCATCATAGAATTAGGATGTTATGTTTTTGCCAGACAGTGATTTGATCAATCAATTGATTGGATAAATCTGCAGAATTATGAACCAATTTACATGACTAATGAAATGATGAATGTTTCATCAATTTTTGCTGTTTCTGTTTACTTCAATCAAAGAACAGTCTTCATTGAGAAGACTATGCTTGCGGACTTGCACAGATTGCACAGGAATTGCATTCAACTGATTTATAACAAAAACCAGAGGCTACAGCTATTCAACTAGGAAACGTTATGAACCTATTTTATAACTACAGTATTATCATTTTTGCTTGCTGAAGCTGCCAATTCAAATTAATTGATTGGCAATGCTGCAATTAATTGTTTCTTCCAATCAATTGTTTCCTTTTCCTGACATTCGGAGCTGAATTCTTGTTATATTATTCATTTCATCTGTATGTTGATATGAATGGACATTCGTCCTGTCACATCTGTCACTATCTGCTGTCGACTCCTTATTTCCATCACATTTCCTAATACAGTAAGATGACTTTCACTTCCGCGAACCACAGGTACAGTTTTGTCTCCGCGGGCAAGTGCAAATAGATGACCTCAAGTGTATTGACGTTTAAGGTCAGACTGTCATCTACCTTCTTGACGGAAATGAATATAAAAACTTATTAATCTGAATATCATGAGGAAATCCGAAGTTTTGATAATTCACATAAATGACACATGATAATTACAAAAGTCAAAACGTTTATTTCCAACTTGAAAAACGTAATACAAATAAATATGTGAGGAGTGTTAAAATGATAAAGTGGCAATATACAATGAATGAGAGATAGAGGATGAGACGTACAAGTAAGAGAAATGATAATACGGATCGGAAGAAAACGCCATGCGTGAATCACTTTGCGAATCATAAGTCAGCAATGACAGAATTTGTCATGAATAATCTGGAATTGAAATACATGTATTTTCAATAAGTAACATTAACTCACGTCTTAGCATTCGTGTGAATGAATAAATTTTAGTTATGATTTTGCATCTTTTCCTGGATTAATGTATTGCTCATGTAGCAATCACAATTCATTTATAAGTTTCATTAATAGGTTTTGGAGAGCCGGTCAATGCAAGAACATATATACAGATAGCATGCATTCAATCAGATGGAAATGAAGTTGTCAAGTAGCTCACCCGTTATCGAATTGACAATTGCGAAATGCAAGTTTCTTATGGCAATGACCGACTCTCCGATGTTTTCGCTGATTAGTTTTGTAAATAACTGGGCAGAGAATTTGCTTACAATCTATTTTATCAATCGGCATGAATACTATTACATGTGACATCTAATCCATTTTGTTTTTATTCGTTTGCATTTGCACTGTTAGAAGATAGTAATAGGTTCATAGGTTTCGTAGATTTTCTCTGTATTGTTCAATCCGGTCGACATAGAAATCAGACAATAAGAAGTATGAAATATCAAGGTGGACCTTGATATTTCATAGAAATCGATAAGACTGATTTGATATAGGAATCAAGCAGTCAAGCTAAATGAGATTGATAACGTGTTTATTCTAAAGTCATAGTCTGAGAGCTGCTGACATTTTCATCCCAAATTCGCGCACGAGCTTCTCATTATTTTGAATTTGTAGATTGTCACCCAGCATCAGTAAAACGACAATTCTTGAACTATAACTTCAGTTCCTCGTTTTTCTTTCACAGACCATGAATTCATAAATGACGTAACTTATTCATTCTGAAGCCAGCAATTCATAGACATCGAAACAATTAATAAAGAAAAGTCTTGTTCTATAAACTGCTAGATTCGATGAATGCGAACTCACAGGAGACAGGAAAAGACAGCATTGAAGAGGCATTGATCTTGACCAGTTATGTGATCGTAGCAGAATAATACTCTTTTGATTAATTATTCCATTAATTACAAGGCTATTTCAAACAGCGGACGATGGACGAATTTGCAGGAATGGCCAGTAAGACGAGGCCCCATGGGAGGTCCGTAGGACCTGGGATGGTCCCGGAGAGAGAACTTAGGAACATGGGCTGCCTTGACTTAGGATATAAACATGCATTTAGCTATGCAGATTGACACACTAAGCTGTTCTTTTGAAAATTATTGTCTAAGGTCCGTGGGACCGCGGGATTCCCATGGGTCGGTAACTGATAAATGTCGTGAGATGGGTTGGGACAGGGTGCAAAAACACGTGCCATGAACATGCCTGCTAGTTTATCACAGAAAATTAAATAGATATCTATGCAATTAGCTGTACTCGTAGTGTTTTCATGATTGTCAGTATGTTACAGTCTACCAAACATCCTGAGTGGCATGACCACAAAAAATGAACACACGTGAAGGTATAACCAAGTTATATTCGATCTTCGGTTAACTGATTATGAAAGCAAATTGTCGCATGGACTCTGTTATACGTTTGAAAGAGATTATTGAACAAGACTTGGTTATTATTGACGCGTCTATGGACGGTATCCTTTTAATGAAAGTTAAATGAGGCGTCATTAAGCTTTCATCTAATTCCATAGTCCATTCAAACGTTGACAAGTCCATTCTCTGCATTGTTCAATCCGGTTCGACATAGAAATCAGACAATAAGAAGTATGTAACATCAAGGTGGATCTTGATATTTCGCAGAAATCGATGCGACGCATTTGGCATAGAAATCAAACACATGGAGATAATCAAATAACACATAGACATCAATGAATTGCATAGAGATATCGATGGGAAATCGTTGGGTGATCAAATTGAGGAACAAAATAGAGAGGAAAATGTTTCTCAACGTCTTTGTTGGCGGTTAATCCCGAAACTAAACGCTGCTGAATTAAAAATTTTTGTGATGTTTTCATAACATGTATTTGAACGATGAACCCGTGTAATGTATAAAGTCATTACAAAAAATGGCTTCTTGGACAAATTATTGTTTTTTTCTAGCAATTAACCAAACAGATTGACTTGAAGAAGTGAAAATATCCTGCATAATGACTGTTTAACAACCTAAATTCCAATGTTGAAAATCAGAGATGAAGTTGAATGCAAGTCAAGTAATGGACACAGCGGACCCAAACAGTTATGACAACAAATCTATCAATTGGAGTGCGATTTATTAGCAAGGGGGTCAAAGAGCAGAAGAATCGTAGCCTTATTTATGATGAGACACTGGAATAAACGAGCGCATTTCAGGTCATCCGACATCGACTGTGCGCGTGCACAATCCGCTACGCGAGAATTTCAGGATCGTCGGGAGCACTAAATTCCCTAAAATTGAACAAAATTGATGCATTGATCAAAGAAACTTTGACATTCATGCTAACGAAGGGAGTGGATCTCATCCATTGCTATTGTTTCCGTAAATTTTTGTATATATTGATTTTTCCATTTATTAGCGCTGAAAATGCGATGTATGTTTGGCGAAACATGTCCGGAATAAACCACAGCTGAATGAACATGGATTTTAAAAATACAAATTTGGACATTTTTGCTTGATGTGTTCATTTATGTTCATTTAAATATGAATTCAGATATATTTCCAATATGTAGCCTACAAAAGAAAGTAACATTGACAATATTGCCTGATGGATTACAACAATTGGCTTTTAGAGAGACTAAGGAAAATTGAGGATAAGAATTCATTTCGAAACTGCATTTCGGACGCAATCAAAAAGAACTTTCCCTCTTTAAATTACCGAAAATGCTCTGCAAAATTATTTTTTACGCTAATATGAAATGTTCCGACTTCAGATTAAGGTTGAGATCAGTTTCCACGTCTTTTAGAACCTCCGGAACACGTTTTTGAGAATTATAACTGAAGTAATGTCCTGCAGATTCCTCTATAGCATTAAAATTGATGACTAACTTACATGTAATGTGGTCAATGCGTCTGACTGAAATGTCAACCTTAGTCTGCTCATTCCTCATTCATAGTCTCGTTTCCACATCCAGTTCCCACGAATAAGACGTAGAGATTGTCCTTTATCTGGTCATCTTGTGTAAATAAAACAAAGTAAATATATCTTATCATTTTTTGTATTCAACAATGGCACGTTTCGGTTAGGTTGTCGGTTGTCACAAAAATCTTTTTCCAACAACATTTCCTTATCAGAAATGGTCAGTCAATTTCAACAAGTTATATTCTGGATAATGAACACTCAAATTCTGAAGTACCGGAAAGAATGCCTTTCGTCATTCTTGAAGACCTGGATTCAAGCATAAGCTGAATAAAATCCAAGACTCCTTAAATTCGACATGTAATGCGTTCTTGAAAGCATAAAACCTCTTCAATGTATATTCTTTGTATTAAGTTTAGCTTTTTGATGTACAGTAGTTGCTCTTCAGGTACTTTCAGATATTTTCATTGCTCAGTATTCCTTGAAAACAATAGTAATCATATTAGTATCTGATACGTATATCGAATCATAAAGTTGACTTTCTTTTTCAATTAAAAAATTATTATTAAATTTATTTTTTTAAAAGATAAAGACACTTTTTTAATGATACCATCGGCTATCAGTTTGTCAACTTTTGAAGATTATCCTGCGTTCTACTGTTTAAAAGTGTCAGCCTATTGCAGCTACAATTGGGCAGAGCTTCTCCATGTTGAAACGTTTCTCTCGAAGATCTGCAATGTAAAACCTCACAGTGCAAAGCATTTTCTTGTATTTATTTAAGTGAAACTAGCGATTGTTATAAATGGCTTTGATGAATCTATTTCTTTTTACATCACATACATCAAATGAACCAATAAAAGACTGATGAAAATAAGTACTCTGATATAGTAGTCTGCTGTTTCATGACATTCTTGATGAAATGTACTCGTATACGCCTACTGCAGCGACTACTACTTCCAGTCTTCGTGCAACTCGGTTTATTTCTCTTCTAAAAAGCGCATTTCTATGCGCTCTTTCAAATACCCAGTTCCTTTTTTGAGGAGGTCTCATGCTCTCTGTAGTTTTACTTCTGCGTGTGGAATCAGCTGGAACAGATGAGATACTGTTTGTTAGAAATCATGAACATTCAGTTTGGCCGCCAGCACGAATTTTTGCAGGGAACGAGACCGAAAAACTTTCACATAATGCTGTACAGTTTACACCCTATGGTTACTACGAATCTCAGCAACAGCCGAGTTCTACCCGTCTTTTCCTCTTGTCAGACAACGTGAAAAAACGCATGTAGATCCAATGGAAAGTAGACGCGGAACTTTTAAATTGAAATTTATGTTTCCTCTGATCATAAAGGAAAATGACTAAGTTTGGAATGTTCGGCAGTGGAATGTCTTCAGGTGGAACCTTTAGTGTTCATGCACATCTTGCCTATGAAGCTAAACGCACTCAGATTTAACGAGCAATTATGCACATTTATCCCCATTATCGCATGCATCACCTGTCAGAAGAATAACAATAGTACATACATATGATAAAGAAGATGGCTTGAAGATATTCCATGCCAACAATGGTGGCTCTAGACTTATTACTTTTCCTTTAATCAGAGAAAACAGGGAAATCTCATTTCTACCAAAGATTTCAATCTGTTTCCCATTTGATTTACTTTTTTTATCATGTCTGACAAGATGAGGTACTGGATAGAACTCGGAAGACACCCAGATTCGTAGCTGACCCACCATCATCATGTAGAGTGTCCATCATTCTGCGAGTCTCTGTTTCTGACTCATTTCCTGCAGAAACTCGTGCTGGTGGCCGAACTAATTTACTTGCTTGTTTCACTCTTGAATCAAGCCAACATGTAATTCCATTAGCTCATCTATTTGTAAGCGGATCGGTCATCTTGTCGCTTTTCTTGCTGTGATACTATTTAAACTTAATAGTTTTGGTGTATAGCCTGCGATTTTTTTGAATATTAGTTTTGATGTATTTTAAACTTTTTACACGAGATCGTTGTATTTTGTCCATTGGGAGGTCAAATTTGTGACCCATTTTGAAAGTACTTTTCGAAGGTCTGACTTTTTCCACTTTTTGCAAATAGTGCTCTCCCTTTCAATTATACTACTTAGATTTCGATGTTTCTTGTTTCGGTGCTGCAATGACTCAATGAATCTGTGAATTTGGTGATTCTCTAAGTTTCCAAAATAATCGGTCATCAATGATATTTCCAAGACAGTTGGAACTCCTCAAAGATCTTTAAACGTCAACTGCTTATTTCGTCAACTTTGTAGGTCCGTAGTAATAACGCATATTTTTAGTCAATATAATTAAGACAGTAGATCAGAAACTGCCAAATTAGTGGAGGGGGGGATAAACTAAAAGCTGATATCGATTTCAATAGGAAGAAGACATCTTTATCATTTTGGGGTTAAATTCTTACATATCATTTGTACTTTCAGACAGTTCAGGCTGGTCAACGATCACGGTCAGCACCATCAGATGACGAAGATTTTGCATCAGGATCTGGAGATCGGAATATCAATCGAGGATCTAACCGATGGATCCCTGTACGCGTTTGTAAGTTTCTGTACGGACGTAAAATTCTGCCAGGATCTTAAGGGGTTGAAGGCCTTTAAAAACAAATTCTTCAACATAGCTACCATTTGCTCTGATAGCTCACTTAGTAGAGCGGTGATCTAGTCAGCAAGGGGTCAGTGGTTCAAATCTACTTGCGAACTCAGTTTATTTCGTAGATCCATGATCTCATTCTGCTTTGTTTTCAGCAAGACCTCCGATTATTAGGACCACAAGGAGACCAACAACTACCACTACCACCACACCGAAACCCACGACGACAACGACCACCACACCGAAGCCCACGACGACGACAACCACGACGCCGAAACCAACGACAACAACGACGACTGCAACCACTACTACCACGACAACACCGAAACCCACTACGACCACGACCACGACCACGACTACTACAACGAGACCGACAACCACGACCACCACCACTACGACGCCGAAACCAACTACAACTACCACTACTACCACTACCACAAGAAAACCGCCGCCAAGGTTATACGTTAATGAAAGTAAGTTGAATTCTGAGTAATATACAATGACATGCCACAGCATTACACTAATGAAATGGCACACTTTTCACAATAACAATTTACTTACACAACGTCACAGTTATCATCGACTAACATATCCAGCACACCAAAGTGTGCTAATTTTCAATAACAATCAATAGCGCTGTCGCACAGCTGAGGAACACATGCGATGTCAAGCTCGGTTTCTGGTCAAAATGGTCTTTTTGCGAAATGGTCCTGAAACTGAATTTTGATAAAACCGTTCCAAGGAAGTCTAAAAATAATACTCAAGGAGCAAAAACGTTTTCAGAAGCACATAAAACCTATAGTAGTCTTCGTGGAGATAGGTCGAAATTGGCTTACTTTCAGGATGTCGGAGACTAGCGATTATTCGACAAACATTTCAACGGAAACATAGGTTTCAGATATTGCTGAAAACGTTGCTGTTATTTGAAATTCTTTTTGAGACTTTCCCCTGGACAGTTTTATCAACACCGTTTTGAGACCATTTTGTACGACGACCATTTTTTGACTTGACACCTCAAGCTTTTGAATATTTTCCCTACTCCTGCTATCTTTTAAAGCAATAATTGGCAGGATTAACTATGTAGACAAAGCTTTCACAATTGTCTGAAGGAATTGAGACGATCGGAATATTTTAAAGGAAATTACAAGCGATGAAAGACAATTTTTTCATTTAACCAATGTATCAAATTTTAAATCTGTGTTATTAATGCGCTAAATCTTTCTTCCCACTTAGTGAGTTCTTGCACGTGGCATGCTTTTGCAGTTGATTGCATTTTCAATATATAAAATCGCTTAAGGAATGATAATTCTGTGATCTCAACCTTCTCAGGTAACATGAAATGCTGCTTTGTATTGGCAGCTCATTTATATGCTTCTGAGACGAACACGGCATAATTTTCATGACGGTTGCGCTCTTAAGGCCGCATCACATCACCTACGTGCTATGTGTTGCGTGTTCAAAGTCATACGAGTTTAATGGTCAATAAACCATTCATATCTGAAGAAATTTCGAACGCAAGAGGTAGCAGTTAAACACGTACATGTACATGAACATGTGATGTGATAAAGGGGATGAAATGGCAGCATTAGTAAATGTGAATGCAACTCTCAAAACGCAGAAGTTGAAAAATGTTCAACTAGAGACAATCTGATTGGATGTTACAGTTATGACCAGGAAGATCTATGAATAGTATGATAAATAATTCTTTATCATACTTTTCATAGACATCTTTGTTATGACGTTGCAGTGCAATGACTTCTTGCATGGTTACCCTACAGGTCCATGTTTGCGTTTCCAACGACGCTCAAAACGCAACACGCAACACGTCCGTGATGTCATACGGCCTTTAATCATTTTTATCAAAGCTCTACAAACCTTCACCGGTGCATGCAGGACAAATAGCGGTATATCGAGATCATTGACGGCAAATGCTCTTTGATAGCGGCTATCTTCATTCAGCAGCAGACATTTTGGTATTAACTAAGTCAACAACGAGGGTGACCAAGAGCGTGACTGACTAAAGAAAAGAATAAGGAGAGAATTCGGTGCTCTGCCGTCGATATTTGTGTCCTTCCTATAACACAGGGACTTTGCAACCTCAAAACTCAAAGGACAATCTCCTTCCTACAGCTGAATCTAACATGATATATCAATTTAATTGTGTCTGCGGTAGTAAATGCCCAGGTAATGCGGAAAGGAGACTGCCCCAGTGAATGACTAAGTAGGCCTATATCCCTCAGTAGCTCAAGAAAGGCAGCAAAGGTGATCAGCGACCCTTCAGCAGCATTGCCAAACATCTCTTACAACATTGTAAGATTACGAGTGCCAGCAAAGGCTCTTCAATCCTCATGCAAAGTAGAGCGAAGCTTCATTGATATGATCTCAAGGCCTTATGCATCCACTGGATCTATGCATGTAGAAGAAAACAAACAGTTTTAAATCTTATTTCACTTTGGTGATATCATTTCGCCCATTGTCTTTTATTGTTTTCACTCTTTCTTCTGTCCATGCCATTATGACATCATGCTAGGCGATGCACCTGCATCTGTATCTTGTGTCAAATGTATAATTTTCATTTCGGAGTATATCCAGTGTAAAGATAATTTGCGATTTTCCGGGCCGTCAATCTGAGACCTTACGGAAATTGCCGTCGGTGGTCTTAGTCTCTCTGATGGGACAGCCATTGGCATTGACATTTGAGCGAGCTGACTTTACGCTTTTTTTACGTTCTAACTTCTAGATACTTTTCCTCATACCTTAAATTTTTTGTCTATTACTTACCGTTGTATTGCTTCATGTTATTTTATTGATAAATATAATTTCATTTATTTTACTATATTGAAGAGATCTACTATATCCCAAAGATATCCAATATATCGATGCCCTATAGGGTCTTGAGAGCCTATGAGCTGCCCTTCCTTCTTGAGACATGTAACCAGTATTTGAATAGCTGCTGTTTTCTATGTCCTCCACATGAACTGACATCATTGAGCAGATAGCCTACATAAAAGGACTTTGCCGCTATCGATTGCTATTTGAATGTGTTTTTCCAAATGCGAAATGGAGACACCTCGCACTTTGTTCAATGCTTATACGTCTTCATTTATACCGTATTATCGCGCTTTTAGATACATGTGCTTATAAGCGAAAAAAGCTTGTTTTCACTGTGATGCAGATGTGCATTTTGTTCGCTTATAAGCACATGTGCTAATATCCGGATATAGGCACACCCTAGTCAATGTGATTTTTCGTCTCTCTTTGTAGCCCACATGATTAAGAGAACTTCAGGTGCATCAATATAATGAACATTAGCTGATTATTATGCGCGAAACATAAATTTTCACTTCACATGTTGAACTCTGATTCCTGTTCCATCAGCTTACAAATGAGGTTGAAAATCTCCGTCAATGCTAATGCACAGCTGTTCTTATTGAGTTGCATAAGCTGACCTCCTTTGACAGCATAACTTTCACAAGTCAAGGCGCTACTGCTACAAGGGATGGGCTCCGCTCTTTAGATACCAATAACTTTCTTCTTCGCTAATTAAAAGCAGCGTCTTGCTAGCAACTATTCGGAGTGGTAATGACTCTGTGCCAATGGCAATTCTCCTATCAATAAAGTTGCTTGCGATCATATTTCAGTCTGAAAGCTTGGTGCGAGATGAGTAGACGCAGGTCATACACGATTTCATTTAAAAACGAAGTACTGGCCACTTTGGAGAACAATGGTGGGAATGTCTCAGCCACAGCAAAAGTACATAATGTCAACCGAAGACAAGTACAAGATTGGAGGGACAAGGCATGCAGCAGTCAAAGTCATCATGATTTTATCAGTCGTAAACAAAGGCGGCTGCCTTACAAATTGAAAGCTGAGCTTGAATCAGAAATGGTTGAATACATCAAACATCTTCGAAACCAAGGGATGGCTGTTCATGGCAATGCAATCCGTTCTGAAGCGAAGAGACGATTCCCAGTGACCTATCCGACAAAGGACCCGTCCAAATTTCGGGCATCATATGGCTGGTTGAAGCGGTTTATGAGACGAAACAATCTTGTAGAGCGACGTGTTACATCTATCGGACAAAAGATCCCCGAAAATGTCCAAGAATTAGCACGCAATTGGTTGAAGGACATAAAAGAAATTCGTGAGAAGTGTCATATTGTGGGTAACAGAGATGGAACCGGTTTACCGGTACCGGTATTACCGGCCCGGTACCGGTGTCGGTACAGGTCACCGGTACCGGTAAACTCTGCCAAGCATTGCAATAAACATATGACGAGACAATGCAGGTGTTGTGGTGCACCTAGCACGATTCCACAGCGATCTAAAAGCTTGCTTCACGCCAACGTCAACCATATCCAATGCCTGCCTTATGGGAAAGTACAGGAACACTTAGATCAAGTGTGATTGGCTACGAATAGCGATCAGACAACAACAGCGTAAAACAACTGATGTTTTGTGGCTATTGTCTGCCTGTCTGAGTTTGTCTGTGACTACGCATTCATGACTTGCCTTTATTGTCGTCGTGTAACTCGAGTGTCGTGTCCTCGTGTGAGACTGAATTTCGTCACTTTCTTGATCAATTCGCATCGCAATGGAGCTAACTGATGCTGATATTATTCGCTCAAAAGTTAAGTCTGGTGATTTTCTGTGAAAGCGCAAAGAATCGCCGTGTGATAATAATAATAATAATAGAATGCTTTATTTTCAATCAATACAACGAGCGGTATGACTGGTTACAGCAATTACATCATGTGAATCTCGAGTATTTCACGAAACTTCCATTGTAGAGTGAGGAGGATCGTCGTTGAGGTAGCAATTTCCGGGAGCGACGAACAACACGAGCAGGGTCTCTTACAGTAAAAAATTCGACAAGTGGATGAATATGGGGATTACCACTGATCTTTTTGATTAGTTTAGTACACATTTTGTCCAGAAAGTCACGCAGATGGGGTTTGCCTTAAACATTTGACCATCGAATTGCAAGACGGTATAGACGGTCAAGTTTTTGAAAGTTCTTTACACTTACATCACAAGTGATGGACCAACAAAATGTTATATGACACAGCACAAGACTTACAAAAGCCTGCCAAACGACTTCACCACGGTTGTTATTATTACGTAAACGGCGTACAAATGACATGGAACGACAACATTTAGCATACAGTTTTGCGAATTGAACGTCCCAGCGAAGGTCTAAGGTAAAATGCACTCCCAAAATTTTTATACAATCAATCTGTTCAATCGTGCAATTATTAATTACAATATCCATGGTCTTACAATTAGAAATATTCCTGGAAAGGGTCATACATTTAGATTTTTCAACATTTATAATCAGTTGCTTCTTTTTTGTCCATGCACAGAAAACATCTATATCAGAGTAGAAGTCAGAGTTGATACTAGGACAATCAAAATGCAACAAGGTAATGTCATCGGCATAAACAATAGGTTTTGTATTTACAAAGTCGGGCAAATCATCCATGAAAAGAGAAAACAACAGTGGTCCCAAAATGGTCTATTATTACGTATAATTGCTGAATGTTTGGAAGCAATTCAGTATTGTTTACGAAATCGACTCCAGGGGAGCGAAAGCGAGGATTTGTTTGTAAGGGATGAAAATCCTCTATTATTTTGGAAAGCAAATGAAAAACTGTGCCCAACTTTGTGCAAAGTCGCTCGCAAAGTGCTGGTAATCCAAGCATCAAGCTCCCAAAGTGAGCGCGTTTTCAGTGATGCAGGGTTGACCCTGACCGCGCCTCGAAACCGCTTAAAGTCTAAGCATCTCGAGGAGTTGGTCACCCTTAAGTACTCTAAAAGCAGGACTATGGTAATTTCACAATTCACATGTTGACATTTACACTTTGAGTTTTGTGTTCTTGAATAAATTTGATACAGTCGGATATTCCATTTTCCATGTATACGACTGATGCATGTACATGATTGTTGGCCAATGTAGTAATTTTTGCAATTACATGTAGAGCCTATATGCTTGCTGTTAATTGCTATGATTGAGCTGAGTCAAAATGGTGACAATTTTTTAATGCAGTAACATTCTCGAACTAATGCCGGTACATGTATTAGTTTTCAGTTCATTCAAGGAGTTACACAAAAATAAGAAATGAGGGACATGTTGTCTAAATCCATGTACTTGGAAAAGTTTACCGGTAGATACCGGTATCGGTACCGGTACCGGTAGACCAGTACCGGTACCGGTAGCCAAAAATGCTACCGGTTCCATCTCTGGTGGGTAACATGGATGAAACCCCGATGTGGTTTGATTTACCAAGCAACACTTCCATCGATTTCAAAGGAGTCAAGACAATTCGAAGTCGCACCACCGGCAAAGAAAAGCTGCGGTACACAGTTGTGTTGACTGTGCTATCTACTGGACACAAATTGCCACCGATGATTATATTCCGAGGACTGAAAAAGCCTCCACGTGGCAATTTTGGTGATGTTGTTGTCTCAGCATCAAAAGGTGGCAGCATGACAAACGAGTTCATGAAGAGTGAGTATCTTCACAAAGTGTGGAAAGCACGCCCAGGATCGATCTTCAAGCCATCATGTGTGCTTACACTGGACACAGTGCGATGTCATACGCACGAAGATGTGAAAGCAGCATTCGAAAAGGAGAAAACGCGTTTGGCTTATATTCCAGGAGGAATGACGCTTTTGTTGCAACCATTGGATAGTCATTTGAATAAACCATTCAAGGATGCCATGCGAAGAAGGTGGGAAGAATGGCTCTTGAACGGTGACCGAGAATATACACGAACCGGCAAGCGCAAAGGTGCGAGTTACGAGATGGTAGCACAATGGGTTTCAGAGGCATGGCGTGAAATGTCCCGCGACATCATAAAGCGCTTATTCATTGAAACAGGTATCCAGGATTGCGATGGCGATGAAGTTCGTCACTCAAAGTTGCAATCTCTTCTTGCTGGAACAGACCCCAGTGAAGTGGACGATGACGTGGAGGACAGTGAAGCATCTGACTTGGAGAACTATACAGGTGAATCCGACAGCGACAATGAAAAGAGTGGTGAAGAAAGTAGTGACAATGATAGTGATATTGACTATGAAATCATTGACAAATAGGTTTGCTAAGTAAAGTTCTGTTTTCATCAGTATTTTCGAAACGTTCCGTTAGATTAGATTGCCATCTTGTTTGTGTGACACAATAGACAACTGCTTCACCCTCTTATATTTCGCTTTATGTTACAATTATTGCGGTGACATACCATAAGCAACAATGTTGGGCTATTTGATCAAAGAACACGTTCAAAATTGGCTTATAAATTATTATGCAACTAATGGACTATTTCTTGTAAATTATTACATTAAAGGAAATGAAACGCTAAGATAAACATGAATCAATAGCGCTACTTTTAGGTCATACATTACCCTAGTGGCTGTATGTACTAGAGTCATAGCGATGAATGTTGCAAATTAGTAAAAAACACAGCAATTTCCCACTGATGCATTTTTTCCCGCTTATAAGCACATGTGCTTATATCCGGATATAAGCACACCTCCGCTTTTAAGCACATGTGCTTAAAAGCGCGATAATACGGTATTGTGATTTCTAAATGGGTTGACAACTGTCCCGGATGCATGAACATAGAAGCGAGGGAAGCATGTTTGATTTTAAAAACTGAGAAAGTAGGCTGTCAAAAGAACAAGGCGTCTCATTTACGACTTGATCGGAAGCTGCGAGAACCGATGGAATTTGGTCCGTTTCTTCATGAATAACTATCCTCACATGCCGCTTAGGTAGCCGTCATGATTTGGCTGGTTTTCAGCAAATCTATTTGCAAGAACACTCTATAAACCCAAATTAGAAACTAAACCGAAGGAAGAGTTCAGTTAAAAGGACAACACAGTATTTCTATAATTGACAAACTAAAGATTATTTTGTGGGACAGGTAAATTGCAGAAATCAGTGAGACATAATGAGTCTTATTTCACAATAAATAGAAGTATGAAGATTGAATTTTTAGAGTGACAAAATGCGGTTTAGTACCACAAACAGAAACCCGTGCATTTAAAAGCTGTTTGCCTATATCATTTTTCGTTTTTGTGCCTAACTTCTCGATTAATTCATTCAGAAGCGTCTTTTAGCATTTTCTCTTAGTTCAGACTTTTGATCAATCGAATAGACCGTCTGTCAATTCTAATGAATTTTATTTCTTCAATTTCAGTGTACCTAGATGTCACTCGACGCGCTCTGTGGCTCCCGGAATGCGCTAATTATCCAAATGTTTCAAGAGACAGAGATTGCGGCATCAATCAGGTGCTGGGTGAGATCCGACGTTTGGTTCATCATGAGCTCATGAGTCTCTTCTATCGCTTTCGATACTCATGGCGCCGTTACACTCGTCAAGTAAGTTCAGTCTGACTTTCTTAAACTTTCTTAATAGCATTTTATCATGAAAATCCAATTTATTCACTTTTGCATTTGTATCAAGTTGTTAGCTCTGTCAATACTTTAGTTCAGTGCAATAGCGATCGAGCCGGTCATGAACACTCGTCCCGTAACGTCACTGCATTTTAAACGAGGAAGAGCTATCAAGGAAAGATAGTGGGGAGTACTTACCAGTGTAAAGGTACTGTACATACTCGCGGAGGTTGGCTGAAAATATGACGGTTCGTGGTAGCTTTGATGATGGGCCCACATGTTTCCTTTAAGTGTACTAGACGACCGTTGAGTGCGTTGATAGCGTCGTATTTAAAGAGGTTTAGGCCTCCGGCGGACTTCGTTCGGATAACTCACTCAGCTCCGAGCCTCCGACTCGTCGCACGATCGCATCGCCTTCAACCATCAGATTTCGCTCACTACTTTCTCTTAATTTTCATTGTATAAGCTGTATGACGGTGACAAATGACTACAGCACTTTATGTTTATCATGACGCTTCCTCTGATCCGTGCTTCGTTAAAAAGGAGAATGTTTAATTGTAAAAATATCATCAGGTGATACGTTTTAGCGTCGTCGCTAGCTTAGCCGCGTTTGACACCAAGGCTTGCAAAAGACAATAATGACTTAAAGTGAAATGAATCATTTCCTCGTTATATTTTGGTCCATTATAAAAAATGCGAGTATTTTCCATGTTCGCATCAATTGCTTATTATTCATAAAATAACGCAGCACTTCAAACAGTAATGTGAAAGTTGAAATTACTTCATTGAAGCAACAAATGAACTTCCGATGACGTGGCGACTTCTATGATGACAGAAAACATGACTTATTGCTTTTTTCATGTCCTGATGCCGGTTTATCTACATATCATTGTCTTTTGTCAACCGCGTCACAACCAGCCGTTTTCTCACAACGAATGACCGATCATAGTCTTCGGATGAACGTTTAATGTGTCGAGTAAGACTCGAAACAGAATTCCGGGGAATTGAAAACATAAATCCAACTTGCATCTGTCAGACCATGCAATGTCACTTGATAAACAGACTACGGGTCGGAGAAAAAAGTGACGCGGGCCGAATCTGGCGCGCGGACTAGAGGTGCCCCTGTTCTAAAGGTTTTGTATGGCAACTGAATTGATAAGTTGTCAGAAGTACAGCAGGAACAGTTTTGAAATCAGATTTGAACATGGTTCAGAGCCGTCTTTACAAAATCTGCTTTTAAGCCGTGGTCTCAAGCATATTTTCAAAACAAGTCGTGTTTTTGTGTAACCTTAACTGAAGTCCTAATTAATCATGAGTATGATGTCGACGTGGTGATATGTTGCAGAAGTTTTCATTCAAATGGAACAAATATTGGATGAAAAT
This sequence comes from Prostheceraeus crozeri, assembly GCA_907163375.1. Lineage (NCBI taxonomy): Eukaryota > Metazoa > Platyhelminthes > Polycladida > Euryleptidae > Prostheceraeus > Prostheceraeus crozeri. Next base: position 343,228 of record CAJQUW010009338.1, read on the forward strand.
GAACTACTAATCCTCTTTTCTACCCAAGAACTGCCAGAGTGGCGAACGTGAATGCTTATAGAAATGCTTCCTAGAAATACAGTTGCTTCCGGCAAATGCAAGTGATAGCATGTTTTCTACATTCTAGGTTCTCTATTTGACGCTTCAAAAGCAGTTTTGCGGTTGCCGATTCATTCAGTGGGTTAATCAGTTGAAGTCAACGGTGATAAATGTTTGAAAATACAAAATCAAAACCTACTGTGCAGGTGCTTGTAAAACCTACTGACAATCATGTAAAATACGAATTTAAGTAATTACGTGCATTTCTCGTTATGGTGCGACTTATGTCTGCATATGCTCGCCTGCACGAATTAAGGAATACGTACAGTTAATGCAATTAGTAGAAATCATGACCTGTCCGAGCTTGCGATCATTTGATTAAAAATTTGGACTCGTTACTAAGATTTGCATTTAGGATTCTTGTAGAAGCCAAGTCCCAATCATAAACGAGCAATCCAAGCCAAGACAAGTTGATTTACGAATAATCAGTGATGTTGTGGACATGTTACCGAGAAAACCGAAGTGATCAGAGAGAGAGACGTGGGTGGAAGAAACATTTTCCGGAAAATGTCTTTATACGACTGAGTCGATGAAACCAATACATCGAATAGTGAACGCAATTGTGAACACGGTCGCTAACTTAATATGGTGAATACAGCCTCTTACGTAGATGTGATGTGGGCAACACGGAACTGAAAGTGCATTTGTGATGATGATTTGGAAACAAACTGCATCATTTCAATAATTATAGTGATGCAGTTTCATCATGATGATAAATCTCGAAGTCATTCAGACTCTGAGACAGCGGAGTCACCATTTCTAGCTTCTAGTCTCTAGCTAATAAAAGCCTAATGCAGCATCTGCGATTTATAAGATGAATCAGGAACGATTTTCACATGATCAAACGAATTTCTTACGACAATGAAGGAACTTTAAAAGATTTGTTTTGTCATGATGCTCACATGAAGGTGTTTGTGATGACTAAAAGTAAGCACCAAAATCATGAAATCAATGTTGCGTCAAAAGTGTAATTAAAGTTCTATATTTTGTCTAGATAATATTTATAAGCAGAAGATATGTTTCATTTCGAAACAAAAAAGCAACAAAAAACTTTGCGAAGCTAGAAAATGACATCAAACGAGGATAGGCATAGTGCATATTTGATTATGAATACTTTGATGGATAGTTATTAAGTTGCTAGATGAATTTAAAACATGTCGAAACAAAAATGTCAAGACACCTGTGCACTTTAGTAGGCGCATTGAAAATATTTCCGCGTGTGTGCTTGACGCAGTCAATTTGCCAAGTCGGTTAGAAAAAGGTGTGGTGGCCACAGTAATGTGAGCAGTAATACATTTATGTGCATATCCTGAACTGTAATCTATTCGGTTGGTGAAAAAGTACGAATGAATCAAAATAAATCACTTTTTATATTCCTCTTTGACAATTGTTGCTTTTTTATTCTTCTTGTTGGATTTAATTTTTTCAAATCTAAAATTCGATCTGTATACATTTACACTTGATTTTATGGCTTTTCTTTCCCGTTTTGTTTTGTCTTGAACATATCAGTTAATCAATGATGTCGTGTAACACGATAAAATCAACTTTTATCTCACAGCATCAACATCTGCCGACTTCCATTTCCTCTTGATATCAAACGTTTACCGCTATTTATGCCTCACATATTGACATGGTAATAACTGGAAAATGGGCGATCACAACGTGGTTGGTAAAGAAAATGTTTTTCGTGTTTTCATGTCTGTATTTTAGAAATTATGGTATTTTGATATATCTGTGACCATAGATAAACAGTTTGTCATCAGATGTTAAGCGTGAGAGAGTAATAATAATAGGCTTTTCGAAAGAATATTTCGCAACACTTAAATTCTCTTTTAGTAGAGAATATGGGAGAAATTTGGGAAAGTGATTTGAGATAAGATACATGAAAATTTGATCGTAATTTTATATTGCGAAAGTTCCCACATTTTGCAAAGCTTGACAGCAAAGATTTGTCGTAGTATATTGAATATCTAAACAGAAGCACAACGACAGAGTCAATAAAAGACATCAACACCCTTGATTCCCCGACCGCTCTCGCCTGACCCAGGAATCGAACCGAGGTTCGCGGTAGGGACGAGCTCTCTCCTCCTTCACTAGGCCACGTTGACGGTACAAAAGGAATGCGAGTGAAGGCAGCAGTCATCTCCAAGTGATATCGACAGCTTATTGTCCTATTACTATTGATTGAATGCTGCCAGCATTCACATTGTTCCTGCTAGCTTCCCTTTGGCTTGGATAGTCACCCCTGTAATCGGCCAAATGTTCCTGAGACGCCACATTCAGCGCTAGTGATCACGTTAGACGCCAGCATAGGAAAAAACGAACTTATTGGGGACCTTCCAATGAGAGCAGCCATGTCTCTCTTCGGCTTATTGATGGATTATGCCTTTATGCCCTCATTTTTTGCAACATAAAATGTCCTCCAGGCTAAGTGCAAGGGACTTGTACAGGCATTTTGGGTTGTTGCTGTTTCTCTTAGTTCTACCTCAGTTTTAGGTGATCTTAATAGCGCACCGAGGTCTTCATTTACATTCCTATATCACAAGTATCCTACATTTGTGCACACATGGAATAAACATTATTGTATGGAGATTCAACCAATTGTGGCATAACCCTTGACCGTATGTCTTATATTCGGTAATACACGTAGTTGTATGAATATCAGGAGACGGTTCCTAATGAAAGTCACGCTCGAAACGTCTTTTCGAAACAACGGATATGTGGCTATCACAATAGCCACCTTTGCAGCATCACAAGGTTGCCTAATTTTCAATTCCTTTCAAAATATCACCAGTAGGTGTCAATTTTGGAAGATAAAATCTGGAACATCTTTACCATAATGATATTCCATCTAAACTGCTCTAAGCAGATTAGAACTAGGGATAATTTTGCGATCCGACAGTTGACACTTTTGCTTGGAGTTATCGGAAATTTGTTCTCAACACGGCACGAAGTTTTCAACCGAAACACGAACATTACACGTACGCGAAATTCAAACCGCCTGAGTCTGACACGAAAGTAACACGAAATTCATCTTGCGAGTATTTTATTTCAAGCATATCATTCAAGAAAAACAATTGGTCATTATGGTAGACTACAAAAGCTTGAAGAAATTGCAAAGTTATTTGAATTAGATTGAAGGCTCTGTGATTGCTGTCGAAAGGTTGCAGACTTGTTTGTGATCCAATAAAAAGCTGTTTATCAATCTACTCTGGACTTAGATTACACTGTTCATTGTGTGTGTGACAAGCTTAGCTTTTGAAAATTCATTTTCGCTTCTAGCGGAAGTGGTTTGGGTGCCAACAATGTTGTGCACCAGGCGCACACTGCTCTGCTAAAATTGTGGTACTGGGTGGCGCGCTCGGCCCACCACCAGACTTAGAGTCCGCAAAGGAGGTTGTTAATCCTCGTGCTTTGTCTAAGTGTTGGTCAATTGTATGCATATAAGCTGTTATATAATTGTATGCGCTGTTAACTGTATACATACATGCATGTGTCTTTAGCCAATCCTGCTGTACAGCTACATGAAAAGAATGCTGTTTATTCATCCCTCGTCTTCCTGGACTAGATAAATTGTCTCAAGCAACGCATCGTTGTTGCAATTGCACGAGCGTCCATTTGACTGGGATCTCTTGACCTGCTCCGTCCCTTTCCTTGTCTTTTGTCATTTTGCACATCATACTTTTTGACTTTCATCAATGACTTTAGCTTTTTGTTTGTTGTTAATGAAATGAAATATCAATTTATAATTTAGAATGATAAGAGGAAAATAAAACACGACTTTAATTGAGAAAACCCGAACACCACTGATAAAACTCAACACGACAGGAAACACAATCTTGTTCGTGTCACGAACGCAGACGTCTTGTTGACAATATTTAATCTTGTCATTTGTTTGTCTTCTTCATTTCAGGCGACCAGGCTTCCTGATGTGAGCGTGAAACTCGCTGATGTCCGTCCAGTTGGAGGAGACTCCATCAAATATTCGGTGAACCTTCTACATTCATCTACTGATCCTGCTAGCTTCGGTGACTTGAAGAAGAGAGTTACTGACCGTACGAGGAACGGTCGTCTTGGAAACATTCCTGCACTGGTCGAAGTGCACACCCAACCAAATAGAAGGGCAAGTGAGTGCTGCTGTTGCTCTGAACATAAAAATGATAAGGAGATGAACATGCAAAAATACATGTATTTAAATATTAGATGCTGCAGGCTATGCCAAAGAAAGTCAATCGGAACCCTATTTTGAGAGGACATCTCCGCTCATACTTTCAGTGAAAGGACACCATTTCGCCTCGTTTCAATGAGAAGAGGTCCGGCTGTCACGTAGTGCTTCACGATGCGCTTCTGTCCTCAATGACTCACTTGTACGGCTTGAAAAGTCGTTGATTTTTTTGCTGTGCAGTCCATCAATAGGTTGTACTTGGTCTTTCCAATCGGAGCAGATCGGTTCGTTCATTTTTCATATGGCTGCCGAGGATTTTTGAATTTATATTATTCAAGCTGGCGAACATTAATCTTACCTGAGTGTGTGTGCTCATGTCCGCTACGCAATCTCTTACAATGCATAAATACAGTCAATGCCGCATGTAGGTTCGGATGTTGTGTAATTTTTCTTGATTATTTGTGGATGATGTCGATGTAGTTAACGACTGAGGTGGGGACCATAAGCCATATATATTGGATATAGATCGTACTGAGGTCAAAATATCGGATTAAGACATTGAATAACTTTCAAATTTCTGGATGTGTTTAATCATTTCCAGATTTCATTAATTAAGTTACTGAATTTATGTAAAAATAATTTTCAAAGAAATATAATATTTGATTTTACTGCTGTAAGGGCAAAACAATTCATAGCACAAAGCAAGTTGTTGCAGAGAAGGAGGAGATAATTGTATCTGCCTTCGCATATGAAGGATGTACAGAAGTGAGATCTGGCCTTCGAAAGTCGACTGCCAACAACTTGTGGAGAGGCTGAAAATAGGGATAAAATGGCTCATCTTTGAAAGAAATTAAGCGAAACGATGATGTGTTTGACATCGAAGCAATCTCCGATGTCACACGTGGAAAGAGACTTCGATGGTGTGACCACATAATGAGAAAAGAGGAATAAGGTCGACCCTGACAGAGATAAAGTGACTGTATTGCTGCTGATCCCAACAGAATATTGTCTCAATCCGAATGATGTCATAGATCGTCAACGTCGACAGTCTGCGATTGAAAAAAGTCAGATTCATCGTCCATCCTCACGAAGTTGTAGACAAGTATAAGCCACTGCAACTTTTCGAAATATTTATCGTCAAAATTTCATATCAAACAGACACTTTAAATTGTTCAGCAAACATACCCCCGGAATACCTTTTGCTTTGCAGAACCATGTCCAATGTCACCAGCTGTGAGGTGTGGCTGTGGACCGTCTTCAAACCCGCTGACCTGCCAGTGTCGACGTGGAATGTATTGCGACAATGTACCAGACTGTCCAGACTTCTCTGATGAAGGAGCTAATTGCCCCTGCAGTGGTAAGTATTTTTCTCATCTGCCTTCAGTCATAATTAGGTTTAAGGGTATAAAGCACGGTTAGTAACAAAACTGTTTTCCGTTTAATAGTAATGTTGCTGGTGTTTTTCGTTTTTCATATTTGCAACAGAAAGATCACTACAGCATGCGATACAAGGTTTACTTACATACACGAAAAGCTACTTGCCTTGATGGCATCATCAGTTAAAATGTTCCGAGTTAATGAGGAATCGCTTAGCTGAACGCATCTCAAGGGCTTTCATTTTCTGCTTCCATAATTAATGCTTAAGAAGATTGTTGAGAAACATTTTGAAAGTTATCTATGACATCAAACACGGGTCAAATGTCGAGCATTTTGAATTTTCCGCTTATTAGTGGAGATTCCTAAATAAACCATGAATTGATATAGATAAGTCAAAAGATTTATTCTTCCCAATACATAATACAAGCAGTGCGATGAATTCTGAAGCCATTTGTGAGGACATAAGTGATCAGATAGAAAAGAATCAAGTGGTTGCTTTTGCTGATTTATTTGACATCAAAATTTATGATATTTGGAAGAAATATAAATTATGTTGTTGAAAACTTCTTCGAGTACTGCAAACACAACTTTTATTCTGTGCGACGTTTCGCTATGTAGCTTAATCATGCACGAACATTGATATAGAAAGGGGAAGATTGCGCGGTCTGCGATATCCACGTGTATCTGAAATGAAGCCAGGTGACTCACGAACGGCATGTGTTGTAGTGGCAGAAAGATAGAACTGATAGCACATCACACGTGTTATCCTTATATAATGGCAAAGTGCATTCTTGCCTCTCAGTCGATTTTGATTATGGTAAAGAGCTGTTGCGTACCTTTGTGCTCGAATAGAGCAACTAAAGGAACTCATCTATCCTTCCATGCTTTCCCTCTGTCAAATCCAGAGAGAACACTGCAATGGACTATCACGATCCGACAAAAACATTTTCAACCTAAGAAAGGTTTCAGTTTCGTTTGCTCCGTCCATTTCTCAGACCCGGATTATAAAACTGGTGATACGATCTACAAAAGAGATGGGAAAGATGTCGTCGAACCTTTGAACCATCGAGTGCTTAGAAAGGATGCTGTTCCCTCTCTGTTTCCCGGTTATCCTGTTTATATGGATGGTTCCTCTCGCCCTAAACGACGCAAATCGCCCATGAAACGGGACATCTGTGAAATTGTGACCCCACTTTCTTTCGACGAAAGCTTCACATCCACATCAAAAGATCAATCACTCCAAGTCAACATGTAAGTGTTCAATTATTTACTCAATTCATCAGAATAGTGAAATATAGACGTCCTTATAAATTATGTTGAATAGTACACGTTATGAATTTACATGTCCTTTACGTATCTTCATAAATTGTTGAATAGTAGGGTATTTTCTTGCCTTCATAAATTATTAGAGTTTGTAGGACAAGAATTGTACATATTATTATTAATTACATGAGACCCTTCGAAATTTGTTACATGAATAGCAATTATGATAATAATCGAGGATGTTGACACAGTTATGCGAACTTTGATAAATAGTTTACAACACAAAATATCTCGCAGTGACGCGTATAATCAACTACTCAATACTTAACAAAATACTTTATGTTTTAGCTGTTCATGTCCCGAATTGAGACGCAAGATAAAAACAAAAGACCAAAGAATTCGACGTCAAAAGAAAAGTATAACATCTTTTAAAAGCCTCATAGCTGGATTGAAGAAAAAAGACCTGATTGACTCTCGTCAACAAGAATCATTTAGTGGATTAAGCCTGAAATTGTTTGAGGATGAATTCAAAAATTCCCAAAGACATCCCTGTGGTTATCGTTACTGTAATGACGTAGCCAAATTTGTTATTTCCTTACATTATTACAGTCCCAAAGCATACAAACTGGTCAGATCCGTTCTTCACTTATCACACCCATCAACAATTCGAGCATGGGCTTCAAATGTTGACTGTAGCCCTGGGATACTGGAAAATGTTTTTCACTATTTGTCGAAAGCTATCGAACGTGACCCAAGAATGCGGGAATGTTCTCTCATAGCGGATGAAATGAGTATACGGAAATTGTGTGAGTGAGATTCTTCACGGTAAGTAGGCCTAGCATATGAAACTTTTGTAAATCTATAATCGAAAATAAGTATTGTATCTATCGAGTGCATCGCAGCATATATGAATTAGATTAAATAGATTAAATATACATTAGAATTAGATTTTATTCTACATAAGCATTTTTTATTAAATTATTGATCATGTATACGCACTATCCGTACTCTTATTGATCGTGTCAATCAATTTCATAATATAGGCATATAAAAAGTAAATGCTATTAATACCTCTATTCAAGGACATAATGATTAAACTAGTTATTATGCATTAATTATAGTAATTCCTCATTACAGAGGGATGTTTATTGGCGGCGAGGATTATGGTGGTGGGCCGATTCCCGAAACTACTGCGACTAGTGCACTGGTTTTGCAACTTGTTGGTCTCCGTGGGAGATGGAAAATCCCAGTGGCATATTTTTTCACTGATCATGTCAAAAGTGAAATGCTTGCATCCGTTATACGCGATACAATCCACAGAGCTTACGAATTTGGTATTCATGTCAAAGCTGTGGTATCTGATGGTCTTGCTGCCAATTTCAAAGCTGGACAATGTCTTGGCGCCAACATGGCGACCAATACCACCGATCACTCATTTTTTGTGAACAAATTTTTTGTGATGTTTTAACAATATTTCAGCCTATCCGCTGTATGTACGAGTGTATGTTTCAGATAACATTTGCTATGGGTCTATATAAGATAGCGAAGTGAAAGGAATTTTCTTATGTACTTCGTACAGAAATACATATAGACAATGCTTAGATGCGCATTTGAGACTGTCTGATTTAGGGAAGCTAACGCCCGTTCACTTTCTGCCACTATTACACGATCGCCAGTGTCAACCGCTGGCTTCACTTTCTCGCGAGACTGCGTTATCTTCCCCTTTCTACATCAATGTGCACGAAACGTCGCACAGAATAAAAGTTGTGTTTTCAGTACTCGAAGAAATTTTCAACAACATAATTTATATTTCTCCTAAGTCCCAATAATGGAACCGGGTACGTGGAGGATTCGGCCCCAGAGCCATTTCAATTATGATATTTGTTTTAGAACTTATATTTATGACATTAACGCGTAAGGTGTGACTCAGAAAGCTGTGTTTCATTCGTCAAAACAGCTTTTGAGGCTGTTGATTCTTTTAAAATTTGATGAATAATGAAGCAAGATGCCTATATCTAAAGAAATTAAAACATAGCCATAAAAACAAGTAAACGTCATTCTTTGTTTTAAAATCTTGCTTTCAGGCTCATTGCGGATTCGGCCGGAGAGTGTCGTCGCACGAGAGGGGGAGAGCACGACGCTGACATGTGAATTGCCTCCCACTCCTCAATGTCGCGTCCGAATTCCCGTGTGGGACTGGGGCAAGTCCATTCCTCCATCACGGGTCCATGTGCGCAATAATCAACTCACTGTCTTCGGTTTGAAGCTTTCAGATTCTGGTCTTCTATTTTGCAAACTCAATGGTTTACCGGTGAAGCCTGCTGCAACAACTTTGATCATTATTCCCAAGAGTAAGTGTGTGATTATGTTGTCAAACTAATATACTTGATGTACTTAATGTACCTTGATGTACACGCAACTTCATGTATAAAATTTGCGCATTTAACGAAGGCTGCGGAGGCGATCTTTAGAGTTTCTCCTACCCTGATTAAAGTAAACCTTGAAAATTTGTCAAGTATGAGTCCGACTTTCGCGCTCTTGCCGACTGTGTAAGTGAAGGATGATGGAATTCCCTTCACGGACGCGTTTATTTGGTCACGCTAGAGATTCCAGCTGACGGACAACACTTTTCATAACGCATTTGAAGTACTTCCAGACTTATGAGAGGTTCTCTCGTAACTAAGCAATTTTAGTCGGAAAATCATTTGACTCCTGCCATTCGAAACTAGGACTATTTGGGCTGATGTCCACAAGCTGTAGGAGTCGATTGACTTTCTTGCTAAAATTGAACAGTAACATAAGTTTTAGAAGTTTCTTTAGAACCTCTCCGCTGTATAAAATTCATTTCGAGATTTTCTTCAGGAAATTTTCATCTGAACCGAGTATTATTACGATCAAACTGAGTTTTCTCAAACTTCTCTCGTAAGGACTTCGAAATAGCCTACTGTTCCTGATTTCTTAACGAAAGCGATGTAATTGAATCCATCTCCTTCATGAGTGATTTACACAATGCAGTTTCTTTTTAAATGATTCTCAAAGTTGTCTGGTTAAATTATCGCAATTTTAGTCTGTGGTGTTGTCTAGTGGCCTACTGGGTTAGTATGAAATAGATTATGCAAATTAACCTCAATGTATTTCAAAAGTATTTCAAAATGGCTCGCTCAGCTGCTTGCTCCCGAGAAAAAAAAATCACCGCTTGCCTTTTCAATTTTTTCTCAAAGAATTATTTTTTACTCGCTCATCTGCTCCTCGAAGCTTCGAAAAAATGTCGATTGCTCGCTCAAAACAGTGGCCAAGAGCATCTCAAGTTATAAATGTAGCTCGCATGCTCTCGGTCTTTGACTCTCGAAATTTCAGCTATCTTGGTATTTCATTTTCGGAGTTAGTGACTTGCGCCGCAACACAGCTCTCTCCTTGTTTTCTTGTAAAAACATCATTTGCAAAGTCTTTCCAATTTGGACAAAATTGGCATCTGGAAGCAAAGCACATTTGTGTTATAGAAGTCCTTCACGTCTTTCCAGAGATAATTGGATTTGAAATTCACACATCTTTGTCTTTATTATTGAGAAACACTTCTTGCTCCATTCTGTATGATGGACAATGTACAGTTTAAGAGCATCAATCTTATTCCATTTTGAATATAATTTCATTTCTTTTTGTTGTTGTTTATAAGTTGAAATTATTGAAATATTTTTTCAAACAAGAAAGTTTGAAAGATCCTTTCTGTCTAATCCCACAGAGGAGAACCGACGCTCTCGAAATCACTGCTCCATTTTATTAATGAGTGTAACCCGTCGAGTCGTCAAACATTATGAGATGTCATTAGCATGCAGCAACAACCTCAAGTTCTTTTTCAAAAACGTGAGGTCTGAATAGCGTTCTTCCTCAAATATTGATCCGATAAAAGATCCCATCACAGATGTTGTCTATGACCATGAAAGGATGACCAATATCTTTAGGGAATTCTACCAAAGTGTTTCCACCAAAGAAGCTTATCCTCTACCTAATTTTCCGACTCCTTCTTACCCATGCATCTCCATGATTGACTTTTCATCTGAAAAACTATCTAATCTTTCCAAACATAAGAGTTTTCCGTCTCCTGGTGCAGATGGTCTGCCATACGTCTGTTTTAAGGAAGCTTCTGCTTTACTGATTCCTCTATTATCACACAAGTTTTCTTTCTTTCTTGCTCGTGGCTCTCTGCCAAGTATTTGGAAACATGTACATGTTATTCCAATTTATGAGAAAGGAAGCCGCAAACAGACGGCTAATTACCGTCCGGTCAGTCTTGCTTGTACAGCCTCCAAACTTGTGGAATGTGTAATCAGAGATAGTTTGTGGCAGTTTTGGATGCGCATTCGTTGATAAATAATTCCCAAGTCGGTTTCTGCTCGAATTCAGCTTGCTGTCTCCAGGTTCTCGAGTTTTTAGAAGATATCACTACCAATATCGATCGTGGCAATTGGGCTGATGCTGTATACCTTCACTTTGAGAAGGCCTTTAACACGGTACCACACCAAAAATTGCAGAGCGAATTGCGCGCTCTAGGTATTCAGGGTGATCTTTACACCTGTTTAACAGACTTTTTGAGTAATGGACTATAGAGTGTTGTTGTTGATGGTGTTGTTTCTTCTTCCTGTGCTATGTCCTCTGGTGTCCCTCAAGGCTCCGTAATTGGATCTGATCTGTTTGTAGCCTACATAAATGATATCGATGATGTTGTTGCGACGTCTTCTATTCTGAAATGCGCGGATGACATTAAGCTTTACATAGAAATCAAGCGTAACAATCCTCAAGATGCAGTCCGGTTACTGCAGGCTGCCCTGGATGAGATTTCAGTGTAGTCCAGGAAATGGCAACCACGCTTGAATCCTACAAAATCAGACGTTATCTCCTTTGGTCATCGTAATCCATCTAATCTTCACGTTCTCAACAACCAGCCCCTATGTCCATGGACTTGTCGGAGGATCTTGGAGTGGTCATCTCGAGCGACCTTAAATCTCAGCAGCACCACCTCATGTGTACCCAGAAAGCGCACATGATAACTTTCCACTGTTCTACGAACTCTTCCAACCCGCGAACCTGATGTTCTTCTCCGCCTGTACAAAACCTATGTGCGCTACGTGTGCGTAGAACTCCCTTGTTGCACAAGACATCACCTTAATTGAAAATGTCCAACTACGGTTTACTCATTGTGTAATTAATCCGTCGGGTGAACTTCGTCGTCGTGCCTTTGAGCTGATTCTCCTATACAAAATTTTTCATTCCCTTTCTCCAAGAGATCCTGGAACTTTTTCAATCCTGCCGCTTCAAGGACTCGTGGACATGACCTTAAGGTCTCTTAAAATCCTTTTAGGGTCCAAGGTCGGGAATGTTTTTTCTCTCAACGTGTAATCAATGCTTGGAATTCGCTTCCACCATATACTGTTGAATCGACATCTTTTTTGGGATTTCAAGAGGCGTCTGTACAGATTTTTAGGTTGAGAAATGAGCTTTCTGACTATTCCTTTGATTGTATAAAATGTATATGATCCCTTACTTGCATGTGTTGACCCTGTTCTACTCACTGTATATACGCACTTTAAAAATTTGATTTGCCTTGGTGCTATGTGCATTTATGGGAGTAATAAAAATATATGCGTATGTGTATCTTCGAAAAGTGAGGAGAGAAGTATTCTGTTTATGCTGTGTTTGCAAAAATCAGTATTTGTAAATTGATGCAGGTGCACTAACTAAGATGACATGTCACTAGTGTGTTAAAGTTTACTTCATATGTTAATTGCGAATATCATTCCGTGTGTTTTTAGAATCTTGCTATGTCGATGGTCAATATTAATTACGATGTCATTCCGCCTCACTTTATTGACCAGTACAACACAACAGGTACCCAATACCTAGAATAATTCGATGGAGGGATTGGCAAAGAATTCAGTATCGAGTGACGAACATTCATGAACATGTTCTTCCGTTTACTCATTTCCCTGAGCTGACATGTTTCGTTAATATGCATTTATTTCCTTCTTACGACTGTATCAGACTTGACGTGGTGATCGTCAGAGGGGATGAGAAAGTGATTAGAATGAAAGTGATTAAGATGGAATCATTGAAACGGCTGTCACGATGATAAACTCATCTACAGATCGTTCAATCAGCAAAATTGCAGATGTGTAGCATCTTAAAAGATTTGCCTTCTGTGTCTCTTCCATCTCTCTTTCGGATTCGTTGCTATCGGAAATTAGAATTAGTTTGCCTTTTTTTGCAATAATCGACAATCGCAATTGGTACTTAAGGGTTAATCTCCCCACGTTTTCAAAATTTTCTAAAATCCGTAGGAAAATATCAATCGTAACAATTTGGATGCACATATTTGCGGATATTTTCTACCCACTTTGAAAAAAATTAGAAAGTCTGACATGTGCTTCTGGATTCAGAGACGTTAACTTGAAGTGCAGTGATGTCAGCAGCTTGATCTGACTTCTTCTGACGCATTCTGATCAGATAGAACTTGAGATCGACAAAGTCACTTTTCGATGATTATTGAGCTTCCACTTCGATAAAAAAAGTTGAGGTGAGTCACATGATTCAGTATTTGATGTTTGAGAGCCTCTACAGAATGAGTAAATTTCATGTTTTGACTGAATTTTGGCGATTTTATTCATTTTCTAGAAGCTCTCAGACATCAAATACTGAGTCACGTGATTCACTTCAACTTTTTAATCGAAGTTGATGTTCTGAACTCAATCATGCTTCAAATTTCATGGCATTCTGATAAACAGTTTCTTTTTTGCAAGAGAAAATGTACGAAAATTGCCAAGTGTTTCACAATCCATAGATATTTCTTGAATTTTACCATTGGATTCCAATGGGATTCCTTTAAACTTACCTCTAACCAAAAGCGACTGGCTGTGACACTCAAGAATTTGATTTTCGTATTCAGCGTTTCAAGATCTACAAATCCATGCTATTAAGCCCTTTATGCGCGAATTTAGGAAGAAAGTGTCAGTAACTCTCGCCCTATATGTGTAGACAATATCCTGAATTCCGTGTATGCTAAGTTCTGTGAGGATTGACTCATTTTTATGGATTGTATGCGAATTTAAGATCGAGGGGGAGATAACGCAGAAGTACTTCATATAACTAACTCGTGATTCTATGTGCCAAAAACGCTATCAAAGTATTATCTCGCTTCCACTACAGCGCAATAGTTTCATCCTCTTCTGAAGGACTATAAGGTTTTCGGATTCTAGATTTGCAATTAGCAAAATAGTGAAATTTTCGACGGGAATTCATTAAATATTACTTTACACACACTATTGTTGCGCAAGTGGCTCTAGTCCGCCCCTGTTTTACGCTAGAATAAGGATGAAACAGTCGGTCAAAAGCTGGTAGATTCTCATCATTATGCATATGATTATGCTGGTACCATATTTCGCAAGTTACCAGGCTTTGTAATCACGAGACATGTTTTGACTAAGGTCCTCATCAGTCGTGGGGAGGTTTGATCCAGCGACGTTGGAACTGGAGGACAAGCAACCATGTCCTCCAGCCAAAAGGCCATCGGACCGTCTATTGACAGTTCGCACCAGTAACAGATATTACCTTTGTCACAGGTACGTGGAGGGCAGCTGGTATTCCGCAGTCACTAAATACAGCATCAGAGGTTTAGGCGCATTGCGAACGCGCTAGAATTCAAGAAACCCTCCTAACAAAGTACCAATTTTGCTATCAATTCAATAGTTTTCGCTAATATTTTTTGAAATGGCATTTTAAACAATAATTTTCTTTCAGCAACAACAACTGCAAGTACGAGTACATCATCTTCTACGAGCACCACAACCACTACCACCACAACACCTACGCCTACTACCACTACAAGCACGACCCCCACGACGACAACCACAACGACAACGACAACGACCACGACTCCTCGTCCCACTACACCTACCACCACTCGTGTACCAAGTATTGTGACTACATTCCAGCCAGAGCGGGAGGCTATTGGTGAGCTAATCTAACATATTTGTTGTGCATTTGTCTTCAAATTTCTGTGTGAAATCTGAAATTGAAAATTCGGTTCTGCGGTGTTCTACCAATTTTGCTTTGTGTTCTCCTAGTAGTCAGGTCGAGCCAATCATGAGAAGAGCATCTGATGACAATTAGAGGAATAGTCTGACCAGACCCTAGAACAGACGGACTAGTCACAATGTGATATACTTGATACTTCCATTCATGCTCCATTTATTTTTGTTGAGCAGGGGCGTAGATTCGTTGGAAATTTTCAAGAGGGGGCTTGGAGCGATGGTTTTAAGGAACCTTCATTGATAAAGAAGTCATATGAGAACACGAAAAATTCTATGGAAAAGGTCGAAGTGTGAATACTCTGCTATCTTGTGTTATTTTGAGGCGGTACAAATCAAGGAATTGAACATGACTGTTTTGAGAATCCAGATCTCCGGCAGGGTTCGCTTCCTGGATCAGGGTACTTATGCGTATCCAGGATCCTATTATCAAAATAGATCATTGTTGTTTTCGATACCGCTCAATAGCCAAACGTCCAGTCTGAAATTAAATTGTCATGATGAACGTAGCGGCTACTTAGTAGCATAGAAATGAATTAGCGATTGGCCTTGTGATTAGCACTTTTGTATTAATTAGTATTCATCTGATTAACGATTATAATTGATATCACAAATATCAATGTTTTAGCTTCATTGGATATGTATGTTGTGCATTTCTAGTGAGTTACACACTGTTATACAAGTTACACGTATACAACATTTGCACGTATATAACATCTGCACAATCGAATCTATAACGTCTGATGTTCATTATTGATTCTGATAGGTTCAACGTAGAGAAATGGAATCATTCTTTCACATTAAAAGTTTGAATATTTGAGGATGTCTCATCCCCAACTCAGATATGAAAGACATTTAACCCTTAGGCATATGAAAGTTTGACTGACCTCAGGCGATCTTCCACAAAATCGAAGTTAATCATTGTTGAGATGCGAACGTTTCACAAAGCAGGAGAAAATATTCCATCCTCAGTATTACAACATTCTGCCGCATTTCGTCGACCATCAGAAGCTCAGTTGCTGTATAAAAGTTTCATCCGACTCTTAGAAATTGTCATGAGTATGTGGCATCTTTTAAGGAATTCCACTTTTATGAATGTGATATTTGTCGGTATTGAAGTGTGTTATTGACTTTGTTCATTGACTTAAAAATCAATTTAATATTCATCCAAGGTTTTTAGCGATTATATAATAACTCCAAAACCGTCAGAATATTCAGTCGGTTTACCTTGATTATCCCCTGCAGACAAATTGAAATTAACCACGAATATTAACACAAGCTACTCACTGTATTGCTCACAAGTAGCTGAAACCGATTGGTACATTGACTGATCTAATATTGATTCATCACGTAGAGTGGCCTACACCTAGACCAATTAAACTGCATTGTATTTAATTCGTTCTCGATCGAATGTGTGCCTTCACTTCTAACATTTATGATTTTCAGTCTTCAAATAAAGATCTTACTCATTACTTACCTCTTCCGACTCTTGCTGGTTATCACATCAACAATGAAATTGAAGAGGCATCATTCGTTTAGTAAAATGCAATGTTTTCAACATTTTCCTGCTCTCGTGCACCCTTAAAAAGAAATGTTGGCGACGCTGTACCCTCAAAAGTTCATTGCAAATTATCATGTCGAATGAGATAATATTAAGAATGTATTAATAAACCTAAATTACTTAAGTCTGTGGTGCAGTCTATTTCGCACATGTATAACTGCATTATGTTTGTGAGTGGTCATAATGGTGTGAGAATAAGAGTTTTTGCCAATTGCAATTTCAGACTTTTATCATGATGTTTTCTGACCAAAATACAGAATAGCAGCAGGAGCATCATATAGACCCCACAACAGCTTGAGTTATTCCTACAGAGCAATTCTATCTTGTCAGCGGCGAAATTTGTTTGCTTGTTTTAGTGGATTGGAACTTAGAAAATGCTCCTTTCGATGGAATCTATAGAATCCTATAATGCCAATCACATAAATATCTAAACATGATCCTTTATTTGTAAGATGTTTACTAGGGTTTTCCAGGCTATTGCGGAAATGTGCATGATTATAAATTTAAATAGAAATGAATGTTGAGTAATATAAAAATATTATCATGTTCTTCATTTACAACTTTTATAATTGTCATTAAGGCAAATTGCTTTCCTGCACCGCATGGCAAGGACTGTATTATCATGTGTGTTTTCTGTTGTTGAAGGTATCTGTGATGAAAAATCAAAACGGAAGATTTATAGTGCTTGTCTTAAAGTGAATGGACATTTAAGAGAGGAATTGATTCCATATTTGGTCAAGCAATATCCCGTCGTAATTAGGCAAAACGTGTGAGAATATTCAATGTTGTGTGTAAATTGGTGCAGATTTTCCGTTATTTTCTAAACATGCGATTATAAGATTGACGTATTGGCTTTATCTCATGTGTATTTACCCTGTCTTATCGTCGTTGCACTTTTTCACTTGATTGAAACTTGTCAAGTGGGTTCGAAGATTACACTTATGCACTACATCCAAACTTTGACTGTCAAAGAACATTTCATGGATATCACACAGTTTCTCTATCAATTTTGGCCTGTCATCGAAAATCCGTTTATCTGTTGCTGTACCGATGATACCGGCGACCACACAATCATTCAATGATTTCAATTTCTCATGACGCTGCATTCTAACGATTCATTTCTCTCCACGCGCAAATGAACGATCTTCATGTACTACAAACATGCTATTTACGAGGGTTTATTTTGCGCGGAACGAGGAGTGCGCTCTGTTCCGGCAATGAAAAAATAATAGACCACAACTTTTCTTAGGCAGCATATTTGATGGCTTTATTGAATAAGTAAAGATTAAAAAAAGATTAAAAAAACTTGGCTGCCATTGTAAGTCACAAGTACTATGTTTATCGTCAAAATTTCCTGGACAAACAGAGAGGCCACATGGAACAACAGTACAGAACATGGTAAAATCACATCTCGCTTATCATCCAAAAGGAAGCGATGATTTGCTATGCATCTTCTCATAGCATCTGAAAATTTTCAGAGACATGTTGTATTGCAATGTTGATGCAGTGGTGCCCCCGTTGACGACCACTCCTTGCAGCGACCAGTCCTCTACAACGACCGGTTTCTCATACTCCGGACAACTTTCCATTGTATTGACTCCCCATCAGCGACCACCTTACACCGACCTCTCCTCTCCAACGACCGAGGTCATATGTGCTACTTCGAATTTTTTCCCATCTCCAGCGACTACATGTAGTCGCTTTATGTGACAGCTTTATGAAAATCGCCAAATGAGTGAAAAAATGTTGATCGCGTACTTTTCTGACCTCAATTTCTAAAGCCACAGCCTCAACAAAATCTTCATCTGTTCGCATGTAAAATGAGAATTGAGATAAAGAAGCAGAGAATACTGACTAACCGCTGAATGAATAAAGTAATGCGTGTCGCTTTCAAAAACATTGACTGGTGAACGAAAATGACATCTCACTAATTACTGTTGTTAGAAAACTCCACGAAGAACTTGTGGCCTGGTATATCTTTTGATAAACTTTTAAAGTCTACAGTACAACAAGCATCAACAGGTAAAAACTATAGCTTTGTTTACTTTATACATATTACAGTGGGTCTAATGGACAGAAGTTCGATTTCAAAAATGGACGACGTATTAAAAGAAATTGAATGGGCACCCGTACGGAAATAAATGGGTATGAATCACAGTATGATTAAGTATGAATATTTCATACTAAGAAAAACTCCTACTGTAATCATACCATGAGCATGGTATGATAAAATCCTACTGTAGTCAAACTATGATCATACTATGAAGAAATTATACTGTGATCATGCTATGAAGAAATCATGCTATGATCATACAATGAAGAAATCATACTCTAATCACACTAAGAAGAAATCATACTGTGATCATACAATGAAGAAATCATACTGTGATCATACTATGAAGAAATCATACTGTGATCATACAATGAAGAAATCATACTGTGATCATACAATGAAGAAATCATACTCTATTCACACTAAGAAGAAATCATACTGTGATCATACAATGAAAAAATCATACTGTGATCATACTATGAAGAAATCATACTGTGATCATACAATGAAGAAATCATACTCTAATCACACTAAGAAGAAATCATACTGTGATCATACAATGAAGGAATCATACTGTGATCATACTATGAAGAAATCATACTCTAATCACACTAAGAAGAAATCATACTGTGATCATACAATGAAGAAATCATACTGTGATCATACTATGAAAAAATCATACTCTAATCACACTATGAAGAAATTATACTGTGATCATACTATGAAAAAATCATACTCTAATCACACTATGAAGAAATTATACTCTAATCACACTATGAAGAAATCATACTCTAATCACACTATGAAGAAATTATACTCTAATCATGCTATGAAGAAATCATACTCTAATCACACTATGAAGAAATCATACTCTAATCACACTATGAAGAAATTATACTCTAATCATACTATGAAGAAATCATACTCTAATCACACTATGAAGAAATAATACTCTAATCACACTATGAAGAAATCATACTCTAATCACACTATGAAGAAATTATACTGTGATCATACAATGAAGAAATCATACTCTAATCATGCTATGAAGAAATCATACTCTAATCATACTATGAAGAAATTATACTGTGATCATACTATGAAAAAATCATACTCTAATCATGCTATGAAGAAATCATACTCTAATCATGCTATGAAGAAATCATACTCTAATCATGCTATGAAGAAATTATACTCTAATCACACTATGAAGAAATTATACTGTGATCATACTATGAAAAAATCATACTCTAATCATGGTATGAAGAAATCATACTCTAATCATGCTATGAAGAAATCATATTCTAATCATGCTATGAAGAAATCATACTCTAATCATGCTATGAAGAAATCATACTCTAATCACACTATGAAGAAATTATACTGTGATCATACTATGAAAAAATCATACTCTAATCATACTATGAAGAAATTATACTGTGATCATGCTATGAAGAAATTATACTGTGATCATGCTATGAAGAAATTATACTGTGATCATGCTATGAAGAAATTATACTGTGATCATGCTATGAAGAAATCATACTCTAATCACACCATGAAAAAATCATACTCTAATCACACTATGAAAAAATCATACTCTAATCATACTATGAAGAAATCATACTCTAATCATGCTATGAAGAAATTATACTGTGATCATGCTATGAAGAAATTATACTGTGATCATACAATGAAGAAATTATACTCTAATCATACTATGAAGAAATCATACTCTAATCATGCTATGAAGAAATCATACTCTAATCATACTATGAAGAAATCATACTCTAATCATGCTATGATCATACAATGAAGAAATCATACTGTGATCATACGTATGAATTCTTACTGTTTTCATACGAATGAAAAGTTACATATTCATACGTATGATCATTATATGAATTCATACATATGATCTTACGTATGAATTCGTACTATGAACATAGTATGTTTTCATGCTATGAACATGCGTATGAATTCATACTGTGATTATATATGTGAATTCATGCTATGATCATACCCCATTTATTTCCGTACGGGTATACATAGTCCTGCATAATCACTTTCTATTGAGCTGCAACGTCGGTGATCGAAATGCATATTGACTATCTATCACAAGCAGCACAGGCAACATAATATTCTCCCCTAGAGTGATCAGCCCCCCTCCCTACAACCACCTTTATTTACTCCTTCAGTGGTCGGTGTAATGAGGGACCACTTCACCATATATCTGCCCAAATTGCTGAACAATATTTATTTACGTTTCCGAGTCATTATTAAGTAGCTGATATAGACTACTACATACTTGATGGGAAGCACAAATTTCCTATGATATCTACAATTTTTTTGCTTATTTTCCCATGACCTAAAAAGTGTTTCCGATTATTCAATGTTATTAATATGAGGTAAACCGACCAGGGAATTTCAATAAAGCTCATCATTGCATGTAGATGATATGTGAAATGCCTAACTGAGATTCTGAAACTGAGAGATTTGAAAATTGTTCTTCACATTACGTTAGTAGCTATATTGATAATAAAATATTATATAGAAAATGATGGATGCCGATATATGTAGCGACGAGTACTTTGGAACGCTCGGCATGTACATGTAAAATTGCTCTTTGATTTGATATTTCATTGCTCTTAGTACATCATTACGAATACACAAAAGATTTAATACAACGATTAGCACGTAGAAGAAATAAAATTCGAGGAAGATAGGGATTCAAATCTAATTATAAAATATTAGATGTCGGTGATCGTTATATTCATCTTTGTTATTGATCGGAGGATGTAAAGCATCACTGGTCTT
This sequence comes from Prostheceraeus crozeri, assembly GCA_907163375.1. Lineage (NCBI taxonomy): Eukaryota > Metazoa > Platyhelminthes > Polycladida > Euryleptidae > Prostheceraeus > Prostheceraeus crozeri. The sequence goes on from CAJQUW010009338.1 coordinate 364,641, forward strand.
TTAGGAATCGCAGATTAACGATGTCAGTGTCTTTTTTTATAATGTCTGCGGATGCACTGATCTATCCACCAAATTACTCTAAATACTTATTAGATGATTCGCTCAATAATGTCACCAACATTACATTTTCAGCACTACACGCAAAAAAGCACGCACGAATAACAGAGCACATAAATCGACAACAATATTCCTTTACAGCATTTAGAGCAGTGTAGGTCGCTTGTTGCAACCGTTGAAACTATAATTCAGTTGAAGTAAAGGAATAGGAAGTTTGGTCAATGAAACAGTGTTTGGAAATCAGCATGAAAGCGTAAATCGACTATGAATGAATGAGTGAATAAAGAATTTTAGCTGTGGCATGGATCCATTCTGAGAAGGGAAGAATATTACTGGTAGAAGTGATCCTTCCAGCTTGAGGTAGATGGTAAAAGACAGAGGAAAACATGCTCACAAGTCGTCTCACATAAGCGGGCAGCAAGTATGCATTATGTCAGGTTGCATTAAGTAACAATAGAATGATAATATGTTTCTGTTCACATGATATTGAAGAACGCTGAACTTATTGAGTAAATGCTTGGTCTAGCAACTGGGATGCTGAATCCAACTTCCATCAAAATGTGGTGATCCAGCATCTGACAGCTCTCTGGTTATGAGGACACATTCGCACGGGCAAATCCATTTTACAAAACAACATTTTGGGCAATTTTTGTTTTTCAACTTTGCAACTTCGCTTTCTTTGAAAATTTGCGCATATTCCTGCGTATTTCCTTGAGTTTTCATGAAATTCGCACAAATAATGTGGTTTCAGCAATAAATTGAAATTCTGAGAAACATCGAAAAAGTCTTTGGTACTTTTTCTGCCTTGAGCTAAATTTTTCAAGAAGAAGGCTTTGTTAAATTGATTTGAATTTTTCATGACCGAAAGAAGGAGATCGTAGAGATCGAGATGAAAAAATTATGAAAATCGGTTCAGAACTATGGATTTTACAGACCAAAGATACGTTTTTTGACAAATGTAGCTGCATAAAACGGATTTACCCGCACCATGCACCAACAGGTTAGCGTGTTTCCAAGAAATTCAATAATTATAAATGTCAAGTCCTAAATAGAGTGTCAAATGCAGTCAAGTTTACCAAATATTCTGAAAACTTGAGATACCAGTAAAATCAGCAATTTGATTTTCATCTATTTCACACTGTTCGAGAGATGTTTTCCTGTGATGGTACGGAAATTTATATTTCCTGTCCTTCACTTGGGATATCAGCCGGAAATACATGCTGGAAATGATAAATGACAAGTCGCCTGCAATATATCCCGTCTTCTGTGAATGCCGTTAATTATCCTATTGCGTCAGGTAATTTCTTCCCTGCTATGCCAAGTAATCCTTCTTGACGATTATCTGCGTATTTAGTTGATGGGAAGAAGACTTGGCAAAATCATAATCTCAAGATGAAATACATCCTTCATGGGAAGGAAAAGTACTGCAAACTCTGAAATGACGGTGGTTGTTTAAACATGGTCTGCGCGGAAATCAGGGCCGTAGCCACGATTTCCAGATGAAGGGATCATGACAGCATTACATAATAGAGATAGTTACAGGGTGCGTCATAAAAGGCGCAACTAAAATTTAATGTGGCACAACTTTCTAATTATTCAACAGAAATTAGCAGATAAGGTCTCATTTTGAAGCCAATACACAGCTTTATTACCATAATCGACATTGCTATGATTGCATTTCAGGATGAGAGGAAGATGTACATCAAAGCAGAAAAACTCGAAAGCCAAGAAACTAGATAAAAAGGGAAACGACTGAATGGAAAAGGTAGCCTACTTCCAATTCTTCACCTAAATGATAATCATCATGGCGAAATCTTTCTTTGTTTTGGAAGCTCCTCATGTCAGATCTTTGACCAAAATTTCTTAGTGAAAAACATTAGTCTCGCGCGAGCGCTTTGGACGACCGCTATGGTGACTTCGTACAATATATGCTTCGTTGATGTTGATGAGTTCAAAATGATTTCGGAGCAATACTTTAGAAGTCAAGGAGGGGGGGACCACCAAGTGAAGTCGTTGGACATTCAGTAGTCTTAATGTAAGGGTTTTTGATCTCTTGCTGAAATTTCCCCATATTTGATGAATACCGGATGATGTGGTTTTGTTAATAATCCGAAATGAGACGGTAATTCAAGTCAAATGTTATGCAAATACTGCGTGTTAGAATTCACAATAATAATGACACATCACAGGAGTCATATTTGTGTTTGAATTGTTTGGTGATGGAATGGTTAGTTTTGAATGAAAATCTTCCACATTTCATATACGCACATCATTGTATTCAAATCACAGGCCAATCTTATCAATCTCGTTTTGCACTCCCAAGTAGATTGTCAGCACATTCAACCAATCTGATATCGTAAGCAGCAATCATTGAGCAGATTTATAGCCAGAATTCGGTAAAATTTTGAATATTTCAAATATCTGTCAAAAATCGGTGGTTTTTAATTTTGAATTGTTGTTGTAGGAACAGGAACGAGTTAGTGCTAATGAATACCACCATCAGAAAATTCACACACGAAATAGGCTGCACCATGAATTCCATGTCACTCGGAAAAGGCTAAATGTTGTTCACCAAATCATGTTGTTCGACATTTAGTAGTCTTACCGGTCTTCGTGGCACAGTGGTTAAGCACTTTGCCTAGAGATCTTTCGGTCCAGAGGTCGAGCCCCGAAAGTGTCATTGGAAGTCGGTAGGAAGGGCATCCGGAATGAAAGATCACGACGCTCCAGATTGAAGTCTGACGGTTTCAGCACCGTCCAAGCCCCCAGTGTGGGGGAGTAGTGACGTTAAACCATCATTTCATTCATAGTCTTGATTTAGTGGTTTTTGATCTCCTACTGAAATGTCCTCATATTTGTTGAATACCGGATGATGTGGTTTTCTTAATAGTCCTAAATGCGACGGAGTGACATTTCACGGCTGACACGAGCCATTTTCAATTAACTTTGAAATGCAAAAGTTTCCAAAAATTATTAGCTTTGTGCAAAAAATGACTGGCGGAATGCAACAACCTGATTCATCTGAAAGCTATGTTGATGCTTCAAGATTCAATTTTAATAATTGTTCGGTTGAATTTAGATGCACGACTTTCATTAATTGCTTTTTAATGGATTACCAGTCGATTACTTTTCTGTGGTTATTTAAGTTTCTAAGTACGTAAATTGAAGCTGTAGGCAGATGAATTCAACGGTAAACAATTTTATATTAACTTTTGATCTTGCTATTTCTGGTTTCTTACAACTACGCCGCAAGCTTGCTTTACTGAGAAATGAATGTTGCGATGAGAACTCACTGTTTCAAAGACATGTTAATCGGCTTTTGCAAACATTTCAATGTCCAAGTGCTAGTTGTTTCTTGATAATCCATAGAATTCAGAGAGAATATCATAGATCAGAGAAATATCATAGAATCCACAGAAAAGGAATACCGACATCACAAATCTCTCACTTTTATGCATGACGAAGCTCGCCTTTGAACTTTGTTTGATTGATGACACAATTGACTTTTGAGAATTGTCTATAATTTGATCCCAAATGCAAACCAAATCAATTCTCCTTCTGATTGGGTTATTTATGAAGATAATCTCAAAATTTAAGGTTGGCGACTTGGCGTTGTCGTTGGCAATCATCAGCAGCTGGTAGTAGCTACCGACCCTGGTTACATACACTATAATCACTTTGATGATCGTTATCAGCTAAGCGAGCTGAATTCAGTTAATATCATATACAGGCAAAAGAAATTGTAACCGCAAATACCAGGTGTAACAAAAATTTCTCCCCATTTATTTTCACTCACAAAAGTGACCGCAGACAAAATGTAATTAATATGAAGTAAGAGCCATCTATTGATAAATCAATGCCACGGAAAATGATCAGCATATACTCATTAGCCATAGAGTAGGTATGTTTCTGTAGAGTAGCAACTCAGCATTTATTAAATCCCCAATGTGTATACAGCTTCGATTTTATTAAATGAACATGAGTCGAGACCACGTAACACCTTTGAGATTTGCAAATTTTTACACTTTTGGAGAAATGTACACAAATTTGACTGATCATGATAGCAATACAGAAGAAAGAAAAGTCATTTACAAATATTCCATGTCATAGCAACCCTGGAGAGGTAACATATGTGATTTGTTAAATTAGCAATTCGATGAGTTGCCATTACTAAAAGCTCAGTATTATCATGATAAGATTATTTTCTTAAGCGTGATCATGTCGCAAATTGCCACTGGAACAGCAAAACATCATAATCAAGGAAAATGATCATAATTAACTGTAAAGGATGTTAATGGGTTCACATTGCTATTCAGATTCAAGAAATGACGCCTTGTGAATAATAAAGTCATGCCGCTGAAAATTGAACTAAAAGCATGACATCTCAGCCAAGAAGCTCTCATAAGATCTTAACTTTTCCTTGAAGACTTGTAAGGACTTTGTATTAAGCAGTTCATGAAATATTCTAGATCATCAGCTTAATTTCCGCTTAATTAAGATACTTGTTAGCAAATATCAGGGAATTATAGATAGTGTCTACAATCTACAATTCCCTGGCAAATATCCATTCCTTTTGATATCTAACGTGCTTCATACTACTTATAAACTGGGCTTCATGTCGGTAGTATATAAATTTGCATGAATTTAACTTTTTAAAAACTGCTCAAATAATTTTTTGGACCACAGGAACGTTTTCTCCGTAAAAACTGAATCTTTTCATATAAAACCTTTCACTGTATTCAGACACTTTTTGAGTCGACACTCTACCTATATATGCAAAAGTTTCTCCCCATTTATTTTCACTCATAAAAGTGACCGCAGACAAAATGTAATGTGAAGTAAGAACCATCTATTGATAAATCAATGCCACGAAAAATGAACACCATAAACTCATCAGCTTTGTGTTTTCCTTCAATTTCCATGAACTGTAAAATACTCGAGCGGAGCGAGGAGTCACGCAAGCGTCAAAGTTTGGTCTGTGTGATGAGCTCCCAAAATCAGTTGCTCGAGGTTCTTGAGGTGAAGTTATTTTGGTACGTCATGAATAATTGAGTCTTGCAGTCTAGGCCAGATATATTCATTAGGGGTCATGTCCGGTGCTTTGCTTACTCGATCAATTCAGACTTTCACTTCATCCTCAACTGGCTGCGGTTAGCCTCATCTTTCATAAGCGTTGAAAAGTTGGAACACGGAAAGACTCGTCTATCATTGATGATGAAATAATAGAGGGATATACTATTGACCCGACAATGTTGTCTGACCTGACGATTTCGTGATCGGGTGCGACGCAAAATTCTTTCTTACCCATCTGCAGATCCTGCCAACAACCCTGTTCTTCAATGGTAATTTTTGGTACTCATTTAAGTGTTCATTGCCGATGGATAATTTGTTCGGATCTTCCACGATCTGCTGAAGGTCTGTCCGGCTTTCGTTGATAGAATGAGGATGTGTGACTCCAGAAATTTGGCCGCCAGGTGTGTCATCTGATTAGGCCTACCACTCATCGATCATCTTTAGTCTAACTTGAACTGTTGTGAGCATTTTTGTAGAGAGAGAATAACTTTATCTCTGTTTCCTCGGTTTTCGTGGAGTGCGGAAGCATCAAGAAAAATGCTTTTGCTAGCGCAGAAAAGAAAGCGCGAGTGAGTGCAACAAAGAGGCAATCAAACATGAAGCCTGCTTCCTAGTAGAATAATAGCTCAAACTGCTCGTTCCTGAACTCAATCCCTCTAGCCCACAACAAAAATAGAATTCAAAAAGAAAGGGATTGCTGTGTTGTCAGCAGCGGGCGCGATTCGCTTTCCGCGCGTGCAGGCCTACTATGCGAACATGATTAATGCCATTATATAAAGCAATTTATTTCTGCGGTGTGTGTGAATACCACACGATTCCTATAGAGATTTACTGTGGTATGGGAATGAAAATCGTGTTACGCGGTAACTCTTGTCTTATCGGAGCCATAAACGATTTCAGGTACGAGTACCCGCGCATATGGTGTGTCTGCGTAGGTGTCGGCTTTATACCTAGTGCAATTGTCTCAAACGGTGAAAGAGTGAATAGAAAAACAGCATTATTTTTTCCTTATCAAGCAAATTTCATAAAGAAGTCACATTGCAAAAGAATGGCGCGATTGATTCCGTCGCACGATTACTGCGTCCACCACTGTATGTTGTTGGAAGTGTCGCTCCACTAGCCTATTTTATTGTCGTAAAAATCAATCGATCACTGAGGCCTAAGGTAATCAAACAGAGTGATTCTTATCAGGTTGTGACTGCATGCTGGTAGCGGATTTGACGGGAGAGACACCAAGGATACTAATGATGCAAGTTGTTACTTCAACAACACGCATCATTCATACGAAAATGATGAATGAAGAAAATTTATTTCAATTCAATCCAACAACGTGACGAAGTGCTCTGACGGCTTTGTGACGTGTGAACGTCGTTTACTATGTAGCTGACATTCAAGCATTTACTGATGTTCTGTTCGATATTCTTGTGAAAAAGTCCTTGTTCGATGTAGTTAGTTAGCTGTGCAAGAAGCATAGATATATTTTCCAACAAGTCATCATTGATGAGACCATGCAAGAATTATATTTGTGATTAGTAGATCTTTGGGTACTTCTATTCTTTCCCATCCACATTTCTATTGTTAACACCCGGAAGTGTTGCATCGTCAGCGATCTTCTCTTGCTCGTATGGGCAGTCTCAATAACGTGGCATAGCGTTGAGTGTGTAAAACTCCTCTTATCTGACTTGTCATTTACAGCCTCATAATTAGACAACTGCTCGTCATTTGTCTGTGGACAACAATCGCACGAAGTTCATGATCACAGCTGTACCTTGTATTCTAACTGAGTATCCAAGGGACCAATCCTTCATTCAGTTTATATTGGGATTGACTACCTTTGAATAAGTCAATCACAGAACGTACTAAATTCTATTGTAAAATCAGTGGTAGCTCATGTGTGACCAGTGGTCATGCATATTTATCGAAAAAATCTGTCTTCTCTTACAGTCACACCTCTCAGAGCACGCTATCCGAAATTCCAAATACAAGTTACTACTCAATCTCTATTTACAGTAGCCTGTAAAGTTACTGAATTTCTGCTGAGCGGATATTATTTATCGCATATTACGGCAACATCACCCTGTGTCGAACGACTTTCTTATCTGTTATTTGAAAATTGTAAGTCAGAACATGTACTTTCTGAACTTCTTCATGTCACCCAGAATCATGACAGACAGGTCGTTTTGTCTGATTGTATTGCGATTCAGTGTTAGTAAAAGCAAAATGATGCGATGGAGGTCAATTTCTCTTACAGCTTCCATTCGTGGTGTCCTCGGCACTCAATGGTCACCGAACATTCAGAATCCCACATCACCATCGTGGTTGCGTCTGAAAAGTCAAGTGGAGAAAGCAGTGAGACTAATGACAAACGACTTACGTGGCCCTACCGTAATTGATTGGACAGATCTCAGGTTTGTTACTTCACCCGTAATTATTTGGTTTTTCGAGAAAGGTATGATGGGTATGTAATTAATTAATATAAAATTTAATCCTTATGTTTCCTATATCCGCTATTTAACCCTTCGTACCAAATGTTGCTAAACTTGTCATGCAATTTGTCGCTATTTCTTCGAAGTCTAATTACTAAGTAATAGACAATAAAAAAACATTAACTGCTACTGTTGGTAAGTCTATCATCTACCTCATAATTCAAAAGCTTGTGGCGTCATCATCCAGTCATTTATTGTATCAATGAACTGCTTGAACGCTACACGTAATGGTAGGTGTCGGTATTTCATGACAGTGAGAACACTGAAATATGCTTCAATTACTCCTATGGTATATAATCATACTGTTTTCAATGCATCTACTGTTTAAAAGTCATTCTTAGTTAGTTAGTTCCTAAAACTGAATTTTAAACAGTAGATGCATTGAAAACAGTGCGATTGTAATCTATATGACTAATTGAAGTATATCAATGTTTCACTGTTTTCGAAGCATCTACTGTTTAAAATTCATAAAATTGACTTATTGTACAATAGTGTGTAATAACTTATAAATTAGCAACTGCTATATGACCTGCTAAAGCACCTTCATCTTGTAGTAGAATGGTTTGGAAAATTATGTGATCGCGTCACATGCAAATCTTTTCCAATACTTGATTCATGTCAACACGATCGAAGTCACGAAGAATGGTAGATCATTCACCGATATTGCGTTGGGTTATCTTGCGCATCAGTTTTTGCAGTAGAAATGCTTAAAACTTGAGTCACTGTTGCTCACTGAATAGAACATTGTCATAGGTTGTACTCGTAATCGAGAAACGCACTCCCTTGAATTTCTGCAAATCCGTTAGTTAAAATAGTAAAGAAAAACTAGCTTTTACTCGACGTTTCGGGTCCAGATCCTTCTTCATTGAGTTTAAAACAGGCGCATATGACATGCTACTTGGACATATATATGTAAAAGCTGAATAAAAATCTATATGGCGCGACCTGTGTTCTCCTACAAGCCAGCAAGCTCATGACGACGATTCATAGATTGACATCTGTCCTGTATCACGCGAGCTTCTTTCAAAGCAGTGTCAACCGTACTTCGCGCTCTCTGAAGGATATTCACATCGAAATCATCAAGGTCAACAGCAGTACAATCACGAAGATGCACACTCAATGCACTCTTACTGTCCTTATTCATAATACTCCGTTTATGTTCTTGATACCTAATTTTGAAAGATCTTGAAGTTTTACCTATGTAACTAGCATTACAAATCCGACATTTAAACTCATAGACAACATTATAACTATTACAGTTTATTTTTTCAGGCAAACGATCACAAAGGTTGCAGTTGTCATGTTTTTTATTTTTGTGTTTATTGCGACTATTTAGACAACGGGACAATGTAGGACTGGTGGTATTAACAAGACGAACATTGAGATTATATTTGCGAATCAGAGAATTAATTTTTCTGTTTAAGCTATCGTTAACGAAAGGCATAGATAAATAACTATCTTTACTTGCATTGGAATGACGCTTCCTATTCTTCGATTTCCGTTTAAAATCTTTTTCTTTGAAACCGTTTTTCTTAAGTTTTTGTTTAGCATTATGAATTGCTTCAGTTTTATCTGCTATCGTACTGAATCTTTCATCGGCTGTGTACAGAGTATTTTCTATGAAGTTACTTTTAACATGATGTGGTATCCAACTGTCTTTGCGTAGAGAGTTATCCGAAGTTAATGGCTTACTATAGTGCTTGTAGCAAACACAATCGTTTTTAATCGAGATGCTCAAATCTAGAAAGTTTAGACAATTTTGTGGAATTTCTAAAGTAAATTGAACATCTTTATTTATATTGTTGAATATGTTGAGAATTTTATAACTATCTTGAAAACTAGATGAGAAAGGACCCATAATGATGTCATCGATATACCGTTTGAATATCGGCGGGGAGATATTAATTTTTTTCAATTCTTTTAAAGCTCTATTTTCTATGTACGAGTTCATGAAATTCTCGTAGTTCATGAAAATAACGGCGAAGGGGGGAGCATAATGTGCGCCCATAGGGACGCCACCAATTTGGAGATATGTTTCATCACCATACTGTATCTCATAATTGTAGCTCACAAACTTAAGGCAGTTGCTAAATTGCTCCATCGTGAGATCAAAATGATTTATTTCATCCCAATGTCTTTGAGCAAATTCTACGACTACTTCGAGTGCCAGACTAATCGGTATGCTCGGATACAAAGCAATAACATCTAGAGATATGAAAATATATCACCAGTTTTTACTCCCGTGTAATTATCAAGAATCTTACTTAATTGTTTGGAACAACTTAAATGTGCAGGGACAAAGTTAACCAATTGATTTAATATTTTACTACATAACCAATCGATTTTTTCAGTAGGAGTATTTATGGTAGATGCTATTGGTCTCATAGGGTAGATTCCATTATTTTCAGGCTTATGGTATTTTATAAGAGTGTAAAATCCAGCCGGTTGAGAGTTGGATGCATGAAGACGCTCTAACTGATTTCTACTTAATTTATTTTTGTAGCAAGAGTTAATTATCTTATTAGCTTGTCGTTGTATGTTTTCACATTTAGATCTAGACAATAGCTTATATGTATTTCCATTATCTAAGATATCCCTGTTATTTTGATTATGTTTTTCTTTATCAGTTACGCATAAACGTTTTGATTTATCTGTCGGAACAATTTCTAGATTATGTTCTTTTACAAATATTTTAGTTTTTCTAATCTGTTTTTGTATTTCTCGGTAAGATTCACTCTTTTTAGTGAAGGCTACTTCTTTTTTAGTAACTTCTATGACTTCATATTTGAAAGCATTAAGAATATTTTCCGATTCTTTATCCATATGCTTAGGAAAACTAACCGTATTGCGCTCAAACGGAATATTGAAATTATTGCTATTATTTTGTTCATAACTCGTGGTATCGAGTATATTATTCCAACGCAGTATATACGTTAATCTATCCAAGTTTAATATCATATCGTCAATAAAACTGTCATCAAGTTTAGGCGGAATACGATAACTAGGACCTTTTTTAAGAAGACTCACGCAAGATTGAGGCAGCCAGTATTCACTATTATTAGTGAAAGCCTCACTTTCAGCATACCCAACTTCCCTCATTCTACTACTGGTACAGGTCGCGCCACATAGAAATTCATCAACTAAGACGAAAGGAAAACACGGCTTGTACATGTTGTCGTAGTCGTACACAGGATACACAGTAGAAGTCAATGTGTTCCACTTGTTTGAATGCTTGTTGAACTTCTTACGGTTCTCACGCTTGAGGTCATCGGCCAGATGTTGCAGCATTTCGTAGAACACCTTCTCCTCGAGTCTTCTTGATAGCTTCAGATATTCATATCCTCTTGCTTGATTAATCACATACTGTTTGTTCTCTCTTTCTTGTATGCTCTCTCTAAGAATCTCCAACTTAAGAACATTGTCAACTCGAATATTGAATTTTATCTACATGCTGTTCTAAACCCGACATCAAAATCCAAATGACAACATCACATATCTTATTGCTTATTTTCAGCTTTATTAAATGCCAGTTGCAAGTTCTCTACGATGCTAACTAAACCATTGATAATTTCTGGTTTATTATAAGCAAATCAGATGACGAAATGCACTCGCTCCACTAGAGTATTGGCATCATCAGTATTGATTCATAGTTGACTTTTCCGCAGCTTTTTTATGGCGACGAAGGAAATTTCCCTACCAGATTTTACTATCACAGCTCAAAATGGACTTTTCAAGTGCCAGCATTTCCAAAAATGTGTGCAGAGGTATCTTAATGAACTTAAATTCTGAAATTCCAATTGAACAAAAGATCAATGCAGTCAAAAGCGGAAAACAATGATGAATAAAAAGATGGTCTGACGAACAAGGCAGAAAAGAATGCCTTATATTTAGTCGGCCTTTTGCCTCAGTATTTACTAAAATATGAAAGATAATGAAGCTATCTTAAGCTAGAAGCAGTAAAGTTTTGCACGAGCACGATTTATAGCCGTATCAGTTACCGTAGTATCCATCATCAGTGGTGATAATACAACAAACGGACAGGGTTATATACATTTTTGGCATGAAATCGATGATGAACTCATTTAAAAAAGAGACCCAGACGTTCACAAGGCAAGAGTGCAAATTAAAATCAACAGGATTGTCTGGCAGTTGGCATAGAAATAGAATGCGCCACGTATTAAAATTGACAGAAAGATATCTGTCAGCAAACATCGAAATGGCCACCAAGTAAAATAGATGTAAAAGTTCGGATGATATTTGATCATAAAGTTTTGGGTGATTCTGTTATTTTTGTGTTTTTTGTTTTTGTCAATGCTTTGAAGTTTTGGTCATTTAGTGGATGGATGTGCATGGAAATAAATTTCACATGCTGGTTTCCCTGTAATATGCTCTCGAATTCATTGTTTGCAATTGTCTTCGAGTTTCTCCGATGTAGCGATGACTTTTTTTTGACAAATGGCTACCACTCATCATTTATAGATTATTAAGTATTTTCAACAACTAATACGAATCAAAGAAACAGTGAAACAGAGGAAAAGAAAACAATTGAAATTGAACAACGTACTCACAAAATCAATAAACATTTAAAAAACAACAAAATTGTAGTAGTCTTTATCACTTGGAAAAGTCTAACCTTAATGCGAAACAAAGATCCCATCAAGCTCGAAGATTCCTCCTCAGTTGTATATGAATACTATTGTGAACGATGCCGCGATCGTTACCTCGGAGAAACTCTACGACAATTGCTGAAAGGAATTCGAGATCATATTACAGGGAAAGCAGCATCAGAAAGTTCCATACAATCAATACTATCCACCCAATGACAAAAACTTCAAAATATTGACAAAAACAAAGCACACAAAAATAGCAATCATGTGAAATAGACTTTGTTTTCATTCTAAAGTTATCTATTTTCTTTGATTGCATTAACATTAGTCAGGCAAATAGTCTACTAGTCATTTACCGCCATGAAGATCGTATGATTGACATGTTTGACACATGCGATTTTTCCCTTGACATCGCAGAATAAGATTATTAATTTTTGGACATCGATATATTGACCGAATACCGAATACCTGAAAAATGCCATTTTTCGGCCGAATATTCGGTGCACCCCCATGACCAACCACCCAATCTATTGAATGTCAAGTTTGATAAGAAGCCATGTTGGAAAAGGAAAACCAAACATCTTCAGAACATGATCATTCCCTATATTTCCGACTTCGTCAACAACAAACCCAAATGAATTTTTCATATTGTCATTACCTGTACGTATATTTCACCATTCCTACACATTAAGAAATGCACTACAAAAGTCATATTCGAGCATGAGGAGATTGCAGACCTTCAGGTTCTAAAATAAATAACAAAGAAGCATGTCAACTTACATTACAACGATAATTTATGAAGTAATTTGTGTAACATGTTCTAAATTTTGTATCGGCAGTACATCTTTCATACACGCAAGCAGTCAAGCATCTATATGCATCTACAAAGTGCTCATCAGATAGCGTGCTCCCTCTGGTGATTCTTATCATAGTTTCTAACTCCAAAACCATCAATTTGCGTTTCAGAGAGCTCAGAACATCTATGCAAGATCATTAAGACCTACCATGCATAATGGAAATGAAAACTGTGAACTCAAAATATTGATATTTTGATCTAACTTTGATTTTTGAGATTTTTTGTATGATCCTTTTTTGTGAGCACGCCGAAAGTTCAGGGAAAATTATATTTCAGAAGGAAGGCTTTTCTTAATAATAACTTTCATCATCAGTGCTATACTTGTGTATTTATTATTCAAATACATCTGTACCGGAAAACTGTAATTATGCAGCATGAGTTACATGAACTATTTCAATAAATAATATTGATAGGAAGATCATTTTTCATTGGCGAAAGAGGCTGCCATCTTCTATCCACACCTTTATTGAGGCACGGAGGAGGAGAAACTCATTTATCTAATAATTAGGATTCCGTGAATCTCTTTTGATTAACAAAATAATTTTTCATATCACTCACATCTTTTTATAAAATCTGTTTTCTATATTCGCATGCCACTAATTACATGTATTGATGCGATCATCGACTTCAGAAAGCACCAGAAGCTGAAGCTCTGTCAGGTACTTTAATGCAAGGCTCAGTTTTCGTGGCGGTGATGTCTTTTTCTCCATAGTCTCATGGAGCGGCAGTGAAAAAGCCACAATCTCGACGTTTGCTCAACTGCTCTATTGTCATATTTTCCCATTAGCGGCACGTGAATGAAGAATAACTCTGTGTTGGACTTTTGATCAATTCAGTTGTGGGCACCAAATGCAATCTATCTGAATATAGCGTTTTCCTGGTTGTGGACGCCAAAGTTCTCTTTTGATTTCGAGTTTATGATGCAATGAAATATATGTATGGCTGTAATTGCATCCACTCATCTCCCACTCTGACGCAATAAGTTAACAACGAACTATTGTTCTCATTTGGACGCTATCGAAGTCAGAAAAAGAGTTCTATTTGTCTTGATTTGATTTGATTGTTTGACAAATGCCTATTGCGTTCATATGATGCAACTAAGGTCAATAAAAGTCAATCCAGTTAAGTGACAGGAGCTTGATGACTATTTAGACTACTTAATTCGAGTTCTCGTTTTTCTGTGCATCGAATGTATCGGATTCGACCTTATCTTCTGTTGCGCGGATTCCAGAAGCAGATAAGTCACGTACAACATCAGTAGGAAAGTAAACAGGACGTTGATACAGGGAAAACTCGAGTTGAAAAGTGAGGTTAACGGTCACTCCAGAAATAGCTGACTGATGTGAATGCTTTGAAAATATGCTGTTCAAATATTGCTCACTTAATTACTAATTGACGAAATAATAATTGTAGGCAACACAATAGTACACGTGCATCTTGGGAGCAGATTAATCGTCGGTATGCTTCCTTTGTAGAAGAATACCAGTCCTTGATTGTAGCTAGGATCCAATTTTGACCACAGACAACGGCATTCATTGCTACTAAGCCCTTTCCATACCAAACAGAGAAAGGGAGAGAGGATCAGTCATGTCAAGTTAATAAAGGTCTCAAATATTTGGTGGATGGGCCTCAAAAGTGCGATTGTTAAACCAAAACATAACAGATTGTTTCTTACGAATTTGTCTTCTAAAAAGTCTACAGTCATATCGTGTTGACGTAAACTAGTAGAAAATCAAGTGAAGTGGTATCTTTAAGAATGTGGAGCAATGATATATATCATTTGTCTTTCAAACTGCAACTTGTATTACATTGACTTATATAAGCCTACATTAAGAGGCTTATGATTTATTTAAAAATTCATCGTAATTATAGAATGTTTGAATTCATTACATTTTTATTTGCTTATCTCCCCATGGATAAACCATGTAATGTATATCTCCCCATGGATGGGTTGGGGCAAAACCATTACAAATATTGAAATACAATGTCAATAACTTGGTCACGACCAGTTTGCAATTCTTCTCCATTCCTCTCAGTCCTACTCGATCTTCTTACACTCGGTGATGTCCTTTCTCTCCTTCACGTCATTGGAATTTCAATTGAATTCATATTGAAAGAAAAATGCAGATGAAAGATGTTTTGCTTTAAGTTCCCAAACACACTTATGCGCAATGTGCCATCGAACTAGCATTTCGATCCGAAGAATTTGCGTCAACGTTCCATAACAAAACAAAATATTTTGTAACCAAAGAGTAGATCAGCGCGATTCTAATTTTACCAATCCCATCCTCTTGCGATGCCAGAATCCCCGAAAATTGAGTTTGAGAATGTTTTTAAAAACTTGGATTATTGAAGATATTTTGCGCATAAGTGGATAATTTTGAGTGCAGTTGCACAATACACATACTACACGGCAGATTAATTATTGCTGATTGTCAATCAATGATTCAAAGTTCTACGACTTCGCAAGTGATGATCTCAACCTCAACTGCTGAGGCGCATGATTGGAAGTTTCTGACAATTCTGACGTGCCGAAAGCCACAAATTTTATGAGACCCTACTGAAGCAGTCTCAATAGTTTTTAGTCACACCTTATAGTTTAAAACCATTTAAAGCAATGAAGATGACAATCAACTTTAGGCTTGGACTTCAATTTCATCATATTATAGATTTTTTATAGATTATAAACAGCAACGAGATTTTCGGGATACTCTTACCTCAAGTCAAGATGAATCCATTCTTTATCTCAGGACACCGTTTGTCTGGAAATGCTTCGATCGCAGGCTATGAGGTCGAACTGCAGTTTGTAATGAATGATAATGCCCTCTTATCATTTATCGGACCAAATGTGTCGATACTTTGTCGTACTAGTTGTCAAAGACAAACTATCGTAATACATGCACGATGATTGATCAGAATGGTAATTTATGCTTTGAATTCATAAAGCTCCTCATATTTTCACGGAAGAACATATGTCGAATTGCCTAGCATTGACCAGCATGATTAACTGAATCCAAAGTTTTTCGAAAATGGTCATTGGGAGTTTTCAGCATCATTTTCCTATGATAGTCATCTTAAACGTGGTTCAATGAATCAGATAGGCAATAGTGTTATGACATCGATGTTCTTTGATAAAAAGAAAAAAAACACCGTATAAATCTTGCATTGCTGTTTTGGTAAATATTTTCCACCAGACGTACGAGTAGTATAAATTATGTGTTATAAAGCCTGCTGCATGCACTTCATATTCTGTTGGTACGTGATAGTGTCCGTGACACTGTGGTTAAGTGCTTGGTCTGGCGATCCTTTGATCCAATGGTCGAGCCCCGAAAATGTCATTGTAAGTCTTCAGAAAGGGTATCCGGATTAAAAGTACCGCAAACGCTGCAGAAAAGTCTGGCGATGTTATCACCGTCCAAGTGATAGCAAAGGGGATAGTGACGTTGAGGCTTTAAAGTAAGTCCGACTTGAAAAAGAATCCCAACTTGAACCATCAAAATACGAACTAGGGCCATCATTAACACGACGTTTTTGTTGCATTTTAAGGAGTAGTGTGGATTTTTCACACTGTGTGTATCTTATTTGATATATGATCTTAAAACAGTCCTCAGTGATAATTATGTCGAATGAGAAAACTGTAATTGTCGCTGGCTAGCGACGTCAATTTAGAGAAAGCGATGTTATTGTAAATTGAAGCGAGTTTATTTGTTTAGTGATGCCTTACCTGCAAAGTAGGTAAGTGTGGTAGTTTCTTGAACATTGGAGAACCTAGTCTTTTACCAGTTGAAAAGAGATGAAATGAATGGTTTAACGTCATTTATCATGTAAACGTCACGTACTGGTGGGTTGGAGGGTGCTGAGATAGGCAGACTTTAATACGGAGCGTTGTGATCTTTATTTAGTAAAATTTAGTTCGCATGCCCTTCCTGCCGACTTCCAATGAGATGTTCAGAGCTCGACCTCTGGACCAGAATATCTCTAGGCCGAGCACTTGACCACTGTGCCACGAAGACCACACAGGTATGCCTAGAATGTGCGTTCGGATGCGTGATTGCGGATAAAGACTTAATGGTCGCATCTCCAAATCGATTGGACTTTGCTCTCTGTATTTCAACTCAATTTCAATTTTTTAACGAGTGTTGCTGTTTGGACACTGATTGATATTCAGGGTGATAAATGTGGAGAGGGAACGACTTTAAATCCAACGTTTTCATGTGCGACTTTGAACTTTTGATATTACCATAGATCTTTCATGATTTAACAATTTTTTCAAATTATTGCTGACTTTATCGTCAAATGCAGGAGAACTATGCTGATTTTTATTTCATCAACTTTCCTTGACTGACGTTGAATTCTTTCTCTGCAGACCTGAGCGTGGAAATGTGACGTTCCGGGTGCAAATTCGACATTGGAATCGTGATCCGATGCAGATCTTCGCATTCAAGGATCGTGCTTGGCGAGTGACATTATCTCGACGCTGGGATGATGTGGAGAATGTGCTGCAACTTGAGACGAGGCATCCGACATATCCTGACACCAGTAGGTCAACCTCAACAAGAGAAAAGCATACTATATGTAGCAATAGCCCTATTACTACATACAGATAGTCAGAAATCCATTGCATAAGTGTTGATATTATATTCATTTCCCGACATTATTTCATTGAAACATCAAAACTGACTTTGTTTTTTTAATCATGACGGCATCAACCAAACATTCTGTCAAGTCCCTGTAGTAGAACCGAAAGATTATTAATGACTTCTAAATGGGAACCCTTGATGCGAACGGTTTTGACAGGATTTTGTGAAATTATGACTCATCACGACGTTTATAAATTTTCATCATGAATGGACTGTCAAATCTATCCAATATCTTTTCTTCACAGCTTTCATGTAGAACAGATCTACCTAGCATAATCTTAATGTGTCATTCTACCGAGTGACCCAGAAGCAACCGAACTCTAATTGAAGTTAAAAACCATCGAGTTATCCTAGGTGAAAATGGATTTCAATCACTGTTAAAAGTTAATGGATGGTCCGAACGAAGTCTGTTGTTTTTAACTCCGCTTCATGAAATACAGAACCAATTAACATGAATTTTTGGAATTGGTGAAGAGAATTAACTTGTGTGACGTTTTAACCGTTAGAGTCATCAACATTGAAGCTTCTGTAAACCATGGAACTCCACAATCTGGCAATGCGTAGCGCTACCAAAACACGTTACTGATAGCAATCAAGAATGCATAGAGATCTAACAGCATTATCTTCAATTGAAAGTTAAATATCGCCAGTATCTCTCAATGCACATGTTAAGCTGTTCATGTATCCCTGATTGCTACTAGCAACGTGTTTTGGTCGACCACTTGTGTGCATTAAGTCATCCATTGTCTTCAAAGAATTTTTGAAAATTTGTTCCATGTAAAGACATGGTTTGCACACGACGCTCTTTTACACTGGAAGAATGTGATCATGGTGTCAAAAGTTGTTTTTTCGGAAATCTTGTGAGATTTATGTGACCTATCTTGAAGATTTTCCTGAGATTTTTGGTCACATAGCGTGGTCGGATGAAAGATGTTTCACACTAGACGAACGAATAAATCGACATAATTGCGTCTGTTGGTCTGAATCTAAACTACACGAAATATTGCAACAAGAGTACGTGGTGTAACAGCTTGGGATGCCATTTAGAGCTCCGGATTAATCGGTCCATTTTTATTCGACATCCGAATGATACCTGAAAATGATAAATGGAAAGTTTCAGCCTTTGATGTCAAAGCGTGAAGATTGTATTGATCCATACTTTCAGCATGATGAAACGCCTGCACCTGCTCACCGCGGCATCTCCGTCCGAAAGTGGCTTCATCGCTTTCAGAGTGGATGGATAGACCACCGCCATGGCCTACAATATCCCCAGAATGCAGAACTCCAGACTTTATTTGTGCGATGAGTTTGTCGTTTGCATCTACACCTTTCTCCATTCTAATTAAAAGTTGTTCCATTCAATTTAAAAATGTTCTATTCAGTTTAAAACATTCAGTTAAGAACGAGCTCTATTCTACTACAAAACGAAATGACATTGAAACAATCAATGATATCACAGTATTTCATGATGCATGTACAACATAGAATCTGATGAATGACATAATGCGGATATTCCTAATAAGAAGATCATGAAAAACAATAAACAATGAAACATTTTATTTTTCATCGATTCACCAATGTAACACCGTTTTGTAAGTCTTGTCGGAGCGGAGCTTTGACAACCACATTCAATAACTACATCATCACATTATCGGATAAAATGAGTCATTCTTAGAAATCGAACAATAGCAAAAGTAAGAATCTTTAGATCGGTTTGGCGCACCATCATCCCATGCATCATACACGCACACACTTTTTAAGTGCGCGATCCACACGTTATCGCTCCGTGTGTTTGGTATGAATAGCAGGAGATAATTATCAAGTGTTGAGTTAGTTAGTCTATTTAAAACCTGAATACTCCCAATTATGTATCCTCAGAATAGCTCCTTATTCGGCTCCCTTGAGCCGTATCGAATACCTCTGGTCACCAGTGAAGAGTCAGTGTAAAAATGACTTGAGTGCCCAAATGACGGAAATATTGAACGGCTCAGGTAATCTGAACGAAACTGAACACAGACTTCGAGTGAAGGAGGCCATATTGGATAGGGCAGTGAGAGATAAAAGTGATCTAATTGCCTCGAGCAATACCACAATCATGTGTAACGGTTTACGCCAATGTTGTGGAAAGGAAAGACTTGCAATACGGTATTTAGTTAAATTGGTGAGTTGGTGACTGTCATATTGTTTTTGTAGTAGAATAGAGCTCGTTCTTAACTGAATGTTTTAAATTGAATGGAACAGGTTTTAAATTGAATAGGACATTTTTAAATAGAATGGAACAGGCTTTAAGCTGAATAGAACATTTTAAAATTGAATGGGACAGGCTTTAAACTGAATAGAACATTTTTAAATAGAATGGAACAGGCTTTAAGCTGAATAGAACATTTTAAAATTGAGTGGAACAGGCTTTAAATAAAACGGAACAACTTTTAATTAGAGTGGAAAAGGTGTACAACATTAGCGGTAGAAATAGAATTACAGTGAACTCTCGTTTTAAGAATCATTCGTTATAAGAAGAATTATCTTGTCACTTTCGTTAAAAGCATCAATGTCTAAATAGTCATTCAACAAATTAGTATGAAATACTATGTATTTTGCACTCGTTATAAGAATAAAAAAGGACACACTTTCGTTATAAGAAGCAGTGAATGACAATTAAACTGTCACTGGCTGAAATACTGACCAATGGCGTAATCCTACTTTTTATTGATTGTATTTGCCAATGGACGTCAGATAAAAGCGTCATGATATCACGATTAACCTTGAGAAGGTGAAATCCACTGAAATCCTCACCAATAGCGTTATCCTACTATACCCATCGATTATAATTGACAATGTGCGTCATCAGAATACATGATCAGAACTGACACGAAATGGAGGACTGTATCCCATCCCAGCACTTAGGAAGATAGAAGATGAAATCCTAAAACGAATCAATGAGCGCCTTCACCAAAGCAAGATATCAGACTTTTTTAGACGAAGTTGAAGCTGAACTGAAAAGGAATGTTTCTATTGTCTTCTGGTTTTCTTGAAGTATGTAAGTATAATTAGGGTAATAGGAACACAAAGAAGCATCTTATTTAATAGTTACATAAGTATTTATCTATACTGATTACTAAGGATGTATATATCATCATTACTTCAAATGAAAGCATGAGTGCTCATGAAATAATAACTCTCGTTATAAGAATCAAAGCATAATTTCCCGATGTGATTCTGAATATCGGAGTCCACTGTATCCCGTTTCATTGTAATCTTTCTTTGTAGTCAGTCGTGTTCGGTTCATTCTGGGCCACTCTGTATCACTATGAATGCTTTCAATTTCATTTCTTTTTTGGCATGATTCCATCATTTCTCTCCGCTATTGGTATTTCTCCGATTTTTTTTGATTTCTTCATTTGCCAGCCGTTCTGAATCGCAAGAAGCACGAAGATGTACAACTCTGATGATCCGACTAACGGATTAAGTTAAATATGATTAATTTTATTAATTTGGATTAGAATAAACGCACAATGCATTTTAATCGTATGTTTTCCTTCATTACCATAGGATAAGTCTGGCCAATGTTAATTCAAAATTAAAAAGAGATGATATTACAGGTATTTCCTTCTCGACAAACTTTTGAGAGATGCTGATCCACTGTCGGGGATATCTTCCCCGTATTCCAACCTTGGCTCCACTCAATTCGCAATTAAAGAAGAGCTTGAAGCATATTTGTTGCATGTTTGAGTTCACAGAACTTAATCTATTGGCTTTGCATGAAATAACGGACTGTGGTCGTTTTGTCCCATTGATATGATAGCTTGTGGAAAACTGCATTCGATTTTATTCAAGATCTTTCAATCGCTGTATGCGACCATCATCAGGAGACATTGTGAGCCCAATCTGTTGGTTGTCCGATACCAGAAAGTATATTCACGTGCCTGTACATTTTTAACAAGCTGCACATGGTCGATCACTTCATGTTTGATGTGCAAGAGTTCATTGGAATTTTTGCGATGGATATTTGGTTGATATGCAAGCGTGATGGATGAGAACATGATTTTGCGATGGATTTTCTGATAGTTGTGAAGTGTTAACCATGTAATCAACATAAGGGTATCATGTCAAGATAATTGGCTTTGATCTGGTCACGTTGATAGTTTGCGATTCTTGTTGACAGTTCACTGTTCGCTTAATTTCTATGGCAACTGATGTTTGATGGCGAGGGCTAAATCCTGCAATTGAAACGGTTCGTAACTCAGTTGGTAGAGCGACAGGTCTAGATAACCTGGGGTCGAAGGTTCGAATCCTGCAGCCGTACAAATTTTCCATGGCAATTTGATCAATCGTTTATATCATTTCATTCCTATTGTTAATAAGTAGGGAAAAGTCCAACAGTTGTATTGTGACGAGACCTTTGTTAACAAAATGATAGTAGTGTCAATGACAACTGCTGCACTGTGACGCTATCGTGCATGCGAGCTCTGTAGGTAGAG
This sequence comes from Prostheceraeus crozeri, assembly GCA_907163375.1. NCBI lineage: Eukaryota > Metazoa > Platyhelminthes > Polycladida > Euryleptidae > Prostheceraeus > Prostheceraeus crozeri. Next base: position 386,838 of record CAJQUW010009338.1, read on the forward strand.
CAACAACCGACATTTAGATGACCTTGGTGGTCGTTGAATGAAGTCCACTAGGCGCATTGGATTGACATCGCAATTCGTTTCATTATACTTGTACTTGTGCATGTGACTTATGGATAAGTAGTATTGCGAGGTGGATGTGAGTAACAAAGCTGGTAGACTGAAATCTAACGAAGAGCGGACAATAGGACCTCCTATGTCGAAAGTTGTAGGAGAAGCACATTTGTGATGGTTTGGACACGTACGTCGTGGGAGGAGATGGAGTGGAATAGGAATGTGCTTGAGAAGAAGGTGTAAGGGAAGAGATCAACAAGAAAGCTGCTCAGGAAGGCATGTTCAACCTTGCAGACTAGCCTACATCTCATGACCGGCAGAGTTAGATTTCATATCATAATAGATTGTCATCAGATGTTTAAAATATGAACTACCACAATGCAGCCTGTCTTCACAATTCGATCACCTCACATTTGACACACAACACACTTCGTGATATCACTCACATCTTCACACAGGCTGCCGTCTAGGACTTTACATCGACCCTTAGCTGGACGCCGAAGGCCCTGTCTCTTCTTTTACTCATAACTTAACTTGTGATAGACCAATAAACGTTTGTCGAGAGAGTCCGGATACTTTGGTCTGGAACACACTGAAAAAAAACAATAATGAAAGTCTGATTCTGGTAGAACGGATTTTGATGCCAGCTTTCTTTATTTTCAGCATTTTGTCCCGTGAATAGTCATGTGTCATGTAATGGAGTGTGTACAGAAGGCATTTACTGCAATGGTGTTCGCGATTGTCCATCTGGTATCGATGAAGGAATCAACTGTCCATGTGTCGGTAAGTTTACAGTCCGTGTCACGATCTCCCACCTAATCACCTTGGTAGATCAAAATCAAAAATTAAGTTAAAGAACCTCCCGTGCAGTCACCTAATGCTACTTCTGTCCTATTCCTTGTCAGTTATCGGTTAACTCTCATCAGTCCGGCAAATCTACCTACCTTTTTTAGTCGTATTTATTCTCGAGAGTAAGAGCTATTTGAATTCAGTAAGAAAATTTTGATATTGTCTCCATCGATTTCATAGGTTCCCGTTTGAATTCCGCTTTTCTTGGCTTAAAGTCCCTATGTCACCAATGAAATTCAATGTCATTGTTGAAATCACTGTTTCAATAATCAAAGCCTACATGTCACTCTTGAAGTACAAGAACTTGTAGATAATATAGGTGCTCAGATTTCTCTCGTTGCCTCGAAATACATGTACATAGCAAAGTGATAAAAAAATCTTGAAATCTTAGAATTTTTTAAATAAATCTTAAAGAGTCTTATCAGACTATTTGTCTGGTAGTCTTATCAGACTATCTTAAAAATCTTGTCAGACTATGAAATAATGACAATGAAAATGCTCAAAATGGCATTTGAAATAATGTATATTATTCACAGGGTGGCGGCCTAGCCCGGTAATCGCCCGGGAAATTTGTAGGGGCCCGGGAATCGCTCTTAGATTTTAGTGAACTAGGCAATTAGCCCTTACAGGGCTTTCCGTGAAAAATTGGGTTTTTGCAGACAGTTGTCGCGTTTTTGTAAACAATCGTCGTGCTTTATCAAACAAAAGTCGCGTTTTTCGCAAACAATTTTTCCGAAATTTTTAAAATTTTCAAAACTTAATTTTTTGAAGGAAAATGAAACAAACACCAATGCATTCATCACATGGTGCATATTAGCAAGGGAAAGGACCAGATCTGTTATTATTACACGCGGTTTCAATTAATCGGAGGCTCATAAATTTCAATTGCGTTGTAGAATTTTTCATAAAAATCCTAGTTGTATTTACGTAAGTTATGAGTAAGTATGATCAGTTCAGCAAAATTTTCATAAATTTTGTGCCCTGAAATTGAAATAGGAATATACAGTACATAGAAAAGTGCACCTCATGTGTGATGTTGCTGTACTGACATTGTGTACGTACATTACATGGAGTGTACACATAACGCCTCTTTATTAGACATACTAAAGTGCACTGTGGTCTGAAGGAATTGACCTCGACAAATTATCCGTATTGGTTTTCTATGGCTATCTACATGCACAGTAATGGATGAAGGATGATACAAAAATACTTCCTAGAATACATGAAGATGTAAATAGAAATTTTTCAAACTGTTCTTGAGATCATTTCACTTATCTATAGAATGTATGATTCAAAAAATTCAAATTCTGATCTGTTTGAATATCTGAAAACCTGATCTGAATATTTGAAACATGAAGATATCTAGTCACCGATCATTGAAAATTGCCTTGTAACATTTCTATTACGCAAACGATCAAATTGAGTAATTTGGAAATATATGCCTTCCTCACGAATTTCAAATGAAATCCGCGAAGCGATTATTAGAATGGGTATTGAGCATGGCTAAGCAGCGGCAAAAATAGCTCGCTGACTTTAACTTAAAACCTAATGCAGTCCAAATAATTCTTCGAATTTTCCGAAGTACCGGGTGTACAAAATGTATGCCGAAAGGCGATGCACAAAGCTCAACAAAAGTGACCCCGAAATGGACTCCTTCCTGATTCAGCCGGTAGAAGCCGACTGCACCACAACTTTAAAACAGTTTTCGGAAATAACAATTAGAAAATTTTGGACAACCGCTTTTCCCACCTACGATTCATCGTAGACTTGAAGGATTTCATTTCACCGTCAAGAGACTGCATCTAATCCCTCTGGCAGCAATTTCCGAGAGATTTCTACTATAATGGTTCATCGCGACCGATTTTATTTTGTCGACGGAACTGGCTTCCAAGTCAGCATGTGTAAGTTCTGTGGGAGAAATCGGACAGGAGATAGAGCCACAACTGAAACTACCGCCTTACGCCCGCGAAATTTTGGCGTCATCGCTTGTATGGGAATCGATTGTATGTTTCGATACACAGTGAATGATGGCCCAGTGAATACTGTAATATTCGCGACATACATTCAGGATATTGGCTTCATTTAAGAGATCAGTGGTGACTAGGACGCTTTTGTTTTTATGGACAATGTCGTATTCCATAAATCTCGTGTGATAACTGATCTACGTACGGTAGTCAAACAGTTAAACAAGTCCTCCTTACACGCCCCAATTCAATCCTACCGAACATCTTTTCAGTCAGTGGAAAGCGAATATTCGCTCTGCGACTCCGAGAAGGGAAAATGGGTTATCCATTGCTTTACAGTCAACCGCAGATTTATTCTCAAGTCAACAGTGCAGGAATTACTGCCGCAAAATGAAAGACAGCATTCTGAAAACGTTGGCTGTACAACCGTTGGATGACTGATTTTCTTTTACTTCTCACCATTTTTTTCTTGATACTGGTACTAACTGATATTGTTTTATTTACTCATGTCTTGCTTTTATCTTTCTCATAAACAGTCGTGTTGAATGTATGATATGAATGTTGAATGTAACAGGGGTGTGGAAGCGGAAACGGATGCCCGACAATCACCTCCGCTTCCGCAGTATCATGATGCTAATACTTGACGCAAAACTCGCGTGTCAGGAGGAGGCGAGGCACTTCTGACTTTTGACCTTAAGTCTTGATATGAGCTAAGTAATACTTGTCATATTTAGTGCCTACCCTATTGTACCTAATTACAAATTGGCACCTGTATTACTAAATGTATCTACTTCTAATTTTCTCATTATGATAAAAACGAAGGTGTATGATCTCAGAATACCGGCATTCGAAATCAGAAAACCTTATCAATGGAGCATCATCTTATCAATGGCAACCTTGCACAATGGGGATTCGTGTGTGGCTACGCAGCAGCTCAAAATGTCGCATTCCAAAATGCAATTTGTTGTTTCAACTTAACATGTTTGAAAAATCGGCTAAATACAACTTCATAGAATTCTATGAATCAGATGATAAAAATTAAGTATTTTTTTGATCGTTGGAATGTTCAGAAAGTGAATTTTTCTATTGATGTGAAATCATTTAGATCCCATAAGTAGTTCACTTGCTTTTTTTTTGAAAACCGTGTGCGATAGAGTCAAACCTTTCACATCAAAATTTGGTGGCAAAATTCAAGCAGGAATTGCATCACATTTTATGATAAATGTATATTAAAGAAGTGTTCGGATACTTTTTGAGCTCTGTTATTGGAAAAACATACATGTTCAATATAAAAAATATCTCGGAAATTCGATGAAATAGCTCGGGAATCGCCCGGGAATCTGACCTCCACCATGTATTATCACGTTAAATCACATTATCAAGCTTACATTAGTGCGAATCCATATGTAATGCAATTATGCATCCGAAATCGCTGTTGATGTTACAGCTCAAACACTGGAATACAAGGATTTGATATAAGCTGATTATAAACATTAATTTCATTGTAAGCAGATTTCGGATTCTTGCGAGGCAGCCAATTAAAAACAGAATTTAATTGATTGTCAGCTAATGTGTAGATTACATTGAAAAGTGCGGTTCTTCAGTACCTCAAAATTGGTATCAAAAGCATTAGGATCCTGTTGGCTGCAATTATCATTTGCCTAATAGTCCTTGAAAACTTCGTCTCCGCTAAAAAGTCGGTTCTCACAGGTAGTTGAGTTGTCGAAGGACTTTTCCTTCTTCTAAACAGGGGACAAAATATGAATGTGTATCCGATGAATTACAACAAGCTTCATATAAGAAAGCGAAAGAGGTTTGAGTAGGCTACAACGAACTGCCTGCTTAATATCTAGCATGCAGTATATCGATTCACTCACATGGAGTTACTTCTCGCACTGAACGCTGCCTTTTGGGCAAGGGTTATCAAAAATTATTTGCATTTAATTAATTGGTCGCAATTAATTGATTACTGCTATCAGAAATTACTATTAATTAATTGATTAGTGGCATCGAATAATTGCAATTAATTGATTTATTTTAATTGTAATAGGGAAAGCATTTAGCTGACTGATCTGTTTGCAATGCCGTCCCCACTCACCATTGTACTTAACTTACCAAACATGTCTTATTTGCATGTCTTATTTAGACTAACTGATGGCATTCAGGATTCTAATCCGGAACTATTTGGTGCATAATGTATTTTTAATGTATAATAATATATAATGTGTATTTAACATCTCTATATTAAAATACTTATGGTAGCTTTTGAAACTCTTTTTTGTTCTGCTATAGACAGGTGTGATTATTCACTAATTTGTTTCAATAATTTATTATGACTACAATTATGATGCATGAACCTATGTTTGTAGCAAAATGAGTCAGTGGATTTACTTCACATCCAATTAAGAATATATTCATACGTATTTCCTATAAAGGGTATGTTTAAGTCACTATCCAAATTGATGGTAAGTTATTATGCGACTTTCAGGTATGTAGGCCCATGTTGTCTAATTCGTCAAATTGAAATAACATTGAAAAATTCAAATTCAAGAAATTGTCTACTGCAATCAATTGATTGCTTCCTGCTACAATTAGAATTACATGTAATTGATTGCTCGCCCAAAATTAATTGTAATTAAGTTTTGATAACCCCTGCATTGGAGTGCGGATTTCCTATTATCTTGATACCTTCCTCATTTGTTTGCAGGAGAAATTCGTGCAAAGAATGAACGCATTACTACATTTGTTGGAAAGGCTATAATGATCTCCTGTCAGATACCCGCTTGGCCGGCGTGTACTTCTATTCTACGCTGGTCCAAGGCTACTGGAAGTCTCCCGAATGGTCGTTGGTCCCATCCCGAGGCGAGCAAACTGGAGATCCGTGCTGTTACTTTATCTGACACAGGAGATTATATCTGCAGCTTAAATCGTGGTCGTTCAGCGTCTATTCAGTTGAAGGTGCTGAAGAAGCCACCAGTTGCCCGACGGAAGCGTGAGTGATGTTCTAAGAGATTTACTCGACTAAATTACGTAAGGAAAATTAAGTCAATAGTTTTGACTTCACTCACATTTCTATCAATTTCGAAGTTGTGTCTCTGCTGTAGTATGCCACATCAATAAGATATTTGAAATGTAAATCTTAACAAATAATATGAGGGTCATTCCACAATAACGGTCGTTTCATCTTGAGAAGTTAATTTACAGAGATAGATTCATTTCCGTATGAGTCAGTCTAGAGCGGACATAATACTATCCCAGTCATTGTATGCAATGGTAGCTAGTGATAGAAATGAACATGGACATTCACCTTTCTTTCACTTGCGTGATTGGCCAAGCGCTCGAATTGCAGAAGTGACTACAGGGTGTTCAGTATAAAAGCAGGAAATTCCAAATTTATGCTTGCATAGTTTGTAATATCTGGGATTTCCAAGAATTGTAATTGGCTGTTACAGCTGTCATATGATTGGTTGATTTGTATTGTTTCGTAGCATGAAATAAGAAGAACATTCTAGTGCCATCAATTCCATTATATTGTGCAAATGCCTCAGTTAACTGATTTCCAGCGCCAAGTGATCATGTTATTTAAAACTGAGCATCCCACTTGGAGCCTTGGTAAATGCGGCGAAATTCTGCCGAACTTCTTCAGCACAATTACAAAAACTCAGTTCACCCTTGTGGCTAAGCGAATATAAGAAGAAGGCAATGCAGCTCATCGTAAGCGTGGAACAGGTAATGCCACAAAATTTGATGACAATGCACGGGCTGCTGTTTTGGATTTGGTTGTTACGCCAGTTGGTTATCCACGAAGAGGGCATCGAAGTCAAAGGGAAATATCACACCAACTGAATATGTCATTAGGGACTGTGAATGACATTCTCAAAAAGTCATCGCTAAAATGATATCGAAGAATCAAGTGTGACAACCTAAAAGATGGTCATAAAGAAAGAAGACTCGAAAAATCAATGCTTATGATCGATAAGTTTCAACCAGGAGATTCGTGGAAGTCGGTTTGGTTCTTTGACGAAGCAAGTTTCATGCTCAACGCCCCACTAAATTCTCAGAATGAGCGTATCTACAGAGCAGTGAACGTAAAGATTGACATCGATGATAACGATATTTTGGCAGAAATCGACACAGCAAAAGTCGATAGTTTGTTATGCTGCGGTTTCCTGGTTTGGGAAGTCAAATCTTTACTTCATTGAAGGTTGTGCAGCTGGCCAAGACCACATCCCAAATTCAAAAAAGAAGAGGACAGTTAATCAGGAAGTTTATCGAGAAGAAATGTGCCCTCGGGTTTTCGAAGATATCAATCGCATAATGTAAAATGAACCATGGACGTCACAACAGGATGGCGCAAAGCCCCACACAGCAGTCGCAACAATTAATTTGCTTAGAGAAAACACACCTGATTTTATTGAACCAAGTGATTGGCCTTCAAAAAGCCCAAATTCTAACGTCATGGACTTCTGTATATGGAGTATTTCACTGTCTCATCTTCAGCGACATCGTGGACAGATAACTGACATTGAAATGCTTAAAGATGTTTTGACAGAAGCGTGGAATGGAATACCCGACACAACTATTCAGTCAGCCACTTCTGCATGGATACAACGTTTGAAGCGCTGTGTTGAAGTCAGTCACTGACTTCAACACAGCGCTTCAAACGTTGTATTCAAAATGATTATTCCACTGTGGTTCTCATTTTGAACATTGTTGATATTTGTGAGTCTTCATTATTGTTATTGTAATACACAAATCATACATTTGAAATTTCCTGGTTTCTTGCTGAACACCCTGTAGTATCAGCGAACCCACAATCCTTAACGGTCAGATTGCAGGCAGGCCTGTCAAGTGAAAAGTACATATCTCAAATGCGTTTTTCTCCGTGATAAATTCATGAAATGGAAAATTATTCACACCGTTCGACTCTTCACGATCTAAATTTACTGACTGTGTAGGCTTCATGTGTTGTCAATGTTCTAGTTCTTCAGAATCCAGGCTTGGATTTGCATTACGTTCAATGGAAAATTGATCTTCTTGCCTCTTGGGACTAGTTCCGGCCGTGACCATCAGCATCGAGGAAAGTCATTTCTAGACCCATTTATCTCTGTGAGTTAACTTATTTTCAGCAGAGGTTTTCACACACACTCAAGTAGTTCTCTTCGAAGTCGAACGCTCCCAAGACAATCTCATACACTGTACATATTCGCTCCACAATGGTTTTGGTGCAATTTCATGCTTTCTTCCATTTATAGAACTAAGTGTGCCCGATAACGGTCGTTTAAAAGACAGGTTTTTCAGTTACTTGCTCACAAAGAGATTTTTCGGAGGAGCTTACTGCACATTAAGCTATGATATCTCTACAATGTACTTTTCATACACTGTTGTAACATGAGTAATTAAATTATTATATTTTTTCAAATTGTCCGCAGATCTCAAAATGTTCGTGCGCTTCGACGATTATGTTTATTTTGGACCGAAATTTCGGATGACTGACCACCATCCATCTTCAGGGTGAACATAACAATGAAATGATGTGAAATGACAAGCAAGTTTAGTTAAAATGAACGAAAATCACTAAAAGTCAAGGTTGCACTAGAGCACAGTAAATGGACGGTAAGCATAAATCCGTACGATTGAAATTGTCATTCCGCGCTATGTGCCAAGTTTCTAAAAAATTGAATTCTCTTTTGACGATCTTTGTATTGATCCAGTCAAAGCGATGATGTTCAGACAGCGGATTTGTCTTACTGCATTAAACGTACAGCAGTATTGTGCTGTTTCAGGCGGGTCTTCAGGGCATAACTCGTCTGCCCCACAAACGAGAGAGGGCAGTCTTTGCAAGAAATGCGGTAAAAGACTCCTCTTGTCTGCTCTTTAGGAGGTCGGTCCTTTGGTACACCCAGATAGGAGGAAACCATCTTCGGCGCTTGGTAGAAGACCTTGACATTGAACCGACGAAGGACCGGGGTCAACTTCTTTACACCCTTATTTAAGTAGGGTAGTACAAAATCACTTTCCCGCGAGCATCTTCATTATCCTTAGGACTATTCCTTCTCTATGTGATGAAGAGATCTTAGGATATCCATTCTTCATCAAATCACCGGTCACTCATCTCACTTCAATTTTCCGGTGCTCATCTAACGAATGAGTAGTGGATCGATCCATTAAGCTTCTCACCACTGATAGCTTGTGAGACGTGGTATGCTGCGAGCCAAAGCTGAGATACTTTCCAGTGTGAGTTAACTTGCGATTGACTCCAAAAGACTGAGTTCCATCATCGCCTCGTGTGATGTCGACATCTAAGAAGGGTATACAATGCTCAACTTCCTTTTCCATTGTAAATTGTATGGAAGGTTCAACTGAATTGATGAAGACATGGAAGTGGTCAATCGACAGCTCAGGTAAAGCCACCCATGTGTCATAATGAAAACCTTTGGTCAATTCACTTAAGTCTACATCTTAAATGAAACTAGAAGTTGTGATTTCAACACAATGAATTCATGTTTTGAATTGATCAAACGTTTTGTCTCTTATCATCTCCTAACTTTATCTAAGGAAATTTTTCGAAGCAACTTCCACCTAAAAATCAGTAAGGTTCTATGCGCTGTTGAAATAGGAACCATGAGGTTTTGCACAAATAGTGGAAGATAAACTGAATAATGTTTGAGACTAGCATGAATCATGGCATACATGTAGATATATTTCTAAATCACTTAGTGTGTTCTCCAAATAAAATGCAATCACAAAATCCTCAAGTTTAAGAAATGGAAGCTGTTGTTGCACAGTGTGATTGGATCGAATTACCACAACAGTTATCGAAGCATTCTCAACGCATGACATCCACTGTAGATCATGGTACGGTAATGCACGCGGTTTAGCTTTTTCAATGCTTGACACTTTCCTCTTTCTAACACTCAGACTTATGGAGCGTTGTGGCATTTTTAGTCCGGATGCCCTTCCTGCCGACTTCCAATGACACTTTCGGTACTCGACCTCTGGACCAAAAGATCGCTAGGCCAAGTACTTAGCCACTGTGCCACGGAGACTACATGTCAGAACTCAAAATAAAAACCACAATGTTTAGGAAAGAAAAAGTTCGTTTATTAGATTGTATCAGAAACAGACGGTCAATCTAAATCCTGAGCTGAATCATGTAAATAAACACGTGGCCCAACTATTTGTTCGTGGTATCGGTCAGCGCGTTCATCGCGATGGGAGTCCATCATTGCTTTCACCTACGGACCTTCACCTGTGTAATGCATCTGTGTGTTACGTCATCCCTTTATCTGTCTCATGTCCCCTCAAATTTTCATTCCCATGATTATGCTTGCTGAATGACGAGTGAAAGCTCTGGATAAACTTTTCCTTTCCTAAACATTGTGGTTTCTATTTTGAAGGTCATAGCTCATTTGAGAATTCTGCCAGTTGATGAAGAATAGCAAACATGACAAGACCAAAAGTCTACTTGAATCAAACAACAGGCATCGACACGGACTTAGTCAAGAAGAGACCTGCATACAATGATTAGGAGCAAGCAACAGTCAGCGATAGCAAGATTCATGCAAAATTAAAAAGATAATGCTATCGTGAATTTGCTGTAATTTTCTGTACTTTTTTTATAAATGCCGTCTACATTCACAACACATTTATGGAGCATACTCGAATGAGATGCTGGAACTGTTGTGCAATATTGATGCGTGTAGGCATATATAGGGAATTGCGATCGAAGAAATTTTCATGTTTTGGTGTCCATGATCTTATTTTCACAATAATTCTATGTCTACTATTAACTCTCCAATATGAAGTTGAATCAAGTAATGACAATTGTTTTATTGCAGAAGCTTGCACCGACTGATGCCGTTACATGCACTAGACATATGCAAGCAGTAGGTACTGAAGGACATGTTGTCTCAATATATTCACTTGGCACAATTTGCTGGCAGAAATACTGGTACCGGTAACGAAAGATGCTGCCGGTTCCATCTCTGAAGCAGATATGCAGCAGTTAGACGTAAGAAGCTCTGATTGATGGAATTTGTTCAAGGTTCAGTCGTACTTTAAATGTTCATGAAATAATGCAAGCAATACAACATGTCAGCAGAATTTAATGTCTGTCACGTATTATGATATCAACACTTAAGAAATTATTTGCTTGGTCAATTTTTTGTAATATTTGAAAAAAAATCGAATGGAATTTGTTTTCGCTATGTGCATGACTGTTGATCGACATTTTCAGGCATCTATATACATGCATGTTTTTCTGGTGGTTTGCTGTAAGCGCATATTTAAGTTTGTGGCGTCAAAGCTGCCAAACTGGGTCGGCCGCACAGAAACAGTGTTAGATAGTGAGTTGTTTTTGACAAGGTAATTTCAATGGATGAATCTTACTGTTAGAGATTTGTTAGGTTAACAGTGTTTCTGTGCGGTCGTCCCTGATCAATACTCTACATTTCATGGTGTGTTCATTTTTCTCAGGGTAATCGCGGGTGTATTCGATAATAATTGCGTTAGGTGCATAACGATGTTTATGATAAGATATATTCTCAAAAATGGAAATCTAATCCTCTTCTGACATCATCAATTCGCAAAATGATATCTAGCATTCTGCTACATGTTAAGACAACTGCTTGACAGTAGCAATGAATAAATGCTGTTTTGAAAGCGCCTTCTTCGTGCTAATTGATTTTTTGAGGATCAGAATTCAATGAATGAACAAACAAATTCAATCAATAGACAGACCAATTGAGCTATTGAGAATGCAAATTGGACTTATGAGCAATCAAATTGAATTATTAAGTTCGTGATTCATGCTTCGCATCCATTTGAGTCTCAAAATCTTCCGCATCTCTCCACAATGCCGTAGCCCATAATCTAAAGCCGCGAACTCATTCTTTTGCTAATTCTGAAAACACATATTGGAAAGCGATATTACTCGAAAGTTGCCTTGCGTTTGTGTGTAGAAAAATGTATTTCGACAATTTAATCAATCATTTCAATGAATTTTACACTTGTTGTGTTGCAAGCTGATGGAATAAATAGCTTGAAGACACTGTATAGTTAATATGAAGAGTTAGATCTAAGGTGAATCCACCTAAGTCTGATTTTTCTCTAGAAGATTGATTTGCAATTTTAGTTTCATTCTTCTCTAGTATCTTCAATGTTCTTCTATAAACATTCCGAGTTTGTCAATTATGAGTGAGCTCCTCTGATGTCTATTACGTCAGTGGGCGGGGAGCAGCTTAAAAAACTGGCGTAGAGCTTTGCCACCTTATATCTTCTTATATGCCGCAGAGATTTATTGCCCAGTGATACTGATCCTCTAAGGAAAGATTCTGGCGCCGTTCTTGCGGAAACAGAATTTTTGTCAGCATTTTGTAGTCACATCTAGCCATCGAGAAATGTCGAAAATACCTGTGCAATCAAGAGCTGTTGTCGATATTTTCCATCTAGGTAACACTCCGCTTAGAAACTGCGTCATTAATTTGAAACTTCAGAATGTTTGATTTCCGTGTAGCAAGTACACATGTCTGTCTGTTACCTGTTCATAGCATGAGCTTCTGCTTGATGTTTGCAGGATTGCATTTGCATGCTGCAGTTATCGAAAATGGAGGGAAAAGTTTGGTGTTTGACCAAGACCAAAGGTCAAGGTAAGTTTCGGACATCAGTTGCTGCTTATTGTATGATTACACAACAAGTACATCGCATATGTTTTTCACGGACATCACAACATGCAGGCTGTTCACTGCAGTGTTTTGATACATTAATAAAGATTTTCATGTGACAAATACAAATGCATTGACAGAGAAAGGTAAGTCACAGGAAGATGCATGACCTTGAGAGCAGATCAAAGCATTAAAGAAAACGTGTTATTGAGAATTGTGAGGTGATCTTGCAACATGACATCGCAAAAGGCAAAAATGTAGGCAGATCTGCGCGTAGTCTTATTAGGACTTTCTGAGTTGTGCAGAATAAGGGAGTCGAGATAACACAACATAAGGTGTGAGAACATGCACGTGAGTCACTGGAAATTAATTGCGGGAACGTCCTTGAAACTTCTCATGATTTTGAAGTAATGTGGAAGGCAAGTAGCATACAAAGATAAAGACATTATATAGGAGTAGAATACAAAGAGCAAACAACAAAGGAGTATTTAGATTTTAGATTTTTAAGGATTTATTTTAGAATAACAAGCATGATGCCCAAACATGAGTTTCTAGGCTGATTTACACAAAAGAAAATTTTTGAAATGTTTCTTAAAAGCAGATGCACTCCTGGAACCAGAGATGTCCTGAGGAATGCGGTTCCACACTTTACTTGCAGTGATTCCGAAGGCTCGGCCTCCTAAGGTAGGATGTCGAGCACGAGGCACGATGAAATGACCGGAGGCTGAGAAACGAAGAAACTGTCGACTATGTAGAGAAGAGACTTCTTGTAATTCGTCCATCACGTGGGGGCTGACTCATGACAACACAAATAGGCAAGACTGCCAAGATGATGGTCAATACGATCTTCGATAGAGAGCTACTTTAAGTCCGTAAGAAGAGGTGTAATGTGGTCAAACTTCCTAGCTCCATAGATCAATCAAGCGGATGCATGGAGGACACGCTGGAGTAGTGCAAGGGAAGATGTTGGGAGCCCTGCATGTATGTAAGTGCAGTAGTCGAGTCTGCTAAGGACGAGTGAGCTAACCAGCCTTACCAGCATTGAATGATGAATGAATCTTTGTATGGTACGAATACGCCGAAGCATTGAAAAGCAGGAACTGGTCGTCAAGGAAATATTGGCAGTTAACGATAAATTGGCATCGATGATCAGACCAAGGTGTTTGATGGTGTCTTGAGGATTAAGACAAAATTCGCCTGTAACAATGGGATGAGAAATCTTTGGAGAACGTAGGGATGATTGACACCACATTACTTGTGTCTTGTCGGATGTTTAGGAGAAGCCTGCTTGACAAAAGCCACTTTTGAAGGTTTTGCAGACAACTAGTCACTTTAGATCGAAGCGTCGATGTATCAAGAATCAATATAGTATGAGTAGCATACAAGAATAGAGACATTATATGGACGCTAGGTAATTCTGAAGAAGATTCTTAGACGATTCTGTATCTTTCATGCCCCTTATGATATGCAGACGTTAAGATTCCAAGACAGAACGTACATCCGATCGAGCAGATCTTATGCGCATGGGAATGTTCAAGGTTAGTCTGGCACTTTTGATGACTTTTTCACAAGTGCTCAGACGTTTAGATAAATCATTTATAGCACAACCTCTATTGGTTATATCGGCGGCGTAATCAGAGAAGTCAATCGAATGTGGCAAACAACAGAGGCGCGATACTCGCGCCCTGTGGGATACCTGAATAAGTAGCAAGCATTTGGATCACAAGCGTCTGTACGATGTTCTCATGATTTTTGAAAATGAGGGATCAATTGTAGCTATTTTTGCTTATTCAATTTTTTTTCTGAAATTAACTTGTTTTTACGTCACCTGTGATTTTGTTGCGCTGGTCTGGACATGGATTGCATAAGCAACTGCTTTTTCCATCTATCTTGTACACTGACGTGCTTATAAAAAAGAAACTAATTTTCGCATATCAAAATGGAGGAATATCATTTTCTCCTCACGTTAGGGTAGAAGAGTAGCCTTGTGATTGCGTATTCCCTCGTACACACATCACGGCTCGAATCCAACTGTGGAACACATCCGTGAATAACATCAGCAAAATTTGCAGCTGAAGTAAAGCATGCCAATATATAATCAAAGCAAATATCCGCACAGATAGGACCTGTCTGTGTAACTAACGTTTGACACACCTATCGGCTGATTATCAATTCTACTTACCGACACACTCAGAGTTAAACATGAAAGTTGAAACAACTACCGGAAATTTGGGCAATTACCTGCAAAAAATCATGAAACTCATGCACTGATGTGTACTTCGAAAGCCATTGCTCCACATCAACCGATGGAATCGGAAAAGCAATTGTGCTAGGAAATAGATTGAATCCTAACAACGTTTTTAATGAAAATTGAATAGATATTTAACGTCTAGATCTCATAACGTTATTTGAGTTGCACAAAAATATTTTCTGACTTTCCTAAACGTGAGAAAACAAGCTCCAACCATGTACAGTTATCCCTACGCAAACTATAATGCAAAAATCATGAATGCTGCTGTCAACGAGAAATCGTAGGTCCTATTAACTGGACACTATGTTATTCTTGGAAAATGATTGTAATATGAGCTGTAATGATAGGCTCATTGTGAGTTATTCAGTGAGACGATGAAACCATCTATAATCAGCATCAATTTTCCATGATAGAAACCAACGAATTTCATAATTCAATGCTTATCATTGATAAGTAATGTATTCGGCTCATTTGATCATGTACACTTACCTATTGCAAGTACACTGATGTCATTTAACCATCCATTATTCATTAAAATATTGCAATACTGTCAAAATTGCATTTGAATGAAAGCTACTTAATGAGATAATGATAATATGAATTAGCAAAACCAGGTCTCTGCCAGGCAAGTGTTGTTGACACTCAAGTGGAGTAGGTTATTACAATGCACACATTCTCTCTTTACGATTAAGGTCTTCCGCTCAATTTTCGTTGGCGAGTGTTGAGGTCTAGCGATCAATCTGTCCTGTTTGATAGAAAGGCAGATAGATAGTTGATAGAAAGATTGCAGCGACTTACGTGACGCATGCGTTTTTGCATGAACTCGCATAAAGATGATAGAAGCATGTTGTTTACAATGAATAATGCAGCTGGTAGGACTTGAACCCACGACCAGCTAAGGTATCTAGACTCGATGCTCTAACCAACTGAAGAAGTCGGCATAAAATAGAAAGCATGTCTATCAATTTCGTCACTTGAGATTTCAAGATGAGTTATCCTTCGTGTAGTGACTTATAAATGCTTATCTGTGTCGCAGACAGGCGTGGCGAATCGTTCTACACTGTGAAGGGGACAACATACTATAAATTATTCATGCTTAATGATCTTGTTAATATATAATATTTGCTGTCCCATAAGTTTTGCCCCATAAGTTAATTTGAAATTTTAGCCGATGGATTCGACAAATCATCGGTCGAATGCAGCCAATTGATCATTATTAACTGATACCATCTTTAAAAAAGTCTATTATACGATGTGAGAGAAATCCTTGTTCAGATATATGAATTTCCTTTAACTTTCTTCAACCAAGCGTGAGGCAAAAGACGACCATCGTGAAGCAAGTGAAAGATTGCTGTGCTTAAAAAGAAGGATGTATATGACATTTCAAAATGCTTTGTTTATGATTTTTATTCTTCATTAGGACTTTCACGTTGACGTTATGTAAAACACTTAAGAATATTCTATAGCAATTAAACTTCATTGGAATATTTGAAAATGAGCTTTCAAAACTTAATTTTGCAATATCAGTGATAGGTACAACAAAAGGAATGCTAAGTTTCATTCCAATGTTAATGGCAAGCGCAGGAAAATTCAATCTGCAAAGTCAATGTTTCCGGAATGCTGTTGATCCTTCATCTTACTCAACGGCAACAAGATGGATTTTGCCGATTTCAAATACGGCAAGCGAATATTTTTTGATTATTCAGATGCGAAACTGATTATACTCATGCATGAAAAGCGGAGTCAGACTTAAAAGCGAGGCTTACAATATCCCCTTGTCCCTCCCCGTTGAGCCGTCCCTGTTCGGAGATCATGTTACGGAAAACAAATGCTTCAATTAGTTTTGAGAATAAGACAGAATCTTCATTCCATCTGTCGGGCGAATAAGATCTGTTTATCAACTATATCTCATTACTCAGAGATGTTCACATGTGGATTCGAACTCTTAGTGTCCGAGAAGTAGCTGTCGGACATCTCTTTCAAACGTGCCGACTGAAGATGTGTCATTCGAGCTGTCAAGAGGATGAAGTCCTTGGATTTACAGAAGACGACCTTATCACCTGTCTGCACTCTATTACCTGACTGCGGGTGGTCGGCGTCAGCTTCAACGGCTACCCAAAGGAAGTATTATAAGTTATTGACGTTAGATATTATCTACGTTGTATATGTCTTTGTAATGATGGGAATTTAAATTATTTTGTTCTTGAGCCGATTGTTTGATGGACTTCGAATAACAGGACGCAGGAAGCACCGCACGACACGTGTTCTTCTTTCCTCTAATATGAGTGGACGGAGGTGCAGTGGGTATGTGATCCCGCATGCGCTCCATGTTCCTCAGTTCGGACCTGGGTGAGGTGGAAACGCTCACTTGCTTAGCAACTCAGCGTTTGAGAGTGATGGCAGAAGGTAAACGATGTCTTCCTATTTCAATCTATCGTGTGTAAGACATTTCTTTATTGCCATCTAGTTCTCAGGAGCAACTTTGGAATGGTTGGAAAAAGTCGTACTTTAACTTGCTTTCCTTAAAAGATGCTTTCTTCATTCTACGATGTCCAAGTCAGCAGTTGATTTCGGTAATTACTGCAATGAAAAAAGAGATGGGATTTACGGTTTTAAGCTTGCAAGATTGTTGTTTATAGGTGCATTGATGACATTGTGTCATGTCATTATTACCAAGGTCATCAATGAGCCAGTTAGATAACCAGATAGTATTATCAATAACTAATTGTAATCTAATTGCATTTTTCATTTAATGATTCCGTCGAACGGCTAATCGAGCGGACACGAACACATTATCCGATTCCTTAAATCCAAGTGGAGTTTAGTTAGCAAAACTAAAAATCTCTTCTGAAAGCGACATGACAAATGTCTCAACTTCTTCGCCTATGATTGACTATCTAATCGATTGGTTAAAACAATTTATAAGGAAATAAATTTTCTGGGCTACAAATTTTATTTAAGAAAAAGCGATAGTTATGTATGTTTTTCATTTTGATTATCAGTTGAAGCCTCAAAACAATAACTGATTAATGACAATCCTTTCAACGCGCTTGGTCTTCCATTTCTCCTTGCAATACACGGAGAGCAGATCTCTCCGAATCACGAGATTTATGAGTAGCCGGCTCTAGTGCAGTCGCTTCAATTATTGTCATCACCTTTGTGCTTTAAGTAAGACAACAAAGTATTGATGTAGAATATTATTGTTTTTAGAAGTTTTCATTTATGTAAGGGATTTGGTAGTAATTAGATAGCGCTGTTTATGGATGATTGACGATTTTAGATGGCTTGTTTTCTATAAACATTTGCATCATGTCTTGATCAACAAATTGATATCGTATATATCATGCCTGTAGATAACAGCAAGAAATATTTGGCCTCTGTATGTTGTAGGCTGTTATGCTTTACTTTCGCTACAATGCAATTCGTAGATGGAAATTAATTATTTTTTTGATTATCTTACGCATTTACATATGGCGCTATCGTGTGAAAATATACTTAACTATGGTAATGATCTATTTGATTATTTGCGGCTTAAAAATTGATCTGTCATGGATAATGACTGATTGTTTAATCAATCATGATCTGTTGATGTAGAGATGTACACGTCTGTACACGCATTTTCAATTGTTGGATGCATGTATGGTAGCCTTTCAAGAATCAGATGAAAGGTCAAATTGCACGTTTGATAGACACTAATCGTGATTTAAACTGTCAAAGAAATGTTTCATTAATGTGGAACTCATAGTTAAAATCATTTCATTAAATCAAAGTGCACTCACTTTACGTTGATAGACATAGCACTGGATAGGAGTTCCTTGTAAAGTATAGTTGTCATAATGAATATCCCACAGAACTCCGCTTTACAATCCCATAAAACTCACGGATGGGCAATCGCAGGCCTGCATTCAAATATCATTATTTGAAAATTTAAAAAAATAAAAAAATCATATCTTTGACCCTAATTGAGACTGCTCTCTTTTTCAGCTCCTACTGTGGATATCGACTCTCGAAACTTTATGACGATCAAGGAAGGCGATCGAGTGCAAGTGACGTGTACGTCATCATATGGCCAACCGGTATGGCAGAAACATGCGCTCAGCGCTCTTCCACGAGGTGCATTGGTTGATGCCGCTCCACGCCGTTCTGTGCTCACTCTTCCTTCCGCCACTGGTGTATTCACTGGTCAATACAACTGTCTGGTGCCTTGGGGAGATCAGCAGAGAGCGGTGAAGTCAATGTACGTCAGTGTGAGATGTTCTGAACGACGATGCCAGAGCAACGGTAAATGTGTGAAGAAAGAGCAATGGTGCGATTCCAAATCAGATTGTCCAGACGGAGAGGACGAGGCTGAATGTGGTGAGTCTTGATAATCACTGTGAAAGCTCTATAGGTATAATATCTAAAGAGAATGACAGCTATTAAGTCAATACAAGACACCAACACCCTTGATTTCCCGACCGCACTCGCCCGACCCAGGAATCGAACCGAAGTCCGCGGTGGAGACGAGCTCGCACCTTCTTCATTAGGCCACGCTGACGGTTCAAAAGAAATGCGAGTGAGGGCAGAAGTCATTTCTAAGTGATATCGACAGCATATTGTCCTACTTTAATTGACAGAGCGCTACCAGCGTTCATATTGTAGCGAGACAGCATATCAGACAATATGCTGTCGATATCAATTAGAGATGACTTCTGCCTTCACTTGCATTCCTTTTGAACCGTCAGCGTGGCCTAGTGAAGAAGGTGCAAGCCATTCTCCACCGTGGACCTTAATTCGATTCATAGGACGGCCGAGTGCGGTCGGGGAATCAAGGGTGTTGGTGTCTTGTATTGACTTAATAGCTGTCATTCTCTTAAGATATTCAATGAACTACGACAGACCTTTGTTGTCAACCAACTATTTACTGCCACATTTGACATTTGTCGTCAATCTGCATTGTAGGTTGTTCAATTGGAGAGAATCTATGTAAAAAGGTGTGGGGAGGCCATGTTTTTTCGATAAAACGTTTTCTTTAGCGTTTTGAGAACATTTTTGTTTGAAGCCATATCGTGAGATGCAAGTTCTCTTAAGAGTATTTCAAAGAGACTGCGGGATCTAAGAAGATGTCACAAATTCTGAGAGATATCGATGTTGGCCTGAATGTTGTTGTTTTCGAACCGAGTGAAAGTGATTCTGGACAAAACTATGTTTTATATGGTCTGGTAAAGGAACATGAGCAGCAAGTGCGGAAGGTTAAAAATGTGTTTGCACTGTCGCGATGAGAAAGCTGAAGATGAATGATGCTTCGACTCCACTACTTCCCCATAATGGGGGGTTGGACGGTGCTGACAAGTCAAACTTTTCTGGAGCGTTGCGTTACTTTTAGTCCGGGTGCCCTTCTTGCTGACTTCAAATGACACTTTCGGGGCTCGACCTTTGGACCAAAAGATCGCTAGGCCAAGCACTTAGCCACTGTGCCATGGAGACAGCTATGTAAAGAGGGAAGAAGAGGCCGACTGCCGCTGGCGATAAACACGCCTGTGAGTGAATAGTGAACGAGTGACCGATACATTTTCTCTCTCATTTTACTTCGTAGAAATCACAATTTTGTTTGCCAAATGCCAAAATGCTCTTATTAAGCTGATTATCAATACATACACATTACTCCAGTTGAAGTCTTCATTCCTACGTTAAGTAAGCCTGTGGTTCGCAGGTGACCGACATTCGAAGTAATTCAGGAGTGACATTTCGGTGAAAACAAGACCCCTTGCAGTTACGACGTTATTCTGTTAGTACTTTCAAAGGCAACTGGCAATGTGAATGTACTGTCATCTTAACCAGAGGATATAGGTAGGTAACTGGTTTTAATACAACTAGACACGTTGGTATCGCAGTTTCAAAGGCAACTGGCAATGTGAATGTACTGTCATCTTAACCAGAGGATATAGGTAGGTAACTGGTTTTAATACAACTAGACACGTTGGTATCGCAGTTTGGATAATTGCCTTTCGGGTTTGTGATAATTTCATCCTATCTATTATTTGTATTGATAGAGACAACGTTATATATGCAATCCTATACACAAGCAGCTGAGATAATTCAACATCAAGAAACAAAGCAAAAAAGATAAGAAATTCACAGAATGTGTTGTAAACCAGTCGTAACATAATCTAAATCAGTACGAAGCTAAGCAAGATTCTTACAAGTGCGTTGTTTGAAGATTAAAATGATGGAAAAGTACAACATTCCGAATGAAAAATGAAGAAGACATTGATCAAGTCATGCATTATTTTGAACATTCAAAACTAAAGATGTTTACTTTCATCATCACATAAATTACATCGTCTTGCATAGAGAGGTCGTCTTACCATATTCATGCGTTAGAAAGTGCCATTCGTTTCTATACGCAAATGATGAACTTTATTTTAACTGTCTGAATTCTTTTTAACTGTTTGTTGCCAATGTCCTGATGATTTTATCACTAATGATAGATTAGTTTCATTTTTCTGCAACATCCTGAACATTTCAACTTTCGGCGGGAGACTAAATATGTGCACTAACATCAAGAGGACGCTACCAAACTGAATAATCCCATATTTAGATGAGGTTTGCTTTTTCTTTTCACAATTTTCAATGCTGTAATTCTGCGTGCTTTATCTAATGATTATTACTGCGGTTAAAACATTTTGCTCTCTATCTCGCATGAATAATAAATTGCGTCCGTTTTAAAGTCAGAGCTTGATTCAATTTTCTAAGATGCTCTTGTCTTTACTAGCCCTCTCATAATGGCATGTCAGGGCTAAAGTCGCACACGGATGCGCATGGAGTTACGTAGCTGTTGAAATCACAATCGAGAGTTATTCCTCAATGCATACTAATCGCATATTATGAATATTTGCAACTAGAGAAATCAGGTGACTTTAAAGTTACTACATAAGCTACAATATGTGCCGTTTTTCTGTTCATGTGTGACTTCCCATTGTTTGCAGTTATCTATTTGGAAAACTGTGGTGGACATCTGTCGAGGGTTTACGCATTTCGGTACTTTATGTTTGGTAATCTATGGATTTTTCTTGCAATCTTTCGCCATCGTTTGCCGTCAATTTGTAGAATGAAAATAAGAGCATAGAAATTCATAAGTCATAAATGAAAATGAGAGCATGGAAATTCATAAGTCATAAATGAAAATGAGAGCATAGAAATTCATAAGTCATAAATGTTTATTCTGAAATATACAGAAAACGCAAAGCGATGGCCGCAAGGGCACTTACAAGCAAGCGTTGATAGCAATAATACCTTTAGAATGGAAGTTAGACTTCATGCTTTTTTTACGTCACTACTGCTGATGCTTGGGGCTTGGACGGTGCTGACATAGTCAGACTTACGGAGCGTTGTGGTACTTTTAGTCCGGATGCCCTTCCTGTTCCTGCCGACTTCCAATGACACCTACGGGGCTGGACCTCTGCATCAAAAGATCGCACTTAACCATTGTGCCACTGAGACCATGCAACACACAATAGTGGCACAAAAATCACACACATTTTCCCTTGGACACACTTGCCGACGGCTGTATCATTGGGCTGGAATGAGTCACACGTGCAATTCCAAGCTGGTGATTGGTGGTTCATGCCCCAACTTAGTTCCCCTGAAGGTGGCGCGACCGAGTCAATTTTCATTCTAGTCAACTTCAGATAAACAATCTATGTCTATACCTAAGAGTGCATTTGAAAATGGTTAAATCATTGATATTTCATGGTTATAGATCATTCAATCGGTCTCACCTGGACTGTTTTCTTCAAGAAGAAGAAAGCAGGATTATCAAAGTGAGTCTCATACGCTCTGAATTTTAGACTCTTCAGCACCTATCGGTTATGTCACTTACGTCCAAAGGTGCCACGCATGTCAGACATTTTCAATTCCGAAATGCAACGCAGCATTTTTAGTGACATTTTCATCGTTCACGGCAGTGTATTTGCTAAATATGTCAATTTTTCTATTCATTGAGCTTACGTGTGACGATTTAGGTATTTTTTCTTAAGTTGGGTTTAGTCCCTTGTCTTTTGCTTTCTACTGCATGTCTTTATCATTGTCTTATCTTCATGTTTCAAGATTTAAAGTCCAACGATTTCCAGTATTAACGCTTGCTTCACAAGACGTGATTACCATTTTCAATTTTTAATGAATTATAAAGCTGATGGAATCTTGAGGCCTTGATTTTCGATCAATTTGTATCACATACCTTTCGTTTATCTTTTATCTTCCGTCCGAAATGTCAAGCTTCAGAACCTTCTGATAAAAGTGCATTCTTGTTTTTGCTGCACATCGCAGTTCATAGACTGCGACATAATAAGAGGAATAGAGGTCATATTTTCGGTCAACCTCACGCACAGTGACAAGTGTGAGGGAACAAGTGTTTACTTGCTGCATCAGCCGTACTGTTTGTGGTCTTCGATGTTTTTCAACAAGTTCAATGTTGGTAAACACATCAGAAGTAATTGCGGGATAATATTTAGAAACAGGAAATAACATGAAATATAAAAATAAAAACATTAAACGTCAACCGACAGACCGACTAAATGTTTAACTGCGTAGGCCGGTTTCCTAAATGCCTAAATGAAGGCATTTTCAAACCAAAAGTACATCAGACTTTAATTCACTTGTTTATCTCTTGTGGTCTCCGTGGTAAAGCGGTGAAATTATTGACTTAACGATCTTTTGGTGCAGTGGTCGAGCACCGAAAGTGTCACTGGAAATCGATAAGAAGGCACAGCCACAGAATCAGATTGTTTAACTCTTTCAGTTTGCTAGAAGTGCAGACTAATTCAAGACGATGGCACATGCTGGAACTTGGCAAGTGGGCAAAAAGGAATTTCTAATACTTTGCAGAGATTGGAAAAAGTCGTGCGTTGCTTGCGGATTGCTGTGAATTCCATCAAAGTGCTTCAATGTTTGAACCGAATCAATCAGACATTTCAAATATTCAACGCTAAGATCATCTATGCCACTGACGTCACAAATTTTGGTGTGATCTGACAAACCACTTAAACTATTTTTGTTTGTAATACTATTGTAGTGTTCATTATATCTTTCGTAAAAAGGACAAGAAGTTTTCCTATGTACTTAGCATTGCATTTATTGCACGTGAATTGATAAACCACGCACGTCTTTTCACAGTTAAATTTCTCTGGTAGCTGGTTATATATTTTACAATTATCATGTTTTATCATGATTTGGTTTTCAAGACATTACCCAACGTTTTGTTACTGTAACATACGAACCGCACATTCAATTTATGCTTACGAATTCGTAAACTATTCGTAACTATTTGAACTATTCGTAAACATAAATTGAATGTTTGTGACTCCTGTGAGGCGGCTGGCCCTCGACCATCATCAAGCGACTTTCTCAATCAATAAGAGATCGACGATAAGAATTAGAATTTGGAATGTGAGGACTTTGCGTCAACCGGGAAAATTAGACAGTGCCAAGCAAAAAATGAAAAGACTGAATGTGGATATTATGGGCCTGTGTAAGATCAGATGGATTGGCTCTGGAATGGTGCAATATGAACACCATAAAATCGTTTATTCTGGCAGTGACAAACACGCTGACTGAGTGGGCATAATGTTGAATACAAAAATGTCGAAAAGCTTGTTGGGTTTCTGGACGACATCGGAGAGGGTCGTACTCGTTGAGATAAAGGGCATCCGTTCGATCTTTACATCATACAAGTTCACCCCTGAAGTCAGCCAGTTTGGATGAGGAATTGGACTGTTTCTACGAAAGCGTCGATAAGGCTAAACAGGAATGTAGATCACAGGACATCGTAATTTTCATGGGTGATTTTAGCGCAAAAGTTGGTTCAGTGACGGATGGTTTAGTGACAGGAAAATTTGGCCTTTCGGACAGCAACGACAGAGGAAACAAATTGGTGGAATGATTTAATCAAAATGATCAATTCATAATGAACAAATGGTTTCAGGAACGTCCATGAAGATGATAGACTTGGAGGAGTCCAGATGACAACACGAAAAACCAGATCGACTTTGCTGCAATTAATGAACATTTCCAGGAATGGCGTAAAACATGCGAAGAGTTATCCAGGGGCTGATTGCGGTAGCGACCACAATCCGCTAATTTGAAAGATTGTAGCAAGACTGAGAAAGCTCAAAACTACACAGAAGTCATGTCATCCTGATTATTCTCTCCTACATAAAGACGAACCTACACGCAAAGATTAGGTATATTAGGGTAGAGCAGCAACTCAGCATTGATTAGGTAAATCCCCATTGTGTATGCAGTTTCGATTCCATTGAATGAGCATGAGTCGATACCACGTAACACCTGTGAGATGCACAAGTTTTTATACTTTTGTAGAAATTTACACGAATTTGACTGATCATGATAGCAATACAGAAGAAAGAAAAATATTCCACAAATCCTCCATGTCATGACAACTTGGAGAGATAAGACAGTTTGCTAAATTAGCAATTCGATGGGTTACCATTAATAAAAGCTCAGTATTATGATGATAAGATTATTTTCTTAAGCGTGATCATATCAAACATAATCAATGAAGATGATCACAATTAACTATAAAAGATCTTAATGGGTCCACATCACTATTCAGATTCAAGAAAAGACACCCTGTGAATCATAAAATCATGCCGCTGAAAATTGAACTAAAAGCATGACGTCTCAGCCAAGAAGCTCTCATAAGATCTTAACTTTTCCTTGAAGACTTGCAGCGACTTTGAACTATGCAATTCATGAAATTTTCTAGATCATCAACTTAATTTCCACTTAATTAAGATACTTCTTAGCAAATATTCATTCCTTTTGATCCAACGTGTTATATACTACTTATAAAGTTGGCTTCATGTCGGTAGTATATAAATTTGCAAAAATTTGTCTTTTTAATTACTGCTCAAATGAGTTTTGGATCACAGGAACGTTTTCTCCGTAGAAAACTGAATCATTTCGTATAAAATTTTTTACTTCATACAGACACTATTTGAGTCGACACTCTACATACTCGATGCCTACATGTATTAAGTTCGTGAATGCTGTGAAGAACAAGCTTTCGATTCACCAGCAAGATGACAGCAGCTCTGCGAAATACCTCTAATTTCGTTCAAGATCATTGTCCATCTGGTTTCAACCCTCCAACCGGCAACAGTTTCGCAATTTGATGTATCATCATTGATATATTTCCTTGACACGAAATTCAACTTTCATGTAGTTTATGTTGCAAGTTATACATGCAAATCGGTATATTGTACAGTGCGTTATCATATCAAATGTTCGAAGGCGGTCTGCGGCTATTCGTGAGTCAATCCCCAACTTGCACTTAGCAACAAGCACTTATTAAATCGTGGTACACTTAGATAATCAAAAACGTCAATTGAGAAGCTACATGATCTTTCAGCAAATGACATGAACGGGGTGCTCGAACGATCAATCGCTGTTTTTACTATCTTATCCTAATCGGATGATCAATCGATCGGTACCTCCATCATGACAGATGATCGATCGATCGATCGTAGAAAAATGAAGCATGATCGAAATATCGATCGATCGAAGAAAATCGCATCGTTCGAATTCCCTGCATACGAACCAATGTCTCAAGAGAGTTAGGGAAAGTAGTAAATGCAATTAATGATATTATTTTGTAGACGGTTGATGCGAGTTTAATTGCTGAAAGGACCTCTTTGAATCAAATGTTGGAAATAGACTTCAATTGATAAAATGTGAATAGAAAAAATTTCTTTCTAACTAATTTCGTCCTCAATTGTATAGCATATTGCCCTCTGCTTCCCATATTATTTCATTATCTTACATCGTTCGCGTCTGCTAGCGACGTGAATTATCAGTTTATAACCAGTAAATTCCTGACTTGAAAATATTTGTGGATATTTATTGCCTCATATTGTGTGGCATTTAACCTGAAATAACTAGACGTCTAGCTACAAGTGTTAAAACTTTAAAAACGAGTCTTCAAAAGTGTAGGTTGGCTTTCTTTCTTTCTATCTTTAATTTGGCTATTGAGAGGGGAGACATTAGATGAAAGAAACCACAGTTATTAAGCAACGCCTGAATAGTTTAGACTTATCCATGCATCTGTAAATAGAGGCTTTTCAAAATGCCAAAATCTCACTAAACTCAAATTTGCAATTGGCATCTAAATGATACCTCTATTTTGATGATAGGATTTCGAATAAAAGAATAAAGAAGAAAATCAGGTCATTACTAGGGCGGTCAATAAAGTCAAAATACGGTCAAAATAAACAAATGAAGTCAATATAGTCAATAGAGTAAAAATAAGGTCAAATGTAGTCAAATAAAGTAAAAAAGTTTAAATAAGACAGTAAATTTTTCAGGAATCTGGTCTTCCCAGGCGCTATTTTTAGATCTGGGTTTCCCGAACTCTTTTCAATCAAAACAAAAAGCTAAGCTATTGGGACACCAAATATTCTCGCAAGGATTTCAACGCACATAACTGCATCTTTTTGTTAGTTGACACTGACTATCTTCGATTGTTCGAAATGCCCAAGACAGAATGATATCATGGAGATTGTTAACTTGGCACGTGACAATATTTCACCAACTGAATACAATCTTTTGTTGTGTGCACAATCAACCACAGCTGCGATCGAACGAAGCTTTTCCAAGTTGAAAAATCTCCTGCGTTTTAACAGAAACTTTTCTCCCCAAAGCATTAAATACTATGCAATAATGAATTACAACACCAGTAACAATTAACTCGTTGTTTAAGAGGCATTCCTTCTTTTCGAGAAGAACTTTGTATTTGTGGCCTCAATAATAAAATGTGTTTCTTTAATTAAAACAAGTAACGTTTTCTTGTGAGTCAGAAATGATGTTTTCTTTGGTTAAACAAAACTGAATTAGGTAAAAAGATTTGGTAAAAATTTTACATTTAAGTCAAAATTTTAGGTAAAAATTTACTTGAAAATAAAGTCAAAATTCGCAATTTTGTAGGTCAATGAAAAACCGCCCTAGTTATTACCAACCCTAGGAGTACCAGGAAACCATTGAAGCCAGGGGCCTATTTCAATTCAAGGTCCCTAACCTTACTATTCTTTGTCTATGGCGGTCGCGTGATGAAATACATATCTAGCCTAACAGAATGATTCTACATCATGAAAAGAAAGAAAAATCTTAAGATACCTTAAGATTAAGTGTAGAAGTGTAGAAGTGTAGTATCTTAGCCTGTTTCAACCATGTGTTAGGTGGCAAAACTGATGGTGAAGAGTTAGGTAGCTCTACACCTGCCAGTTACTAGCTTACCAGTTACTAGGGTGCGGCGATGTTTTATTTTCCCCAACGATCGATTTAATTTCGATTTTTCAGAAAAATTTCGATTTTTTTTCCGATTTCGATTTTTTTGTAAACTAAAAAAGAAATCATTTCAAAACAGTCTGAGCTTTATTTTCTAATAACGTGTAAGTGGGCGATACATGCATGACAAACGTCTCAAAACAATACTGAATCATATGAAAGCATATTGTGAAGTCTAATTAGAAAAACGCATTACCCCCTACTCATTCAAAAGTTTACTGTTGCGTCTGATTTTGATCAGTTGCCGGCGCGCAAAGCACTCAAATTTGCACACGACTGGGGTTTATGTTATTGCCCCCCCTTCCTAGTCCTAGTCGAAGCCGTGTTTGTTGGTTGTGAATACACAAGAAATCTCGGGCAATCCTGGCCCAATTTGGAAGAGATTCTGCAGTGATTTCTCTTCAGAAGGCAGTCAAACGTTTTTCTTGTGTTGTCGGGTGTTTGATTGTTTACTCCACCAATTCGACATATCGCTGCCACTCCATCATAGCTCGGTCTTTGATGCTTTTGCAATCTGATTCCACCGGAGATCTAATTTTCATCTGCGATATTTCTGCATTAAGTCGACAATACGCGCGACGATAATGTTCTTCGCAACATCAACTTATGTGGAAGAGAGAATACGTAGAAATCGTGGGACGTCGATAGATCCAATGAGTTCAGTCAGGGTTGACAGTAGAGGCAGGACAAGATTGATCGAAGGTGACAGTTCACAACACAAGTCACGAGTAACGTCCTCGAATGGTGCCAACAATGATGTCAAGGTTTCGAGTAATTCCCACTCATTGTTTTGGAGAATCGGTGGAGGATTGCGTGAATTCCGAATTTCGAGCAATGAGCGATTGATTTCTTGACGATTTTCTATCATCACTGACCAAGTATAGAAAGAGAGTTCCCCATCGTGTTGGACATCTTGCGGAATTCTTGATTGAACCGATTTCCAGATGCGTGCTGCCGATTATTTAGAAGTCGAACTCCAGGATTGCTACCGACAAGATTTCCGAAGATCATTAGCTGCCTCACAGGCTGTGAAAGAGTCTTCAGTACACAATTGTAGTGTGTGAGCCATGCAAGGCATCCAAGGAATTCCAGTCAATTCAATACCTCGTCGAACATTGCCAGCGTTGTCGGTCACTCCAGCTTCGAATATCTGATCATTAACATCGATGGACATTTCTTCCATTAATCCACGCAGACAATGTGATATCGTTTCTCCAGCATGGTCTCTATCCGACGAATTGAAAGGTTCAACTCCGATGCAAGAGGAATGTAGCCGGTAGTCGGCGTCAATAGAAGATGCAGTCACTTCTAAGAAACTCTCATGATTCTTAGCGTCGTAGAAATCGAGATTTATTGCGTATGACGGGAAATCATTCTCTTGGAAAAAGTTCTGCATTTTCACATCGATTTCTCGTTCCAACGTCGGAGGCACAGTGCGCCGCATTTTGGTCTCACTAGGAATGTCATATCTGTCGTTCAAGCATTCGACAAACTTGCGAAAATGTTCATTTTCGACGAAACGAATATATAGACATCCCTCAGCGATATAGTTTGAGCAAGTAGACGATCGAGCTTTAGAGCTTTGGCACTACCATGTGGATACTTGTGATGAACAACAAAGGAAGTTTCGATGGTTGATTGACGAGATGGAGATGGCTTTCTTTTCACCGCCTTCTTTGCTTTCTCCTCTGACATTTCCTGCTGAAGATCGGAGTAGATTTTCGGATGATTGTCTTTCAAATGTCTGAACATATTGGTAGTCGATCCATCCTTCACCTTTACACTCGGATTCCTACAGCCACCTGTGAAACATTTCGCTGACGTCTTGCAATTGTCTAAAGTAAAATAACGATGTTATTTGTGATTTCTGTTTCGTGGACATAACGACGGTAGGGGGAGCGTAGAATGCCGAAATTGACTACAGCATATCCCTCTCGATCGAAGGCGATCATGATAACAATGTCTAAAACCAATCAGCGTCCCAACGAGTTTCATCACCTGCTGCTCACCTTAAATCAACTATTTTTATAGTGATCTATCAACTAAGAAATAGTGCACGGAGTCAAGGACAATGCCAACGCCGCTGACTCGTAGCTTCAACCACAGAATTGACTTCAACTGACATCACAGACCAGTCACACAATAGACTGCGTGAGCCGATTCTGGCTGATAGCAGTAGCAGTCTAGCACAGCAACTTGTTTGATGATCAAGTAACCATCCTACATGTAGCTAGCTGGGAGGAATCACAGATAATTTCAATTAAGAAATCGTTCTCGTGTATTGTACATGAAATGAATTGGGTTTAACCACTTCCCATACCTGTATTGACATGAATTGGAAAATGTAGCATTTATTTATCAAAACGAAAAATCGAACTGAAAATCGCGATCTCTTTTGATTACCGATCGATTTTCGATTTTTCAATTCCGATCGATTTAAATCGCCGCACCCTACCAGTTACCTAACAAAAGGTGAATGCATTTCAAATGGAATTATCTGTCCAACGGTCATTGAGCTTATCATTGCGGAGCTTTTAAATGTATTTGCTATATCAATTGCCATCAATATTTGCTATAATTTGCTATATCAATAAGAAGTGAGTTCTGCATTTCTATTCCCAATAGAGTTAGACTCGACTGGTTGACCCAATATTAACCAATTCGATGATAAGGCTCTGAAACTTCTGAAAATTTTCATGTTCTAAGAAGCATTATTGGATTATCATGAATCTTTCCTTCGAAGATTTTTTTCTTGTGTGGTGATGGAAAGGCGCACTTTGTTTTTTATATGCGTTTGTGTACAACGTTTAAAGTTGGCCTACATTTCGTTTCATACCTCTTTATGTGAGATTTCATGAACATCGATGACATCTCTTAAAACCTCTCTTTAGCTAAAGTTTTCTCTCTTTAGAAATGTGGCCATTGAATACCTGCCATCGAGAACTTTATGCTACCCATCTTGAGAATGAAAGACGATCTTAATCACCCATTTTGAGAATAATAGCCGTTTCTGCTTATCTTTTTGTTTCCAATGCTGATTCTGCAGTAAATGTATCGTCATTCATCTCCAGATTCATTCTTGAAATCAAAGGATTACTTTTGTGGTTTACATTCATTACGCTAAGCAAGATGTCTATTCGACCTCGTGACAGCCAGAAGCATTGAATTGTTTGATTTTCTTTTAGTTACCTTAAGGTGCCTCAAGATAATGCTCCCTTCAGATTGAAATGCGCTTATCCATCTTAAGGCAGCATGACATCAGGTACCTAGCCTGAAGGTAGCAATGTTATGAACTCTTTATTGAAATAGACCCCTGCAGAAGATTTCATTTACTTCAGAATGAGATTTGGAAACGAAAATATACGAGTACAACGAATGCGAATAAGAACGAATTTCGTATACAAGTTTGTCTTGATGCTGAGTCAACACCTCAGATACTGTAAGGAACCTAACGTTAACTCAAAGTACCTAACCGTAACTTTGAAATGCAGTAGCGGCATTTCTAAGAATCTTAAGATTACGTGCCTCAAATTGAAATAGGCCTCAGAGTACAGTAGGTTATACAGAAGACGACTGTGCTCAGTAGTTAAGTTAGCTATGTTGTGTATTTATTTCTCGGCGTACTATTCATTTATAGATTTTCGTTACAAGCAGATAGGCAGCAGGTGGCATATGACATCCTCACTCATCCAGATCCAATGTCGTCCGCCCTCAGGCTGTCAGCAGGCTGACACACATAGCTCGGTTTGCTCGTGTTCGAGTCTGCACCTGGTCTGCTGTTAATCGAGCCCGAACTGCTTGTGATTTAGAATCTCATGCCTTCTACCCAGTGTTGGATTTGAGCTTGATTGCAGTAGGAGGGGGGGGGGAGTTTTCGACCGGCAGTTTTTGGGTCAACGAACGTTGTAGCCAAAGCTGGAAAAAGTGGTGATCGAGAGGAAGAGGACATCGATTATCATAGCACCACTCTGATATTCGCACCCAGAACGCCCGCGGATAATTTTGAAAATAACTAACCAAGGAGGAGATAGGCCTATTTGACGCTTGAAAGGGACTCTTCAATGCATGCATTTCGTGCAACCCGTATTTAGTCAAATAATGATTCAAATAAGGTCCGCAGATGCCCTTGTGAACCTGAAATTTATTGTAGGTCTACCCATGTGAAGATCCCAATGCATATTCCGCAGAGGATCATTCTGCAATTTATTGCAACTGGACCTATAATAAATTCACAAAGATCGGACATCTATCAATAGAGTGAAGGTAAACAATGTTCCCAAACCTGATTTTCTGGATTGTAAAGAATTTTATTTCATTAGTATGAAACAAATACCATGTGTGCGTTGTCGACAAGATCCTGAAAGCAACAAGATAACATTCTGGACTCCACTCTTCTTGTGATGTTTTCGTAGTCGTTAATTCCTTTCAGCATTTTCTGCTTCTCGAATTCAGTTATCATATTCCTGAGCAAAGAAAGTTAATTATTGATGATTGATTAGACAATTTAGTTTATGAAGAATCGTGAGGAAATTGGCCCTACACCTGTCAATACTGCTCATATTCACAAAAATAGTCAACTGATGCTCAATCAATCTTGTTAAGGCAATGGAAAGCCTATCTACCGGAAAATATTCTTCCCGCTCAGGGAAGAAGGGCGCACCTTCAGTACCGGGGATGATGTAGTGCAGGGGAACTTCCTCACTTTCCCTCCCCTCAAATCCAACACTGCTTCGACCGCTCCTAGCTGGATGCAACTTTGGTCACATTAAGAAAACGGAGTCTCCTAGCGGCGAATGTGAAATGACCCGAAAAGAGTTTGAAGATATTGGAGACGAATAATGTCTGAATGTTTTTGATCATTTTTGTTATAGGCCTTGTTATTTCATCAATTTTTATTATTTGCTTTTATCACATTTTTTCCTTGAGATATATCATTCTTTCATTGAATCATTCTTTCATGAGTTTCTCTGACTCACACAGACGGAAACGATTAATCATTGACTGATACGTTGGTAATGCATAGATGAACACGATGATGAAAATATCGAAGTCTGCTTGTTCAGGGAATCTGGTTATCTGTTTTCCAATAAAGTATTTTTCGGAAATCGGCAGCGAGGTAATTTCTAATTCGGCTGATAAAGTCAGATCTTTTTGGTGGGAATGTCTTTTAGAACAAGACCACGTTGTCTGCTGGGAATATTACGTTGTGCAAACAGTCCATGATTTTGCTACGAAATTAGAAGTCACGTTGTCGACCTCGATTAATTCAATCATCTAAATAATCTACTAAATAAAATACCGATATTTTTTCAGTGACAATGATAAAGAAATTCCGTCCTATTAAAATCGATTCAGTGCACTTCGGAGAGTACTTGATTTGATTCTGTGGCTGAATCCCTTGATAAACCTTCCTTCAGTGTAATGCTAACTATGCTTTGTCGTGTCTGATAAATTCCCGCACTGGGCATGTTCTGCGCTCTACCTAAACGACAATGCTTCAATCTAATGTTCAATGTAATACGCAAACTCGAAAAGCAGGAAAAGCAATCTCTTCCTATTTAACGACGATTCTTATTCTTTAGCAAACAGTATTGCCCGACGCGTTTCGACTCAAGACAATCTCAAGGCCCCAATAATAAGGAAAATACGCCCAGTGCGGAAACCTAGTAGACAATATCATTACTAGTTAATTATAGTCGTAGCTAAAATATGCAACCGCGTAAATATAAAGTGCGTAATACGTAGTTGTCATATTTGACCATCTGAAGATCTTTGTAATCAATTCAAATTGATGAGGTACTGATGGCGGTTTACAACCTTCAGTTCGCATAATAAAAGAAGTTCAAGTGGATCCACATGACATACATGCATGATCCTATGCTAGTAGGTCTTGATTTGAGTACTAATTTTGTGATAATCGCTATTAGCTAAATAATCATCAAACAACTACTACTCAAACTACTGCAAACTACTGCTCATTTTTATGCTCATTTAGGTTGTCCTGAGTTACAACCGATCATTGTGTGGTCCTGATCAAAAAAAAATGAGCAAACTACTGCATATACTTTAGCTTGCAATATGAGCGCAGCCGCAAGTGTGACTAAGGTTCGCATTTATCCGCGCTTTTTGTTCGTCCCTTAAAGTATCGATGTATGCTCACTTCACAGTTGTGCTGTAATTATATTAATAATAATAATAAGACTTTATTCCAGTACAAAGAGCGGTATATAGGAACGTTGCACAGAGCATTATGACAATGATGAAAATTTAACAAAGGAATTGTTGTAGAAGGCTTGTTTGCGGCAAAAGAGCAACAATTTTCGATGACGAATACTACTATTGGCCTCTCTCACAATAAAAAAGACGGCGAGAGGATGACAATCTACATTCAAAACAATTTTCCACATGAGGCGGACACAAACTTTGTTGAGCATAACATCAAGGGAGGGTTTACAGGAAGCGTCGCGCCAACGTTTCACAGCCTTATCTAGCCTCACGTTTATAAAAATCTGAACGCTTGAGGTCACAAATAACTGGCCAGCAGAAAGTAATATGGGACAACAACAGACCAGTATAGGCTTGCCATAAAATTCCGTCCGAATTACAATAGCAAGAAGCCTTTAGACAATCGACATAGATCGACAGCATTTGGCGTAAAGAAATCTAAATTGGTAATCCCTCTACAAGTTTTTGGAAAAGAAAGACGCCGAGGATCTTGAGCACCTCAACTTCCTCAATGGAGGATCCATCTATGAAAATGCGAATACATGAGGCGGAGTCAACATTGCGGGAAACAGTTAAACTTTTGGTCTTACAAGCGTCAATCTTCAGGTGCTTTTCTTCAGCCCAAGATCAAAACAAATCCACATCAGACTGAAGACAATCACTACTTCTATTATCAGAAAGATGAATCAGGGTGATGTCATCTGCATAAGCCACAACTTTGGTCGAGGAAAAGCGATGGAGGTCATTGACGAACAAAGCAAAAAAGTAAAGGCCCTAAAATTGAACCTTGAGGACCTCCTCTATCAACCGATTTCCAGGGAGTGACGACACCATTGAAAGCAATACTCTGAAACCTATGCAACAGAAACTCTTAACAAATTTGACAACATGCGGATGGAGACTCAAACCAACACAAAGACTATTAAGAGTACATGTAGACTGCATGTATTGCATACTACTAAAGAGAGTGGGTATGCACTGCATGCATATGCGTAGCAAATGAAAACTAGTTCATGGTATGTCTACGCGGTATGTTTTCACGGCAACTAACATCCGCAATAGCTCATCAGTTAAAGCGATGAGGCTGATGAAAGGTCTGTTGAAACCTTGAACGACCCCTGGACCAATCTGCTGCACTTGAGATAGCGGAGATGATAACTTCTACAACTGTTTATTGTCCTTAAACTATTCATTAACGATCACTAGAATGTACAACTTATTTGATAATCATACATGTCCTTATCAACATTTCCATTGAATTCGAAGCGGTAAGTAAACATTTAAGGTCATCGTCATCCTTCACTGCACTAAACTCTCTGTTTTTATAGCTAGAACCCTCATGTGAACGGACAACTGTCCTCAGTCCATGCCGGTCGCACAGCTGAATGTCCATTTTCTAAAATAACAATGACGAATTCAAACTTTGATATGGTTAGAATATTTTCATGAAAAACCGCTGTCACATTTCCTTTCGAGGAATCTGCGATTTCCGGCGTCTACGAGAACGTGGGCATCCGGGAAGCATCAACAGGAAGTCCGCCCCAACCAGGTCAGACAGCGGCGTGATGTAGCACGTTTCACTGACAACCTACATAAACAGCAGAAGGAAAGACATTTCCTTTTCCTTGTACATCATTCCAGAAATAGACGTGAAAACGAAATGTTCTACCTATGTCGGTGAATGATAGTTGGGAACAAATTAGTCTCATCTCTAGACACGATGTCAGATGTACTGATGCAAATGGTGTCTAAATGTCTATTCATGTCTGTGTTCTGCTGAAATCATAGTTCTGCTCGTCAAATGACAAAAGAAAGCGGGTGATGAACACGGCCGTAACCAAATCGTATCTACAGAGGGGACAATAAGCCCTTGAGTATGGAGCATTGAAATATCAATTCAAGTCAAACAAGGGTTTGGCTTGAAGTAAATTTCAACTGTACGATGTTTCTACTATAATATTTAGGGATGAGAATTTTCTACAGATCCGCGGAAATCCGCGGGGGCCCAGGAATACAATGCCACGCATTTAAGTAATATTCTTGCATACATTGTCAAGTTCGTTTTTGAGGAGTATCATTAACTTTAAGTGATTACCAACGATATTCTGTAGGCAGGTTTTTAATATGATCGGTCTGACAGTCTAAATCATTCTGCAATTTATATCGAACTATCAAAATATCATATCAAAAAATTTCATTTCACTTCTATATTATCGGGTTTTCCGATTCACGGTATATGCGAGCACGCGATACTCATTCAAAATTGCTTTTATTCTTTAAAACATCTGTTATTGCAAAAATTCTATTTTCAGTGTATGGCACTAGTATTTAATAGCGTTTAGTAGACTATCACGAAATATGTAGATGATCGATTTTTGACTCGATTAAATCTAAGAATTTTTTAAATGTAATTTTATAGGTTAGAAACTGACACTCAGTAGAAGCCCTCTAGCTACAGCGGGTTTGGTGATAGAATTTCATACTGACCAATTTGATACGTTTCAAGTTGCAGAATGCTTGAGTCTGTCTGAATTTTCACTTCCACAATAACTGTCAGAAGGTTCATAAAGGATTGAACCTTGATGAAATAGAACGAAGACAAGATGATATTGGGTGCGCTTCTTTAAGAAAAAAGTAGACAAACATCTGTTCAATGTATGCTTTAGCCAATCCTAGTTTCA
This sequence comes from Prostheceraeus crozeri, assembly GCA_907163375.1. Lineage (NCBI taxonomy): Eukaryota > Metazoa > Platyhelminthes > Polycladida > Euryleptidae > Prostheceraeus > Prostheceraeus crozeri. Next base: position 423,862 of record CAJQUW010009338.1, read on the forward strand.
TACAAAAGTTTATGGGAAGGCAGTGGTCGCAGCCTTCGTAAATCTTCGGTGCACGAAAGTTATCGCATTTTCTCGAAAGCAATTCGATCTGGTCATGGAATTCACATTTCAAATCATGCAGCCAGCTGGAAGTATTATGAGTAGCCTACCTGTACTTGCATACTTTTGTACACGATACAATTATACATGCATTGTGACAGTTGCTTAGCTTCTGTGACACTACTTTCATGGATCATCTATTGCAAATAAAATTTAATTATAATTCATCAAGTGTTAATGCAAATTAATCTGTATTTGTGAATTGACATTTCCATTGATAAATGTCTTTCACACCTATCACTCTTTTAGACTTTGGATTCTTTCGATTCTAGTTTTCGATTACTTGCACATGAAATATCTTTTATACAGAAATTGTCAGGAATGCACAGAGCTGTAGCTTCAACGTCGCAGCTATTTCACTATGACGAAAACCTGACAGCCCTAGAGACATTGATGTACAACGTAATTTGATCTGATCATCATTTACCTTGCTGATATGGAATTGAATAGTTCGTTATGCATTTCAATCTTATTATCTGTATATTGGCGGTGCTTTGCAAATTAAATGGTGAATTGGACTGCACATTCTGTGACACGCTGACGCAGAAGAAAAGAAACTCAATTCTCGATGCGATGTACTGTGACTGTCTGTCCTATGTGCAATTGCACATGTGCATGTGCAACGTCATATGAGCCATGCATTTTGCTCAAATTTTCAAATGCAGTAGCGCGTCATAAGTTCTGTAATCAATGTAATTTCTAACGTCGGACAGACAGTCCAATTGTCAGGTATATGTAAGCTAAAAAACTATGAAGTTAATATTGTGAAGTTTTATAATAACATTTTATTGATAGGTCCTAGCAATCGCTTTTTTATCTTCACTAGCATCTGGCTAAATCCCACAATTTATTGAAATGCAAATATGAATATCTTAGTCGCATTAATTAATAATTTGACGGTTATTATAATGATTATTCTGTAAATACTAATTGAATGCGTGTGTTTTTTAGTGTCGTTTATAATGTTTACCTTACGATGTGCTACTATTGACAACTAAACTCATAACTTCTACAGACAAGTTTCGAGGCATCACTTCGTATTAACAAGAATGTCATGAAGTCTTGCTTCACTCGAATAAGATTCCATCACCCAGCGCTAGTCATAATGACATTATGACCAACTTTGAACAAAAAGACGACTGGTCCGAAATTCTCAGCTTTTAGAGATCCGTTAAGAGTGACTAAACTTCATATAGAATTTACTTTAAAAGACGGGATTGCTGTCTCTAATATTTTCATGATTAGCTTAATGGAAAATAAAGAGCGTGATTCCGATCATGATTCTGTTGTTTCAAAAGAGATAAAGTTGACACATTTGGCTTCTCATGCAACCTTCTACAAGTACCATATTTCTCGCATAATGAACAACACAATTAATTGCTTTCACTAACTCGATTATTTTCATCCAGGAAGTATACAATATACATGTACATGTATATAGGAAAACTAGTGTACTGTATTGCAAAGGTATGTATCTATTGATATATTCACGCATTATTATATCAAAGTTACCGAGCAAATTTCAACCTTTGACGCGAAGCATAATTGAGGTCTAGTTGACTAGGTGGATTGGTCCTTTCGCTCATCGTGATGATGCATGTAATCGACCAGGATTGCTTTTTTCCCATACAACTTTCCTTCGATTAGAAATGCCTATCGCATAACCTGCTGTTTCTATTCGAGCTGCCGATGATAATACAGACACTTTTTGTATCTGGCTGTATATAATCACATCTAATATGATGACTGATGCAACTATCGCCGTGTGGAGGGATGGAGGTTGTTCTCGAATAATTCATGGTGTTGAACATGAGACAGTCTTGTCATGCTGATTTGGGGAAATCTAACGCAATCAGATAAAAAAAGTCTATCAATCCTGCACAGATGAATCGAGCTATTTATCCACATCGCAAAATCAAAATCATTCAGATTTTATGAAAACTTTTCGTGTTTGTTGTGATGTGGGCGTAGATGATTTTACGATTCATATGCCGGTATTGCTGCAGTTTTGGATAGATGCTGCTTTGACACAGGAATGTGTGATTCAGTTTGTAATGTCGTCATTCAATCGCCATCATGAACTATGTGGTTTATAAGTAATTATATGTCTCACTACAACTGCATCGATTAATAGTACACTACAAATATCCGACTTTGTCAAATTTTCGTTTACTGTGTAGAGACGTGTGCTCGATACACTAAGTAGTGTCCTGTAAAACATAGGGTCAGTTTGATTTGAGGACAACTTTATGTTTAGGCACAGGTAAACAATGAATAAATGGTGTAAATATGTGCTCGCGTGAATATCGTGTCTAGCATATATTGCTATTTGAAAGGAAAATGCAGGCATTTTCCACTCAAGAAAACCACAGACTTTTTTTGTATCCGTGTGTATATTGGTCGGGGGCAATGATGTTGAATAAAACGGTAAGCCCATAAATTTTGGATTACCATGGCCTTTTTAATCGTTTGAGAATCCTGTTTGCGTCGCATTCTAGTATAATCGCACGGCTTTGGATCTTATGATTGACGAACCTCTTATGCACAACACTGATTATATCTAACCATCTTGTTGACATTCTATGTTATCTTCCTACTTTCATTTGCTTCATTTTGTTGAACTAAGGAGATTATAGTATGCTGTTTTGACATTGGGAAGTTGAATTAGATGCGAATAATGAGTGGTTATGTGATAGTACAATTCGCTAGAATTATCATTTTAAATTGGCTGCACTCATTCTTCAAGTTCAAATAGGATGCCACGGTGGTCCAGAATGACCTGATTAATGAAAACATCAGAACCAACACAAATTCTATACCGTTCGAAAGCTTATTGATAGACAATTCTTTTTTTCCTAATTTTAAAAATCTATCGACATCTTTATGAGTAGTATGAGGAAACGTATTTTCGTATTTAGTGAGTAATATGTCATGTACATATCAGTTTGAATGTATTTATAGTAAAATTGTATCTCATAAGTGCACAATAATTGATATTTGAATCTTATTAAAGCATAAAAGAATGATAAAATTGTCAAATTGACCGGCATTTTTAATGAGTAGTGTGATAAGTATTCGCTTATACTTTTTGCATTGAGAAATCAAATTGTTCTATACATTACCGATAATTTTGTCGGAAAACATAATAGATATACCGCCATCAATTCTTCCTCGTTTATTATTCACATTAGAACATTATTCAAAATGAATTGCCATTTATGGAAAGAAATTGCAACATATGTCTATGCATGCAACTGTCGAAACTTGCTTATTCGTTTTCTATTCTATTTCTACACATTGATTATCATATGCGTTTTTCTTCGCATGTTTCCACATTACCTTTAACTTTAAGCTTTTGTGACATTGTTATATTTCTATGCTTGATTGATGTGTAATAAGACCATAGAGATCTAACTAACGGAGCGTAAGAAGAGCATTGACAGCAGTCTGCTTAGAACTTCATACGTGCATAAACTCATTTCAAATCTAAATATCTTGAATCACTGTAAAATAGCGATCGACTTGCATAGTTATAACTATATCTGCACATCTACGCTACAATAATCTGCATCGAACCCTACGTCGCTATGCCAAATCACGCGAGATCTCATAATGAATGTAGGACCGCCATTTGCCTTTTATGTTTTTCGAAGACAAAGGTAATGCGCAACATTTCATTTTCTGTGCGTGAGGTTATCCAAGAACATATTATCAAGTTCAACGATTTCAACGATTTGAGATATCCGTCAGCACTCTGCAGTAATTGCTACACCATCGTATCTGAGTATAGGAATAACAATTTTCCCCGCAAAATTCGTTTGTTTGACCATTCTAAACTGACCAGAATCCGTCTTACAAGAAGTGCAGACAAATGCATGTGTTTGGTTTGTGACACAGCTAGAGCATCGACTACTTCGAATTTCGCCGTATCTACCTCTGTCATACAGAAGAAGAAACCTGGTCCAGCCCCCTCCAATTCTCCAGTTCCATCGTCGATAACCTTGTGTACGCACTGTTTCTCCGAGCTGGCTCGAGGTAAGCCACACAAGTGCACTCAAACTCAGAAGCATGACAACTTGCTCACCTATGCAACAAGCTCAGATAGCAAACCCAGTTGTGGAGAAAGCTTAGCTTCATCAATAATTCGCTCGAAAACTAAAGATTCAAGTGGAAGTGGCTACAACTCATGTGCTCTGTCTGCGAAAAGGGGAAGACCTTTATCTATAGAAATTTCTCCGAAAACATCGGCTAAAAAAGTATCAGCTGAGGATTTTCATCAAATCAAGATTGATCTAGATCTGTCGACTAATCAAACCAAGATCTTGGTAAGCATATCCGCTCATCCTTTGGTACTTGCAATGTGACGGAGCCATACATCAGAGAAAAGCTGCAACTGAAAGCGCATCGACTGGATGACCTCTTTAGTTGCGAGTTTCGGGATTTTGATTATTCCTCTAATGCCTCAAATGCCATTCAAGTCCAATCTTCCAGTCATCTTCTGTAGTGATGTAGATGAATTGAAGCATCGCGTTGCATTGCATAGACAGTTCAACGACAATGACTTCGAGTCCATCATTGGCATCGCTTCCGGAGGAGGATTTCTCAAAGTTTGCTTGACTGTTCGATCACCTTCGGCCTTACCAACGAGATGTGACGATGGTGCTGCTGACGGTGTGGCATCCAAAAACTTGAAAGATACAAGTGTGAAGAAGTTGTTTATATCAGCAGTTGTCCCCACGGCCCAAGAAACCTACAGAAATATGCTCATACTTTGGGATCTTCTCAAATTTACTTCACTGCGCTCTCTTTCTCCGTATACTCGTACGTTTTGCATGGACCTCAAATTAGCAGGTATAACTCTTGGATTGATGTCGCATGCATCTTTACATCCATGTTCATGGTGCAATTCGGAGAAAGACAAATTACATTGTGAGGGGATGCTACGTACTTTAGGCAGTATCCGAAGGCAATATTGGAGATTTACAGAATCGGAAAAGCGTACAACCAGAGCCAAGGAATTTGGCAATTGCATCCATGCACCCTTGTTCAAATTTGCCGACGACACGCTTGTTTTGGATATAATGCCCCCACCTGAACTCCATCTGATGCTCGGTACTGTAAATTTCCTGTACTCGAACTTAGAAAAGGTCTGGGCAGATGCCATTCAATGGTCTTCATGTCTCTTTATCGAAAGAGAAGCAAATCATGGAGGAATCTTTGCCGGAAATGCATGCAGAAAATTGCTGAAAAATGTTGATGAAAAATGATTCCAGCAGAACACAAGCTATTTGTTGAAGCATTTCGGTCATTCAACGATGTAATTGTGAGTTGTTTTGGTAAATCTCTGCACCGCAACTACAAGTCAAAAATCGAATCTTTTCGCGGAAAGTTTATGCAGCTTGGATTGAGAATTACTCCTAAAATCCATGCAATATTTTTCCATGTCAGCGAGTTTTGCGATACTAAGCAGTCTGGACTGGGAACTTGGTCTGAGCAGGCTTTCGAGTCCATTCATTCGGATTTTTCTAGAAACTGGGAGAAATAGGTTACCGCATCGCACAAAAAGTTTATCGATCGGCATTTCTGATTCCATTTTCAATGTTTGACATGATGCTTTAGTTATGATGCTCAATATTTTCGATATGAAATGTGCTAAATTTCATATAAATGTGAAGTTATAAACTTATGCGCTTTAGCTATATCGCTTTGCATGCATTTGGTGTGAAACTGAGTAACTAGGTTAATTTGTTGTTAATTAGCATCAATTATTAAGGCAAAATTGCTATCTTAATGTTGAAATCTATAGATCACTGTACTCATTATGTTTACTCTCTCTATTATGTTTTCCGACAAAATTATCGGTGATGTATAGAACAATTTGATTTCTCAATGCAAAAAGTATAAGCGAATACTTATCACACTACTCATTAAAAATGCCGGTCAATTTGACAATTTTATCATTCTTTTATGCTTTAATAAGATTCAAATATCAATTATTGTGCACTTATAAGATACAATTTTACTATAAATACATCATTCAAACTGATATGTACATGACATATTACTCACTAATACGAAAATACGTTTCCTCATACTACTCATAAAGACTTCGATAGATTTTTTAAAATTAGGACAAAAAGCAATAAGCTTTCGAACGGTATAGAATTTGTGTCGGTTCTAATTTTTTTAATCAATCAGGTCAATCTGGACCACCGTGGCATCCTATTTAAAAACGTTTTGAATTTGAAGAATGAGTGCAGCCAATTTAAAATGATAATTCTAGTGAATTGTACTATCACATAACCACTCATTATTCGCATCTAATTCAACTTCCCAATGTCAAAACAGCATACTATAATCTCCTTAGTTCAACAAAATGAAGCAAATGAAAGTAGGAAGATAACATAGAATGTCAACAAGATGGTTAGATATAATCAGTGTTGTGCATGAGAGGTTCGTCAATCATAAGATCCAAAGCCGTGCGATTACACTAGAATGCGACGCAAAGATTTTTCTGATTTTTTCATTAATCAGGTCATTCTGGACCACCGTGATGCACGACTTAAGAAATTTTAAATTTAATGCAAAACTTTTTATTTTTATGCATAGATATCCAGGCTGATCGCGAGGTCGATTCTCCCTAGTCGCAAATGGTTTGCATCCTTGTTTGACCGGATGTTTATTAATTTTATGAATATTAGAGTGTTGTTCTATGATATGGCTTCAGATGCCTGCTGCTCTTCCGCTAATTAGTGTGGTGGCAGTCATTGTGACGATGTATTAGGCCCTTCGCTTGTCTTCGCACAAGTTTTCTGTAGCTCAGTGGTAAAGCTATTGATCTGGATAGCCGATGCAGTCGTGGATTCGACTTCCAATGGTTGAGCATCCTTTTTGTTTGAATTTACATTCATTCATCTCACTCATAGCGAAATGCACTTTCTCTCAACTACACAAACGGGTGTAAATTGCGGAATAATTATATGATATTTCACTTATTGCGTGTTGCCGTATTTATATGTCCCAGTATTCTGCTAAGATCAAAAATGTCCTAATACATTTCCTAAGACTTCGTGTCTTTAAGCTCGGTGATTTCAAATGATGTCGCACTTAATAGAGGATACTGATTTATAGAGATATTTAGCATCATGAAAATTGATACGAAGTTTTCTCCAATATCCTACATTTTTGACAAGTTTATGTGAGAGGCATTCTGGCAAATCAGGGCCCTTGAAATCGTTCTCGCCGACGTCAGAATTGAAGTTGAAGGCAGGAATGCAACTGTAAATACGGAAGCAAGGAAGTAGCACCTGAGAAAATGATCCTTCTCCTCACCGCTTGCCATTTTCATGTGGGAAAGAAGATCCTCCATCCTCCTCGCCGCTGTAAACAGCTGCCACCTACACATTCCAAGACGGAGCGTTCCTCCGTTTCAAATGTCAGACATTAGATAACTAACTCGCACAAAACACTTGCTGAACTTGAAATCAGAGTCATGGGGATTAATTATTCGGAAATAATCATGATGGGAGTGAGAGACCCATGAGACTTCCATGGGAGTATGAATGGAACAAATTACGCAGACTCATTCCCACGTGGAGCAGTAACACAATGAATGGAACGTTGACTTACGATACGTGCTCCCAGACGAATTGGTGAAAGGATGAGAAAGAAAAATACGGCACTCCCTTTAGTAAAGGCTTTAATGAAATCGAATAGCTAAAAGTATTTACACGGTAAACGTTTCGCGACACAGTCGCTGCCTCAGTGCACTGAAAAGAAAGTCGCCGTGTAAATACTTTTAGCTATTCGATTTTATTAAGGCCGTTACTAAAGGAAGTGTCGTATTTTTCTTTCTCAGCCTCACCATCCACACTCTCCCGTATGAGGCTATCAACTACGAATTGGTAAACTTTTAACTGGACGTTGGAGTGTGTCTACTTGGTTGCTAGGCTCTAATATTTGATGTTGTAAAACTAATGTAGTTTTGAATGGCGTTCTTGATGATTAGAGATGTACGTGCAGTCGTACTGATTTTAATGTTATGATGTTATATCTAAATTAATTAAAATTATTATTCTATTAATTGATATTGATTTTTATAACTTTTCATTTTTATAATACAGCTATAGAACTTATTGTAATTTCTGATAAAGTGCTTCTCAATTTATCTTTAAATTCAAAATAAGTTGTTGCGCTTTATTTTCAAAAATTAGGCCCTTTTAATACTACAGAAAAGTTTGTTAAGTTGTTTATACAGAACCCGGTAGCAAAACTGTTCATCTCTGACATTTGGAAAAATGTTCTCATTGCTGAATTCTAACATAATTATTTTCTGCAAAAATTTAATCAAGTGTCTTTAATCAAATATTTTAACGGTTATTTGATTTACTTCTGTTTTTGTAAGAAGGGATAATAAGATCCTGCTTCAATGTCATTGATGATCTCTTTCAGGAAAATCATGAAAACCGACATGTGCAGTACCTTTGTTATAGATAAAAGTTATCTTTGAAGTAGGGCTGCCAACTGGTCGCACCTGTTTGCTTCGGTGTACCGAAAATTGCCAATAGTCTAAAGCACAAACGAACACATGGCCGACAATAAGTTGTGCCGTGTTAAAGATAGTTTTGCCTATAGTTCGTAAAGTCCTTAAAATCTGGACGGAAGAGTCCGTTCTCTGCTGCGCACGTAAGTGTAAATGCTTTGAATTATGACACAATGGAAATTTGGCTTAATTAAAGTAACACGAAAGTGGAGGAAAGCGCGCGGAAATGGAAGTGGCATCTGGGTGACCGATGTACCTTCATAAATAACGATTTTTAAAGCCATCAACATGCAATGATTTGCACTGGGGGCTTGGACGGTGCTGACATAGTCAGACTTTTCTGGAGCGTTGTGATTCTTTTAGTCCGGATGCCCTTCCTGCCGACTTCCAATGACACTTTCGGGGCTCGACCTCTGAACCAAAAGATCGCTAGGTCAAGTTCGCAACCACTGTGCCACGGAGACCACTAGTAGCAAGTAGCCCACAGAATTAAAAAATGCTATTAAATTGTTGCATGCTCAAAATTGTTTCATCTATATTTGCTGTGACGAAGATTAAAGATAGAATAAATTGATAATATCTGTAGGTAATGCAGTAAAGTGTCAAATTCGTCGAAATTCACATTTTCAGTGCATCGGCCCGAGAGCCGGTACAAGCAGAAATAGCCGGTACATCGCGCACCCTACTTTAAAGTAAAAATTCCGATGAAACATGGAGAAGTTCATTTTAGAAGATTGTATGACTATGACTGCATTTATGATAACGGATTCTCGCATTTCAGGAGACCAACTCTTCATTGACTCAGCAAGTGATATCCGGGTATTAGAATTCTCCAGACAGACAGTAACTTGTCGAGCTGCTTTAGGAGCAGGCCAACCGAAATGGATACATACCGACACACCATCATTTCGGCTGCCTGATGGAGCGGTTCAAAGGATGTCACCTGGCGTAGCGATCCTTGTTCTGGATCCAGCACGTTCCTGGATGACAGGCACTTACAACTGTCGAGTATTTCAACGTGGTGGCCGAATCGAGGTTCGTTCTGACATTCACACACTAGTTCATTACTTCTAGTCATTCATTTTTTATTTAGGTGAAGAAATTGAAAGTGGAAGTCTACTGTGCTGCTAGGCGCTGTCAGTCCGACGGGAAATGTGTAAACGAAAGTCAATGGTGTGATGGAAAACAGGACTGTCTGTACGGAGAAGACGAAAATTCCTGCAATAGTAAGAAGAAGATTGATGTTTTACAGACATTCAAATATTTAACTTACAGCATCTTTTTGCTTAATGATTGCCAATTATATATCTTCATTCATGTTATAATTGTCTCAATCTCATTCGATCTAGAACTTCGGAAGAAGAGATGTCTGAAGGAGGTGTATTGTCAAACTGTTTGAGGTGGAGCTCTCATTCATCCTCCTCATTGACACAACTTTGTAATTAGTTTCGAACCCTTTGCCTCCTGATAGCGATTCCATGTTGTCATCCACTGAGCTAAGGGATCATTTCACTGATAACGGGATTCATGCTACATCTACCCGTTAGATTAGCATGAGGAGGAGTCTCTTATTACTGGATGCTGATTAGACTGTGCATTGATGACTTAAACTTTCGTTCAAAACGTTTTTAAATAGGATGCACGACTTAAGAAATTTTGAATTCAATGCAAAACTTTTTAAATTGATGTATAGATATCCAGGCCGATCGCGAGTTCGATTCTTTCTAGTCGCAAATCGTTTCCATCCTTGTTTGACCGGATGTGTCTCTTATTACTGGATGCTGATTAGACTGTGCATTGATGACTTATTGGTGCGCTGAAAGATAAATTGAGAAATAGAAGTAACTCTAAGCTGTGATACATGTACATATTCGTTCCTCACAATGACGACAATCTTGTCATGAATAGAATACTGTATACCAGCTTCAGTGCAGAAGATGTTTGAAGGAGCATACTTTACGACCACAGTCGTCCGTATGAGCAACTCAATGAGAACGAATGCATTTACTGATGATAGTTTCTCTCTCAATTGAAGTGGATAGCCTGTCTGTTGCAGCATCAGTAAAGTTAAGTGAACATAGATAGACAACGATAGCTACCGAACATCTGAGCATGGTCAGTCATCGAAATAGCTTGTAAATGACAATACATTTTAAGACAAGGAACCTGGCAATTGATAAATCTATGAAATCTCAGCAAATGCAACCACCACGAGACATGTTTCGGCCTGTTCTATTATGAGTAGTGTGTTGTTATGAGTTGAGCCTGCGTGAAGCGCCTCAATCTGAATCTCGGATGCGGATTGCACAATGCAATCCGTCCTCCACGTGCCTCAGTTAAAGCAGTGCCTTCCTGTCTAATTCACGCTCTCAACAGATGGTCCGGTGGCGTTGTGGTTAGAGGGTATGCTTGCACGTCCTCTAACCCCAACGTCGCTGGTTCAAACCTACCCACGACTGATGATGCCCAACAGGTCGAAACATGTCTCGTGGTGTTTACATCTGTTGAGATTTGATAGACAATACTTTTATTTGAATAGTACGAGTAAGTATGATCCGTGTGCAATGATGTAATTTAGGTATTCATATAATTCACAGTGTGACACAAATTGTATCAGTAAATCAATGTTAACTTTTCTATCACAGGATGGACGGAAGAATTTGGCAAATTTTGTTGGAATATTATATGTCAAAAATAAAAATATGCTCAATAGATGCAATTAAAATCTCAATATATCTGGACATTCTCGCCCATCTACATTATGTAACCCAAGATCACAGATTTTCAAGTGTATCAAATAATTGTCAATCAGTCGAATAATTGATTAAATCGAGCCCATTGCAATTGATTGATGCAGTAACCATCAATATTAAAGTTAAGAACTGCCAGTGTGCGTACCACTAACTTCAAACATGACTTCATACCTGTGTGGGGCGAAGGATTACACAGAAACCTGCGAAGTCGATGGGGGAGGATCTTAAACGCTTGAGTAAGCAAATTCGAAATTTGGGACATCACTATCGTCAATTATCCACATTGTCAACGTTTTCAGAGAACAAATTGCTCGGTTAATTGAACGTTGGCTGACATAGCGGATATCGGATAGTCTTGTGAGTGGCTCAAATGTCTTAAGTATCAAAAATCATTGACTGAAATGCAGAGACATTTCTGTGAAGTTTCCGCTTGCAGTATTCTGAGTTGTGGGGAAATATCAAAGATGTCCTCGATTGGCCTCACACTGGCCAAGGTTGTTGTCCTCATACACAGTGGGACACAGACCTCCCTGCTTGCATTCACAGGTGCGCCCGTCTTGTTTGCTATCATGGTGAAGTACAGTTATGGACTAACCTGAAATATCAACAGTGGTTTGCTTTGCTTCTAATCTTTTTTAATTCATAGCTAGCGCTCCAGGATTTAAAAGTTCTCGATCACCGAAAAGTTCATTTTCCATGATGTCTTCAACTTTTGAATTCATTTAACTTTTGTTTTCTTATTCATGAAATTCCAATAAAAATGCTAATGAAAGTTGATAATCGCAGACATCTCAATGATCCTTTCTCCCATACATCCTCATCGTCAACGACAGCGCTGAGCCTCTAACTTCCTAGGAGTCATTCATCAATTCTTAGAAATGCTGTGGTGACGCGACGAGGACAGAAGACACCTCATGACGATTTGACCTTTGAACATTATAGCCTGAATGAGGTTCCATTCAAAACATGAACATGATTATTAGAAGAGTCCACAACTTTCCGTGCTAAAAATAAGGAATTTAGTGGTATAGGATTGTTTTTAAGATTCAGTGGGATCATTATCATTAACTTCTCGTGTATGATTGATAGTCAAGGGCTACATTTTCATTCAAAAGAATTATATTCATACAAAACTTGTTTAATTCATCACCTGTAAATTGATCATCGCAATTTGTAGTTAAGTGCTAGCTTGTAATATATCCAATATCAGGAATCATCAGCAGGCCTAGTTCACATCTCTCAACATCGACACAACTCCCTACGTAAAGAGGCATCCATGCCCGGGTAAATTTGAGATACACAACTAGTTTGTGAAATTTTGACGGGTATTCACTAAATACTACTTTTAAACACACTTTTGACACGTCGTCTAAGTTAGTGCGCCTGTAAAAATTAATAACCTTTTCTGTTATTAATGATTTTAATAATTAATGAATCTTTTTTGCAACTTCATAATGAATTATTCTTTCGATTAACTATTTTCACCAAGTATTTTTTTCGCAAATATGTAAGAGTTATCATCACAGAACTTATTGTCATTATGAATTTTCATTGTTAAGCATGATAGAAATTAATGATTTAAGTGGTCAATTTTTGCAAGAAGGTATTCTTTCTTATTTTTCGCCTGATACAAATAGCAGGATCCCAATATGAATATAGAAGATTTTACTTTCGTTCATATGTGTTACTTGTGAGGGGAAAGCAGATGCGAGTACAATTAAACCTTTTAAACACCTATAAAATGCACTTTTTTTGAATGAAAGTTAGTACTTTGATGTTGAGAACAGAACACACCTTACATGGCTCAGTTGCATGATTTTGAAATTGAACAGACCTCAAACTAGGATCATATACATCGCAGTTTGATTCGAAGTTCGCATGTCTTTGCTAAGAGTTTTTGTGAAATTTGATATCAGATAAACATCATCATAAATAAATAGACCATCTAAAGCGTCAAACTGTCAGACATTTAAATAGGAAATACCAATGTGCTCGACCTTTTACTCCTACTGACGGTCACTTAAGTACCCTATATGGCAATAGTAGAATTTTGCGTAACTTCTAAATATTTTACTATCATCGAATTGGACTCGTAGATGTAGGAAAAATCACTATCAATGTCAGTATGTCGATGGGAATTGGATGCATTTGAAAAAATTCTGTTCAGTTCGTTCTTCAGTTCATGAACGCCAAGTTCTTGGTTCACTTCAGTTTAATGGTGGTAGCTGGAATATCCCGTTCGTTCAGTTCACTCAAAAGTTCGAATGCATTGTTTCGTGCTCGCTACCGGCCTCTATTGGTCGTTTGCAGGAACTTGTGCCTGAATTCTATGACATGTACTCAAAATAATCGTCGTTTATCTTCATCATTCCTTTCCATGGATGTCTGGGATTGTCTTCTATGATCTTCATTGATGAGAATTCGTCAGCTATTTCTTACCTGGCGACTTGAATGTGTTCCTTTTGTCCGGCATTTAGATGAAGATGATGTTCCAAGAATAAGGCTGTCAGGTTTGTGCATGTGTTCACGGATTCTTGACTGTCTGACCTGCTTGTCCAAATTTCATTACAAAGTGAATGCTGCTGGATGATCCTGTAAATAATAAAACAACATCTGAGTGTTTTTGTTTATACCTAGTAAAGGTAAGTAGTCGCATCTCACATAGATTACAGCATAGAAATAAACTGTTTATCTGAAGTTCGCTAGAATGGAAATTAACTCAAGGTCGCGGCGCATCCGGGGGAACTAAGTTGGGGCATGAAGAACCAATTAAAGGCTTCAATTTACTCATGTGACTGATTCTAACCCAATGATACAGACGTTGGCAGGTGCATCTAAGTGAAAATGCGTGCGATTTATGTGCCGTTATTGTGCATTGCATGAAACTTAATTTCCATTCTAGAGGTTTTATTGTTGTTATATATTATTGTTGTTTATAGACACGACGGTCCTTCTGAAGTCTGAACATGCCATCCAACACCGTTCAAGAATTGTGGCGTCAAAACATAAAATTGTGAGGAGTCAAAATTGCGGTATACGCGCAATCAAAGACTGCTTAATTCTGAAATAAATGTATAATATGCAACACATTTTCGAGACCTACGAGTACATATTGGACTGACAACCATGAAACTGCAACTTAAAAGCAGAGAAGAAAATAGATACAGATTACCAGTTGCTTTCAACAGATTTTGCCATCGAAAGCTTACCCCAGCTGAATTATTCGCATTAGGCGGTATACTTAAGGAAAACCCGGTACATGTTATTATTGGTATGCAAACTATTAGATGGAGAGGTCACAGTAGCAGTTAACAGATTACCAAATAGTAACCACTTTCATTCAAATTCATCTAAACAATACACATGTAGGTAATAAACATTGGCGGGCGATCAGTCAACAAGTTGTTGCTTACCGCGATAAGGCACGGTCTAATCCATGCCTTTCCTAATGCTGTGACGGTGGCCAAATCCGTCAGGTACCATTCATACCCGTCGCCTCATGCAGAACTTTTTTTAAATCATCGAAAATTGAACTTAATACATTGATGGACAGGATTCTAAATGTTTGGAAACACAGGCACTCTCAATTTAATGACATAAAATATAACTAAGTAAATAAAATGAGTTAAAGGAGTTTATAAATGAGTTAGCACCTGCCAGTAAACAAAGAGGACTAAGAATAAATGTAGACAAAACGAAAATCATGAAAAACAACAGTGTTATCTCGGAACCGGTGAGTGTCGACAACGTGCAGATCGAAGAGGTCCAAGAATATATTTACCTTGGTCGCTTAGTAAGCATGAGCAGCAGCATCGCTAAGGAAATCTGTAGGAGATGTATACAAGCATGGCAAGCATTTAATCGTGCAAAAGATATATTCAAGAGTGACATTCCACTGTATCTAAAGAGACAAACATTCAATCAGTGCATTCTCCCTGTATTGACATACGGATGCGAAGTGTGGAGGACAACGAAGGAACATAGAAATAAACTTCAAGTTACCTAGAGATCAATGGAAAGAACAATGTTGAAGACTACAAGACGAGATAAAAAGAAGAACACATGAATTAGACAACAGACAGGAGTAAGTGACGTCCTGGAGACTGCTGCAAAATTGAAATGGAGTTGGGCTAGACATGTGGCAAGAAGACAAGATGGGAGTTGGACAAAATCTGTAACGGAATGGTATCCGAGGGACGGCAAAAGAAGAGGACGATAAAGAACGCGTTGGGAAGACAGTCTAACTAAAGTGGCAGGAAAAACATGGATGCGAGAAGACAGACGAGGTTGGCGACATGGTGTAGAGGCCTTCATCCAGCAGTGGACTGAAAACGGCTGAAGAAGAAGAAGTAAATCAAATAATGCTGCTTTTTTAGTAATCCAATTCTAGAGTGATGTTTCAGATATCATTTGTAGCGTTTACTTCATACTCAGGGCTGCTTCATCATAGTGGTCCTGATGTACTTTATAACAAATAAAGTTTTGTGTTTAAATGACATGAACATCACTTTTCAAATATTTAATTTACATGATTTCATGTCATGGATTCTTGTCTCGTTATTTTTTCTAGATAAAGGATACTCGATCTTTATTTTCAAGCAAACATAGCAATGATTTAACTCTGACATAGGAAATATTTGCAGAGATTTGATTTTTCACATTTTATTGTAATTTTAGTGATTTTCATTATGAAAAATGATTTATTTGTCATCTTGACCTTCGCGAATTAATATTGAAAATGCAATCTAATGACAGGAATTCATTTTGAGAATTAATGCTCGAAAACTGTTTAAGTGCTATAGATTAGCCACCAAGTGCAAAAATGCGTGGTAGTGGTCGATCTTCAAGACCACAGTCTGCCTCTCTATTCAAGGTCGTAGCATAATGTCATTTGTACATCCCTTTGATTCGTTGTTGCATTCAGTTCAATTATATTGTTGAGATTGTTGAAATGAATTATCGACAGATAATATGTGCCTCAAAATATTTGGCTAGAAATGTTTTCAAGAGGAAAAGATATCACATAATATATTGCTTCCTGTCCTTTTATACCCTCCTGATGGGAGGGAGATGGGTTCGTCCTGCGCCCTGGTTGCAGTATTTGCTGGAGAGATGGAGAATATTGTCATATTATGAATGTCATAAGCCTAATTAGCTTTCTTAGAACTGCACTTTTTGGCAGGTCTTCGTCTAAAAAACTTCACGAAAATGCGGAAATCGCTTTGAGAAATCATGATCTAGGGTAAATTCATTAATTTGTATCATTTATCGTTAGCGTTATCTGCGATATAAAGACATTAGAATTCTCAGTTCTAGTATCAACACTATCATATTTGCTTAACTGGATGATGGAAGTACTGATGCAGGTGCTGATTCATCTTAGTTTAGTGGTCACATCAAAATGGAAGATAATTTAATCCTCTCAAATTAGATTTATTGGATTTAGTGATTAACTTATCTGTCTACTGATTTGAAAGATAGCAATAACTCTATCACACTAGGTACGAGTTGGCGACATTGCTACTACAGTCTGTCTAACGACTTCTAGGGTTTACTCCCTCTGAGGAGCGACAGATCAATAGTTGGCCCACTCTCCAGAGGATGTTCTAAGGTATAAACGACGGCCATGGACATGAGTTTTAGTTTAGAATTCAGGGGATGGAGCTGTAGGCCTAGAGGAAAATCAATTTACTCGTATCTTTGATACAATTATTTGTTGTCTAGGTATCAATTTACGAAACATTGCTAATAAATTCAAAACAAAGTATTGGCGGATGGTGTCAAACACACGAACCTTAGGGCCGTAACTACGCAGGTACATGTTGAAACCGGCTTATATTCTGATGTTTTAAATCTGTCCTCTTCAAACATAGCGAAACACACCTATACCAGAATTATATTGAGAATTTTTTTCTAGAGAAGTGCTATTTTACAAATGACAAAATGATATAGCTGGCTGAAGTAATGATGGCACTCATTTTGGGTAAATGAAGATTGAGACAACATACTACTCAAATCAGATAACAAAACATAGCTTTTTTTGCGTCTACAAAGCCAATTTCTAAACTACTTCTGTATCAGATCGATATCTCTCAGTTATTTAAAATTAGCGCTTCAAAATGGTAGTTAGTGTACAGATATCTTCGTAGCTTCAAGATTTTTGTAAAGAAATTTTCATTGATGCGGGATTTAACTGAACGAGCAAGACGAAATTGATGTACATCATACTGCAACAGATTTAAGGAATATGTTGGAGCCAGGGAATAACCAAGTTCTTGGGTTGATGCTTTCTTTCAAAGAGTGTAAAACACGACAGATTTTTAAGAGGATTTTGATGATTATGCATCGTACACAAAAAATGAGGTGATAAAGTGTTCGTGTCTATAAGTAGTAAGCACATCCAATACGCAAGCCCAAAATGTGAAATGCTGAGTCATCATGCTGACTCAGCCCCCCCTCAGGAAGGAAGGGAGGTGGTCAAGGATGTGTTGGGAGGAATGGGTCCGAGAGGAGGAAACTGTTCCCTCCCCCCCCCTCTGGAAGGAAGGAAGGAGTGTTCGGGTAAGGAATGGGAAGGAAGGTGATAGGAATGTGGGAGGAATAGAGTGTGGAAAGGGTGGATGTTGGTGGTGTTGGGATGAGAAAGGCTGGAATTCGGCATGAAGGAGGCCTCGGATGAGAAAACGGCGGGCAGATTCGGAGTCTACGTGAAATTTTGGGTTAGGAAGGATGTTTCCAGCGACATTGGAGAGAAAAAGTTTTGACGTCCCCCCCCTCCTGCCAAACTTCCAACTTCGGTTGTAGACATCGTAGAAAGTTGTGCAATAGCTCATTTGAAAGCTGAGAATGAGAAAAATGCAGTGGAAAGCTCAGTTTGGACTAATTTTCTTGGGTTTTGGGAGGAAAATGGCAAGAAACCGTCAGAGTTGGAAAAGTCAGGTGTTGGAGGTTTTGTGATGAGAAAAGTCGTTTTTCGGGCAGAAGGAGGCCTCGGATGAGAAAACGGAGTGCAAATTCGGACGTTTTGGTCAATGTTGGGTCTAGAAACTACTTCCCAACTCAATCGGATAGAAAAAGTTTTGAAGACGTCCCCCCCCCGGCAGCGATCTTCTAACTTTGGTTGTAGACATCGTAGAAAGTCGTGCAATAGCTCGTTTGAAAGCTGGGAGTGAGACAATTTCAGTGGAAAACATGGCTTGTTCGTATCTGCCTTCGTTTAGAGGTGAGATGTTATTGAAAATTTGGGACCTTGACGAAAAAACGACAGAGTTAGAATGTTTATGAAAATCGCTCTAGCGGGTGAAGCAAGCCTCGGACGGGAAAACAGAGACCAGATTTGGCATCAGCGTCACATTCTGCTTCGGCATGGTAAATTTGAAAGCCATCGGAGTGAAAAAATTTTTCATCCTTTTTCCGAAAAACGAGTTAGAATTTTTGCGATAGCTGTGGGCTGTAGAGCCAAAACGAAGCATCGGATGGGAAAATGGAGGGTAGATTTGGATTCAGCGTCAAATTCTACATGGACACGGCGAATTTCTAGCTCCATCGGAGCACTAGAAACGGAGATAGACGGGTTTTTAGTGTTTGAATGATGGGTATTACGTCATCAGCTGATCGCCACACACTATATAAGTGGAAACTCTGCTTGTGGAAATCAGTTCTCCTCCCGACTGGGTTGGGGTAGGTGAACTCTGGAGCTCCGATGATAGCTTCGGACATTCCAAATTCCGGGTTTCAGTAAGAAACCGACTTAGAAAATTTCATTGCTGATATCAGCTAAGGCGTCAGACTTAGAGGTTCGCCAGGAGATGGCCTTCGTCTCCAGGCCATAAAAGACTCCAAAACTTTAAAGGCTTGTAACTTTGCTTCTACAAGTCCGTTTGACTTGATTCAAAAAAGGTTCAGTTGCTATTGACCTTCCCTAAGTGATAGACTACTTATAAAATGTCATAAGTAGTGCTAAAAAGTTGAAAAATTTAAATTCACTAGTTTTGGAGGTTTCCTGGGGTTTGCGACCCTGCTGAAGTCAATGAAAGGATTTTTAGTGAGCCAGTCTTCTCTTGGTATAAGCAGCTTTTCGCTGAAAGCGAGCAAGACACGGAGAGTTTTGCTGTAATATTCCACTGACAGGGTGTTCCTTCGGGACGGCGGACGATGCCGTAGTGATAAGTGTGGCAAGGGAGTGTGTCATAGTTTAGACCGAAACCGCTGGGGCAACTCATGTCTCATGTTGGGCATTTGACACAGTTCTCAACGTAGCACTTTGAACGCCAATCGGTTGCGTCTTAGCTATCTTGTCATGGGTGGCCTCTAAACATCTCCATTGCAAAACGCTGGTGAATCAAGCCCTCTACGGCTTGCTATCAAGCTGATCAAAGTCTGTCAACGTCTTACCAACTCTACAGGTTCTCATGTCTGAGCCAGTCTTCTCATGGTATAAGCGGCTTTTCACTGAAAGCGAGCAAGACACGGAGAGTTTTGCTGTAATATTCCACTGACAGGGTGTTCCTTCGGGACGGCGGACGATGCCATAGTGATAAGTGTGGCAAGGGAGTGTGTCATAGTTTAGACCGAAACCGCTGGGGCAACTCATGTCTCATGTTGGGCATTTGACACAGTTCTCAACGTAGCACTTTGAACGCCAATCGGTTGAGTCTTAGCTATCTTGTCATGGGTGGCCTCTAAACATCTCCATTGCAAAACGCTGGTGAATCAAGCTCTCTACGGCTTGCTATCAAGCTGATCAAAGCAACGACTTGGGTCGTTTCCTCTTGTAAATAACTCTACCGCTTTTCATGTCTGGCGATGAAGTCATGGACGGTGCAAGTCACGGAGATTTTCGGTGTGATACTTCCTGTGGGTGATTTCGAGACAGCGGTGAAGTCCGTAGCGATGAGTACTGCACGGGACGTGGGCAATGGTGATCCTTGTGAAACCTCTCTGCGTCATGTTTGCAATTTTTCGTCTCAACGTTGTATTCTGACCGCCAGGGCGACATTTAGCTATCTGCCACAGGTTACCTCATAAAATCTCCATTACACTTGTCTTCCGACAGTTGGCCAAGCATGCGAGAATGAACCATCAGTTCTTCTTGTCTCTATCACGGAGACGAAATGATGAAGGAATGAAGGGAGGACATTCATGCGCCACACGCAACACATCACAGACTTCTCTCTTCGCTAGTGAACAAGCTCTTGTCAGTGTCGTCAGAAACTATATCATGTACAAAAGTTTTATTGCAACACAGGTTGATGTATAGTTAGAAAGTTTGATCATCAACGTTTTATTCGTAAGTCTAGTCAGAAACTGTATCATGGTTTGTAAAAGCAAAGTTAGCGTAGTCAACTAGTTTTACTACGACATATGTTTGTAAAAGTAAAGGTCAGAAAGTGTATCATGGTTTGCGAAAGTTTTATTGCAACACAGGTTGATGTATAGTTAGAAAATGTGATCATGACGTTTATTCGTGAGTGTGATCAGAAAGTGTATCATGGTTTGTAAAAGCGAAGTTTAGTATAGTCAAATATTTTTACTGTAACACAAGTTGATGTATAGTTAGAAAGTTTGATCATGACGTTTATCATAAGTCTAGTCAGAAACTTCATCATGTTGTACAAAGGTTTTACTGCAGCACAGGTTGATGTATAGTTTGAAAATTTGATCATTGAAGTTGTATTCGTAAGTCTAATCAGAAAGTGTATCATCGTTTGCAAAGTTAGTGTAGTCAAGTAGTTTTACTGTAACACAGGTTGATGTATAGTTAGAAAGTTTGATCATGACGTTAATTCGTAAGTCTAGTCAGAAAGTGTATCATGGTTTGCAAAGTTAGTGTAGTCAAATAATATTACCGCAACGCACGTTTGTGAAAATAATGTTTGATCATTGACGTTGTATGATTGACCGAACTCATCACAGCACTAGAAAGTTTTAGAAGGTTTTACTGCACAGTGTAGATTGTCTTGTAACTTACTTTCACAGTGTTAGAAAGTTTTATTGGAGACAGTTGCCAAATGTTTCTCTATTAGAAAATTCAAACTTCATGACTGTTAGATTCGCTTCATCAGGTTTACTAAAAGCAGTTTTCTACTGCAATGAGAGTTTAGAATGTTATATGAAAACAGTGTTCGCCACAGCACTAGAAAGTTTTTATCCTTAGTTGAGATCCGGACTGCAGTGTGTAAAATGTTTTATGTGACAGTCTTTTCACAAACGGCGAAGTGTAAATTCAGAGTGAATACATCTGTTAGGTAGTCATTAACTTTGGATGTGAAGTAAAGCGAATCTGTGTACAGAATGAATTGAATATTAGTCAACGCATGCAAGTTTTTGACGACTTGAGTGGTTGAAACCAAGTCTAAGTTTAACATGTTGGATATAAAAGTGAGATGGATAGGAATAAGTGTTGAATGTTTCATAAAACCAGATGTTGTCACACACGTTGAGTGTGATTCCATGACATTGAATCGCGTGGGTCATAAAGTCCATCATCCAAGGCTAGGCTCCTCTACGGTCTGATTTAGGGTTCTATATCACATGTGTTAACCGTTCGTGTAGAATTTGTGAAGCACATGTTCGCTTAAATGCAAATGTTGAAATAAGTTTTGTAAGAAGTCTTTGACAGGTTGTTGTGAAACTTAACGAACGTTGAAAAAAGTTTTATGAAATGTTTCTTCAGTCACACTCGTTAGCGTACCAGCTTTACTAGATGTGTTGTTTGCCTTTATCAAATTGAATGTGTGTGTGTTTTGTAAATAAAGACAGCGTGTTTGCACTCTGCATCGACAGCATACAAGTATAGACATAACAACCTGTAACGTTGTTAGTCGAATGCATATGAGATAGGAAACATTATGTGTGAGATAAAAATCAACCTGCTAGATGAAGTGAAACACAAAAGTGTCACAACTAGTTTACGGGAAATAAAGGAGAACTGTGACAACGTTCACACTCATCATAGACAGATGAACATATATTCTAACTTCAACTTTCTGACATTCAAATGAAATTCGTAAACGTGAACCGTTGTGTAAAAAACTTTATGTCAACAACTTTATGTTGGTAAAACTTTCATAGATTGCAGCCGTGTTGAAAGCTGATATAAAGACCTGTAGAAACGCATAAGTCTTAGTTCAACGACTCGACCCTTGAACTCACACAATGAATACGTCTGTGTAGAAAACTCATTTGTAGGAAACAGCATTTTCTGTGTGAATGCAGACGATGTAAACATGACATTTAACATGTCTTGCAATAGTCAACATGCTGCCATTCAAAATGTTTATCATAAAACCTATCAGTGAAAAAACCCCTCCTGTGCCCACAAAGAATCATAAGTGCTCTCTGACGCCTGGTTGTCGCACTAGCCCCTCAGCAGATAGAGTAGAACACAAAGATGAATGACAGCGCAGCCGGTGGGCGATCGTCTGTCGCGCTAGCCCCTCAGCAGATAGAGTAGAACACAAAGATGTACGCGCTCTCTCTCTCTCTGGCGCCCGTCTGTCACATGAAACAGAGAGCTATCACATCTGTCCCAGGATGTAGGAACGTATCGTAGCACCTGGCTGATTCCCTCACAGCTCATTGCAATCGCGTCGAAGAGATGATCGTGAGCGGCTGAAAGGATTCTCACGTTGACAATTCGTTACTGTACACTCCGCGCGCGCGCAAGTCACCATTTTCTGTTAAAGCATGGACACTGCCGATTTGTTCAATTCTTCAATGTCTTGCTAGCCAGTTACAAAAATGTGGGAGAAATATAAGGGAGACGTTCACACTCATTCATCAATTACAAGTCGTTCGAGGCAATGTCTTTCGATATCGCTTTCTTTGACATGAGTCGAACCCTTGTGCTCCGCTGTGGATGCAGGGTGAAGATGGGGAAAGTCTTTTTCCTGGCTGCTTTGCAGGCAGAGAAAGGCGAAGCAATTCGCTGCCCCGTCCATCTTATTCTACATGAGCTTGTGGAGAACCCTTTATTTAGGGATATGGCGCTAGAATATCTGGCGTTGCTGAGAATTCAGCGTCCGGAATACTTCGAGTAATCGAAGTATTCCATCGGTCCTTCCGAGGGCCCGGTCACCAATTCGTTGGAGGCCACCCTATTAACAAAGAAAAGTTACAGACTGTGCCACACACAAACACTAGATTGAAGGATCTCTACCTTTCTTAGAAAATGAAGAAGCTCTTATTAAATTCATCTGATGAGAACTCAACTTCATGACAAGTGTTAAACTTGTCCAACACACATCTTCAAAGGTCTAGCTGCCATGAAATCATCATGTTTAAAGTTTTAAGGCCCCTATGATAAGTAGCAAGGATCTTTTACATGATGTAAAATATAAACGTGTGTAGAGAGAGGTTTTGACCTGAAGTCATGAATTTATTTCTTCACTACCCCTCAAATGGAAAGAGTAAGGGTGGTGGAAGAATCATCAGAGCAACATGTTGTATAGTAATGC
The DNA here is from genome assembly GCA_907163375.1 of Prostheceraeus crozeri. Taxonomy (NCBI): domain Eukaryota; kingdom Metazoa; phylum Platyhelminthes; order Polycladida; family Euryleptidae; genus Prostheceraeus; species Prostheceraeus crozeri. Next base: position 447,714 of record CAJQUW010009338.1, read on the forward strand.
AGACAATGACAGCCACGGTTGGACTTACAGATTTAGCGTTTTATATAACATACATCAATGATAACTGTTGTTGTAGAGTGTATACATGCATTTACTAACTTAGCCATTGGTGAATGACATAGCTAAATTGCTAAAGTCCATCATCTAAGGGGTAGGGTTACCTACCGTTGGATTTAGGGACTTAGGGATTTGGATAACACAAACGAACGATCTCTTTTAATTTAGAATACGTGATGCATATGTTCGCTTTATGAAATGACTTTGAAGGCAAGACTTAATTTTCATAGTAAAAAGACAGATTTCATATCATTGATGAGAGATAGTTACATGCTCATTATGCTATACATTTTACATTTGATGTGGTCACCTGAAAGGTGATTGATGCATGTTCAATAGAAGAGTTGCATGTAACTTAGTGATTGGAATCATAAGTGTGTAAAGAGTTGATGAGGAAAATATATAATAGTCAACGCAGGAAAGTTTCTTGTTATCCAAGCTAGGAATATATGAACATCATTCATGAGTCAGTGTTGTATTTTAAAAGTCGTATGCTGACAGAGACATTAGTTTACTAAATTATACAGCAAAACTCCTAAATCCATAGGATAGGTGTCCCTGTGTTGAGATTTAAGGATTTAGCGTTTTAAAAGTGTAAGTTACATAGATAAATCACTAAGACCATAGCATAGTCAAGCTTATGACAAGACTTGGCGTTTTATATGATCCCTGTTAGTAATATCTGTTTGTGTAGAATGTGACTCAATGCGTTTAGTCAGATAAAGTATCATCAATGTCATTCACTTGGTTAGATGATGAAGAAAGTGTGAGATTGAAGTGAAACTGATCTCATAAAGTTTAGAACACATAGTAGTAACATTGTAGGAATAAGTAAAGTGAAAGTTATGTCGTATGAAATGAGTGATGCAAGACTAGCTCACATTGAACTGACTTGTTAGTGCAACAAAAAGCTGTATGGGTTTCAATAACATATCATGTACATACTGTGTCGTTTTCTTTTCACATAAAGTTGGGCTTCAAACAGAGTGGATTGGCTTAGTAATAAAGTTACAACCATTTTACTGTTTGTAAAGTTTGGAATAATATCAGAATCATTTCAGTGTTTGGAAGATAGGTAAAGTATAAAATAGTGTCACAAGCATTTCACTGTTTGTAACGTTAGAAATAAAGTTGATGTTTGTTAAGTTTGAAATCATGCTAGAATCCTTTCAATATTTGTAAGATAGCGGACGTATAAAATAATGTTAGAATCCTTTCAGAATTTGTAACGTTAGAAATAAAGTTCATGTGTGAGAACTGTATTCCAGTCATGGTTTAAGTGACAATGTGTGTGTGATTGCGTTCAACGTCATTGAGAGATATAGCTTCATGCGCTGCGTAAACGAACACTTTATAAGACGATGCGAGTCCAGTGAAAGCTTATACACTTGTACAAACACATAAAATTAAAATGTCTTGGGAATGCAGTATTGAACTTTACAAGCATCCTTCGAATGAACCATTGAATCAAGCCTCTTCGAAAGTGAGCATGATATAAGAAAACATTCAAATGGTGTGAATCCCCGAAGTATCATTGTGAGCATCTGTACGTTTATCATTCCATGTATTTTATCACACACACTAGGAACCATTCAATCTTTTCATCTTCGTATACATTCAGTTCAGTTGAGGGTCATACAAACTTGCCACTCAGGATAAAGAGATCGCTGTCACAAAGCGTGAGCCGAGCGTCATTCCCCTTCCATCACAACGAAGCGAGAATGTCCATTTATGGCAATCTTGACTCCCTGCGTCAGTCAGGAAAATCAGCGGTTGAGATTCCAAATATGGCGAGATGAAATCGTTTGAAGGAGACATGACCAAATTTGGACATTGGCATATTCTGTCTTTGTGAGAGAGAAGTATGTAAGGCGCTTCTCCCTACCCAATGTCACTCCTGTTTCCTCCTTTCAACGGTGAGTCGTCTGACGTTTGCTATCAGACGTTCTAGGTTAGAGATTTAAAGTCAGATCTTACAGGCATCACTGATACACTTTCTAACACTGGGGTCTTAAGGTTAGGACCATCATTGTCTGTCCTATGCTATTTATTACAAACATGTTTCTGATAAACAGTGCTTTCTTGTGAGAACTGTAGTAAATAACTAACTTTTATCTTGCAGTTTGAACATGGTTTTATCAAAGTCTTCGCGCTACAGCGTCACAAGATGTTCATGCGATAAAGTATACAGAGGGACTGAATACAAAAAGCGCTTGAGACAGGTGGAACTCATTGGGGAGCATAAGAAGGTCTTTGAAATAAAGACCTGTGTCCATCATGCTGTGGAAGCAGACTCTGACTTTGTCGAATTTAGGAAAAGACATGACCAGTGTCCTAGTGCGTCTATTTCTAACTGCCACTTCAAAATGTGGTTTGATGAATTGTATATACGAAGGCAGGAGGAGAGGGCGACTGTAAGACACATTGTCGACTTGGATGCTGATGGGAGCGATCATTTCCTCAGCGATACAAGCAGCAGTGAGGAGGAAGGGGAATTACAGGAGGTGAGAGCCGTTTTCATGAGTGGTAAACAGGAATCTGAACATGTATCTGAGCGCGCATCTGAACATGTAGAGGAGCCACTTAACACTTCTACGCCAAAGAAAGGCGGTATACGCGAGCAAACAAGAGCTCTAGATAGAGATGAGTTGAAGGCGAAAGCATCACAGCAAGCCCATTACATGCTGCTTAAAGATCGCTATGAGGCCATGAATAGACAAAATAAAGAGATGGTGCAGGACATAGCCAAACTAGAAATTAAAGTGGGAACGATGAAAGTCTTACAAGAGGAAGTATTACAGCTGCAGAAGAGAGAGGAAACATTAATGAAAGAGAGGCGGGAATGGAAGGAGAAGGAGATGGCTTATGAGGAGGTAGTATCCGAGTTGAATCATCAGAGGCAGGTTACCAGACTTGGTGTGATAGAGAGGAACTGTCAAGGGATGAGAGAAGAAAATCATGAGTTGAAGAGGAGACTTAGTCAGGCTGAAGACATCAACAAGGTAATGAAGAGAAGACACGTAGAGGTACACCTGCCAATCTACAGAAACCAAGTATGTGACGTGCCTACTGTTACAGATGATTTAAACACCACGCAGGAGTGCTACGAGGGAGGTGGGGTCACCTGCATTCATATCAGTATTGATGTAGACGGTCGACTGCATGATTTTTCAGTGAGAAAAGTGAAGAGGAAAATTCCTAGTAAGTTACTCGAACGTCATTGCCTCTCAATCAACTCTAACACTATTTTTCATTCTTACAGAGATCTTCGAGCAAAAGTAGAGAGGAGTCGGAGAACGCCACAAACAGCCTTCATGAGGCTAGTGAATGTCCCAAACAGCCTTTGTGAGGCTACCCATAATGAGGCCAGAAAGTGTTTTCACTTTCTGACGGTTCCAAGCCCGTTCAACTCAGAGGATGGGTTGAAAATTGATGAAAGGGATGAAAGGATGGCCACTCACACGCCAAACGTATACAGATATCAAATTTCTATCTTCATTAGTTTGCAATCTCTCTTCACAGTGTGATGATTTTAAAACACTCATCTTCAGCGAGCTAAGAATGAATAATCAAAGTCTCCATGAAACTAGAGTGATGAAGTAACTCATACATGTTACTAGACATGAAAGCATCAAATGTTACTCGTGTAAATTGAAATGAACCGCTGAAGCATCTTAGGTTCTCATTACCTTCTCACACCTGAGTAACAGGAATTTACAAGCCTGGGTCATGTACATGAATGCGATACAATTCACAACAGTCATTGCACAGTGATTAGAGTGTTAGAATACATGGTAGGGATTGTGTTGAGACCACTGCAGTAACATTGCGGGAATAATTAAAGTGAAAAGTTGTGTTACATGAAATGAGTGATGCAAGATCAGCCCACATTGAAATGAATTGGTAGTGTAACAAACAAGCTGTGTGGGATTCAGCATATGTTTGAAGACAAGCGCTGTTAAAGGGTTTTGAGATGATGTGAATTTTATCACATCATGTTCATGGATGTAACAGAATGAATGTCTCTACTGGTTGAGTGTATAAGATAGAACACATAACATAGTTGTTGTATGTAAATTAGAGGTTCATATTCGATGAAGGCAAAGATTGAGATTGCAAAGTTTAATGAATAGGTAGTGTAATTAACTGTTTGAATCAGTGACATAGTTAAAAGAAACAACAATAGCATATCGAGACAGTATCATATAGCATCAGGGCATTTGGTTTATTCATGTAAAAGTTAGATAGAAGCAACTTGTTGATGCAGCATGACACCATGAGTGCGAAAGCAGGAATAACATGCTATGACTGGAGCATCCTTTGAAATTGATTGTATGTCAACTGTAGGTGAAAATTTATTTCCAAAAGCTTGACATGGACACATTAAGAGTTAAGTCACTGCAAGCCTTTCATATTGATGAGCATGTAGTCACACATAGAAAAATTACTAATGTCATAAATGTGGGAATCAGTGCATGTTTAGAGTCAGGTACTGCTAGTTGTTTCATGATAGTATTTGATATCGAAGATTTAATGTAATGTATCACATGTCAATAGATTTCAGGTGTAATAGAATAAATGTCGTTGCAGGTTTTGAGTGTATAGGATAGAGGACATGAAATGAATTGGTAGTATAACAAAAAAGCTGTGTGGGTTTCAATAACATATCATGGTCATACTGTGTCGTTTTCTTGTCGTTTCAATAGAGTGGATTGACTTAGTAATAAAGTTACAACCATTTTACTGTTTTTTAAGTTAGAAATAAAGTTATCACCATGTCGCTGTTTGTAAGATAGGTGAAATATAAATGAAGTCAGATTCACTTCACTGTTTGCAACGTTAAAAATAAAGTTGATGTTTGTAAAGTTTGAAATCATGTTAGAATCCTTTCAGTGTTTGTAAGATAGGTGAAATGTAAATGAATTTATAATCACTTCACTGTTTGCAAAGTTAAAATAAAGTTGACGTTTGTAAAGTTAGAAATAAAGTTGATGAATGTAAAGTTAGGAATAATATCAGAATCATTTCAGTGTTTGCAAGATAGGTAAAGTATAAAATAGTGTCACAAGCATTTCACTGTTTGTAACGTTAGAAATAAAGTTGATGTTTGTAAAGTTTGAAATCATGTTAGAATCCTTTCAGTGTTTGCAAAGTTAGAGATAATAGGTTTAATAAGTACGTTAGAGAGTTGACTGTACTGAGATCTAAGGATTAGGTCACATTAGAATTCAAGTGATTGAATGTCATCTTAATGAAGATAGAAATGTGTTTGTGGCTGCATGTGGTGCAAGAGTGTCCTCCCATTTCATTCCATTCATCATATATCCTTCCCCTCTGCATTCCATATCCGTAGATATGTGGTGGGCTGGGGACCGCTTTAGATGCATTAGAAGGAAGTTCTTATAAGAACTCATGATGCATTCACGAGGAAATGTGGTGAAACAGTGTGCTGTATGTGTGCATGATGATTTTATGAACTAAAGAACGCCCATCACTCACTCCATCACTGAAAGAAAACATGAACGATTTGAGATGATAGTCATTCGTATGCATGTGTAAAACTCTTACTTCATCATCCGATATCACAATGACATCGTCACTTTCCATGTCCTCGCTTTCTATGCTATCACTTTCGACCGTCTCGCTCTCGCTGGTTGCCATCTCGGCCTCGCTCCCCACCGTCTCGGCGTCACTTGCCACCGTCTCGGCCTCACTTGCCTCATTCTCAGCCTCTTCTCGCACTCGTCGACTCCAATCTTCCGGTAGGGTGAAGTAAGAATAGTACTTGACGAATTCCACAGTGATATCCTCACCATAGATATCACTGTGGAATTCTTCACCGCGTTGTATGATTCGAAAAGGTGTCACGCACGCTGTTGGCTTCTCAGACATGATTATGATAGTAAAATGAAAGAGACTCTGCTTTATATGAGAATGATACAGCCTTTCAAATGTCTGGTTCGTGCAATCATATTGCTCTAAACTTATGGTTGGAGGAAGAAAAGGGAAGACAAATTTTCATTGACTCCTACCCTCAACCACTCAACAAACTTAGATGCATTTATCGTATGAATCTCCCTTCCGGTACGATAGCAATGAGTTGTGTGGGAATCAGTCAGGTGCTACGATACGTTCCTGCATCCTGGGACAGATGTGATAGCTCTCTGTTTCATGTGACAGACGGGCGCCAGAGAGAGAGAGAGAGAGAGCGCGTACATCTTTGTGTTCTACTCTATCTGCTGACGGGCTAGCGCGACAGACGATCGCCCACCGGCTGCGCTGTCATTCATCTTTGTGTTCTACTCTATCTGCTGAGGGGCTAGTGCGACAACCAGGCGTCAGAGAGCACTTATGATTCTTTGTGGGCACAGGAGGGGTTTTTTCACTGATAGGTTTTATGATAAACATTTTGAATGGCAGCATGTTGACTATTGCAAGACATGTTAAATGTCATGTTTACATCGTCTGCATTCAGACAGAAAATGCTGTTTCCTACAAATGAGTTTTCTACACAGACGTATTCATTGTGTGAGTTCAAGGGTCGAGTCGTTGAACTAAGACTTATGCGTTTCTACAGGTCTTTATATCAGCTTTCAACACGCCTGCAATCTATGAAAGTTTTACCAACATAAAGTTGTTGACATAACGTTTTTTACACCGCAGTTCATGTTTACGAATTTCATTTGAATGTCAGATTTGTAAGTTCATCTGTCTATGATGAGTGTAAACGTTGCCACAGTTCTCCTTTATTTCCCGTAAACTAGTTGTGACACTTTTGTGTTTCACTTCATCTAGCAGGTTGATTTTTATCTCACACATAATGTTTCCTATCTCATATGCATTCGACTAACAACGTTACAGGTTGTTATGTCTATACTTGTATGCTGTCGATGCAGAGTGCAAACACGCTGTCTTTATTTACAAAACACACACACATTCAATTTGATAAAGGCAAACAACACATCTAGTAAAGCTGGTACGCTAACGAGTGTGACTGAAGAAACATTTCATAAAACTTTTTTCAACGTTCGCTAAGTTTCACAACAACCTGTCAAAGACTTCTTACAAAACTTATTTCAACATTTGCATTTAAGCGAACATGTGCTTCACAAATTCTACACGAACGGTTAACACATGTGATATAGAACCCTAAATCCGACCGTAGAGGAGCCTAGCCTTAGATGATGGACTTTACGACCCACGTGATTCAATGTCATGGAATCACACTCAACGTGTGTGACAACATCTGGTTTTATGAAACATTCAACACTTATTCCTATCCATCTCACTTTTATATCCAACATGTTAAACTTAGACTTGGTTTCAACCACTCAAGTCGTCAAAAACTTGCATGCGTTGACTAATATTCAATTCATTCTGTACACAGATTCGCTTTACTTCACATCCAAAGTTAATGACTACCTAACAGATGTATTCACTCTGAATTTACACTTCGCCGTTTGTGAAAAGACTGTCACATAAAACATTTTACACACTGCAGTCCGGATCTCAACTAAGGATAAAAACTTTCTAGTGCTGTGGCGAACACTGTTTTCATATAACATTCTAAACTCTCATTGCAGTAGAAAACTGCTTTTAGTAAACCTGATGAAGCGAATCTAACAGTCATGAAGTTTGAATTTTCTAATAGAGAAACATTTGGCAACTGTCTCCAATAAAACTTTCTAACACTGTGAAAGTAAGTTACAAGACAATCTACACTGTGCAGTAAAACCTTCTAAAACTTTCTAGTGCTGTGATGAGTTCGGTCAGTCATACAACGTCAATGATCAAACATTATTTTCACAAAAATGCGTCGCGGTAAATTATTTGACTACACTAACACTTGCATTTCATGACATGTGTGTTTCATAAAACATCATGATCAAACTTTTCTAACTATACATCAACCTGTTCTGCAGTAAAACCTTTGTACAACATGATGAAGTTTCTGATTAGACTTATGAATAAACGTCATGATCAAATTTTCTAACTATACATCAACTTGTGTTACAGTAAAAATATTTGACTATACTAAACTTTGCTTTTACAAACCATGATACACTTTCTGATGACACTCACGAATAAACGTCATGATGAAACTTTATTTTCTCAGGCGGGTGTCGCGGTAATATTATTTGACTATACTAAACTTTGCTTTTACAAACCATGATACACTTTCTGATGACACTCACGAATAAACGTCATGATGAAACTTTATTTTCTCAGGCGGGTGTCGCGGTAATATTATTTGACTATACTAAACTTTGCTTTTACAAACCATGATACACTTTCTGATGACACTCACGAATAAACGTCATGATCAAACTTTATTTTCTCAAACGGGTGTCGCGGTAATATTATTTGACTATACTAAACTTTGCTTTTACAAACCATGACACACTTTCTGATGACACTCACGAATAAACATCATGATCAAACTTTATTTTCTCAAGCGGGTGTCGCGGTAATATTATTTGACTACACTAACTTTGCTTTTACAAACCATGATACAGTTTCTGACGACACTCACGAATAAACGTCATGATCAAACTTTCTAACTATACATCAACCTGTGCTGCAGTAAAACCTTCGTACGATACTGACAAGAGCTTGTTCACTAGCGAAGAGAGAAGTCTGTGATGTGTTGCGTGTGGCGCATGAATGTCCTCCCTTCATTCCTTCATCATTTCGTCTCCGTGATAGAGACAAGAAGAACTGATGGTTCATTCTCGCATGCTTGGCCAACTGTCGGAAGACAAGTGTAATGGAGATTTTATGAGGTAACCTGTGGCAGATAGCTAAATGTCGCCCTGGCGGTCAGAGTACAACGTTGAGACGAAAAATTGCAAACATGACGCAGAGAGGTTTCACAAGGATCACCATTGCCCACGTCCCGTGCAGTACTCATCGCTACGGACTTCACCGCTGTCTCGAAATCACCCACAGGAAGTATCACACCGAAAATCTCCGTGACTTGCACCGTCCATGACTTCATCGCCAGACATGAAAAGCGGTAGAGTTATTTACAAGAGGAAACGACCCAAGTCGTTGCTTTGATCAGCTTGATAGCAAGCCGTAGAGAGCTTGATTCACCAGCGTTTTGCAATGGAGATGTTTAGAGGCCACCCATGACAAGATAGCTAAGACTCAACCGATTGGCGTTCAAAGTGCTACGTTGAGAACTGTGTCAAATGCCCAACATGAGACATGAGTTGCCCCAGCGGTTTCGGTCTAAACTATGACACACTCCCTTGCCACACTTATCACTACGGCATCGTCCGCCGTCCCGAAGGAACACCCTGTCAGTGGAATATTACAGCAAAACTCTCCGTGTCTTGCTCGCTTTCAGTGAAAAGCCGCTTATACCATGAGAAGACTGGCTCAGACATGAGAACCTGTAGAGTTGGTAAGACGTTGACAGACTTTGATCAGCTTGATAGCAAGCCGTAGAGGGCTTGATTCACCAGCGTTTTGCAATGGAGATGTTTAGAGGCCACCCATGACAAGATAGCTAAGACGCAACCGATTGGCGTTCAAAGTGCTACGTTGAGAACTGTGTCAAATGCCCAACATGAGACATGAGTTGCCCCAGCGGTTTCGGTCTAAACTATGACACACTCCCTTGTCACACTTATCACTACGGCATCGTCCGCCGTCCCGAAGGAACACCCTGTCAGTGGAATATTACAGCAAAACTCTCCGTGTCTTGCTCGCTTTCAGCGAAAAGCTGCTTATACCATGAGAAGACTGGCTCACTAAAAATCCTTTCATTGACTTCAGCAGGGTCGAAAACCCCAGAAAACCTCCAAAACTAGTGAATTTAAATTTTTCAACTTTTTAGAACTACTTATGACATTTTATAAGTAGTCTATCACTTAGGGAAGGTCAATAGCAACTGAACCTTTTTTGAATCAAGTCAAACGGACTTGTAGAAGCAAAGTTACAAGCCTTTAAAGTTTTGGAGTCTTTTATGGCCTGGAGACGAAGGCCATCTCCTGGCGAACCTCTAAGTCTGACGCCTTAGCTGATATCAGCAATGAAATTTTCTAAGTCGGTTTCTTACTGAAACCCGGAATTTGGAATGTCCGAAGCTATCATCGGAGCTCCAGAGTTCACCTACCCCAACCCAGTCGGGAGGAGAACTGATTTCCACAAGCAGAGTTTCCACTTATATAGTGTGTGGCGATCAGCTGATGACGTAATACCCATCATTCAAACACTAAAAACCCGTCTATCTCCGTTTCTAGTGCTCCGATGGAGCTAGAAATTCGCCATGTCCATGTAGAATTTGACGCTGAATCCAAATCTACCCTCCATTTTCCCATCCGATGCTTCGTTTTGGCTCTACAGCCCACAGCTATCGCAAAAATTCTAACTCGTTTTTCGGAAAAAGGATGAAAAATTTTTTCACTCCGATGGCTTTCAAATTTACCATGCCGAAGCAGAATGTGACGCTGATGCCAAATCTGGTCTCTGTTTTCCCGTCCGAGGCTTGCTTCACCCGCTAGAGCGATTTTCATAAACATTCTAACTCTGTCGTTTTTTCGTCAAGGTCCCAAATTTTCAATAACATCTCACCTCTAAACGAAGGCAGATACGAACAAGCCATGTTTTCCACTGAAATTGTCTCACTCCCAGCTTTCAAACGAGCTATTGCACGACTTTCTACGATGTCTACAACCAAAGTTAGAAGATCGCTGCCGGGGGGGGGGGGACGTCTTCAAAACTTTTTCTATCCGATTGAGTTGGGAAGTAGTTTCTAGACCCAACATTGACCAAAACGTCCGAATTTGCACTCCGTTTTCTCATCCGAGGCCTCCTTCTGCCCGAAAAACGACTTTTCTCATCCCAAAACCTCCAACACCTGCCTTTTCCAACTCTGACGGTTTCTTGCCATTTTCCTCCCAAAACCCAAGAAAATTAGTCCAAACTGAGCTTTCCACTGCATTTTTCTCATTCTCAGCTTTCAAATGAGCTATTGCACGACTTTCTACGATGTCTACAACCGAAGTTGGAAGTTTGGCAGGAGGGGGGGGGACGTCAGAACTTTTTCTCTCCGATTGAGTTGGGAAGACGTTCCTAGACCCAAAATTTCACGTAGACTCCGAATCTGCACTCCGTTTTCTCATCCGAGACCTCCTTCTGCCCGAAAAACGACTTTTCTCATCCCAAAACCTCCAAAACCTGCCTTTTCCTCACTCACTCCCTCACACATCACCTTCCTTCCCTTACCCGAACACTCCTTCCTTCATTCCAGAGGGGGGAGGGAACAGTTTCCTCCTCTCGGACCCATTCCTCCCAACACATCCTTGGCCCTCTCCCTCACCTTCCAGCCAGAGGGGGGCTGAGTCAGCCTGATGACTCAGCATTTCACATTTTGGGCTTGCGTCTGGGATATGCTTACTACTTCTATATTCCACAATCCTTGTTGATCGAAACTGTCTGAACAACTTTTTGGGATACCGGTGCGCTAAAGTGCCATGAAAATCAGTACATACGTAGTTCACTCTTTGCAATCTTAGGTGTTATCTTTCTTTCGATCATTCAATTTCTTTTGCTATTATTTAATTCTTCAAGTTTTCCTTTCTTTAGTTTTGTATTTTATGCGCTTGGCCAATGTCCTGAAACTACCGATGTGCGCAACTCGGAAATTTAGCCGAAATCAACAGACTTTTAAGCCGAGCCGAAACATGCTTTCTATTCACACGCATGAGGAAAATCAACCTAAATGCTCTGCAATCAATCTCACGTGTGAATCAGAGTAGTTTATATGAAGTGCGGAACTAGTATCCCGACACCATGCCGCAAATAATATCATTGTCAAAACACTAGGAACAATTGAGATTCCTGCAATTCTGGAGACGCTATGACAAATACCCAGACGGCATGTCGCTAGTACCATTCTCAAAGAGACAATGCGTATTATGGAATTTCACCTGCTGTAGTCTGCTGGCTGCAAGTCATTTGACTAGTGTAAACCACAAACTTGGTTTAACATTTCAACAGACCGAAGACAATAAAGTGCCGAAAAACGAAGAATTGATACCTGCCCACGATTTTCGGGAAGTGGAAACTCTGGGAGGTTTTGGACCTAGTGCAACCCTACTGGTCCGCCAAGCTGGCAGTAAAATGATTGATTCAATGACCACAATGGCTTCAAGACCATTCAATGGTCTTGCGGTTCAACGCGGCAATGCTGCTTCTGTCTGTAGGGCATTGTCCTAAGAGTCGTTTGTTTTGTAAAATAGGACCTTTGTTACAGGCTCCAAGGCCTAGTTTTGAAGGGGCCAAGGAAATAAACAAATCGCAAGTAAAGATGCATCGCGTAGTAGTTCAGTTGCAGGTCCGGGAACGGGCGAGCTCTCGGGTCTGAGTCAGGAGTGAGGAATCGCAGATGGACAGTCTGACATCTTGAACCAATCTGTAGGAGTAATCCAAGAGTGTAAGGACAGAAGTCGCTCATCCAATGAGACTCTGTTGCAATGAGTTGACGTATTTATTAATTTAGCTCCTACACATTACATTCCATAAGTAACGAGCGGAGTTGCTGTCGTGATTTTTCGAAAAGGGTGAAGTCTTGATAAGATAATTTCATGACATATGAATCGACATGACACAATTTTATAATACATGGACTTGCAGCACGCATCATTTACAACCATACTGCTCCATCTGAAAGATGTCTTATCCCGCTTTCGAGAGCTAACGAGCAGGCCTGCATTCATATAATTAGGTCTTTGATGTCCTCGATATATCGTGACTGGTGAGCGAGCGTGAGGTCTGTTTCCTCATTGGTTTTGCAATTCCTTACTAATTTGCTAAATACATGCCGAAATTTGATAAGTCTGACAAATCACGTAAATAAATATGCTGTCTAGGTACTTATATTCTTCCACCCCCCACATTTTTCAAGTTTTCCAAAATCATCAAATTTCGCCAAAGTTAGTCACATTGGGTTTAGAATAGACTTGATCTGTCACTGAGTCAGCGTTGGATTTGAGGGGAGGGAAAGTGGGGAAGGTCCACTGTACTGGTCCGTCTCATCCGCAGTACTGAAGGTGTGCCCTCTTTCCCTGAGGGGGAAGAATATTTCCAGTAGAGGCCTTATATTGCCGCAACCAGATTGATTGAGCATCAACATATTATTTTTGTGAATATTTGCAACATTGACAGGTGTAGGCCTAATTTCCTCACGATTCTTCATATACTTAATTGTCTAATCATCAATAATTAACTTTCTTTGTTCAGAAAGATGACAAATGAACTCGAGAAGCAGAAAATGCTTATTGGAATAATTAAAGGTAACGAAACCATCACAAAAATAGTGGAATCCAGAATGCTATATTGTTTCTTTCAGGATGTTGTCGACAACACATGGCATTTGATTCATATTAATGTAATGGAATTCTTCACAATCCAGAAAATCAAGTTTAGGAGCATCGTTTACCATTCACTCTGTGAATATTGATAAAAGCCTGATCTTTGTCAATTAATTATAGGGTTAATTGCAATAAATTGTAGAATTGCCATCTGAGGAATATTTATTGGGATTATCACATGCGTAGAACTACCATAAATTTCTGATTTACAAGGGTATTTACGGACTTCATTTGAAGCTTCATTTGATGAATACGGGTTCTACCAAATGCATGCATTAGAGAGTGACTTTCATATCTCCTCATGTATCCCTCTTCACAGGTATATCCTCATTGCATTTATGGCTCAACTATTTTCGAAATTATTCGCAGGCGTTCTAGGTGGGAGGATGAGAGTGGTGCTACAAGAATCGATGTCCTCTTCCTTTCTTTTTTCCGGCTTTGGTTACGACTTTGACCCAACAACTTCCGGTAGAAAACTTCCCCCCTACTGCTATCAAGCTCAAATCCACCACTGCAATGAGTGACTCTACAACACGGTAGTCAACACGGTCTCAAAGGTAGTCAATCCCAATATAAACTGAATGAAGGATTGGTCCCTTGGATGCTCAGTTAGAATACAAGGTACAGCTGTGATCATGAACTTCGTGCGATTGTTGTCTACAGACAAATGACGAGCAGTTGTCTAGTTCTCAGGCTGCAAATGTTCTACAAGTCAGATAAGAGGAGTTTTACACACTCAACGCTATGCGACGTTAGTGAGACTGCCTGTAGGAGCAAGGGAAGATCGTTGACGTTGCAACACTTCCGGGTGTCAACAACAGAAATGTGGGGGGGGGGGAAGAATAGTAGTGTCGCTGTCTATGGTCAGATAAAACACGAAAATATTAGACATTATTGCAAAATCCCTCCTATTGGTCTTGTAATACATGTACATGAATTGCAAAAAATCTTCTTAATCTTCTTTTCCGTAGATTATCAAAGATAAGTTGGCAAGGTAAAATATATAATGACTTGATCACCTTCATTACTTTTTTATTGATATTGTATCAACTTCACGATTTTTTTAATCCTCATCCATTCATTCTAAATTAACGGATAACTTCGCTTCCTTTCCCCTGGTGACTACGCCCCCAGCTGACCACACCACTCTTATTTAGTTGAAGTGTGTGTAGTACATGTGTGAATGATTGTTTCCTATTTCGGAAATTTGTAAGGGCATCATCAACTTGAATTGGTGATAGGCTGATATCAGACAGCCATTCATTGGTTGTCGCCTGCCAGGTGTAATCCAGTGAGTGACGAGTTAGATATCGCAGGTAATATTACCTGTTCCCGTTATCTCTCACTTCATTCATCCTCCATATGTCTGCAACAGTTAGACTGGCCCGCCTGGCGGGTTTGTGCCTTATTTTTTACGCTTATGTTGCAGAATCACAATCAACAAACAATAAAGAAGTGACGGTTCCCGCTGGCCGTCGCGCCGTGCTCACATGTGATACCAGGGGGGTTACCTTCGCATACGAGACCAGTTGGGAGAGACAAGATGGCACTTTTCTCACCAGGAGTCGCCAATACGTTATTGAAAATGTGCGGATGAGTGACGCCGGTGTCTATGTGTGTCGAATCAGCAACATCAACGACAGGTCCCAAGTGGCTATGACACAATTGCAGCTTCGAGTAGTCCCAGGTAAGCACACTTGTTGTCAGGCCAGGATAATGTTATGGGCGCCTGAATTGATAAATCTATATAATTAGAAAACCTTCCAGGTCTCTGCATGAGCTTTAATGTACTTATAACTAAGGCAATTTTTTCATGACCTGTAAATCGAATAAATGTGAACTAAAAAATCTTAAAATATAATCAAATATGACTTAAAGATCTTAAAATACAGCAAAAATTATTATATTTCCATTTTCAGACAAAAAGTTCAAAAGTTCAATTTACGACGAGTTAAACGATTTATTTCAAACGTTAACTACAGTATGCCTATTTACAGCTTGTTGTGCAAAACAGTAATGCAATTTACTATATTTGATATTAAGCAAGGGTCTGTCTTTGCATACCATCTTCAACATGGAGAAGAACTCTCTACCGAAGGAGCGGTTGGATGGCAAGGAAAGTCAGAGGACAGACGATGCAATCCTAGCGCCGCCGGTAACATTCACATCTGTAGGCAATGCATGCATTGTAATTGTCCTCGGACTGCATCGCGCTGTTGAGAAGACCAATATTGCGTCATTCTGAAAGCATCAGTCATTTTCTATCCCCTCTTCCCGGCAGTTCTAACAGTCTAAAACTACAGATAAATGACTAAACATGATCAGACAAAGATAATATGACAATATTACCTTACCCTAAACATATGACAAAACATGACATGTCATGAAGAATTGCCGTACTTATAACGTATAAGTTGCGGTTGCAACTAATGTTCGGTATAAATGAAGCATGACGTGAAAGTGCTGAAGACGAAAAATAGAAAAGATAGCTATTGAAGTCACAGATTATGGATAGGCTGAGTAAAAAGGCCGTCCTTCGTCAAAAGTGAGGATCTATCGAGTTTGTTCTTTAAAGTTGTTTTATTTTAGACCGTATCTACTTTTTAGGAAGCGACCATAGATTCCGTCGTTCTGACTGTGTGTGTAGCTCACTTGCTTGCCTCTCATCCAAATACTGATCAGACGAGTTTTCAGTCGGGGGTTATGGTGTTGGCGTCTAATCGGCCATAATTTGAGACTAATTCTGTATCTTCAGGTCTGTTACCAATTATTTCTGTTTTTCAATAGCTTTGTATTGTCATTGAAAATGAACAATCTAGACATGATTAGCATCGATGCGGTGCATCTTAAGTCCAAATTGACGCCTACACTCTGCCTGGTCGCAACTCGTCTTCGAACACAAGTAAATGAGATAGCTGTGCAAGTGTTCTGTCCACACGGCCAGAACTGCTGCACTAACCGCTCAAATTTAACCAAATGGTGGCACTTTCAAAAGGGTTGTATCACCTATTGTAAGTCATGCCCTAGTGATGGAGCAAATATGTCTTCTCCCTGCCAGAAATGCAGCTAACCATCAGAAGGGAAATATAAAGTTGCCGTAGCTTTCCTAGTGCTCAACACTAAGCTTTGGTGCAATTCATCGAATGTCTTAAGAGAGCAATAGCTGTTAAGCCTAAAATGCACATACCTTTGATTTTTGCTTCGCCTGACCAATCAATCGAACTGAAGTCTGCGGCGGAGACGAGTTTGTTATTCTCTTTAAAATGTAACGTTGTTTCTTTAACATGTGACGTAGTCGAATGACGTCGTTGGATTATCTCGATACCACCAGTTGTTTAGATATACTCGTATATGTATTATACTATTTTTTGTTGATACCAAAGCGTTTAGCGATTTCCAAATTCTGTTCAAAACAATATGTTTTTCATCTTGCATCAATTGACTTACTAAAGATTATCGAATAAGATTATTCAGAGTCACCCATAACCTTCTAATGTAAAAGCCACCACCATTTTCTTCTAAGTTTTGGTCTCGTGCAATGTAGTACGGATTGATTGACATCAATGTAAGCAATGTAAACATGTTATCGAGTATTGTAATGAAATCAAAGCAACATAATCATATAATAGAAGCCAATCAAAGTAATCTCCAAACTGTCTGTAAATCGAAGCAATCTATTGAAGCTCTTAGTCAAACTGAGTTTCACAACGATTGTCATGCGACTGTGCAAAAAAAAACTTCAACTTTCTGACATCAACGAATAGCCGAGTGGGAATATCAACAATTGCCAAAGAAGCAATGAAATGAATTAACTGGGTGGTGTCTCACATATTAAATTTTCCATACATTAATGAAGCTGTAGATGTAATAATCAAAGCGTTTTTCAGTCAGAAGGTATTCCTGTTGCATAGGTCACAAATCTTATGCTGGTGACATGTAAGGATGCTCCTTTAAATGAGTGAAGTATAATCATAAAAATTAGATTTATAAAGCATCATTGGTCGTACATCGGCAGTACAGTACACACCTTGCATCAGCGAATGAAAGAACAGAAAACCAGTCAGGCTGGTTCAAAGTATTAAAAACACTGTCGAACATGCACCAATAAGATATTGAATTTCACTGCTGAAATCATTTGATGCGATGCAGTTCAAGCCAGCTTGAGACGTGACAAAGCTATTCTCATAAAAAACCCACAATTAACTAAAAATCAAGTAACACTCAAGGAGATTTTTTATCTTGACCATCCCATTGTAGTTAGTTGTTGTCCCAGTCGTTTACATCCCAGCCATATTATTGCAGATCTCTTTTCCATCTCTTTCGACACCCTCATTTATAAGCAGGAGAAGGGCTTCTCCAAGACGTAACCACCGATATTGATGCTGGTTTGAGTGATAATCGATTTTGGGCAAGGAACACTAAATAATTTCATTTTTTAAGAATCAGAGACCAATTTTCCTAACTAAGTTGAAAGCTGACCAAACACTAAAGTCTCATTTACACTGATCCAGTAACTGGGTGTCAAGTCAGATGGTCTTCGTTCATAATGGTCTCCAAAATGGTCTTCTGAAAGCCACAAAATATGATTTTAACTACAGACTTATTTACTCTTGCTCCTCGATTATTGTTGGGCATTCTTTGGAGGTAACCGTACCACTTTAAGTGACTTTGCCGCAACTCTGCGTCCAAATTGTTCAAGCCAAGCATTTTCCAAAGGTCGCACATCGAGAGTCTCTCATTAAGCTTGACCGCACACATCCATCGTATTATAGAGTTCTCGTTCTTGGTTAGGTGTGCGAGATTTTCTGCTTTGCTGGGCCGAAGCATGCAACATTGCGCTTCAACGATTTCAGCAACATATAAAACCTAGGTTTCTGTTAAAATTTTGACTGAAAATTCAATAGCCTCTGACAGGTACAGTTTTAAAAAGATCATTGATTGGCCAAGCGCGCATTGCATTGCAGAAGAGGCTCGTATCAACGAACCCACGAACCTCAGTGGTCAGAATGCAGGCAGACCTCTCAAATGAAAAGTACATATCTTAAATAAATTTTTCTTAGTGACAAATTCCCCAAATGGAACAATTATTCACACCATTCGACTCCTCACGATCTAAATTTGCTCACTATGTACGTTTAATGTGGTACAATCTTCTGGCTCGTCAGAATTCAGGCTTGAATTTGCATTGCGCTCAATGCAAAATTGATTTTCTTGCTCCTCGGGACTACCTCTGACCGTGACCATTTGTACTGAAGAAAGTCATGCCTAGACCTGAACAAGAAGACAAAGCAATTTATTTCTGCGCCCAAATCTAACACAAAGAAAACTCAAAGAACAACGTATTAATCTTGAAGTTGGCTAAATGTAGCAAATTTTGACAGGATGCTTATGTTAATATGTATTGAATACATGTGCAATATGGTGTACCATAGATTTACCGTTACATGATAATGAATAAGGCAGCTTTGTATTAGTAGTCATGATTGTTGAACGATCAATGGCAAATTCCCTTGGATCACCCATCACTTGAGGCACATGAACATTAGACGTAATTGATGTCATTTTACTATCGCTTACAATTTTCATTTTTATTTATTATTTTACATAAATTTGATTTAAGTGGTGTGTTGTCGTCACTTGCGGACTTCTAAGTCACTATACAGATTGAACATCAGCGGTATCGTGCATTTAGAAAAGTGTCGTACAAGTATTCATGGAGAGCCAGTTTCAATGAACGAACAGAAGTTAGCGAAGTTATGTGAGCCGGAAGAGATTGATCCCGAAAAGAAAAGACCGATTACCTAGGGTTGGGCGAAGGACAGCAGGAACAAGCACAGCTGGGGAGCTTGAAGAATGGAAATGAGAGCGGACCCTGAGTACTGAAGTTTTTGAGATGAGGTCGGTACGAAGTCTTGAAGACCATAGAGTAGATATACTAGGTATAGTGGTAACTCCGCTTTTATTAAATCCCCAATGTGTATACACTTTCGATTTTATTAAATGAACTCAAGGGAGATACAGGTGGTATTGTCACCAAATGTGTGATATGCACATTTTTGCAGTTTTTCAGAAATCACAAGGGAATTGAGTGATCATGATTGTAATGCAGAAGGAATGATGGAATTTCACAGATTCTCATGACAGCTTTGGAGATTTAATGTTTGTTGAATTAGAAATTCTATGTGTTCCTATTACTTTCATGATGAATCTCAAGATTATTTTCTTAAGCGTGATCATATTATAGGCAACCTGCCACTGGCAGAGCAAAATCACATAATCAAAGACAATGATTTCAATTAACTTTGAAGGATGTAAATAGGTCCACATCACCATTCAGATTCAAGAAATGAAACATGAATTTAGTGAATCATAAAATCATGCCGGTGAAAATTAAGTTAAAAACTTGAAATTTCAGCCAAGAAAACATGAATAATATCGCTACTTTTTCATGAAGACTTTCATTATGATAGAATTCATGAAATTCTCTTGATAATCAGCTTGATTTCTGCTTTGCTAGGGTGCTTATTATCAAACATTCATTCCTTTTGATATCCATCTTGTTTCATACTACTTATATAAGAAAGTCATCTCGGTAGTATATACATTGGCAAATTTTGACTTTTTTCAAAAGTGCTCAAATAATTTTTTAGACCACGGGAACGTTATCTCCGCAAAAAACTGAATATTATCGTATAAAAATTTTCATTGTAGACAGATACTTTTTTGAGTCGACACTCTACCTATATATATCCCTACTTTATGTTGAAGACTTTGTAACACGAACAGGAAGCCATCAAATTTATCGTATTTGTCGAGTAAATATCAAAGTTTGTTCCATCGTGAGGGAACCCATGGAAAGCGATGGAAATTCAAAGTATGCTCTTTATCGAGTACTTTCGATCACTACCCGTACTCGATAATGAACATATTTCGAATTTCCATCGTTTTCTACGGGTTCCTTCACAATGGAAGAAAATATTCAGATCCCGTGATTTCATGCAATCACAGTTTGTGTTACCTTTATTGAAAAGTAAGTTCATAATGTTAGAAATTGTTTGCATAACGATGACTTGACTAAATAGCATAATAAAAATAAATGCATTTCACCCACAGAATTAGATTCATCTGCGCGCGCATCGGTTTCCTAGAAAGGAAGAATCATATCTAACCTTAATATCGAAATGGCACATCACAGAATTAGACAACTTGCTCCTTCTCGAATGGGTAATTCGTGTATCGCTTGCTATTGGAAATGGCAAACAATAAGCTGTCAGCAGAGGACACCAGAGCCAGTGAGAGATGCGTGCGTGCTGTGATATCACGTCGCACACAACAAGACACACATCGTTGCCGGGCTTCGATTCAATGTATGCACTATACAGTGAGCAATGCCGAGGAGAGGATCATCAAGTGAACTAATTTTCGTGCGCCTGCTACTTCCTTTAATAATGATCGGAAGGGTCAAAATTAGGGAGAAAACTTGTGGGCAATGATCTGAATTCTTCGAATCTGAAGGAATTTTGGCAATCGAAGCACTTTGCTGGAACTCACATTAATCCGCAAGCGACGCACGACTTTTTTTCCTTATCTCTGTAAGGTATTAGGAATTCCTTTTTGCCCACTTAATAGGTTCCTCAATGTGCCGTCAATTTCGTATTAATCACACTTCTAGCAAACCGAAGCAGATAAACAAAGTATTTAATTCTGTGATTTCACCTGTTGCCTTACTTGTGCGGTGTCAGTGGCAAAGTGGTTAAGTGCTTGGATTTGTGAAATAGAAAATAAATAAACGTAGTTGCATCACCTAATGACGTATGGAAAGGCAATGCATTCGGTTCTTTATTCTTAAATTGAAAATGATTTTTTAATGAAGGTTGCTTGTATCAGGCATGCACTTTTTTACAATACAGATCAATAAGACATTTTTAAGGTCGTTGACCGAACCTTTCTTCACTATTTTTGAAAGGTGAGCAATCGTTTAAAAATGCATTTTGAAATACATGTAGAAATTTTGTTTAGTGAAATTTTGTTGAATGAAATAAAATTTTGTTTAGGCGATTGCACATTTTCAAAAAAAATAAACAAATCGCTAAAGCATCATGCTGACACCAAAATTAATCAAAAATAAGATAGAGTCGTTCAATTTTGCCGTTAAATAAAATTGTTGACCGTTTAACCTCTATTATTTCTGTAAATATCATCGAATTTAGATAAAGAGAGCAATTTTATTTTCATCTTTCAGCTGACTCCGGAATTACCGGAGAATTGGTGATCTCGACAGCAGGCCAGGCGTCAGAACGGCTGACCATAGGTGGTCTGATCTTCAGGGAGTGTAAAGTGAATGATCCTAGCGGTGGCACTTGGAAATATCAGTGGACATATCCTGATGGTCGAGTAGTGGTGAGCAGTATTTTGTATGTACCTAATCTCCAAGTTACTCATTACGGCGTCTATCGGTGTTCAGCAACCAACCCGGCCAACCCAACACGGCCTCTTTCAGTGGAATTCAAATTCTCTCCAGCTAGTAAGTTTTCATTTCTTGATAACAGGTTGAAGACAGGCTATGTGATGCATTTCCATCTACAGCTAAACCAGCTGCCGGGGCACTTCAGGTCAAGATTCGGCGAATTTCATTGAGAAATCCATTTGTCTTGGAATGTTATGTTGAAGGTGGCTCTGGTGGATACACGTACGAATGGAGGAAAGGAGACGTAGTTGTCACTCGCACCCAGCGGCTCACTGTCACCCAAGTCGAGGCTGCCACATCTGGTACATATGAATGCATCGTGTCTGGCACTGGTGTTGGTGGAGCAGCTATTCAGGGACGTACAAGTGACGAAGTTCGTGTCGTAATGAAACAATCTCAAGCGAAAATCTGTAAGTCTTCTTAAATGACGCTATTCAGCAACATGTTTATTCAAGTTTAAACCAGAGATCAATCGAAAGCCGTAATTTCAGCCGCTATATTATTTTATTACTAATCTTTCTTTCTTCACTGTCCTCCTTCATAAACTCTATACTCTGCTGAGAGATTTAAAGTGTATCTTTGTCTTCTCTCATGCTTTCACTGAATCATTGAGGAGTATTTGAATTGTTTGATTTTTGGTTTGAACTGCTTGATTTTCATGTCAACCTGAGCAATAAGTGCATCATAATACACATCACATTCATTAACAATGTCGATCTTTTTAGCTCTGGCTCCCCCTCCTGGACCCATTCACATTGTTGAGCTTGGAAAGACGAAGGAATTACATTGCGAGCTGGATCAGGATCGACCAGTTGCCGAAAAGGCTGTGTGGAAATTCTATAGTCAAGGAAACACCAGCATGAATGCCGTACCATTAACACTCACCAATGAAAATCGAAGACTATTCTCCAACCCCAGTGTCAGTATTCTTGTGTTGAACAGCATCAAAAAGTCAGATACTGGAAGGTACGAGTGTGAAGTGGAACGTGACGGCAAAATAATGCGTCGTGAAGCCTTCATTCTTGTCGTGTCCGATGTAGGTTTGGAAGTTTACCCTCAAATGTTGAGATTCGTCGAGGGTTCAAATCGTCAAAATCCAGAGTTCCATTGCCAAGTAAGTGAAAGAAATATTTCATTTTACTTGTAGAGAACGTTATTTCATTTGATTCAAATGTAGTTAACTGTCAGAAGTCAGAAACAAGTACGTCGTACAAATATTCAAAAATGTGCGATCAAAACCATTTTCACTAATTTCGCTGAAGTAGTTGTTATATTGCTTCAATACACACATGAAGCCTAGCAACCTCTCAGAAAGGAATTCACATGTTTGTATCACGACGCATTGATAGGGTAATGAATATTCAAAGTAAAGGATTAATGAAAGACATTTTACTCACTTTCCCCATGAATAAGGTGAAATTCGCTTTCTCTATATTTGTATTTTTATTGAATAGATACAGATTCGTATTAGAGAAACCTCCCTATCTGAATATGTGGCATTCGATTTTTTTACAAATAGTAAATAATGATAAAAGAGCCAATAGGGATATGCTGTCACAGAAGGAAAATGGATGACAATAGCAACTTTCTAGGCGACCTCGGAGAATCGATTCCACAATTCAATGCCTCAGCCGGTTGTTCCAGAGATCGCTCGTTAAACCCGCTCAATGAGTGCATGCATTAAACTTTTCAAAGAGGCCTCACTAATCTTGTTCCAAAGACCCGCTCATTAACAAACCTCATCACAAACCAAGGCTGCATAAAGAAGAATGCGATTGACCTACATTCGTGCGTCATGCTTACGTCAGAAATGACCAAATGCTTGGCAGACCAATCATAATGCGCTGCGATGATGATCCAAAATTACGTTTATGTGCATCAATTCATCACCTCTGTCAGTTATTGTGACAGCATGTAATCTAAAGGAGCGAAACGATCTCCGCGATTTACCGAAGCAGAGCTTAATGCTTTAGTAGATGGCTGCATCTCAAGGTGGAATATCCTTTGTTCAAACATCAACACTGATAGTATGAATCATGAGAAGCAAAAGGCGTGGTTGGATATAGAGAAGGAAGTGAGCACGAGAGCATCAAGACGTTGGCAAGCTGTTGGCCGCTTGCGGGCCATCACCGGGAATCAAGTCCCAATCCCTTAATTGTCGGACTTTGAAACAAAGGTGGCTTCCCTATTAACTCCGGAAGAGCTGAATGGTATTGAGGGATATGAACCACTGGGCGGAATCCGTCGCCAACCGGATGGTGGTTCAGCACCAGCACCTTTAGTACCAGCAGTTTCAGCACTAACAGCATCTGCACCAACAGCATCTGCACCAGCATCATCAACATCCGCAGCATCTGCACCAACAGCATCAGCACCAGCATCATCAACACCCGCACCATCTGCACCACCAGTCTCAGATCACCGGGTGGCTCCACTTGAAGAAGTGGATGTGATGGTATCTGGGCGAATGATATTCCAGCACAACTTCGGTCATATTCGCCATTGCAAACTTTGTTGAACGATTCAATGAATAATGATGCTCTAAAGACTACCTGATGGCTGTCACTAGATCGATGTGTTTATGATGCCTTTGTGATTGGTCTTCTGAACGAATTTAGAGATGCCTCATTGAGGCATCATTAAGAGAGCGATTTCTGGAACGAAATTCGCTAATGATGCCTCATTGAGGGCGTCATTAACTAATGAGCGATCTCTGGAACAACCGGCTGGCTTTCACGAGACCGAACAAACCAGGAAGGTAACGTCATTATGTGCGCGCGGAAAGCTTTGCTTGCTCCTGACACGATCATGGAGAATGTTCTTAGCTGGTCTTGGTGATCTTCACGTCGCGATAGCAAGCCATTTTTCATGGTGGTGCCAGGAACAAGGCGCATTGAAATATCATTTCAACCTCGTGAATGTTCTACTTGTGTGTTTGTGCTCTTCTCATTCGAAATATGAGTAGTAGTCCGACAGCCAGAACAAGCTTCTACAGGGAGCGAGGCCGAAAATGAGACTTTCACGGAATGGTGTACACCCTATGCCTACTACAGATCTACACGTCTGCCTAGTTCTAGTCAGTTCCTCTTCTTGTCAGCAGGATCAAAGAAAAACATATTAATCCAAAGCAATCCTTTGTTTTCTCTTATCAGCTGAAAAGTACTAAGTTTTATGACACGGAATGTCTTCGAGTCATTTCCTGTCATGCGCA
The DNA here is from genome assembly GCA_907163375.1 of Prostheceraeus crozeri. Classification (NCBI taxonomy): domain Eukaryota; kingdom Metazoa; phylum Platyhelminthes; order Polycladida; family Euryleptidae; genus Prostheceraeus; species Prostheceraeus crozeri. The sequence continues at coordinate 472,831 of CAJQUW010009338.1, forward strand.
TGTGATATTATCATGCTTCTGATCAGCGATGTATACGAGAATGTGGCTCAATGTAGAAGTAGTGGGCCAACATGCTGATGGTTGCCGAAAGTAGAAGGCTTGCCAAACCTTAATGTGTGTAGCTTCACAGATTAATGTTCTAGAATATGATAAGAATGACCTGAATACATTCCATGTCAGAAAGTATGTCTCTAGACTCAATAGAGAATCTCATTTTTGCTAAAAACTGCAATCTGCTTCCTATTAGATTAACGTATTTTTCTTTAATCCTGTTTGACAAGAGAGGAACCAAGTACAATTCGGCAGACGTGCAGATTTGTAGTAGGCGGTGTGCATCTTTCTGTGAAAGTCTCATTTTCTGCCTCGTTCCTTGCAGAAACTCGTTGTGGCTGCCGGACTCTAGCGATGAAAACAATCGACCTTAGAAGTGTTGTCAACACACGACCGCTCTTTGGAAAACGCATGTGAAGAATTAGAAATCAATGATTTTCATTTTGTCATATTTACAGGTAGATAACCTTCCGGGTGGTGCGTCTGCTCTTAAATGGACGTTCATTCCTAAAGGTTCGTCCAGTGAACAAAATTTGCCCGCCAATGCCAGACCTAGCCAAAACCAATTGGTTCTGAGTACATCTTTCCTGACTGTTGTGAATCCAACTTTAGCCAACGATGGCTACTATGTCTGCCGTGCGCCAGGAGGCTTCGAAGGTCGAGGAAATTTGATTGTAACGAAACCTCGAGGACGTAAGTGACTTATTTCATATTTTTCTGAACGCTTTTCAGACCATTTGCTTTTGATAGTTTGATCAATTAGCGAATTAAGTTGAAGACAGGGCTCATACAAAACATGAAATATTTCTTAAACTTAGAATGAACTCGTCGACTGCGGACTACTCATCTACCAGGAGATGCCGTTTCCTGGACGTTACCTCGTTCTATTAATTTCAGGTCTTTCTATCAAATCTCAACAAACAGATGTAACCACCACGAGACATGTTTCGGCCTGTTGGGCCTCATCAGTCGTGGGTAGGTTTGAACCATCGACGTTGTAGCTAGAGGACGTGCACGGATGCTCTCTAACCACAAGGCCACCGCATCCATCTGTTCAGAGCGTAAATTAGCCAGGAAGGCACTGCTTTAACGCAGGCATGTGGAGGGCGGATTGCATTCTGCAATCACTTAATACCGCATCCGAGATTTAGGCGCTTCACGCAGGCGCTACTCATTACAAGACAAGTAACCTGAGCAATTGATAAATTTATCAAATCTCAACAGATGTAACCACCACGAGACATGTTTCAGTATTTTTGTTCCTAATGCTCCAATGCATTTCACAATATCTCCATAATACAGATGATTCTCGATTTTCTATTGTGAAAACCAACTTGAAGTTGTCTTACAAATATAATGATTGATTGAACACAAATTCAAAAGGAACGTTACAGGAGTGCATCATTATAACGCAATGGAAAGACAGATTGCAGAGGCTGTAATCACTAAGATTGTAGAGTGCCAGTTCGCCTGGGCATGTAATGGAAAGATGTCCTCAGACTTGAACAAATTAAGCACGAAAGTTCCTGGGCAGCCGTAGACGTTGCGTTTCGTCCTACAAGGCTCGTCATTACGGCTCGGAATGGCCCAACCTAGCTTAAAATATCTCGAGTAGCTGAACAAGCTGAAGGAATGCACAACAGGCTGCTCTGCGTTTGTTTATCCTGGCTTATCCGTGCTGCTGATAAACATCAAGGTTGCAGAGTACCAGTTCGCCTGTAGATAGATATACTCAGAGGATGCAGTTATTAGAAACAAAAGTTGACGAGACAAAACTTAAAAATAGCAAAAAAAAGTAGAACCTGTCAAGGCTCCCAAGATCAACAGAATAGTGATTAACAAGATTCATGAAGATGTGAAACTTGTATTGTGACCATTGTGATAGAAGCGTGCACGCTAATGTGCTGTGGCGACGCTACTTTCTTTATCTTAAACTCCGCTATCCTTTCCCTCCACCGATGATATTTTGATGCAAGACGTTATTCAGCTGGAGATTTCCAGGTTTAATTTTATTGTCATAGAGCTGTGTTTGATGAGAGGACATTACTAGTGATTGTAAATGCTGCTTGTAGTGGGTGGTTCACCAAAATGAATTTCAGTAGAAAGCAAAAAAGTGCTTGTCCATGGAAATTTTTGCTTCTTTGACTTTCCCTATTATTTGTCGATTAAAATTATTACTAAATCTCTCTTTACATATTAAGGTACCATAAAAGAGACATGGTTATCATGAAAAAAGTAAGAATTGCAAAATGATGAAGTCGTTTTAAAATAGCGTTTTTGCAAACAAGGCTGTTCCTAATGTACATGTATGATGGATTTTGACGACCTTATGAAAAGACATTTGAGCTGGTAAAAGAAGATCAAAATGATATTAATCCGTCGACGCAAAAACACCTTGTTTTGATACAAAGTGCAAAATAATCACTAAATCTTTCTTGTAAATTCAGTTACCATTTAAAGAGCAGCTTAGTTATTCATCTGAGTCGTAAGAAAGTGAAGTGACTGTAAATCTCATTTTCAAGAAAAATCTTCCACAATAAGTCACTCGCACTTAATCACTACACGATTTCGCGCAGTTTTTATTCGAGCAAGCACGGAATTCTCAGGACTGATGAACTGACGAATTGTTTGTTGATTTTCTTGAACAGCCTTGTCCATCATGTACATATATGTTGTATATTCATTTGATGCCAACTCTTCTATTTTTCGGAGACATGCTTTCGATTACTTGTGCAATGCTGACATTGTTTTTTTCCATACAGGAGCCGCCGATAGTAAGTTCAGAGGCGTGCAGAAATAAAGATGAACAGAAAGCATTCGCGCGTGTTAATTCTTCAAAATTGTAGTCTTTCTCATTTCTGTGTCTTGTAGTATAAATAGAATCGTGTAGCAGATTTCAAGTAAATGCTCAAAATGTCCAATGATTTCCTTCCTTTTAAGTATAATTGACTAATAACTGACTGTTTATTGTTAATAGTATCCACTCAGTATCCTTATCTAATTCTTGTTTGGAGAAGACTCTGCATTGGCTTTACATTGATTGGATTGATGCTTACAGATAATGAGTATTTTGATGATATTGTTGCATACTACGCAAGATAAAAATTTACGATGTCATCAATAAGTGACCACTGATAAGTCAATAAGTCAAAGAGATTTAAAGAAATCTACGTAACACATTTGTTTCATTATAGGAGCAACAGTAGTTGTAGACTCTATGAAAAACTTGTAGCTATTCGAAATCAACTGATATGCATGTGAAGCTGATCAGGGTTTCTTCGTCTGCAAAGTCACTATATTGAAAACAGAAATTACTTCACTCACTCACTCACTCATCCCTTTTTACGTCCTTGTGGTCCAGAAGATGCTGGGTTAGACGATTTCCGCTTGATGATGCTCCTCCACTTCTGGCGATCGTGTGTATCAGCTTCTTGAGCATTAACACTTTTCAGGTCTTCGGCGATGACATCGCGCCAGGTCTTTCTTTGGCGTCCAACAGCACGGTTGCCAGATACTTCCATGTCCGTAACTTTCTTGACTCATTCCGACTCGCTCTTCCTCCGCACATGACCAAACCAAACCAAACCAAACCTTTCTCTTCTGATCGAATCCAAGATGTTCTCTAGCCCCATTTCCTGTCGCAGTTCTTCATTCGACCTTCTCTCTGATCTTCTCACTCCGCACATCCAACGTATCATGCGCATCTCCGCAGACAGCAGCATCCTTTCATGATTTGCGAGCAGGGGCCACGATTCACAACCGTAAATCATTGCTTGCCGGACACATGCAGCATACAGCTGACCTGCTGACTCAACACCACCGCAACTGTCGATAACATCACCAAGATAGCAGAAGCTGTCCACGCTCTCAAGTCGGGCTCCGTGCATGTCAACGCACTCGGGAATATCTTCACCATCATCCTTCGAAGCTGATAAGCACTTCTCACACTTGTAATTGATAGCCGCAGTGAGTCTCCCTTTCACTTTTGAGCATCGCGCATGCAACCAACCATTGCAGATGTTACATTGGATTGAGTTCGCTCCCACACCTTTGCAGCATTTTACACATGGCCATTTTGCTGTCTGGTACTTCTTCTCGACTCTGTCTTTACCACCGCTTGCCATGATCTTGGTCTTTGTGGCATTCATCTTCAAACCTTTACAGGACAAACTTCTTTCCCAACACAGCAATTTCGCTTGAAGATCTTCCTCCGAGTCAGCCATAAGGAGAAGGTCATCTGCATATAGAAGTTCATATGGCAATCCCTTCCTCGCTGCTTCACTTACGGTATTCATAACTATGGCAAAGAGCAATGGACTCAATACCGAACCTTGATGTATTCCTACATCCACAGTGAAGTGGTCAGAGTCTCCGAACTTAGTGCGAACGGCCATAGTTGCATTGCGATATAGTGTCATTATCGCTCTTACAAGACATTCCTCGACTCCACTTTTGCGAAGAGACCACCGTAAAACTTCTCTTGGGACTCTGTCGAAGGCTTTTTCAAGGTCAACGAAGGCTAGGAACATCTTCTTTTGCTTAGCACGATACTTCTCATAATATGATACCTGACATTCATAATTCATTGACTTCTATGGAGAAATGATGATTTGCTATTATTGATTTATGTGTTGTTTAACGCTTCTATGCTAAGCGTCACTTCGCTTCAAAATCGATTATAGATTTGTGAAAGGATTAATTTATTTTGTAGCACTTTGCTATAGGAATTGATGACTGTAAAATCTCTAGAATGGAGCTGCATTTTCATGCAATACACAATAATGGCACTAAGATTAATGACGGTCCGAGTTTTCACTCTGAAAGCACTTATCAACGGCTGCACTATACTCGTAGGGCCAGAATCAGCCCTGATCTTGAGTCAAATTTCATTTTAGTTCACTGCAGATAATCTATATTTCTATATACTGTACTGTCAATAGAATCAAGGCAATATAATTCATCATGTGACTTTGCAGACTATTGAACACAACGCACTAACACGGCCATCAACTGGCACGTAAGAATAAGATGGACATCCTAGACCCTCAGCTTCTAATGAGATCATTATCAAGGAACACTTTTGTAGCCAAAGAGCTACCTTTTACAGATGTACACGCATCCTGATTGGTGCAATTTATGGACATGTTTGTGATTGCATTCGCTCATGGTGACAGTGTGGTAAAGGTGTAGTGTAAATGAAGTGTGAAATTATTGTATTTATTCAGTCACTTACTTCCTCTTACAGCTTCCTTCAGGTTGGTGGTGAAACCAGGCTTTACCGTAAAGGTAGAGCCAGGAGCAACTGCGCGACTTCTGTGCCTCGAATTTGAGAAGAGGGTTGTTCCGGATTGGAGAGTGCCGCCTGCAGTTCAAGGTCAGGTTAGATTGGAAACTCAAGGAAGGAGCCGAATCCTTTTGTTTGAGCGCGTTACAGCAAGACAAGATGGAACCAAATTTACATGCAGTTACAACGGTCAAGATCCTCAGGAAGTGACTATTCGAGTGAATCCTGGCTGTCAACCTGGCTTTCGACGATGCCGGGACGGTCAATGTATCAGATCTTTCCTTTTCTGCAATGGCCGGAATGATTGCCGAGATGGCTCTGACGAAGATAGAGCAGTTTGCGGTGAGTATTAATAAACTGCAATGCTTTAAAACTTTCGATAGATGTTGTCGGGTTTTCATCTCGTTTTTTTGACAAAATAGCGCGTCCTTTCATTGCGCTCTGTCACACTTCATCGCGACTGTCACTAAGCCCGCTTGTACCTCAAATTTGTCAAATCGAATTATCATAATCTAAGATTATTGAGCAATTTAAGCTATTGCTGGCTATTGCAGGGACCTTAATATTATTATTATGCTTATGGTAAATTAATGTCAATTTTGCATGCCATATTTAGTGAACTTTATGAGAATCACAATCACGCTAGGCAGTCTGCATTTCAAGATTTTCCTAACTCTATATTCACATACATATCATTCTACCGCTTCATACTCTGTTGCAGCGATAGAATTTCTAAAGAAGGAGATCTCATGGTGACAAGTAAATGCACTAAATACGTACATATACCTTTAGATACTGTCTCCATTTTGTAAGATTGGCATTCTATGAAACCAGAAGGGCAAGAGAATTTTGCGCCCTCGGATTTTTACGTATTTTTTGCTTGCCTGTATTTTTGAAATAGCTGACTTTCTTAATCTATTGCAAAGCTCCTATAGCCATTGTGATTATACGTCTATTTCTATAAAAATTTGTCTTGTATCCCAGAATGGCAAGATAAAGAATGTTACCTTGCGTCACTTTATAATATCACGGAAATTTTCCCTTCTCAGATTAGAAAGATAAACTTGCTCTTTAATCTAAAGTGCAATCAGAATGTTTGATATTCTGGTGTTACCTGGAAAAGGAGAATGACCAGACACTCTACTATCTGTACCTATGCGCATTGAGCGATGATGTTAAGATTTTAGTAATCGGTTGTCAATTGAATTATTACAATTGTCCCTTTTTCTAAAGTCTTCGTTTCGAAATGCAAAGAAATTTCGCTGTGAGCGATGACCTGAGTATACAAATGATATTTGATTCTCAGTCTTTGCTGACTACAACCATGATATCAAAATGTTTGTAGTAGAAATCATGGCAAAACCATGAAAGTAAATAGTAATATTTACTCAAATCTCTATCATATGCTTACACTGTTTTCACTCCACTGATTGATTAATCTATCTGTAACATGTAGTATATGTGAACTCATGTGATTATCTTTCTTTTCCAGCTAAGTGTGAGCCGAACGAAGTTGAATGTAAAGCTAACCTCGGACGAAGCCCAATTAAAAAATGTATTCCAGTTCATTGGGTTTGTGACGGTGAAGATGATTGCGGCAACAACTTTGACGAGAAGTCATGTAGTAAGTTTGCATTTATTGATTTACGTAATGAAAGAGTTTTGATTAAAGATGAGCTTCGGGGTGCTTGAATCTTGAAACCCGACTCGAATTTCAATTCAACCCTAATCCGACCCAACCGAACCGACCAATTTAGGATCCGCAAGCTACTCATGATATCATAATGATGCTCGTGTGACCAGAAAGACATTATTAGAAATTATTACAGAAAGCCGTGCAATTTCAGATCCCAATCATCTCAGGTACTATTGCATATAGGTTTAAAGCAGACTTAACTTACGCTCCTGTGGCAGTTTCAGTTAAGCACTTCACCACCTATTACTTATAAAGCTACCAAAGCCATAAAAAATAGAAAAATAAAGAGTAGTTAAATGAAATTATTATGATACGTGTTGTTTGTGAATTAATTAACGCATATCTTTCTAGTATTGTATCAGTTTTTAGATTATATGTCTACTTTCTGTTTTATTAACTATATGGATGTATTCATTATTTTACCATAGCAGTGGAACATCATTTTAATTTTACTTCGATATTATGTTAAGTTAGCATCTCATAAGATTAGAGATTTACGTCAGAGGGAAGTAAACTAGCAGTATACAAAATATTATGTTGTTCATGGACCCTGGTTCTGATCAGCTTGCCGTTCATGGAAATGGACTGAACCTCATGTTTAATAGCAGCAATGAGAACATCAGAAAGAATGCTTTTCAGTACTAAGCAAAATTTCAAAGTATGAGTAGAAGGCTTTCACGTATTTAAGACCGGTACGTGGAGTTTTAAATGTAGCCAATTAATGAGTGTCGGAGCGTATGATAGATAGGAATGATTGAAACTAATCACCACTCATACGATTTTACAGTTATTACCTCTGATCAGCCGTAGCACATGTATTCATTTTTTTCTATTCCAGCTCCTGGAGTTGGATGCAGTAATACACTTTTCCAATGCCGAGATGGTCGCCGAATTCCTCGTGGATTCCACTGTGATGGGGAAGCGGATTGTGGAACCAACGACGATGAGCTGGGCTGCAGTAAGCTCCGATTTTTTGTATTTTTGGCACTTAATTGTACTTCGACATTGTTGTGAATGAGTCAAGCGTTGAGATAGCAAGCTACAATTTTGAATGCATTTTTTCCATAAGCGGACGACGGTCAATGTACATGCATGTTGATCGAAATTTGCTGTATCAATTTAATTAAATGCCATCAAAACGTGACTCTTTCTATCTCTCGCAAAATGAATGACTTAAGTCAAGTCAGTTATTATACTATTTACGTCGTACCTCAAAGCAAAATCTCCTTAACAAATTTGGTTTACTTAACTTCCCTAACCTGTAACCTGTATTCTGAACTCAAATTGATGGGACCACACTTGCATTTGCGAATCAACGCAAATAATTATAGTCAATCTGATTACACACTCACTCTACGATTTGACGTCCATTCCCCCTCTCGTGTTTTGAGTGTTGGACGTCGGCAAACATCGGTCCTGTCTGATGGCGGTTCTCCGCGCGTTCCGATCTCGAACGTCGATGTGCCGAAGGTTTAGCGCCTTGAAGTCGACACCTCTTCTTCGGTCGCCCCTTGGCTTGCATCCTTCAGCCTCCAGAGTTATCACTTTCTTTGGCCAGGAGTCCTCTTGTATTCTTTGCACCTGACCATGCCAGCGGAGTCTTCCCCATCGAATGACAGATTCCAGTGGATGGATGGCAGGGCATCTCCTGATATCCTTAGTACGAACAGCTAGGCCGTTTAGCTAGCCGTTTAAAACAAATCCACCTGATCATCGCAATGTCACTGCGGCTCAAACGATTGAGATCATTCACAGTGTTTGGCCACGTCTCACTGGTCTAAATCATCACACTTCGCACACACATGTTGAAAACTGTGGAGTAAGCTCATACTGATCCTGCCCAATCTGAATATGGGTAGTTGTCACCGCATTTCCTACATTTGAAGTTGGGATCACCTCTCAATGCTCCCACAATCCCGGAATATTTGTGATGGATCCATCTCTTGCAGTCGACATAGTAGATCGAGTTTCTCCCCACGCCACGTGTGCATGCGCCACACGGAAATCTGCCAGTGTCCTTTGATACTCGATCATCCTGGTATGCGCAGTATCTTGGTAGACAATACTATCAATATTCACGGCATGTTAAACTGAAATATTGAAATTTCTAATTGTGAGAGTCAGAATTGAGTGTTGCACCTCCTGCGGAATGATCAAATTAGTAAAACGTAATCCAAATTATCAATGATTTTGCGTTAGTAGAGAACATAAGTACCGCATTTGCACATTGTAAAATTGTGCACTGACACTCTTCCAATACCAAACACTTTCTTAATTTTGCATTGACGATTCGCCCCTATCTGTTGAACTTTTCAAATTCGGAGTAACGCTGCTATATTAACTCGTATATTGAAACTTTGCCAATTTGTTGTGGAATAGATGCGATAGCTAGTATTTTTGCGGGTCACCTTATAGATTAGAAGGAAAAGAATTAAAACTGGACATATCCAATTTTTCATGAGCAAATACATATCAAGCGTGGCTGCTGCGCCGGCAGTATATGGCATAACTTGCTTACTTGCTTGTCGACTTGATTTACAAGTGCTCCATCGTAGCTGCAATTCGTCCTTAGATTAGAGAATAGTGGTTTGGAACTCACTTTTGTCTCTTACATTATTTACGAATTTGAATTTTGAACACGAATTGCTTCGAAGGAGCTATTTTCCAAAGCAGTCAATTGAGTCACAATAAGATAAGACTTTAAATATAATCAACAGTTTTTGTGGCTCAGGAGGATAAGGGAACAAGTATTTGTTAGAATTTTTGTATGTAATGTTTGTAATTAAGCAAAGTTTCGCCTTTCAATGTATGGTTTTCAGTTGAGCATGTCGTTGCACAATGAATGCACTTATGTAGGCAACATTACTACAATGAGCTTCCGATGAATGAAATTTCTATGAATGCTTTATGTTCTGCATGTTCTACAAATGTGGTCGACTTTGATTTCAGTTGCTCCTCAGATAACGAATCCGTCTCGTGGCAATCCTCAGTTGCTGATGAAACGAGTGGGAAGCGGCACTGAAGTGCGATTGATGTGCGAGGCGATAGGTGTATCTGTTCCCAAGATTGTGTGGCGGTACAACTGGGGCTTCGTAACTGCTCAGCACCGAATAGATGAACGTTGTATTGATCCTAACCGTGATATCAGTACTCTTATCATATCAAGAATTCAAGTCAGGGATGCAGGTATCTATACCTGCGAAGCGCTCAATAACCAAGGTCGTGCCTTCGCAGAGGATTATATTGTCGACGTTAGCGGTAAGTTTTCCTTGCTTCTTGAGCTACTGTAAAGTGGATTGTGTTTTTCACACGCATGCTTGTCTGTGTTATCTAGCCCCAAGGGTTCTTCCTCCACCGCCACCACCTCCATCTCTCAGACGACGTAATACTTCGTAGTATTTAGTGTTGTAGTGAACTCAATATTCCATTGTCGAGTTTGAAATGAGCAAGTTATAATGATGAATTAAGTGATGCAGATAGAGCCTTTTATTATTCAATTGACTGAATTGAACAGAAGGCCAATGTCGTTTGACATACACAAAAAATCAAGACATTTTTGATAGACAACTAAGCATACTTAAAATCTAATACAGAAAAAATTGAAATTTTGGATTTGCAAATTTTGTTTGAAAGTGAAATAAAAAATCAAATGCTGATAATTTGGTCAGCAAAAGGATTGATGCTTGTAACTCAGTGCATATATTTCAAACTCGACACTATGTATTTGAAAATTGATTGTGGCAGATGGTTCACGAAGTCTGGAACCATAGATGGTAGTCAGAAAACAATACTAATATTAGGATTTGCACATTATTATGTAGCCGAGAAATGTGTTATATGAATAATCAATAAGTGAAATCCATCATTTCGAATACTTTCATGTTTGCAAGTTTTCGAAGTGTTCAACATGAACATCGTGAAAATTCTGAAATCGAACTGAGATTTCATGCTGCACATTTTTTTCGGCATAGCTTCATTTTGTCGGTCATCGCTACATGCTTCCAAGATTCGCTCTCGCAAATGAACTAAACCTCGTTTTCTGACTTTGCATAGGCTACCTGGTGCTTAGCGTAGCCCTAAATAAAGGGTCGAGACTCATTGGGCACCATTCAGCTATTCCTTTACTACCGACACACACTGATTAGATGTTTGTTGAACCAATTTTTAGCCTGTGTCATTGACCATTCAATCGCATCAACTTAAGCATAACAGACACGATTTGGTCCAAGTTCTCAGTCTCATTTCAAATATCGCCCAAGTAGTGAAAGCAAATAAGTGTACACATTTTGAGTAACGTCAGTTCATTCAGTTTTCTCGTTCACCATTGAACGGCTCGAGACTTCCTTGAGTGAGGCAAGCAATGAAATAGATGGTATTGGAGACAAGTCAGTCATCATTAGATGCGTATGTTCGACAAAATAGCGCCGGTTCAGTGTTGTCTTTATGTAGCCCGTTTGATTGGGACATTTTGCTCTTGTGAGACTCTAAACATTTACTTACTCTTGGAAAAGCAGTAACTATGTTCTAGCAATAACTATTACCCGAACATGAAATTAGATATAATTCTACATTGTTTCTACGCCATCAATACCAGAAATGGGCTCTAAAAATAAAACTATACTTCAAAATGTGCAGCATGAAATTTCAGCTCAATTCTAGAATTTTCACGATGTTCATGTTGAACACTTTGAACACTTGCAACATTAATGCAGATATCGATAAAAGATGTAGTTCACTGATTGATTGTTTATATAGCACATTTGTTGGCTGCATAATAATGCGCCAATCCTGAAATTTATTCTAATACTGTCTATGGCTACAGACTTTCTGGACAACCTGTAGCTAAAAGCAGTTGCAGTGAGTAAAACAAACACGATGTTGTTTAAGTGCGCATTTATGCATAATTATTGTCATTGATTTATATCATGGAATTGATAATAGTGATTAAAAGGAGAACTTGAAGATTTCAGTTAATAAACAAGTGATGAAGTGCAAATGTCCTAACATCTAGTGAAGCTTTAATTTATAGAATCTATTGATTTGTGTTATAAGTAAACCTAGCGTGTTCAATGTCTTTATACCACGCTACTACCTTCAAAGCACGATCAAGATTGATAGCATTCATTCCCGTTTATTTAAACTCTATTGCAAAATTATTATAGTCAGCAAACGATTTATACGTCCGATTATGTTGTAATCAAGCAAATACTCAACTTGCGTTAATTTTTTTGTGTGATTAGAAAGAAATTATTAATTGATAAATGCGCTCAGAAAGTGTTCAAAGTGTCAAGTGATAATCGAGCGATAGTCGTTTCATCCAGTCGAAGGACTAGAATAACTTTATATAAAAGGAATTCTAGAACACTCGCGTCAGAGTGTTTATCGCCGAGCTGAGCTGGCTGTTTGTTCTGTAACTATGGTACATTGTTACCATATGCCTTATATGTAGAGTTTACTCGAATAATCAACTAGTACATTTTGATAAGAGATCCAAATTTTATATTTCTTAACTTCTTCATTAAGCAATGTTTCTCAAGATTTTAAATAGAAAAACTGCTTCGTTGTAGAATTGCGCAACGCGATTATACTCGACTAGATACAGATGTCCTCGATTGATGTTTTACGGAGTATGTCGATCATCCTTGAAAGCATTGTTGCTTCGATTTATTATTATTATCCGTTAGAACTATATTTCAATATTAATTTGGCATATGATGTTCAGATTTTTATCTTGATCCTTGATTCAATAGAAAAAATGTTTTTAGCTGCAATGAAGGCAGAATGCAACTTCAGTGTGCGAAAGAATGGTTTTTAAGTAAATTAGTAATAGTTATTCTTTATCGAAGCCTTGCAACACCTTTTTTCAGTCTGCATTCTTTGAGAATAACTCCTAAAAGGAAGTAGCACCATTGTAATCGATCCTAATAATGGTTCATCCTTGATATTTATTTCTTCGATAGGGAATTCGTATATGCGAAAAAGACTTTTGGTCGGATACGAAATTATCATCTCATATTTATTTTTGCGTTTCGATGTGCTGTAGATTTAATATGAATATTTGTTCATAAAAATGGTGATGACATTTTCTATAAAGGACGTATGTTTATTCCAAAGACGTGCCGGATTTTCACTATACTTTATCACAGGAAATTTTGTTTTTTACCAGCGTCGAGTTTAGAAGGCCTAAGTTTAGCTTTTCTGACTCGTAAAATGTGTGAACATTTACACATGCTCACACCAAAGGACAAAAAGTGGATTATCTCAAAATATCCAAATAACTGTTTCGTCCTTTTGTATCTAGCACCGTCGACACTTTTACGTTGAAAGAGCACAGTAAAAGTGTTAATTCGTCAATTCTAAAGAGAGATTTTGTGTACTTTGTATAAGCATAATTTTATATTTTTGTCGATTAGCTACTCGCCAGATGTTTGAATTTTTCTACAACCCTATGAGATCGATCAGGATTAAGCTCATATATGAGCATATTTCGTGAAACGTACTCATAATAGTATTTTCTAACTTTTCCGTGTTTAATTGGATCAGTAACCAGTGAATTACAGCAGACAATAGATAGTACAGCAGATAGCGATGCACACTGATCAGACAGTCTGTGTACAACATTCTCTCCTCAACAGGTAATTCACGACAATATGAACATCATAATTACCATTTGTCTCTGTGGCACAGTGGCTAAGTGATTAAACTAGCAATTTTTCGGTCCAGTGGTCGAGCCCTGATCGCATCAATGGAAGTCCCCAGGAAGGGCATTCATGATAAAAGATCACAACCCTCCACATAAGGTCTGATTATGTCAGTATCGTCCAACCCTCAGTTTCAGGAAACAATGACATGAAACCATCATAATTTAACCAACCGAGTAAGATGTCAGCAGCAATGTATCTGATGATGTCAAAGACATAAGGCTCGTAGTTATCATGGAATAATTTCTCGAAGTTTAAAATTATTTTGTAAAAGTCGACGAGCCTGAGGCAGAATCCATCAGGATGTCGATTGCTTTCTAAATATACTCCACACTCAATATAATTCTGTTCCCATTTTAATACCAACCATTTCTTTATTCCACAGGCCCTTGAGTGGAGCCAGACATTGACAAACAATCGTCCAAGATGAAAGAATCACAGACATTTAAACGCCATGTGCGGCCTTGTTTAACTGGTTGTGCTCCAACATGCATGGTGCCTCGTTTCAAACGCTTGCGCGCATCCACGCGATTTCGTTACAATTGATTTCCAATTCTGACCGTGTAAATGTTCATCCTATTATTCTTGTAATTGTTATTTTGATGTAGGGTCATTTGTAGTTAGTAGAATGTTAAGAAAATGTTTTGCATCATTAGTGAGAACTTTTTTGGTAATTTATAAAATTTTAATTTAAAAAGAAGTTTTCTGTTTTTATTCTTACAAAGGGAGGAATTGAGGTTTGTGGATAAGGTTTAAATGTTTTGCACTCCGGACTTATATCGACATTATTGATGCGCGCGATGTTGCGGTAGAGTGGAGCAGAGTTGTCCTGATTCCATGTTGGTGTTGATAGCAACGTAGTGCATATTTTGTGTTATAGTTTTCTCATTGGCTTATAATTTATTTGCGTTCTTTTATTGCATGATTTGTGTCGCTGCTTTTTTTCATTTCCTTTTTGTGCTTTATTGCTTTGAGCAAGGCTCTAGTCTTAGCTACTGTCGTTTTTTGTCAGGAATGGCTCATATCTATATGTAGACTAACATCTATTTTCCTTACTCATATATCCGTGTGTGTTTGCTCCCCGTATATCTCATGTTGGGAGAAATTTCTTAGAACAATTTTTCATACTGACTCGTTGCATACCTATCATATCATTCCATATATTAACATGCAAGAAAATGAAGTTCGTAAAAAGCATTTAATTTAAGATTAAACTTTCGTTCGAAAAACGAAAAAAAGCGTTCAAATATATTTGAAGTTTGCACCATATTCGAAGTATTTTCCAATTGTGTGCATATTTTAAATCAAGTATATCAATGAACTCATTAGAAATTATAACTCTGATGATAATAAGGAATTTATTCACTAATAAAGATATCGATTGCAGCACTTGTCAAAAGCAGCTGTTTGCTAGTCTATTGCGCGATGAAAAATCGATGAGCCATTCTCTGATAAGAGACATCTTTTGTTGTGAGAAGCTGAGCACATTCAGTTAAACTACACAAGTCCACGATAATTGACGATTCTCTATCAGAATTTGTTAGTCTTCAAACAGCACACGAGCACGACACTTTCATGACGCAATTTGATGTTATAAAAATTCGAAGTATATTCGCATGTTGATAGACAGGCACTGGTTCTCTCTTTGCAGCAACTGGCAAAAGTCCTTGCCAACCACCCCTCTACAACGATGCAGCCATCAACTCTGCCGACTGTATTTCCTGTTTTTGCTTTGGACTAACACAAAATTGCCAAAGTGCCAGTCATTTACGAATAAAACCGGTAAACAGCACGTCTTTGCAGTCTTATCACGCGCATGACAAGTGCATGATCACAAGGCTATCGCCTTTTGGTCCAAAAAGCTTTCTGGTAAAAGGGAAATCTGTTCAAATAAAAAATCAAATGTGTTACATTGGAAGAATTGTAAACGTAAAAGGTTCAAGGGCTTTAAAAGTTGGTAACAATGCTTTGAACGTGTTAACACCCTGTCGTTTCATGTTGCGCATGTCTTTATGCCATGAGTTCATTCAACGAAACGCATGAATGCTGATGTGAAGAAAGTTCAACACCGTGTTTTGGCGTTGTTATGAATTCTTTATCTAAGTTAGTCAAATGATAATTTACATCAAAGTCCTTGAATAACATTCGGTCAAATTACTCGTTCCGTGTTTCACACTGACTTGTTGCTGGATGCGCGATGTCATTTTGTCGATATATCAACCCGGAGTTCAAATGAAAACAATTGCGAAACTGTAAGGGGGAGTATTTCAACATGAAGGGTTATGATTAAGGGCTTCGTGAAGTTATCCTCTAGAGCAGTTTGCTGATAAGTTAAAATACTTTGAATGCCGCATTATACAAAGATTGCATCTTCCCTTATCTGATGCATTATATGGATTTATTTAAACTAATCTGGTGAGGTCTATTAATGAAGCAATGCAACTATTAACTATGAATTTATAATCCGTCTAATGGTTGTATACATGCATGTATACATAATGCTAGATATTGAATTTAGAGTGAGTAGACCTACTGAATATCTTCAACCTTAGTCCAGGAACATAGTGCCCTAAAATTGCAACTTTCTGTTGGGAGGAGAATGGAATAAAGGATTTGTGAACTGAAGGGATAAACATATTCAGTAACCCTGCAATTTTCACTATACAGCACTTATCGTTTTGGGATCTACATGTATAGGGTCACCATATAAGCAGTGAGTTTCTTTACCATTTGTGTACGTGAGTGTCAACCTCGTTTGAAATGTTCACATGCCGTTAATAGTGATTGATCTTTTTAATCGCCGCGGTTAATATCAGCAATTACTACAACTATGTAGGACAAACAGCATTAGTTAATGATGATGAACTCGCAAGAACTGAGAAATTAAAAGCAGGCCAGAAATTATGGTAGATCACAAGAACAATAGAGTGGCCTATCTATTGTACTTCAAAAAATGGGTGTCCTGTATTTGGGGGTGTATGTGGCTCCACACGTACTATTCAAAGAAGTCTAACTTTCATTGCGATGCATCTCAGCCTTAGATAGGCTAAGAATAACCTAAGATCACCCTTAGATATCTATCTACAAATTGGCCTAGAATTACTCGGATGAAATACAAGAAAAATTCAAATTGTCATGCAAGAGATATACCTAAAAACATGGTAGTTTATATTTGGGGTGCATTGGCACCCCACAATAGTAATGCGCAATGTAAAGTACAATTTAGCTTACTTAGTTACCAGTTCAGACTAAATTTTCACACTATCCGTTGGGCTTCTACTAGTTCTGGCATACTCAATCGCAATATTGACGTTGCTTTTTAGACCGCGTCTCCGTTGACAACAAATTACTTTCACACAACAGTGGGGTGTAGTTCTAATTCATAATTTGAGATAGCTTTCAACCGACCATATGGAGGGAGTGGAGTACTTCATAGGATTGTACATAAATTACACATTTAAGTTTGAAAGCTAAATTCATAACTTTTGAATCTCTAGGGCACAACGTGGCGGTCCACCGTGTTTCGACCCGCTATGAGCATGGACATTGGACAGCTTTATTTCAATGAAGCGATTTTTCGCGTCGATGATCGCACAAAGCGATATTCCACCTGCCCTCTTTCACGACGAGGCATGTGTAGAAACCTCGTTCGAAGAAGCTGCTTCAATTCTATAGGCTGCTTCAAGCCTTTCATAACTGAGGATGAGCAGCTGTTATATGTAGTTCCGCGGTGGCTGCCTTCAGACAGTAGGCCTACTTCACTTTCGAATTCCGAAAGTATGTGATAAGGACCCTATGGGCCTGTGATAACACATTTGCTTGAGAGCTGAAAGCTGATGCTATACCAGCTCTTCCCCATTTAGTAAATTCCACGAAATAGTGGAACTTCAAGTCGAGTTTTCAAACTTGTATCAGACAAGTCCGCTTATAAAATGTTGTTGTATGTGCTATGTGATTATTAAATTCATTTTATTTTGGTTCGATTATTGATATCATCGTGATTTTATGACAATTTGAATTTTTGATTAAAAATTTTTTTTTTATGAAAGATGTCAAATTTGTAGTTAACTACATGCCAAAATTATAACTGGAATATTATCAAATTTAGGAGATAATATAGCTATAGAGGGACCATGGACATATAGAACTTGGTCAGTAATTGCCATCTCATATATTTACATTGGCTGCAGGTTGCTTCAAAAAAACTTATTACTCGTCCGTAACGAGCGAACGAAAAAGCACTATTTTTTTTAAGTAGTGGCTAAACTAATTAAGAATCGGGTTTTAATGAAGCTTAATATTTTCCTCATTGACTGTTTCAATGTTGTTTCACTTTAATATAGATGCTTATAAAGTTTTGTTCCATAAAGTAATCTCAGGTCATAGTGTGTAGCGAGTCAATGCAAAAACAAAAAACTACAAGTGCAATCAATCACTTTTTCCACAGAGCAATTTGATATGCACATGGACTATTTATTATCAGAGAGAGTTTCTAAGGTAGACTAAATCGAGTACTTAAATGAACAGAGATGAGGAATACTGAGTTCCGAAAGTTTTGTAACCAGAGAACACGGTCCAAAAATATGAATTGTGGCTTACCGAAAAAATAACTAAAGCTAATTTGTTTTGTGAAGTAACGTGACAAATATGTGATAAAATGATGGCAATATCGACTGCTGATAGTATCTTGAATAGGCAGCAGAACTGCTGATGATCTTCAAATGTGACGAGCGAGCAAATGGAATTCACCATTTAATTTTTGACAAGATGAAAGACAGACATTCCGTCGTTTGTTGTTTACGGAATACATGCTTGTAACAGTGGCGGGAGCAGTTAATCGATTCCGTACGTTTAATTGTGCGACGGAATCAATCACGCGATCCTTGAATGATCAGGAATCATGTGGTCTTTTTGCAGTGTGACTCCTCAGTGAAGTTTGATTAATGAGGTAAAACCATGTTTCTGCTCACTCTTTCATCGTTTTAGATAATTGTAATGCACAGATGCTCGTTCCTGAGATCATGTATAGCTAGACAGAGTTCCCGTTTGAAATAGAATTGCCGTCAGAGTTGCCGTCTGGGCATAAAATAGAAAAATGTCCTCATACTTGAACTATTTAAGCACAAAATTCCATGGCAGCAGTAGACACTGCGTTTTTCTCCGTACAGGGGTTCGTCAGGATAGCTTGGAATTACCCAAAGCGCTTAAAATATCAGGAATGGCTGATCAAGGGACTGCATAACGTGCTGTTCATCTCTCCTGGATGTGCGATATAAAGATTATAAAGTGTCAATTCTACGCAGATGTTTTAAGCTAGTGTGGGCCATTCCGAGCCGAACTGACGAACCCTTGTAAGGCGAAACGCGGTGTTTATGGCTATCACAGAATTTTGGTGCTTTTGTTCAATTCTGAGGACACCTCTCTATTAGATTTGCTAGTGTTTTGCGAACGTTATACGAGGGGTGATTGAAAAGTTCGCGTCTCGGGATAGAAGAAGACACATTGTACTAGCTAGAGTATTTTGCGACAATACCTCCTTCAATCAAGAAACTTAGCCCACTGATGATTCGGTGCCTGGATCCCTTGCTCGCCGAAGCATGATTCTTTTGAGTCTAGATACTCCTCCGCTGCCTCCATGAAATCTGTTGGATGCAAAGTGCCGACCACTGTGAGCTCCAATTGCATTTTAGGGAAGTGATGAAAGTTCGATGGAGCCAGATCTTTTGCTGAACCCACACATTGGATGGAAGAGCACGCCTTTCATGAGCTTCGCTCTTCGTTTGATTTTGATCTGCGCTGGCAGCTTCTGCGAGCATTATTGAGCGTAGTACTCGCCAGTGACAGTGCGACCCGTCTTTAGGAAGTCCACCGGCAGCACACCTTCCGAATTCCAAAAAGGGAGGCCATGACCTTTCCCGTGGTCTTGATGACATTGACTTTCCATCGAGGTGGTGAACCAGAGTGCTTCCATTGCTTCGGCTGTTCATTTTCCAGGTTCTCTCTTTATCTCTCTGTTCATCTTCAAGAGCCTCCTCACCAAGAGTTCCAGCCAGATAATCATGAATCTCCTTTGGTGTGAGTCCTTTCAATCCGAGATTACGGATGACAGCTCGATAGCTCGATTTGAAACGTTCATCTCACCCGCAAAAATCATCTGACTAACTGGTTAATGAACTGATTGAATTTAAGTTGCTTTTGTACACTAGCAGCTTATCGAATTGACTGAACATTCGCCATGCTTGGTTGGCACATAGCACAGTATCTAATCACTCGCACGATATGGCCTAGCACGAAGCAATCTAGGTTAGGCGCGAACTTTTCAATCACCCCTCGTACGTCTAACCAATAGTTTGATTCAATTGATGCATAATTATGCTTATCTCAGGCCTGATAGAAGAAACGGCAAATACCTACACTCTTACAGCTATGTTCGACAAAATATGATTGACAAAGATCAAAAGAACCAAAAGTGGGAAATAAAAATATTGATAATATACTTCATGTACATGATGTAGTACTTGCAGTACTTCAATGATGGCAGATTTGCAGTAGAATCTTATAGCAAAACACAAGTCACTTTATGTAAAACACAATCAGCGTAAGCAAAACACAACTCACTTTATGATCTTTGATTTTTCTCCTACCTTTCTCTGCAGGAGTGCGTTGGATTAAATTGAACCTAGTTTAATTCAGTTAGGCTAAATTGCGCTACATAGAAAACCCATGAGTTGTCATCCCGCGCGTTTCAAATGACAAAACTGACGATTTTTCACATTATTCCTGTTGGTGTAGATATTTGATATCGATGAAGGAAGTGTCAAATGATAGCTCAGAACAAAAGCTGTTGATTGGATATTAATAAAATTATTGTTATCAATTTAAAAAGTCATTATAATATCAATGATTTGAAATTGTTGGCCATACCCAAAGTAGATTATAATTTCAATGAAACTTAATTCAGTCTGCCTCACGGCAAAACTTCATGTCATAAGAATTCTTTCCAACTGCACCAGCATGTTATGAAGATAGATGGTACTTGTGAACTAGTGCTGTCCAATGCGTATTTCATTAAATCTGGTCAAAGATGTCCCATGTTAGCTTGACCTTTAATGTCGCGTCGGGAAATAATTAAACGTCCACCTCCTCTTTCTTTTCATATTTGGATCTTACAGTGGTTATTATATACAGCCCATACAGCTAGAATTGATTCATATCATTGATTGATAATACCTGTCAGATATCGTAAATGTTTCCTTGAAAAGCAGATCCATCAAATACATTTCTCATATGGCAGAATTTTTCCGCAAGATGAAAGCGGTTTGACATTCATTTTCATCACCAAAACATGTGTACCTCTATTTTTGTCGGTCCAAATATACAACGGCAACCATAGTCATAAAATTCTCTTCTACTTCGGTAGTTTTCAAACTCTCACCGGAATTCATGTAGTATTTGCATACTAAACATTATGTAAAAGACAACTATAATCTGGTCGTATACATGATTCCTGGTTAGAAGAACACAAATGTTGAAGACAACAAGAATGTGAAAGTACAATTATAGAAATGTCAACTATGTTCAATGGTGAAAAAGAGCTGTACTAGTTGTTATCGTTGTTGTACGCATGCGTAACATTTTTAGTTAAAAGTCCAAAATCCCTCAGTTGACATTAACTTGCTCTTCAACAATGACGTGAACAGATTCAAATTACATTATGTAAAGGTGTGTACATAACTAACAACATAATTCAAATATTATGGTATCTATTTCGTATCATGTCTTCACGCCATTCAATAAGCTATAATGTCATGCGCAGCTATCTTGATGTATCTGTATCATTAGCTAAACGACAAAACAGGAAAACACGATACAGAATGGCACGTGCTGTGATTGATTGCAAAAAATTGCCGTAAAACCTTAATTACCTTGCATGTAAAACATGAATCAGTCTCATTAGTTATGCAACTCAGTTTTTGACTTTTTGAAAATTAAATCGTCGGTATATTTAATATTATAAACTAATGTTCAGCTTTTGCCCAACCTAGAATTAACTATTGGTATGAAAATTGCAACCACCACACGGTCTGATCCACAGAATCTGAGAATGTCAACTTTTTAAATCAAATTTTTATTTCATCAATTTTTGGTAATATTATCAAGACAAATACATGAACATTGATGATCAATAATTTAACAACTTTTGATGCCACTTGGAGACAGTATTCTGGTGGAATAATGCAGGAACCACTCTACTTGACCACTAAGTTTGATATCAATCGAAGTATCTATGACTAGCATGTCAATGGCTGTGTCTATGACACAATATGAATGCTGTCTCAAAGTGACTATACTCTGCGACAAAGACAAACGTGAGTTTCGTGTGAGCGTTTGATTGGTGAATCAAAGGGGGATCAAGTGTGAAACGGTGATGCGAAAGGAGGGTTCCAGTAGATCCGTTTCAAGTTGTTACGACGATAATATTATTGAAATTATGAAACTGAGGATGACAGTCGAATCTCTTGTCGGATACTGAACAACAATTTCACAATCAATTACTTCTGGACATCTGAAGAAAAGAAGTAAGAAAAGAGTTCACGGTTGGGCCTTTTCGATGTGGGAACCCTGGTCTCTCGTCACTTCATAAGGCTAGGCGAACCTTTTTCACAAGAATCACATCTTGCAATCACATCTTGCCGAAGACTTTCTCACATTTAAAATTTGCTAAACGTTTAACCGATTTTAGGCCCAAATATCAACAATTAATCATTAGTTACATTCAAATACTGTTCAATGAAGTCGAATAATTATATAATCAGCCACGTTTTACATGAAAGTAGAAAATATGCTAAAAACTGAGCATCTCTGTTTGATCAATTTGCGTAAAATGATTCTAGCTGTCCCTGATTTTTCTTGATATCTTAAAAGGAAAATGTAACAGCTGCAACTTAACAGAAATGCAGTAGTCAACCCTCAACACGGGTTCATGATAGCAATGATGTTTTATGTGATTCATTTCAATCAATTTGCTGTGTTAGGCACTTCTTCACATTTAGAAAAAATAACGAAAGTGTGTATTTTTCCGTCAATGAAAATCGATTAACATCAAAGTTATGTCACTGAAAGCTGCAATTATTAAAAATAGGATAATAGCTATAAAATACAAAACATCTGTCCATAAAATAAGTAACACGAGGGAAAATGTTCGTGAATAATGACACGATCTTGAAAAATAAACACAAAACTTCACTGTAAAATATAATTTTTGTGGAGCCAAATGATGCAATATATGTAATGCATTTCATTCAATATGATTCAAAAGTTTCATGGAACCAAGCTTTTTCATTCATCTAAGGAGTCGTTAATGCAATTGCATAACCTATCAGCTACGCTCAATTTTATGCTGTATAACACGATGGGCGCGACTTTCGATTCTCTGGGGTGCATGTTTCTCTCTCTCTCTCTCTTACTCAAACCAGCTAGAACAAGACCCATATTCAAATGACGATATCATGAACGTAACATAGCCTAAACCTTTTGAAGCTCTAAAGCTGGTATAGGTCCTTTTATCGCAAAGGACCCACTCTCTTTGAAGCTTTGAAATCGTATTATCTACTCATGCAAATCATGTTTACTAAGTGCTTTGGTAATTTTGTAATTTTGCGTAAAGTTTAGCTAATTTTCCATCTAGCTCCAATCTCACCTGCAAAACAGTGGATCTGCATGGAACAATTCTACGTATGCTAGACAGTGATGACAGTCGTCACTCGACCTCAAAGAGCCAATTCGAAATGATGATGATTCTTTTACATAAAGTTGTGATCACAATCAGAGGTGTTCGGGATTCGGGACGGGATCGTCTCGCACTCTGAACCCGAACAGCCCTAATTACAATGTCAGTTGAGCCATTGACCAACCAATAATTTGCGGCCGCAGCCCGCGGACCAGCTCTATGTATTCAGCAAATGCGCTCGTAAAAATAGGAGGAATGGGCGAGATTGGTAAATTCGTGGCAAAATATTACGGGAAGAGGTTCCTCGAAAACTCTTGAGATCTTCGAAATCAACATTTCAAAATGCATAATGCAGTAACGATTATAATTCGCTCTAATCTCTTTATATCTTATAATTCAGCTACAACACATGCGTTTGATTTCAAAATATTTAATGATATCATTCTCTTATGTCTTGATCTTTCTAACTACACTTCCTTTGATTGTGACAATATTCCAAAAGTATTAATTACCAAATTTTACTTTTGAAAGCAATGTAATGTTGCCTAGAATTTCCGAGAGAAAAACAAATGCAATTTTTGCAAGTTGATTCTTAGCTGACGTGCCATTCACTTTCTCCCTCTTTGAACAATGATGAGATATCGAGGCTTGTGGCTTCTAGGGGACTTCATCAAGTTGACACTTGCTTTTCCTTTTACGGGGGGAATAAAGTAATAGCGGATTTCTGACATGAATTTTCCGGTCATCAACTTAGATTGGGAGGAAAAGAATATCGTAACACCGGTACACAATTTAAGAGAGGAATCAAAGGAAAATAGGTTTATGGAGATTCGGCAGAACTAAGTGCTAACTTAGTTTTTCATAGAATTTAGCTTCATTCTATCATTTTGCTGTATTTAGTGCCAAATTGCAATTTTAAAGACAATGTCTTCTTCATCAGTGGTTTAAATATAAAAGTACACATGTTAAAATCAATCTGTCATCAAAAAGAAATTTTGCTCAATAGAAAACTAAGAAGTTATAAACGTAAAACAATGGTTGTAGTTGGAAAGAGAATGATGGTGGTATTATTTTCTTTTTCTTATTTCTTACAATTAATTTCAGTTGACATCCGTTAACTATCTTCAGGTAAAAAGGATATTAAATATAAAATACCTTTTTACCTAAAGATACAGTCCGTTTCATAAAAAGTGGATCATCCTAAAATTTGACTAAATAAAACATAAGTATGATACAGAAAGCATTTTTCATGTTATTTCATGTCCCTAATATATTTAAATGTCCTTGTATAATCTGATAAGCTATGATACAGTAACGGTTCTTAAGAAGCTAATATTTTGTGGCCCTACCCTTATTGTCAATGACATTACCAATTCGTCTAGGCATTGATTCGATGATATCGTTGATTTTTGACTGATCTAACTTTCTCCACACTCTTTTTAACAGTGACGTAAGTTGTGATACGCCATCTGTAGGTAGCAGTGAACGACGAACGTTACGTTTTAGAATACTCAATACATTTTCTATGGGATTCAGATCAGGAGAACGAGCTGGCCAAGATAATGTGCTAAGTCCTAATTGAGACTTGCATAAGTTGACTCTACTACTCCTGTGACACGTAGCATTATCATCCATAAATAACCAACTCGATGGATCACCAAGTTGATCTGTCATTTGGCCAATGTTCATTCGGAAAACATTCACATAGCGTTCAGAATTCATGGTTCCTTGCTGTATGTGAAGTTCAGAGCGGCCATTGGTCCAAATGCCAGCCCAAATCAGTAGAGTCGCACCACCTTGTACCCGGGGACGATGTAAATGTCTCGGAATTTCCTGATCAGATTTTATCCATGATCTCAATCGACCATCACTATCCTTCAGACGGACTGATGCCTCATCAGACCAGACAACCCGATCCCATTGATTTCGCCAGTGACAATGACTCATTGCCCATCTGAGACGTCTTTTTGTATGCTGATCTGATAATTCGATCTGAGAGGGCCTCTTACAGCTCTTGAAATTCGACTCAATAAGTCTTCTACGAATAGTGGACTTAGAAATAGACGAGACTAGTGCAGCCATCTCAGTTAACGAGAGACTTGGATCAACTTTAACAAATCTCAAAATTAGGCGGTCTCTACGTTTGGATGTTTTGCGTGGACGGCCAGAGCCCTCTTTACGACAGAGTCGAAAATCATCATTATGCCATCGATGTACATTTGTGTAAGGGACATTTAGTCGCTTGCTTGTACACGTAGCTCGCAAAGAAAACCCTAGTTCTAGCAAGGCTGACACTTTGCCTTTTGTGAATGCGATCTCGTTATTGTTCATTTGTGCTTTGTATTCTGTAGAAATTTGTATAATGTAGAAAGAGATAGATTTCTAGCTGAAAGCAATCAGGAGTGCTGCCAACACCACCGCAACGAAGTCAGGAAGCTATGGAACATGAAGTCCAGTCAATCACATGTAGCAGTTACATTATTGTTGATGAATAATGGTGCTACACTGGCTCTGATTGACCGACTTTCTTTATTTTTGTTTTGCTTGATAGCTTTTGGCTTGTACATAGAACAACATATTACATAACAAAGGAAACAAATGTAATTTTATAAGAGTGAGGTATGATTTTGTGTAACATTGCTAAATGAAGATCAAATTATCTACTGCCTTTTTATCTATAACAGGAAAACAACTCAATATTCATGCTTTAAATTTCCAACAATGATATTAGTAAGCACAACTGACATATCCTCCAAATTTCAGAGAAATTCGTTCAAGTTTGGCGGAGTTAGACAAAGTTGAAGTTAAGGCGATGTTTAAGGGTGATCCATTTTTTATGAAACAATCTGTAGTTAAGGGATGTTAACTGAAATTAATTGTAAGAAATAAGAAAAAGAAAATACAAACCACCATCATTCTATATTTTGACTCTTTCCAACTACAATCAATAATGAAAAATAGCCAAGACAATATATTCAAAACGTAAAACAATGGTACTGACGTAGTGTTGCTATTTAAGAATAAAGACTTGTCAGTAGCGGCAATGAGTACAGATTCTGCGATGCGAGCATTATTCGTTCGGGAAATGACAGAGAAAGCTGAATTATCGTTCACATGATTATGCAAGGTGATTTCAGTTGGCAGGGGGCGACCTTTGATATGTTCGTTAATTCTAGTTTGTAAATGCCTAGTATTCTCACCACTAGAGCAATTAGGCCTAGAGATCTAGAATCTGCACAATCTGCTAACATAATACCATAGCAATCGAACAATGAGCAGTCAGTTCAACATTAAACACACCAAATGGTGCGAAGTGTCAGTGACTTTTATCAACCGGATCACACAGCAAAGAGACACAGTCGATGTCAAGCTCTACAGAGAAGTTTGTGAACGCTTTTTCGTGCGCCTGCTAACTTTTTTTAATAATAATAGGGAGAACCCAACATTATCGGGAAAACCTTTGCGCAATGATCTGAATTCTTCGAATCTGAGGGAATCGTGGCGATCGGAGCATTTTGAAGGAATTCAGAGCAATCCGCAAGCGACGTACGACTATTTTTCCTATCTCTGCAAGGCATTAAAACTTTCTTTTTGCCCACTTAATAAGTTCCTGGATGTGCCATCGTTTTGAATCAGTTTGTACTTCTAGCAAAGTGACACGATTAAACAATATAATTCTGTGAGTCTGACAATAACGCTCATAACGTTTCTGCAAATTCTGACAGCGTCTCTGAAAATCCTGGCGCTAGTGAAATATCTATGAAAATTGTGAACTGGGAATTACCTTAATAATCAAAGAGTGTGAAATAGAAATTTGCAATCGTGTCCATCGGTTGAACAAGATTCTGAAAGATACCAAAATTGTTATTGTCTTTAGTACTACCAAAAATTTAAACTCTTTAGCCAAAACTCTTTAGAACTTCTTTCATGCCTGTTGGTCTCTCTTCGAATGTCATTTACAAATTTTCTTGTGAACTCTGTCCAAAGTGTTACATTGATGAAACTACTAGGCATTTGCAAACTAGAATTAACGAACATATCAAAGGTCGCCCCCTGCCAACTGAAATCACCTTGCATAATCATGTGAACGATAATTCAGCTTTCTCTGTCATTTCCCGAACGAATAATGCTCGCATCGCAGAATCTGTACTCATTGCCGCTACTGACAAGTCTTTATTCTTAAATAGCAACACTACGTCTGTACCATTGTTTTACGTTTGTAACTTCTTAATTTTCTATTGAACAAAATTTCTTTTTGATGACAGATTGTTTTAACATGTGTACTTTTATATTTAAACCACTGATGAAGAAGACATTGTCTTTGAAATTGCAATTTGGCACTAAATACAGCAAAATGATAAAATGAAGCAGTGTTCTCCGAAGCGCTTGGGCTCAATCTGTTGCGATTAGTTTTCATATTCAGAACAACGGTGTTACAATTTATGCAGAAAGCACTATAGGTGACAAAAGTCTTTCATACATTAACCAGTGGACACTGTCCATCAAAAACGTGAAATTGGGCAGTCAAGTGTTGATGTATGACAGAGTAGTGTAGAACATGGTCAATCAATTGTGATATTGAATTATCAATTATCAACTTATTGAAGCAGTGATTTTTCAAATTTAGCACAGATTTTGCATTGCTTAATTTATGGGATTCGGCCAATTAAGTATTTTGATAGACTGGTTAAACGCGAAAACCATGTTAACTTTTATAGCAGCTGTCAGAGACATGTAGACATGTTTCGAGCTATTTGGAATATGATAATCTGTGCCTCTCCTGACGCATTTCTACACCACATATTTGAAATGCATCTGTGAGGGTTTTTATTTTATATCTCAAATTACACTTGAATTCAGAATAACACACATCAAAAGTAAACCACTCCAATAATGCTCGTTAGTATCTTAGTAAATTATTGAATATTATAGAAAGGACCGAGTTTCCGTATAAGGATAGAAGAAAAACATGTCTATTTTTCAAAAAGTATATACTTTATTCAAAAATTTCTTTTAGACAAGAAATTACATTAAGATATCGTCCTTAGCTAAACATCGGGTGAGATATCTTTGAGTATGGCCAAACCAAGAAATGGATTTTTCAGCAGTTATCACAGCGACAGACTGTTCAGCCAGTTGAACCAAGATTGCGAGTCTTTGTTGTTGTTGCTGCTCTTGCAAAAGCTGTGCGCGAATTTCTTCCAGTTGCCGTTTAAACAGGCTTTGAAGGCACTGAATGCCATTCCTACAATATTCAGAAATGGGGAATACGGTGGCAAAAACCGTCTGAAATGATTTACAGGAATCTGCGAACCTCCTTCATCAGCGGAAAGATGAGCTCGTGAGTGACAGGAAGCATTATCGAAAATGTACGTTGTGGACTCCTGAAGTAAAGCAGACGTGTTCTGAATGAATGTATGGAATCTGGCACACGTCATTCCACCTTCAAAGATTTCATGATGAATGAGTCCTCTTCGATTACTTACAGCGAATGCTACAGTGAAGTTTTTCCCTCGCTGGCCCCCCAACGACTCGCACGGCTTGCTGTCCAACTCTAGCTCTACCCCTGGTTCTCCGAATCCATAGATTAATTCCACTCTCATCAATGAATATCAATTCCTGTCCCACACCTTCATGCAACATCCAACTGGCATATTCGTGTCGTCGGTCTTTGGTGCTCTCTGAATTCCTCTCTGCTGGAGAATCCTCCAACTTCTTTAAGACAATTAGTCGTCCTGAGAGACATCGTGCAATAGAGGTCAATGACAGTGTTGGTTTGTGTGGCAGTCTAACTGCATTTGTTGTAAAGTAAAGAAAGGATGTTCTTCTATCATTTCCTCCAGTACATTTCCAATTTCATTATCTATCTTTGAATGGCGTCTGCCGCCTCTTGGAAGGGTTAACACGCCATCGCGCTTATTAGCGTGATTAATAATTGCTCAAGCAGTATTTCTCTTAATGTTTAACTGTTGCGCCAGCCCTACGTAATCCACGCCCTGAAGCCATGCATTGTAAAGGCGTTGCTTGTCTACTTCAGAAATTCTTGACGGCATATTTCCTCTTGACAAGAAGATATTTGCGAGTATCAATACTTGATTGTCTTATTTCACATTCGACTGACTAAATGGACAATGGAACATCTCATCTGGATCGCGATTACCAGCGCGAACAATAGATCAGCGGTTGACTGCACTATTGCGCGTTAGAAAAACATAGATCAACGGATGAGCGGGAAAACCTATATTTAGTTATCGGAAATTGTGTTCAGTTTTCCGATCACGAGCTCTCTCATCTGCATTTTGCTGAACTGAACTCGTGATTAGAAATTGTCTCTGAATACTTCGTACATCTCGCATGAGATAATGATTACCAACTAGGCTATTCTTATCAGACTTGAATGTTGCTATCATATAATCCCATACAGAGTTTGAACAGCATCCGCTTTCCGATTCCCACAGTGACAGGAACTTCCCTTTGCATATACAGACTAAACATCAACATTTTCCGGTCCTATTCCAAGACATCTTCTTCTGCTTGCCGTCAAAGGAGTGCAAATTGTCTTAATATAAGCTGTCGTCTATCAAATAAATGTAGCTGCACAGAGGGGAAGTTGTAGGCGTCGGTCAAAATATTCGTAGTTGCAATGTGAACTACAGTGGACTGATAATGTCATATTTTGTCATTACATACACAAGTTGTTTAACACATTTTTTTAAAGAAAATGGTTTTAAGTTGGTCATTAAAAACATCTTATTGGCATGTTGCTGTCATGCGGCTTAAGTTATTTCTTACCGAACCGCATTTAATAATTGTACTTCATTATCAATGTCGACATGAGAAACTGTCAATCAATAAGTCACTAGTAGTATTTATTGGCTTTACTATGTACAGGGTGGCCCAGAAGTTTCAATTATCAGTTTCAAATTATCATAAATTCCTTCGCTACTAAAAATCCTTAAATATTTTCTTTTGGGAAGCTGTCGTCCGAATGAGATTGTGATAGTATTGACCATGTTGAAGCTGTGATAGAGCAATCCGATGACATCAACGAGACTCAACATGCCAAGAGCCACTGTATGCCACGATTAATGTGGTATCCAAACTAAAGGTCTTTTTCTCAAAACTTGCAAACCGATAATTGTTAGACAACAGAAAAAGATATCAGATTCGAGTTGAATGTTGTGTAGTTCTTTTTTTTGTGTTGCATTTTCCGACTTAAAGTCTCACCTCAAACAAGAGTTGTTTTTGAAAATACTTAATGTGATTTTAAATTCATTGTTTTCCTCGTGAAATTAGGCTTAATTGCGTCAACAAGATAGTTTGGATATCAATTTTAGTTTTTAACAATAATAAGATCAAGCTTTCTTGACGCATCATAAAAGAAGATTAGCAATTTGTGCTTGCAAAATGATGTCACAAATTCTTGTTGTCATTGTGTGGGATTGTTATCTCATGTTGACATCATTTCCTAGCATTTGTTAATTCTGATATCACAAATCAAGAATTACTAAGTAAATCAATATCCAATAGGCATCATAAAAAATGGTCACACGTGCATTATGGCTAGAAATCAAATTCGGACAATTTAGCTGTGTAGCATCCCTCGTGCTTCGAACTAGGGATGTTTACTCATTGCCCTTGCTGAATCGTGCTAGGCTATAGATTTAGCCATGATGACAAACCATTGAATGGATGCACACCGCACATGTACTCACTTTAAAACTACTTCCACACTAAATACGAAGACATCATAGATTATACTGTATGTAGCTGAAGACTAGCAGTGTCAATTTAACCGTAACCGACCGCTTGTTACGGCTACCCATAAAATATAATTTTAGCGGCCTACTACTTTCTCTTAATTCCTCAATCACACATTTTATTACAAAAATTGATTTTACAGACAGCTTAGTATCATTATAGTTCAATGTGGTTTATGCATATATACATGTACATACAAAAATGCCTTCATGCTTTATCGTTCAAATTTAGTTGTCATATACTTACAACGGAATCCCAAATTACTCCTACGATTTATGGAAGGATGAAGCTGATTGAGATCATGAACATTAATCACAAATATCCCTTTTTCACTTTCTACTGCCAAAGCATGATCAAAATCGCTTGCGTTGCTGATGCGTACTTTTTGATGAGATAAATGAGACTACACTTATGCCCGAAAGAAGTTTTTGGGAAAGAAAAATCTCCATGTCTGAAAACAATTTTTTTGATTCTGGGAAGAGGGAGGGATCTATTAAAAGTCCAATTTTAAAATATCTGTAGAGGGCATTTTTGAAAGCAAAAATTTTAATTTTTTTTTCATTTTTTCAAAAAAATTCAATTTTGCAAAATACAAAAAAATCTCCGGGTCCAACATCGATGATGCCATCCATTATTGCTATTGAGACTAAATAGAATGTATTTTTCAGAACATCTGTAGAGGCTCTCTTTCGCTACAGCGCTTTTTTCAAAAAATTTCAAAATTTTAATTTCAATATTCAAAATTTCAATTAATTTTTAAAGAATTCTCTAAAAAAAAAGTGATCACCACATTATCACTTGTGCTTAAAACAAAAGATGTTAAATTAATCACATTAATCTATCGACAGCGGTCTTCGACAAAGTAGCGCGCATAATAAAGCTTTAATTAATTAGTTAGCTGATGACAGTACTGACAGATGCGTATTACTGTACTGTTTGTGTGTTCGTTTTTCAGAATCGTTTTGTTTGTTTATTTTCATAGTTTATTTGTTATTAAGGATAAGCTCAGTGCTTTTCACAGTTTATTTCAAATCTCAAGCAACCTTCACAGCAATGTGCTGAGCCACGTCCAACACAGTTCATCGCAGACAGACACAGGCATAAGTTCGCATGCCGCCAACAATGCGCCACCAGCACTCTTAATTTCCATCACCACTTTTGACACATAATTCATTCATTGATTGAGAACTCCCGCACACAGCAGAGAGAGATGAAGAGACAAGATTTCGCAATTGTCTATTAAGTAATAAGCGCAATTCGGAAATCAGAATGTTGAATGACAACAACTATAAACAACAATATGAAATTCACAGGATGCAGTAGATGACAGATGATATTGAGGGCTTTCCGAATGGAATTTTGCGGAGTTTTTCAGAAGGTTCCCAGGAATTGGTGTACAGTAATCTTCATTTGAATTAAAAAGTTGAATATTTTTGACTTTTCGTTTGTCTTTTCGGCGCATTTCCACGACGAAAAACACGGCTCTTGCACGTGGCAACACTTGCGCTCAATGCGTGTGCGTGTTTGCTCAATTTCTGGTTCTATTTTTCCGTTCTTAGGCTGGTGGACTAGTGTGTATTAAGCAAGGTATTATCGTGGTATGTGTTCGGTATGTGGTCAGGTGGTGTCCGCGGTGCCAGTTCGTGCTCTTTTCATTTGTTCTCCTGTGTCGCAATTCGTCTGTTTTATAAAGACCATCATTAGGACTCTCCCACACGAGCAGAAAATAGGTTCCGGTTCATAGCAGAATATTCTTCTCACTCATTCTGATGCAGGCATGTTCCTCGATTTTGGTTGAATGGACAAATCTTCCTCTTGGATCTGATCAGGAAAAGCTGAGCCACTCCCAATCTGAAGCTGTCCCTTTCTTGACTGGCGAGGCTTTGAGTTCCAGTAGTAAAGTATGATCCTCTCACTCACTTCACCACTCGTTTCACCTCAACTGTCCCATCTGACTTGAATCAAACGAATCTGCAGATGAGAAAAAATTGGAAAACATTAATCGCCAAACAGCAGGCGTCATCCAGCATTGAATCCCACTGAAAAGAACATCTTGTCAAAAGGAACACTGAAATGGAATCAAGAAATGGATATTTATTCGAACAGTGAAAATTGTTTGTCTAGAGAAGCAGAGAGTTGGTTGAACAGACGACCGATGAGACGATGGACAGAAAATTGCAAATGGAAAATGATGTTATAATCGAAATATATCGATGAAGCTGGTATAGATTCATTAGATCTGATTGAATTTGGAAGAGACGATTTCTTTTTTATTGATTCATCGGTTACTTCCATTTCTCTAGGATGCTACGTCTTCACATTTTCAAGATTCAGGAGTTGAAAGGCATTTTCATTCCTCCGCACATCCGCTCCTTCATTTAAGCTTTTTCATTTCTCCTCAGATTGACTGCTTAGCCTGATCTTGCACTCAATTGAAAGAAATTTTATTATCGTTGCTGATTGAAATTCCATCAATATCACCCCTTGCACAATGGCATGGATCACAGCAGACCCTCTGGCATGGTGAGGTTAGCAAAGATAGTATCATCATTGAAAGGAGAAATAAGAACCTTTGGAAATGTACAGCAAGAATTTTTTGCAATGGTGGATAGTGGAAAATCTGCGTGGAATGCAAAGTACTTTTCACAAGTCTCATTCCAAGGACTGATAACTGCAGGTGACCCGGATCGACAACTCCTCTCTTTCTCTGTCGATCAATCCCGCCGGAGCTGCCAGTTATCGGTTTTCCACTCTAGCTATATTCTGTGGCTGAAGACATCTCCGGAAGAAGGGAAAGTATCCATTGGTGGCAGACATATCAGGGAAAAAATCCATAAAAAATGGCAAGATGAACAATTCTGCAAAGGATCTGCAATCTGGATTGAAAGGATTCATGTACTCGGCCATGTGTGTCCTCAGTGGCTGTTCAGAAAAATTCATGCCCTTCGAAAGTAATGAATTCATTTCTTAAAAAATTTCTAGTTGAGTTTGTCATTCAGGTCTCACACACCCCCATTTTGTCCATCCTGTTGTCATCAGCTTTCATGACACTTGTAATGCACCCGCCTTCAGAATGGACTTAAACATCAGCTTTACGACTACGAACCAATAACACTTTCGTAACCCCGAAGTTTTTGCAGTATTCTGAATGATTGATAACTAAATCACTCCAGCAGTTCTGATGCAGGGGCCATGAGTGACTGCGAGCCCAGTGGCGAGCAGAAAAGTGAAACTTTCGAGTGTTGTGCCAGAATTTAAGGTTGACACGTCATGATCACCCTGATACACAACACTAATTTTGTCATGTTGTCAATACTCCAACAGCAGGCATTGATGAGAAATTGTTTTGAACTACAGTACTTTTGATAACATTGTGGGACCGAGTTAAAAGTTTTTCTAAGGTGATGTCACAAATGATCGATTTTTTTACGCACAGTTGAAAACATGTGACATGGAAGTAATGAAGCATCTTTATAGTGTTCATGGAGAAATTAAATGAAGCATATTTATAACGCGAACCTTAGTTTGACAAAAACACGTAGATAGATTGAAATTTGAAATACTGAAAATAGTTTTTTTACCCAAAGATTTTAAAGCTGAATATAAAAGAAAATATAATTGGTCCAATGGCATTTTTGAAAAATATGACTAAAAGATTATCCCCTAAAATATCATATAAAATTGCATAAATTAGCTTTTGAATTCAAAAGTTTTACTAACTGTTTCCAATTGTACTCATCTGTTTTTATACTTCGATTGTTATTAAATTTTTTATTCAATAAATATTGAACAACTCTTTTGAATGATATGAAAAAAAAATTTCGATTTGCGATTTTTTAAAAAAAACAAATTTAAAAAATTTGACTTTGCGAATTTTAAAAAAAATTAACCCACTAATTTTAAAAATTTAAAAAAAAGATTGGGTATTTTTTTTTTTAAAATAAAAAAAATAGGGTTTTTATGACGTGACTACTTCTATAGCATCTATCATAGCTGTTTAATGTGAAATGTTTGTCTGCATGCTTTTGATCTCGAAAAATATTGGAACTGAAAAAATGCTGATAGAATTCAAATTCCAGTTCTAGTCAGCAATTTGCCATGCATTGCACATGCAGTCTCAAGATCGAATGTAGTGAATCTAGTAATTTTCAGGTGTTTCAGTCACACAATTTAGATGTATATTGCACCTCATATATCCATCTAGAATTCTACGGCTAACTAAGATTCTCGTGTAAATATGAACACAATTCAAGTTGTGAAGGATGCTTTGACTGGAATTTCTAGATAAACGTTCACTGATTAACGATGGCTTCAACACAATTACAATTTTCTTGCGCTCAAAGTCGTTATTCTAGAGGTCTTGACATGGACTTGGTTCTAAAGTCGACTAATTACGTAGTCTTGCATCTGCGGCCTAGTCGATTTTACAAGCCTGTTGTTCTGTAAGGTCACAAAATTCTGCACTACAGGTGCATCCGATTTTGAAAGCATTTACATTTGCATATACGTTGACCACTTTCCACCGGACTGCTTGTCACTGACTGCATCGTATTCTTTCTAAATGACTCTTCATAAGTGAAGCTTGTGCTTCCTTTGCCAAAGTTAATCCCCGTCTTTTTTAGCCCCTAACATTTTTCCAAGTGATTCGTGAACGGATACACGAGTGAAATTCAACCTTTTAGCAGCATAATTTATGATAATTCAGCATTGTTTTGGAAAAGAAAAGCTAAATTCGCTCATTTCTTGAGCAACAAACTGCGACGTTTTGAATTTGAATCTTCACTAACTGCACTTCTTCTTTTGATCTCACACAAAATGCTTCTTTTCTTGATCTCATTTCCTTACCTGACAGGTGGTCTTGGAATTTATCAAAGTGCTCTTATCTAGCGCGCTAATTACGGGTAAATTTCTCGATTTGTTTGTGACTTGTTTGTATGAATTCACATCTTTTGAAATCTGTACTTACTAATTGTATACTGTTATGAGAGAGAAACTTTGGTTTGGTGCTCGGCTAGCAACAGAACACCGACTCAAATAACTAATTGGGCGTTCTGTAAAGCAAAATTACGTTGAATTTCCATGACTTCATTTTCAATTGTTCACTTCGTTATAT
Source organism: Prostheceraeus crozeri (assembly GCA_907163375.1). NCBI lineage: Eukaryota > Metazoa > Platyhelminthes > Polycladida > Euryleptidae > Prostheceraeus > Prostheceraeus crozeri. The sequence continues at coordinate 509,167 of CAJQUW010009338.1, forward strand.
TCAAAATGCACGTGCATATTGTGTAATGATGTGACAGAGTTTTCGGCATAGCAGTTGCGCTTATTAATACGCCATAGAAATACGCTCGTAGAACTTGATTTCATACTCGTACACCATTGCACAACTAGCCAACAATGTTTACTTTCAAATTGACTAGGTGAAAGCATGTACCCTCACTGCATATTATAACAAAATAAAATAATATATTATTAAAAGTAAATAATTTAGAATCTGAGGCCCTAAATGTATCTAACTAATAAAGAAAAGGTTTGAAGTAAACAATATTTTAAAAAATAAAAAAGGGAATATGATATTTTTGATGAAAGAAAATATAGACGTGGTTTTGATTAAATTGCTATAAATTACTACTGCGTGGAAAGCTCATTTGCGTCTACAAACACATTCGCAGCGTGTTCAGATTTCATTTGTTGTGCTTTGATGCGAATTGATGATTTGCAAGTGGTGGGCAAGGTTTAATTAGTCACTAATCATAAAAAGTATGTAGCTTTTTTTCCAAAGTCCTACGAGCTGCATAAACATTTTTAAATTCCCATGCGATTCTGTATCGCTCGGTAGATCGAGAAAGAACAGATAATCCCGCGAGATAAACAAGTACAAATGAATATTTGGGTTCGGCTTTCTGCATTATCTCTTTATCAGTCATCTTAAAATCCTGCTTTAAGGACTGAGGTCATAAAAACCAGACGTTAAGAAGATTACCGGTTATCATTTTTCCAATTGACGATCGTTTTTCATTCATTGGCATTTTGCTAAATTAAACATGGAATGACCGCTCATGTCATCGACGTTAATTTGGTTGACGTTTATCTCAGCACTGTGAACATAATAAACAATGTTTATCAGCATACTATCAAATCATCGAAATGACCTCTTCAACTTAAATGTCCCACTGATGAGTGTTGAAGCGGTACCGTTCAGAAGTTAAATAAAGTGCTGTCTATTTTTCCGTTTCCTATATAGTGAGGTACGTGCGATGCGAATACGAAAACGATTGCGGCTATACGATGCACATTGTACGTATTATTACTATTCCGACTATTATATAGCACACTGATGTCCTAATGAATGACATGCTTTAAGATAATTTGAAATCTTAATTGAATTCAATTGATCAATTCAATTGCAGTGTGTAATGCAGTGGTACTACATATTGTACAATTTATGATGTATAAGTAAATATACTGCCTATGTCATAAAGTGAAGCAAATAATTTACATAATTTGCATCATAGAAAAATTGTGTTTCAACACATATCTGGAAATCGGCATCGGATGTACTCTTGTCTCTGATATTTTTGGAAATTTAGGCTTTTTGCAGGCTAGAATTTCTTGATGCATCATACATTAAGTTATTACCGATTTTTGCGAGTCATTACATCACTCAAAAGTGCTCGCTTTGAAAAACTGAAAACTTTGTAGAATTAACTTTTTCTATACTTTCTCTACTTTCTTTTGCTAAAGATAAAGTAGCATATCACATCATATGATTCGTATATGATGCGCTCTCTATTCGTATCAAACATAAAGAGACAAGTGATTCGTCCTTCCTTTTATTGAAAGATTGCCAGGCGAAGGTCGTGTGCAATTTGCATGACTTATCTGTCCAACACGGAAAGAAGGCCGTACAACATTCACAATCAGAAACTCGTAGCTCCATAGTCTCGTGGAGTAAAAATGTTTGACAAAGTCATAACCTCACCTCGCGCTTCAACGTGCAGCCGGTATTTTGCCGGCAAATTCCACATGGAACGAATAAGTCCATAAAAAGAAAACAGTGATTTTGTTATTTTTTGAAAGAAATCGATCAATTTGAAGCAAATATTTAGACGCGTGAATTCCTTAAGACATTTCAGACATCTGTCTGCTGCTGTTCAGAACATCTGGATGCACAGTGAAAATAAGCCGAATCTGAAAGATTATGCGAAGTCCTTCACCCGTTCATTTTCGTTTTTGATATTAAAATATTTGGAACGATAACATAGCTCAGTCGTCAACTACACATATTAAATTCATTCACTTATTGGTTGCAGTGGCAAATTGCTCATGTTTTGTGAAATGTGTTTGGAGCGCCAAGCAAATTTCAAAATTGCGATAATTCAATATATGCAGTACCTTCAGATGCTATCACCATTCATTTTCAGGGACAATATATAAACGTGCTGACAGCGGCTGCTGCTGCTGGATGCTGATGGCGATTGAAATGCTAAAGTAGCATGAACTTTTGATATTAGCTGCAGTACAATTTAATACTTAGCGTTTCCAACAAATTCCTAACCAAAATACCTGTTTTGTATGGCTCAGTGGAGCATGCAAGACCTATTCTGTGATAGTTGCATGGGGGGGGGTCCTTTTACAAATTCTCAGTTAACCGGATCAAATCTGATATCAAAACATTAGGAAAGTTGATTTTAAGTAAAACAATGATGTTTGCGTGTAGCAGGTCGATATAACTAATCCTTTGAGTGTCTTTCAGTCTTCTCAGTAAACACATGCGATAATATGGTGTTTTTAAAAGTCAAAGACATTTAGCACATTATCAGTTCTACTAAGTGGTGGTTTTACAATTTTTGCTGTTGCCATAAAACCTCAGATAGTAGACTGCAATGAAATTGATTTATTTCATGCTGCAGAACCATTGTTGTTTATAATTTATCCATAACTATCGGAAATAGGCCAAAATTGAGACTTGATTCTTGAACTTTTGGGCCATCAAAACAGCCATGGAGATCTCAAACTCATCAATTACTGATGTAAAAACTTGGCCAACAGTCTGTTTTTAGTGTTCAACGAAGAATACAAAGATAGCTTTCATTTTGAGCATCTATTTCTGCTGAGTTGTTCACGTAGGCCGACCAGTCACGCACGATCATGTGCCAAAGCAAAATTTTCACACTTTGTGATCTTCTAACACATATGCACGAGCATGATACAATGTGAATTTCACTCTTTATGCACCAACTTGGACATGTCCAAAATCATTTTTCATCTGATAGTAAAATTTTTGTGATGGGAATTTCTACACGCTCTGAGTCCTGAGGGAGTATCCACTGGACCCCCCTCAAGTCTTTGAGGGTTAGGTTAGGAGTGTTTCCATTGTGGTGGTTAATGCTCCATACGAGAACATGAAATTATGGCATTCTGATGTATCAATTGATTTTTTTGATATTCATTGTCTTTCATCAGATCGCTGTCTCATAATAGCTGCTGTGAGACACAAAGATAGAATATACATCTTGTGAGCGTTTGGGGCAAGGAAAATACACGTATCATCAAAGTAAGTAGAATTCAAGGTGCCGTCAAGGAATGCGACTGGACATTAAATCGGTGATTTGAAAGAGAGACTGCGGTGGACCCCGTTCAAATTGCTTTGACGAAAATGTCCAGGAAACTAATTGAAGATAAGAATTGAATATCTTGTGCTGACATTTAGCTTCAAACTGGCATTGAAGAGTGATTTGTCAATTTAATACTTCTGAAACATCTGTACAAAATACAATGTATCAATGTGCGCAAAGCAATCAATTAATGATTGCTAATTATGATGTGAAAATTTTTATGTGCACTGATAAGTCACTTATGAGTAACAGGATAAAAAGTATTGATGAGATTTACTTGTGCAATTGATCGAAAATGTACTGCGATCAGATCTAGAATTATGTTAATTATATTATTTGAAGAAGTTTCAAAATTCAATCTTTGAAAAACGTGCTTTTGAAAATAAGTCCTAAAGCTGACCTGACAGATGACCAATTTTAAATATTTTTATGGAAAATTTGAATATTCATTAGCACCAAAAGTTACGAAGCAGAGGTCAGAAGACTTCGTTGTAAAAGGAGCAAAAGTGCGTCAGGTTACCGAATGCCCCCTTCCGTCATGGATGAGGTTGAATAACTCGTAGATGATGTGAGATCCTTGATCAGCTCTTAAAAGGAATACAAGTTGTGTTATGTAGGAACTGACATTATTTTCAGTGCATTTGCAGTTGTTTGCTGTTTACCATTTTCTCAGTGTTCTAATGAAGTCTGTTTACATTTGCTATTTTTGAAGTGCTTTCCGTGAACCTCTTCTTGAAATTTCATCACTAAAGCGATGCAGACAACAGAATAGAAAAAAATTTACGCTGCAATCAAAGACTGAACACATGACGGGAAATTATCTGGTTCAATCTTGCCCGACACTGTCGATGTTCATCAGTTTCTCTCCTAAATCGCAAGAATCTTCTGTCTCAGTCATAATGCACCGAAGTCGTTGAAACAGACACAAAACAGTTTTGGAAATTATAAACAGACTTCGTTTTAACAGGTATGAAAATTGCAGTATAAATAGTAGTAAGCTGAAAGTTTGCTGAAGCCTCGGAGAAACTGATAAATTATAGAATCAGTCATGGAATCTCAACTGTAGAATATTATAACAATATATGTATGGAGATCTTATATTTTCAATGGTATCATTGACTTAAATTGCGCAGTTTCTCAGTAATCGAAATTGCAGTAGAAATACAGTGTAGACATTAAAAGCAATGGAAGCAGACATGAAGCGGATTTCAGCCTAAGATTAACAAAAAATAAAAAAAGGAAATTTAAACGCTGATTTTTGTAATGTGAATGACGATTGCTGAATTATAAATGAAGATATCTCAATTTGAAATAACTGATTCTTAAATATAAGCGATAAATCTGAAAGATAAATGACACTTCTTAAATATACATCGTATTTTCTAGAATTTTGATGCATAAATGATTTAATAAATAATTTTCTTGCTATAATTTTTATAGAAATAAGAAGAAAAGCTTAATATTTCGATCATTAGAAGTGGTGATCGTCAGAAATCTATTTACTCTCAAATTCTTGCATGAGATTCAAATTACAAAAACATAAAAAATATGATGGTAGGTGATAGAACGCATACAATCCTAACTGAACCTTTTATTTTGTGTTTTAATCTTTATTTGCTCATTTAGGATTGCTTTCGTTCTATAACCTACAATCGCTTTTATGTCTTTGTAATTTAAATCTCTCAAAGAATTAGATAGCAAATAGGTTTCTGACGACGGCCACTTCAGATGATCGAAAGATTAAGTTTTTCTTAATTGGAATAGGGGTTTTGCATTTTCCAATATAAATGATTTTAATACGCAGAAAACGTTCTCAGAAAAAGTGTTCAAATTTGAAATATGAGTGTTCTAATTTGAATTATAAACTTGGAATACTGAAATAAATCAGATGAATTCTTTAAAATAAATTCAGTTAATTCTGCAATTAACTGAAATGGAAATTGTGTGGACATGCATCAAGCAAATACCATAAGGAATTTAAGAAATTGTGACATGACTTTCATCTTCAATTTTGTTTCAAAATTTCGTATTGCTCTTTCCGTTCTCTGGCTGCACATTGTATGATATTTTTGTTTTGCTTGACCATGTTGAAAGCAGGTGTGTCTCGAGAGCAAATAATTTTTTTCTTATTTTCCTGCTTCTTTTTTCTTTCGTCTTTCTTTCTCTTCGCCTTTGGTTGATATTATTTTTATTTGAATAACGAATCAGAATCAACATGAATCAACTCGATTCAGTTGAAGACTATCATCTGCTAAAAATATCCGCTTATGAATCGTACATGTCATTCTTCAGGTCATGAAGAAACCATACGTAGACTGCTTATCACTTGAGATGACTGGAATTTTTTAAATGGTGTCTGTCAACAAAGCCTATCTCCAAGGCTAGTAATTTCGATTTTTTCGACTTTTCATGCCTTCCGTCCACTTTGATCATAGGATGCTTTGGTGAGGTCTTTACGGATGTCATCTTGGCGTTTAAACTTAGTCTGCAATCTCATGGTATAATAGCCTAGTCATATCTGCTCTTTTATATGTCTGACTACCACGTAGAATATTCATTATTGGACAGCGTTGGAACAACTTTTGACATAAGCTTATGAAATTAGTCAACAGATTCCATTTAAGGAAACTTTTTGTATGAGTCGGCATAAGCCAGTTTCTGATGACCAGGTACGTGCAATATGCTATCGAAAGAAAACGAATGCATCGCTCAAGCAAACCTCACAAAATCACATGATTTTGCCTGATACATAAATACACAATTAAAAATTACAAACAAGCGTACATGATGCTTCAAGCAGAAGGTAGCCAGCCGGCTGGGTAGGAGAACAGTTCTTGCTGCTATTCAGTATTTGCCATGTGAATTTTAGCCATTATTTGATGCTGTGATACGACAAATCTGTTGCCAGTTCGTCTCTTTCATGTGATAGAATGTAAATGTTTAGCATTTTAGGTATTGGTTGATGTCCAGTACTTGATAAATTAACTTTCTTTAACTTTGTCAATTGAGACTTAAATCAGAACAGCGTCTGCTTCTCACACAATTTCACTAGAATCTTATGCTAAATGATAAACTTTTGGCTTCAGGTGGTGATGAGCAGGAAGGCATTCAGCATTGTGAACTACAACGATGGAATAACGGAACTGGATGCATCAAAAGCTAAGCAGTATAAAGTTGAAAAAGACACGTTTATTGTGGAAGAAAGTTCTGCTGAATCAGACATGTTCATTGAATTCACGAAAGGATTTACTGGAGATCAAGTGAGAATCTTTTCACTATATTGTACGATAAAAGATATCGGAGTACATTCGTTCTAAGCGGAAAGCATCATTAATCTCGCATGGGTAGCAATTTTATGTGTTATCTAACGTAAAAGCCCATTGCTACAAATAAGGCAGAAGTTCAAAATAATGCATTCTACAATTGCTTTTTTTCTTTTTTTGCAGGTTGGTGCATATCGTCAGGCTATTATGTACACATTGCGTTTCCAGAATAACAAGGAGAACATTTCTCGCAATCAACCTGATATCGTAATTAGAGTGAGTTAATGTATTGCTATCATGATTGTCTACCAACGCAAGTGATCTTCGTCAAGTTATGTATTCCGTTTCATTCATTTACATAATTCTCTGTAAATTATCAAAAACCTAGTCCAGACGAGTGAGTTTATAAATGAAATTGTGATTTGCAGTCACCTAATGGTGAAATCTACACGTCGGTTGAATTGGACAAGTCAAAGTTTGTGATGGAATATGCTATGACCAAATTCTTGACTGAAGGAGAGTGGTACACAGACGCTGCCCTGACCACGCCCGCATCACGCGAAGATATAATGGCAGCTCTGGTGAATGTCAGTGCGATTCTCTTCCGAATCCTTTACTACGAGGGACAAGGACAGCTGAAGATGGGTCGTCCGAGTATTGATGTTGCAACAGAAACCAAATTCTCATATCCACGAGCATACAAGGTGGAATCATGTAAATGTCCCGCTGGTTACACAGGACTCTCTTGTCAAGTAAGAGAAATCAATTGGACATGTAGGCCTATTTTGATACTTTGATAAAAATGCTACTTAACGTTTCGCAATGTCAGATGTGTACTTTCTACATGTCCTGGATATAAACCGTATAGATGCGTGCATGTAGAAAGTCCATGTCGCTAATATGGGATTTATGGAATGTAAATATTTTTCAATACGTCGGCATTGTTTCATGTGAATCTCGTGAAGCATCTACATCTCTTCTCCGTGGAACTTATGAACTAGCAAATCAGGTGAAATTTTATTTGCTTGAAGAAAGCAAATGTCATTTTTCATGCATTACTCAGAAGGCATTCTGAACTACATTATCATAGCTGGCCCTTATTACCCGTGGGCGTGGCACCTGCTCATTTTCAGACAAATGATGGCCAAAATCTGATCTCTAAGGAGTCTATTGAAAGAGTTTTTTGACGTGAAAATCTTCTATTAGAATTTTGGAAATCTAAAATTTTTGCTTGATTGTTTGCAGATTGTTTGCATTGAACTGTTTATTAGCCTAGATTATTCCGCACAATTTTTCGCATCATGTTTCTTTTTATCGAAGTTCAGCTTCATATCCGGTTTGAAGAAAATTAATTATAAAAAATGCTGAACAGTGCATCATAATACAATGAAAAAGTTTTGCTGACCTGTTGTTTGTAACCTGACTGTACAACAATTTAAGAAGCTTGAACGGTTGTGTCGTCTTGAATTGTGTCGACTAAATGCGCAAGAAAAGTTCATTATTCTCGAACTTTTGTCAAGTTCAGTATCAAATTGATCAAGAAAATCAACGAAACTCTGATCATCATCTCTGTTATACTTTTTCTCGGCATTTTCGTGTTCTACTACCTTATCGTCGATATCCCACCTTGTAAAATAAAAGCTTTGTAAAATAAATGTAATTGTAAAATAAAAGCTTTGAGAAGCTCTCGAAACACACGTGAACTTCTGAAAGCACTCCCATTTCCTATCTTGTGTTGACGAATCATTCCGTTACGAATGGTATCATTATCATTAATTCTTATGCAAAAAATCAGTGATTTCTGTTTCGAATGAGTCAGGTTTGCAGATTGCAATTTTTCCTATTTATTTACTTTAGCCATTATTTTCTGTAATTATTGACAACCCCATTATTGGATAAACATTTCGCTAATTTAAAATTCACATTTCATGGAAGAATCCTTGCACGGAAGAATATTCAGAAGATATAGATGTAGACCGATACCAGATATTGGGGTACATACATGTATTTCACCAATAGCAAAAGCAAAAAATATTGAGAATATTATGACTGACATGGAGAAAAAATGAAGGAATAATGAGAAATATGCAAAAGAAGAGAATGTCAGAGCAAAAATTAATTCATTAGGTGAGAAAAAGGTCTTTATAGCTCTCTAGTTGTGATTTGCTATACATGTAATGTTTGGCTTCAGCTTGTTTGCTACTAGTACCTCAAGCAGGCATTAATTTGTCTCCTCATGATCATCAGATATCACTGTTATCGTTTCATTTCTTGTTTGACACTTAAGCAAATATTTTCATAGAAGAATTGGAATTATTAACGTCTTCTTTCATTCTGATAAGTTACATGTAGTTTGTATACAACACTTGGTCGGTTGCAGATGGATTTATAGGTAATTGGACAGCTTTTTGGGGCACCCGAATGGGTTGTTCTCAGATTTTTCATGGAATTCTTCAGTGTCATATTTTTCGTGTTAATCGTCACATTCGCGTTTCTAAGAAAACGTGTATTTCAGTATTGCATTGATGATTTTCATTCAAAGATGTCTGCAAATTAGCAAGGGCTAACCTTAGGCGAAACACAGTTAATAATGAATTAAATCACAAATCAAACTATTCAGTAAGTAAAACCAATGTGAAAAATAAGAATAAAACACAAATGTAAATGTTGAAAATATTCAAATGGTAGGTAATGAAAAAAAGCACTGTGTAAATATAAGTAGAGTGAGAAAAAAATTATAGCAGTTATCATTAGTTATTAAGAGGATTAAAGTACAAACTAAACCCAAACTTTTACAGAAAATCAGAACTCGAGAGATAAAGCGATTTTTTTCATTTTAGTGAATCAATTTTTGCTGCTACAACATTTACTTTCATATATATTTTTCACATTATTCTTTCACTTATTCTCTCTATTGCTTTTTCTATACAGTTAAAATGATATGAGAGAGTTGTGTAAATGATAACGAATGGTGAATATCAAGTTGCCTTCACTAATTATTGCAGGTACATTTACTTATGCGTTTTGCTAGCAGTGTGTTCAAAGAATGCCTGTCGAAATTTCACTAACTTGCTTATTGCAATTCTAAAATGTACCCGCGCATGGCTGCAACTTCAAATAGTGTCGATGTTGAGAGATTGGAACTAGGCCTGCTGATGATTCCTGATATTGGATGAAATGTCAGCTATTCAGGCCTGTTCCCATTTTCAACTGAGGATGCAGCTCAATATTTAATTATTCTATTTACAATGAATATGAAGTACTGAAAAATGATTGAATAATGGTCAGCGACAGAGATGTGTGAAGCAACAAATATAATAGCAGTGGTTTTTATGAACTCTTGATTGTGAACATGGACATTGAATAACTCTAGATACGAAAATTTTAATATTCTCTTTGTTTATAGAAATGCACTCCCGGATATGATCGAGTCCCTGACAACTCCACTGTACTTGGTAAATGTGTTCTTGACACAAAGAAGCCCAGAAATCCATGCCGATGCTTTAATCATAGCAACACTTGCAATGAAGTCGGAGATTGCCTAAATTGTCAAGACAATACAAGGGGTCCACTTTGCAATGTCTGTGATAAACATTACTTCGGAAATGCAATGGAAGGAACACCTAATGATTGTGAAAAGTGTCAATGTCCTGGAGAAACTGGAACGATTAGCTAGTGAGTCCCTTTACATAAGATAAGCTGTCGATTCATGGGTTGAAATTACACGACTAATTTTAGAAGAAGCAGTTGCTTAGTCAAATATCAAAAATACAAAGAAAAAGTTATTTTAGTTTTTATTTAGTGGACCATTTTCGTGCATTCTATGTTGATGTTTTTTATCTTGTTAGTTATGCCTTTTTTCTCTTGATTCGAAAGTTTTTAATTTAAACATGTTAGCCTCACGATTTTCAGTATTGAGGCCTGATGAAAATAAACGCCTATTACTATTATTTAGTTCGTCAGAACTTTTCATTAGTTTGATGTGCGATATTGAATTTAGTTACGTAATCCAATGGATTTTGGGTTCAAAAGTTGCGTTGTCATTTTACTAATTACTTTCAGCTTAAGATGAATCGCTTAGAAGCTATGCTTGCTTTGAAAATGGGTTATAATAAATGTTAAGAACATAAGAAAATGTGGCAGTAAATAGTTGGTTGACAATAAAGGTCTGTCGTAGTTCATTGAATATCTAAAGAGAATGACAACTATTGCGTCAATACAAGACACGAACACCCTTGATTCCCCGACCGCATTCGCCTGACCCAAGAATCGAACCGAAGTCCGCAGTGGAGACGAGCTCGCACCTTCTTCACTAGGCCATGCTGACGGTTCAAAAGGAATGCGAGTGAAGGCAGAAGTCATCTCTAAATGATATCGACAGCCACAGAATTAGATTGTTTAATCGTATCACTTTGCTAGAAGTGCAAGCTGATTCAAACAGATGGCACATGCAGGAACTTAATAAGTGGGCAAAAAGAAAGTTTTAATACCTTACAGAGATAGGAAGAATAGTCGTGCGTCGCTTGCGGATTGCTCTGAATTCTTTTAAAATGCTCCAATCGCCACGATTCCTTCAGATTTGAAGAATTCAGATCATTGCGCAAAAGTTTTCTCGATAATGTTGGGTCCTCCGATCATTTCAAAAAAAGTTAGCTGGCGCACGAAAAAATGTTCGCAAACTTCTCTGTAAAACTTGATACCGTCTGTGTCTCTTAGTTGTGTGATCCGGTTGATAATAGTCACTGAAACTTTGCACAATTTGGCGTGTTTAATGTTGAACTGGCTGCTCATTGTTCGATTGCTATGGTATTATGTCAGCAGATTGTGCCATTTCATTAGCGTGACATGTTCCAATGTTTCCCTTCTAGTCAAACGGAAGAAGAGACGACCTGTCTAATTCTGCGAACTTAATAGCTGTCATTCTCTTTAGATATTAAATAGTTGGTGTCACGAATTTTTTTTCTATTTTGCAGATGTTTTATATATGTAATGTACAATTCAGTCTCATTTGACATCCTATTCATGCTTTTCAGTGGTATTTTAAAAAGTATAGTTTATTTATTTCAGCATTCTTTTGACAGACTTGAGATCGACTTGATATCTTCAAAGACTTAAAGTTTGTAGATATATTGGAGAACAACAATTTTTAATGTAAAACAACTTTTATACAATGCTGCACTTGTTTATGAAAACACATTCGCTTTTACGATAATCCCAAGCTTTTTTAATCTCTTGCACTCCAAATCGTTATACTTCAATGTAACGATCAACAATATTCATGCTGAATAGTGATATGCATGAACATGTACATTTAAGTATCTGGCATTATTTTACCTACTTTACAAAATAATGATGTGGATTGAAGAAGCTTTTCCGACTTTTAAATTAAGCTTGTAAAGGTTGATATTTTATACATCAGCTTTACAATAAATTTTGCAACAAACATGTCTTGCATTTAAGCTGACAAGTGCGTTCATTTGATGCACCGCAGGCGATTGACATGCCAAATTACATATAATAATAATAATGCCCTTTTTTATTGAAGAAATCAAAATCAAAATCAAAATCAGTGACAAAAGATGACAATAGCTGAGCATGCAAGTTTCTTTCAAATACAAATACATGTTTGGGTGCATAATTAGCTAAATAACATCAAGCAAATTGTTGAAGATGATTGCCGAGTAAATTGGAAAAGAGTTGCGTCGCCTGTCTGTATTTGAGAATGGCACAGACACTTTCCCATGATGAAAGTTCGGAGCAATTGAATGTAGGGGATGATCAATGACACTGGTATAGACACTTTTCCATGATGAAAGTTCGGAGCAATTGAATGTAGGGGATGATCAATGACACTGGCAGACACGAGAAGATTCTTAATGGAGGTTGATCGTTTTTCATAAAAAGCTTTAATTCCTGTTGAGCAATCACATGGTCTTACATATAAGCAGATAATGCGTCGGGCTCGTCGAAAAAGTCTTTAAATTATCCGTTGACACTTTACACTGAGCTTGCCAAAGAGTGCAATGCAGTAGAACACTTTCAATCATTGACTCGAAGATTATCCAAAGCTCGTCATGAGTGAGAAGCGGTTTGAGCAAACGGAGGAAGTAAAGTCTCTGCGAGCATCGCGATTCTACATCATGGAAGTGTCTGTCCCAAGACAAATCGGAAGTCCATGTTACGCCAAGTAGTTTGAATTCCGACACAATATCCAAAGGCGAATTGAAATCTATATACTACAGTGATTTACAGTGAATGTCTTACACTTTTCCTTGATTGTTGAGTACGGTACAACAATTTGTATCATGTATTGCCATTTTTATGCAGAACCAATAACTGCTAATTGTCTACAACATTTGAATTGTACTCACCTGATGTATAATTGTTGTATTCATTGTCACTGTAAATTTGAAGTACATAAAGGCAAAATTTATCAAATTGTCTAATTTAGAAATTAATGTACATCATTTCACAGAACTCCATTTATAAAAACGAATTATATATAGCTTTATCTGCAATTTTTGTCAAAACTGTAATTCACGTTCTATAGAACATTTAATAGGAAAATGGCCTTTACCTTAAGTCAATCAGGAATACATGATGTCATCCAAAGTTTACACTTCTGGTGCGTGAAGCCGTAATGTGATTTCGCGGTCAAAGTCACATAAGTTCGCGTGGCTCATTAATAAAGATGGGCAGCAAGCTACCCCTCAAGACCATGTTGCACTCGACATTTTAGCGGTTTATCGGCATTTGCGGTGGAAATGTGCATGGCAGGTGTTTATAAACGGTGCCATTCAAGTGTTTATTAATGTCAGGATCAACTAAACATCAAATCATTTTATCCTGTCTTTCACATCGAAGCGATCTGGTAGATCAACTCAAAGTACATGATACTTCTATGAGAGAGTCTTATGCACTTGAATTCGGAACACACCATGGAAGGGTATAATAAAAGAGAACTATTTAAGAACTGTGTAGGCAAATAATTTTGACAAGGATGGCAGAATGATGAAAACTGTTAAAGGCGTGAAAGTTTCTACTGATGTCAAATATAGAATATTTTTGTCTTCTTTTACGCTTCTTATATGCTATACGCTATGAAAAAATAATTGAAGTTCTTGCGTTTATAGAAAGCGCGCACACTTAGCACAAAAATCAAGAATCATCACACATGTAGATTTAGAAAAATTACTGTCTCATTCTACCATAACTTTCTGATACCGCTAGATTAATTCTAGGCTTGCCCTTTCATTACAAGATAATTTAATGTGTTTCTAGCACTTCATGAACTTCTACCTTGAGTGATGCGTCAAGCCCTCATGACCAGAATGTTTCTTTACATGCATATAACAAAGAATGTCCTTTTGGCTTCAAGTTTGATTTCGAGCCTCAAGGTAGGCAGAATAGTAAAAGTTTGAGTTTTCTGCAGCTGTTTTATTCATGAGATAAACCCCCGTGGTCTTCGTCGCCAATATCTACTTTTCTCAGTGGTCACATTTTAGCTTTTTCATTTGATAGATGGTCCATGAAATATGCTGCTGACTCATGGGATCACAATCCAGACTATATTCTTTGTCCAGATCCAGACGGATTATAATGCGTTTTCTCATCAGTGATAAATAATACCAAGTCTTGAGGAGAAAAATATCGTTATATATGTCACATGCCCTATAAACACATTTCACCGTTTAACAAAGAAGATTCTAACTGTATTTACGAAATAGTAGTTGCTGCCGTGATTCACAGAACATTATAGTTAAATGATCAAACTAAATATAACAGCTGTAAAATAGTGTATAAACAGCATTTTGTTCATCATCAGAAAAGAGGAAATTTCTGCCCTTTTTATAATTTTGTGTAGTTCCTGCATTCTTTCACATGTTTGATTGTAGCTTCGCAACCGGTTGTAAAGAAAAATCTAGCGCATCTGGACGACATGTATGCAAATGCCAGCCTGGCCATGTTGGCGACCATTGTGAGAAATGTGCTGATGGATTTGTTGGAGATCCAGAAAATGGTAAACCATGCGTGCCTTGTTCCTGTAACAACCACAGCTCCACTTGTTCATTGGATGGCCAATGTAAAGACTGTCAACACAACACGATGGGCACCAGGTGCGACCGATGTCTCACTGGCCATTATGGTGATGCAACGAGTGGAAAATCTGATGCCTGTCAGCCTTGTCAATGCAATAATCATTCACAGGTATTTAGCAACCTCCTCGACGATTGATCTTATATTTCCTAGTGCCTGCAGTACATGTGCATACCAAGTACTCAATTTAGGTTATTTTAGGCACAACGGTTATCGAACCTAATGAACCATTTATCTAATGCGCAGCAGTTCGTCTTTGCTATCAATTTTCTTCCGAAGTAACCAAAACAGACAAAAAGGCATGTTGGAAAGTACGTTCAGACAAATCAGAAAAAAACTGATGCAAGTGTAAAATTTTTCCAATCTTCTGTTTTCTCTACTTCCCGCTAGACGATGCAATTTTTTTTCTTGTCAGTCTTGCTTCCCGACGCACAAGAAAAATGTGCACTACAAGCATCATATAAGCACAAGTACTAGTTTTCCCATCTTCAGCACGATAATGGACTTCATTTAAATCGAGTTCGGTTCACATCATCTTCCTGCATATAATTGCACAAACTAAATTATTCCTTGCTGGTAGACCAGCATAATGCAAATTTGAATGATTAAATTTGAAAATTGTAAATTCCTTTATCCGTCCTGTGAAAATCGTTTTAGTAGCAGAAATTCTTTAATGTTAGTTAGCTTATTGTGTTACAACGTAATTTTAATTTTTGCTCAACTCTACCCAGCAAAAGTGCAAAGCCATATTAAGGTCCATTCACATCGGACGCGGCGCGGCGCATCCTTAGGCGTCTAAATTTTCGTTCAGAGCTTTAATAAATCTATGGGGACCTCGCCTCGTCCGGTGTGAACAGACCCAAAGGTTTATTAAGGTTCTGAACGAAAATTCTGGACGCGTGAGGACGCGACACGTCCGGTGTGAATGGACCTTTAACAAGTATAGAAATCCGATACACTACATTATTTAAGGACTAGACATAGACATTGAAAACAATATTACACCGTGGACAACGATGGTCAGTTACTGATTTCTTGTCAGCGTACTTTTTAAAGATTTGCAATTATTATCATTTATCTTTAAATATAAGGAGATTCTGATGAAGCAACTTGTAGTATACCACATTTACCTTATCACTACGGAGAGCACACCAGGTTTAAGCCGTTGTAATCATGATGCTACAATACGAAAGGATTTCCCTATACTTTGCAGAAAGGTTATGCTGTGAAGCAATTTTCGAGCGAAAAGAGGCACAAATCTACAACTATCGCATACTTTAACAATATGATTCTTATGATCCAACAGCATTGACCTAGATCGGCGACAAAATGATCGACTGAAATGGCTATCAACCATGGACGTTGCATTGTTAGATATGTATGTTATCTAGTACGGACATGAAATGCACGTATCTCCAACATTTGTTTACAGCGGAAACAATATAACATTAGCATATTAAGATCGATTTTTGAAGGCAATAATGTAGGACATATGAGGGCGCGCAAGCGTGATGACAAATGAATATTAGACCGACGACTGAGCCTTTGATACGGACTACCAAGATTTTTCTCTTTCGTTAAAGCTATCATTTAACTTCTTCGACCATGCTATTGAATGATTTAACTGCACCGATCGCTTACCGTGAATGAGTCGTATCGGTGATCGATCGTTTGAATTTACAAGCATAAGTTTTCCTAATTCTTCCTTGCTCATTTGCATCAATGCACATCTGTTCTTTAAGCTTTTGAGTAGGTCTACGTACATGTACATATAGATCAACTTATTGCCATGCATTGATAGAAAGCATAATCGTAATGTCAACTGCATTTTCATTTAGAAATATAATTCAATGCATCTAAGTTAATATTGGTCAATTTTTTAAAACTTTTTTATTATTATTATATTTTCTCAGTATAACAATGCTATTTTTATGTTGTGTGCGTCTTGTGAATCGGCTAGTTATGCTTAGGATCTCAATGTGTATCCGCAAGATTTGATAAAAATGGATCAATGAAGCAATTGCATTTTACACATGAAATTTTGACACGACTTTCTGATAGTGAATTCGTTGTATACATTGTACATGACACGTAGGCCTTTTTACTTTTAATGTCGTTGACACCCAGGATATACATAAATCATGCGCAACAAGTCATTTTACATGCTTCGTATCAAAATCCATCCATCAATCATAAGCCATATGGCACAACTTATGGTTGTAGCTTATTCTGTGCTACAGCCGCCATTGAAGCATACAATATGGGCAGGAAATCCATTTTTGCAACCTGTGGCTTATCTTGTGTACCTCTGGCCTAACTGAACGTTAACCAGTAGGATTTATCTGCGCATCACCGTGGTCGATTCACTTCACTTTCGATTTCATTTGCAGGTGTGCGACAGCAAGGGAACCTGTCTTTATTGCAAGCACAAAACAACGGGTGATAATTGTGAAGCATGCCTCACAGGCTACTTTGGAAATGCGACACAAGGCAGTGAACAAGATTGTCAACCTTGTAAATGTAATGGACACGCGAAGACCTGCGACAGTCAAGGACGTTGTACAGATTGTAAGCACAAAACAGAGGGCGATCAATGCGAGCGCTGTATGGACGGATACTTTGGGAATACCACTAGTGGCAGCTCTGATGCCTGCAAACCTTGCAAATGCTACAAGCATGCAAGCACATGTGATGACAAGGGTGTCTGCCAGAACTGTACCCATAACACAGCAGGCGATCAATGTCACACCTGTCTTCAAGGCTTCTTCGGAAATCCTAAACAAGGAAATATCGATGACTGCAAGCCATGTGCATGCAACAATCACTCAGACAGTTGTAACTCTAATGGTGTCTGTATGCTGTGTAAGAATAATACAGAAGGCTTTTACTGTCATACATGCAAATCTGGATATTACGGATATCCCAAAAACGGAACAGAAACTGATTGTCAACAATGCCAGTGTAACAACCACGCCAACGAATGCAACCAAGATGGTTTCTGCTATAATTGTGCACACAACACAACGGGGAAGCACTGCGAGAAATGCCGTCCAGGATTTGAAGGCGATCCAACCAAAGGCACACCTTTCGATTGTAAAATCACCAAGGTAAAACTTGAAACAAAGGCATAGTTACTAGCATGGCCTTCATCTCACTTTTAGAAATTTTGCTTTTATTCGATGAATTAAAAACTTGAAATTTCAGTCAAGAAGCATAGTAAGATATCAATTTTTCCATGAAGACGTGCATTATAATGTGGTTCATGAAATTCTCTTGATAATTAGCTCAATTTCCGCTTAATTTAGATACCTCTCAGTAATTGTTCACTCCTTTTGATGTCTAATGAGTGTCATACTACTTATATAATAATAATAATAATAAGCGTATATTTGAAAAACAAATCAACATAAGAAATCTCCAATGGGAATCGGGGAGATTTCAAGAACAGAAATGTCATGCGATGCGAGCGTATTTGTTCAACAAGTGCTATTATACAATACTGAACACGATAGCACAAAACCATTTCGCCTTCTCATTGTCTTCATTTGAGGTAAGATCAGTCTTGAGCTCCGTTTCGATCGAATTGGAAGGAGATGATTCAGAATATGGTTCGGATCATCTAGAATTTGGCGGAATAGTCGAAGAGCAAGTTCATTCCTTCGTTTGTCGACATCGAGCATAGAACATTCACTACAAGTCCTCACATTGATTCACAATGATTCGGAAAGCTCTCTTACATAAAATTTCAAGCTTAGAGTTCAAGACACTGCCTGGATTTATAAATACTGCCGAGGCATAGTCAATTACAGAACGTATGATGCTGTTAAAAACAATAACAAGTTGGTCATGAGTCAGAATCGGCTTCAAAATTCGTAGTACATAGAGCCGTTTAGAGACACTAGTAGATACATGTTGGAAATGATGCGACCATGTGAGATTGTGATTAAAAACAAGACCTAAAATCTTCATGGAAGTTACAGACTCAAAATTCGACATAGTTTGTAGGGGTGAACAAGAAAAATTGATATTCATAACTTTCGTTTTGTTTTCATTAATCAACATTCGCTTTTCATGACACGAATTTCTAAAATGGTCAACTTCAGAAGAAAAAAGGGAATTATCGTCTAGATGAGTTTTAAAGACAGGAATAAGTAACGTTGCATCATCGGCGTACTTTACCACTTGGACATTCGTATTCAGAGCTTCATAACTTGATAAGTATAATGAAAATAGGTATGGTCCCAAAAGTGACACCTGAGGGACGCCGCTTGAGACATGTACAAGAGAACTGATGGTTTCGCCTATTTTCACACGTTGCTGGCGATCACATAGGTAGCTGTTTATCCAGTTTACAAAAAAGTTACGATTTGGAATGGAAAGATTTGACAGACAAAACATTAAAAGGTCGTGCGGAACAGATTCAAACGCATGACTCATATCAAAAGTTAAAATTCGAACTGCTTTGACATTTGGTGATTCTAACATCTTGAGTATAGTATCATGGATGGTAATAAGAGCACAGAGTGTAGATGATCTTGATCTGTACGCGAATTGATTACGATCGTAGGAATTGACAAGAGGATTGCGATGACATTTCAAAACAATACCTTCACAAACTTTAGTGATGACAGGGAGCAGCGATACTGGTCTCAAATTCTCCTTACGAACAGGGAGAGCCTTAGGGACCGGGCTCACATTAGCAATTTTCCAAACACTTGGAACAGAGCCAGTGCGAAAGGACAAATTAAAAATGTAAGACAAGGGCTCACAGATCTGAGAAGCCGAGACTTTCAATAACAAAGGATGAATACCATCACTACCTGGAGCTTTGTCAGTTCGCAGCTTCTTTAAAAGAGAAAACACATCATCGCAATTGCATAACATAATCTCTTCAGGTTCATCTGTATGCAAAACAGGAAAATTATCACTGGTCTCAAAAAAATTATATATTATATAATTAAAAATATATAATATTAATATATATTATAATATTTTTATATATTATATATTTATAATATATAACCAATATATTGTATTCACTTCGATAGCATATAAACACAGCAATAATTTGCAAAAATTTAGCTTCTTAAAAAATGATCAAATATTTTTTTAGACTGCTTGTCTGTCATCTCCGCAAAAAACTGAATCTTTTTATATAAAACTTTTTACTGTATGCAGATACTTTTTGAGTCGTCATTGCCTCGATATACTTGCTCCATGGCTCTTATTTAGTCCATGAATGCAGGCTCACAGAGCGCACTGCTATAAAATACGTGAACCTCAATTTAAGAAAATATCGTCATCGTATTTCTGATAGGTGCTACCACATGAATGGTGCAATCAGGGGCGTGCGGTTGGTTTGCAAGTAAGTTGCCATCTAAGGTGCCATTTTGAAGTATCCAGTTTCATTTTAATAGACCATCTATTGTCCACAGATGCGAGACAAAGTATTCATTTCTTTAGGAAAATGCTTATTTAATTGGTGTCATGCACATGCATGCAATGAAATGCATTGTACAGTTGTGAAGTCAGTTGAAAAGTTTTGTCTTGAGATGCATTGACAATACTCGCAGTGAGTTCAAACAATCAAAACACAGCACAAGACAGCGTCACGTCATCGCAGTGTTGTTCATTAACATTTGGCACTGACAATGGGACGAATTCTGTTATTGCACTGCTGTCTCCCCCTCGACAAATCTATCAATCGTCACCTGCTGTCAAACAATGAGTCGAATTTGATTGACGACTAAGAAGAAAAATGACTGAATGGTCGAATTGCTTATCAAGCAATGATTGAGGTCAGTTAAAAAAGACAGATGGTACCAGCTGTGTTTCATGAAATAGTTAACTGTAGTTATATTACAAGCGATGCTTTTTCTATTATTTTCAAGGAAATCTGTGGATGGGTATTCAGTGAGAATTCTGCTTATTGCTGCCGCCCCTGGTTGCAATGCTTCTGAAATCATGCAAAATGTACCAATTTCAGCTATAGACATCTTACTTACCAAGATTGAAAATCAGCGATAACTCAATGATTAAAATGATTGAATTCTTCTCTTTGTTTACAGGAATGCATCTGTAACAATCACAGTTCAGAATGTGATGGGAAAGGGATTTGTAAAGAATGTAGTCACAACACCACTGGTCCAAAGTGTGAACAATGTCTGCCCGGATTCTATGGCGATGCTACCTTGGGAAAGCCAGATTCTTGCCAAGCCTGTCCATGCAATAATCATTCTATGAAGTGTGACAGTCGTGGGGTATGTTTCGGTTGCAAAGACAACACGGAAGGCGAGCATTGTGAAAGATGTAAGCCTGGTTTCTTTGGTGATCCAGCAAATGGTGAGAAAAAGCTTTTCAAATTCAAATACTACTTCAAACTGTACTAATAAGAGTAGAAAGCGACAAACTAAGGATCAGGAATGGAATCGGTTGAATTCTTTAACCGTTCCTCCGATTAAGTGGAATAATTGTAACTATTTACTGAAGCTATCTATACGTGAACCCTGAATAACGATCGCATGCCTTTGGATTATTCAAATGTGACGGAGTTCTCGTAATCAAGAGCCATGAGTTCCTTGAGCAAACATCTCTTTTACTACGGCAGAGTGGAATTCGTCTGGTAAAGTCACAAATATCAGCGGCTTATTGCAACTCGGATCAGGCTACACCACAGAATTAGATTGTTTAATCGTATCACTTTGCTAGAAGTGCAAGCTGATTCAAACAGATGGCACATCCAGGAACTTAATAAGTGGGCAAAAAGAAAGTTTTAATACCTTACAGAGATAGGAAGAATAGTCGTGCGTCGCTTGCGGATTGCTCTGAATTCTTTTAAAATGCTCCAATCGCCACGATTCCTTCAGATTCGAAGAATTCAGATCATTGCGCAAAAGTTTTCTCGATAATGTTGGGCCCTCCGATCATTTCAAAAAAAGTTAGCAGGCGCATGAAAAAACGTTCGCAAACTTCTCTGTAAAACTTGATACCGTCTGTGTCTCTTTGCTGTGTGATCCGGTTGATAGCAGTCACTGAAACTTTGCACAATTTGGTGTGTTTAATGTTGAACTGGCTGCTGATTGTTCGATTGCTATGGTATTATGTCAGCAGATTGTGCCATTTCATTTACGTTACATGTTCCAATGCTTCCCTTCTAGTCAAACGGAAGAAGAGACGACCTGTCTGTTTCTGTGGGTTACACAGATGTTTGAAGTATTAGATCAAAACATCGGCTAACCAATCTATGCGGATAATAATTCCAAAACTTCATTAACGGACGTGGATTTTATTAATTGAATTCTACTCTTGTAAAATTATGATAATTACCCGAAAAAGATGTGCGTGCATATTTATTTAATTCAAAACATGCAAAAATGCGTTTTGAAATATAACTTATGTGATAGTAAATCACTTAGCCGTATTGTAGAACTACAGATTGTTTCATAAAAAATGGATCACCCTTAAACATCGTCTTAACTTCAACTTTGTCTAACTCCGCCAAACTTGAACGAATTTCTCTGAAATTTGGAAGATATGTCAGTTGCGCTTACTAATATCATTGTTGGAAATTTCAAGCATGAATATTGAGTTGTTTTCCTGTTATAGATAAAAAAGTAGTAGATAATTTGATCTTCATTTAGCAATGTTACACAAAATCATACCTCACTCTTATAAAATTACATTTGTTTCCTTTGTTATGTAATATGTTGTTCTACAAGCCAAAAGTTATCAAGCAAAACAAAAATAAAGAAAATCGGTCAATCAGAGCCAGTATAGCACCATTATTCATCAACAATAATGTAACTGCTACATGTGATTAACTGGACTTCATGTTCCATAGCTTCCTGACTTCGTTGCGGTGGTGTTGGCAGCACTCCTGATTGCTTTCAGCTAGAAATCTATCTCTTACCGGTTGAAAACAATACAAAGCACAAATGAACAATAACGAGATCGCATTCACAAAAGGCAAAGTGTCAGCCTTGCTAGAACTAGGGTTTTCTTTGCGAGCTACAAGCAAGCGACTAAATGTCCCTTACACAAATGTGCATCGATGACATAATGATGATTTTCGACTCTGTCGTAAAGAGGGTTCTGGCCGTCCACGCAAAACATCCAAACGTAGAGACCGCCTAATTTTGAGATTTGTTAAAGTTGATCCAAGTCTCTCGTTAACTGAGATGGCTGCACTAGACTCGTCTATTTCTAAGTCCACTATTCGTAGAAGACTTATAGAGTCGAATTTCAAGAGCTGTAAGAGGCCCTCTCAGATCAAATGATCAGATCAGCATACAAAAAGACGTCTCAGATGGGCAATGAGTCATTGTCACTGGCGAAATCAATGGGATCGGGTTGTCTGGTCTGATGAGGCATCAGTCCGTCTGAAGGATATTGATGGTCGATTGAGATTATGGATAAAATCTGATCAGGAAATTCCGAGACATTTACATCGTCCCCGGGTACAAGGTGGTGCGACTCTACTGATTTGGGCTGGCATTTGGACCAATGGCCGCTCTGAACTTCACATACAGCAAGGAACCATGAATTCTGAACGCTATGTGAATGTTTTCCGAATGAACATTGGCCAAATGACAGATCAACTTGGTGATCCATCGACTTGGTTATTTATGGATGATAATGCTACGTGTCACAGGAGTAGTAGAGTCAACTTATGCAAGTCTCAATTAGGGCTTAGGACATTATCTTGGCCAGCTCGTTCTCCTGATCTGAATCCCATAGAAAATGTATGGAGTATTCTAAAACGTAACGTTCGTCGTTCACTGCTACCTACAGATGGCGTATCACAACTTACGTCACTGTTAAAAAGAGAGTGGAGAAAGTTAGATCTGCAAAAAATCAACGATATCATCGAATCAATGCCTAGACGAATTGGTAATGTCATTGACAATAAGGGTGGGGCCACAAAATATTAGCTTCTTAAGAACCGTTACTGTATCATAGCTTATCAGATTATATAAGGACATTTAAATATATTAGGGACATGAAATAACATGAAAAATGCTTTCTGTATCATACTTATGTTTTATTTAGTCAAATTTTAGGATGATCCACTTTTTATGAAACGGACTGCAATGTAGAGAATGGCGATTAAATATTACCGACAATTGGTTGCACTGTTTTGATAACTAACTCAGGAGCTGTTAATTACACTTAAAATATTCAATATGAGTAGAGATGGCAGGAAGCAGAATGTAGCAGTTTGAGGCCATTTGATCTAATCAATCAATCAAAAGATAAAGACTTTGGAAATTGGATACGTTGGCTACATAAATTGCCGGCACATATAAATATTCGAAATTCTAAATATCTTGTTTAAGTTATTCTGACCATCTAAAGAATATGTGAATCATTATTGAAGATAACAGCAGATGACTGGTAATATTGAAAATGGTGCTTCAATCGCAATCACGTACAAAATAATTGATCGGTTATGCGGCTAAAAAGTGTCGTACCGAGTTTGCAGCAATCATAGAAGCTTTGCACAGCAAATACATTAAAAATATTTAACCGGTTAGCCGCTTATATCCCTAATAAGGATGCAGTGTTTGGCGACGGTCTTTGTCAGGCAATTGCACATCATTCTTCTTTTGTTTTGAGAAATTAAAATTTCCTTCGTTCTTGTGAAGGAATTACGCGTTGCAGCGACCGTTTCCGCAATTAATTAATGGATGGCTTTGACGTATGACGCATTCAATTGGGTTTAACTGGAAATTTTGTCTGCAACGTTTGCTGCTCTTGCTTCTACGTATCAGGAATACCGGCGCATTGACCCACTGTTACTTGCTGCTTGATCTCTACGGATGCTACGGCACAAATTAAGTGTCGATTTCTATATACTAAAACGTTACATATCCACAGTCACTTCATAAGTAACGATATTTGTTGATTGTGCTGAATATATGTGCTGCACCAGGCCATCAAAAATATTTGGCAACTGTTAGACTTGATTTTCATACAGATGGCTGCCTCCTTATTATCAGCAGATAAGATCGAATTTGTAGATCAACGCTTTAATATTACCTAGCCAAGCATTCATTGTGCACTACGCATTTTTCTACATTATTTGTCGTAAGGCATGTGTGAAATGCTTCAATTATCGCTTTCCAACTCGATCTATGTAAGGACATATACAGCCAGAATTTTGAAAGTTTCTCTCTTGAATTCATGTGATTGATTGAAGTCCAGTAGAATTACTGAGAAAATGTGAATTTTCCGCCAATCATTGTTGATCTCGAATGACTTAAAGCCATAGAGCAACTTACACTGTACAACGTGTGCTTTTACTACCCCTTTTACCAAAAAGGTAAATTGTTTATTTGGTTTTAGAAAATTCTTTTTCTCATCATATGGAACACAGCTCTCAACGGCTTTACAGATTTTACAATTAAAGTGTCGAAAAAGTGTCCAACCGACAATTAGTTGTTCCATAAAAGAATTCGAGAATTCGGAGCTTAAGCGTCGTAAAAGCAAAAGTTTGAATATTTTGATATTATGTTAATGCGGACCTGTCATGAACAAATCCTAATAATCATCCTAATAAATCATCAAAGCTTAACATTAACCCAATTCATCCCGGGCTCTAAACCGCATCGAGAGATCGGTGGGAGGATTCCGTCCTCCTCGCTAGCCTCTGAAGTAATTCTGAATTAACTTCTTCTAATCATGTGAAATTCGCTGTACTGCGCCTCTTGGGTGAGAGCATTCACATGCCCGAACTCGCTGATGTTCGCACCATAAATCTCCTTAATGATTGCTGTTTGCGATGCTG
This sequence comes from Prostheceraeus crozeri, assembly GCA_907163375.1. Classification (NCBI taxonomy): domain Eukaryota; kingdom Metazoa; phylum Platyhelminthes; order Polycladida; family Euryleptidae; genus Prostheceraeus; species Prostheceraeus crozeri. The sequence goes on from CAJQUW010009338.1 coordinate 534,668, forward strand.
TCGAATGTATTGAGAAGTTATTTATGAGCGCAAAAAAGAAGTTGACAAGATTGATTTGTGAAAGGAATGCAGCACGAATACACGTGCATGAAATGTGGAAGATCTTCATTCAAAAGTACTCATTCCAGGCATCTGTGAAATGGTATTCTACTGTTCTACGCAATTTAAAAAGTGATTATAAAGTAGATAGATGGTTTGCAGATGCCCAAAGACTTCTAGTTACAAGCAAAATGCACATCCATGATGACTTGCTTTAACCCTTTCGAGTCTGTGACGAGATATGTATCGTCATGGAGGTATGTGCTGATACGAGCGTTGACGAGATACGTATCGTCATGTGATGTTTTATGATTGTGCTGACTGTTGCGCTTGCCGGCAGCAGTCGACACGATTCCCCATGACACCCGCGCATTATAGCATCTGTTCAACAACTTCGCAATCGCTGTGAAGTTATCATCACCGCAGACAAAGCCTCGAAGTAGCTTACGTAGCAGACTCTGATATGCACAACATTGCGGCTGTCAGGCGACTGCCCTCTTTGTTGTTAGATCATTTGTGACGCCTTGCGCTGCACACGATCAAGACTGTTTACAATAAAACACCGGGAACGCCACTTGCAGAGGTTTCACTCGTTACTCGGTAATCGGAATGGCATCATCTCGTCCAAGGAGAAGAATCGAAAGAGTGCGACGATATGGCTTTGATGAAGATAGTGAAGCTCGAAGAAGAATCCCTTGTCTCCCATGCTGCTTCCAGTGAAGATTCCGATGATGAAGATTGGATGAAGTGCTTATCCTCCACAAAGGTAGACTGGGATTCAAGATGTTCATACGTACGAAACGTTCCAAGATTCGGAATCAAGCTGTATGTTCTTGCCGATGCCTTTGGTTACGTAATACGTGTATGCGTTTACTATGGGAAAGATACCCATTATCCAAGTGCAGGTAGGCCTACAGTGCCAGAAGATCTTTCAAAAAGTGAAATCATCGTTGTGACTCTGTTATCCCAGGCCAATCTACTTGACAAAGGGTACATCGTCCATATTGATAACTGGTATTGTAGCCTTCGTTTAGTTGAATACCTTCGGTATCACAGAAAGACAGGCGTACGTGGAACAATCAGAACAAACAGAGGCATCCCACAAAAATTGATTGATGTCACTCAAGCCCCGGTGAGTTCTACCTTCATACGCAAGAATCATGTATTGGCGGTGAAATTCACAGACAAAAAGGATGTCTACGTCGTTTCCACTGTAGACCAGGCAGGTCTCATCAACAAAGAAAGAGTTGAAAGAGGTGGTCATCGTCATACTATTCAGAAGCCTACTATGATAGATAAATAGAACAAGAACATGGGCGGCGTGGATGTCCAAGGTCAGATGATTGATTACTATAACCCTATTCGTCGCTCACATGCATGGTTTAAGAAAATTGGAATAAATTTATGTTTCCGGCTTGTGTTGAACGCCTTTATATGTTACCGACAGGAAAAAAACCGGAAAGCTGATTTCCTTGCATTTTTGAAGAAGACAGTCTTGTTTCTGACCAAGATACCGTGCCAGACGCTATGCCAAAGATCCAGCCGACATTATTCCGCATCATCAGCAGATCCTGTCGATCCACAACCACAGATTCACACATGTGTTCAAATCCTTTCGACCGAAAATAAACGGAACCCCACGAAGCGTTGCAGGGTCTGCAAAAATATTCGCAAGGAATCCTGATTTCATTGTCCGATGTGCCCTGGTTCACCAGGACTCTGTAGAGCATGTTTTTCGCAGTATAGCCACGCTTAGAGACTTTTTCTAGCATTATAATGTTTCTTTCAGCGATTTTAAATAAAAAAGTTGGTTTTTAAAAAGTGTATTTTTGATGATTTTTTGCCGCCCACAGATTACACTCCCTATTCTAGAGACCCGACTCGAAAGGGTTAAAGAGCATTTATTACTAAGCATTTCAACAAGTAGTACTTCCATAACACTTGGATTTCCAATACTGTATTCGATGTCTATGGCATAATAAATGATCATGGATAATACATGGACTTATACTTATAAAGCACTGTACTCACATTGAACGTCGAGGCGCTTCACTTATAATTTTCACACAAAATGTTTGTAAAAGTGGCAAAATTTAGATATTCAAACAAGTGCTTTTTAAAATAGGTCAGAAATTTGACTTTGTGGTGTGCCGATTTTTGGTGAAAAGTTTGAAAAAGCCCTTAAACGAAAGTCGGAAGAGCACAGGTTGGGCGCTTTAGTTATAAGATGTCCGCAGCTAAAATGCGAATATGGTCAACCTGCATTAACGCACAAGTCAGCATTGTTCAGAAGTTTTGAAATTTCGACCATATGAATATGATACATAGGCTTGTAATTCATATTCCTTATTAGAACTATTTGCGCAGCATCTTAGTGTTTTACTATGATTGAGTGTTGAATAATTAAAATTATATCGACATCAAATCGAGCTCATTGCATCATTTTCAAATCATCCTTATGAGAAAAATTTATACTAGGCTGCATTAGATGGCCTGCTGCGTTCTAAATTATTTGATAAAGTATTGACATACACGTGTGTGGTGCTTTATTCAAGCAAGACAAGTATCGAATCAGGCACTAATGGGTTATCTCCCCACCAACGTTTTCAAATTTGTCTACAATCCGTAGAAATGAATCAATGATCACAAAACTTTAGAGACACGTATTTGAGCATATTTTCTACCCACATGCAAATATTTACGCAAATTGGACAAGCATTTTTTGAATTATCGACGATATGTGAGGTGTAGGGAAGTCAGCAGCTTCATCTGACTTCGCCTGACCTCATCGTCTGAGCAGATAGCACTAGGTCAACAAAGTCATGTCGCGACAACTCTTGAAGTGATAATGACCGAGACCACATCCTCTCCATTAATGTGCTCAATTGAAGAAAGGCGTGGTGGGGTAGTGGTCGTGGGAAGATTTCAAATAGCAATGGATGAGACGGAGACGGAAAGCAAACAATAATGCGAGTAAGAAAAGTAATAACAGAACAATAACCCACACGAGTAACAATAATGCGTCGAACAGACAAAGTCAGATCACGTAGTTGACCAAGCGGCGAGAGAGGTTAGCCATTTTCCAAAGAGTTCAAGACAACAAAAGTAAGAACGTTTTACCGAGAGAGTCCTGATACTTTTGTTCTGTCTTGAACTCTTTGGAAAGTCAGATCAAGCTCCTGACATAGCTACACTTCACGTTATAGTCTCTGATTCGAAAAGTACTTGTCGGATTTGCATAATTTTTTATGTGGATAGATAATATACTCAAATACTTGTATTTGAAGTTTTGCAACGGTTGATTCATTTTTACGGATTTTAGACAAATTTGAAAACCTGGAGGGGGAAATAACCCATAAGTACCTCGAATCAAACTAAAGATAGCAGTATTAAGTTGACAGAGGGAAAACAACAGTTCTACGATGTTGCCTGGCCTGTAACCAAATAGACAACATCATCGAACCGTGGTTTTCCCTCTGTCAACTGAAACAATTCAAAAAGAAGCCACGTATTTGATCTTTAGAGATAGCAGCATCAATCATTTCCTTTATTTTTGATGATTCTTTCCAACCTTCTTGTTTTTAGGTAACCCAGACGATTGCAGCCCTTGCAAATGCAATAACCATAGTAGTGTGTGTAGCAAAGATGGAGCATGTCTCAATTGCAAGCATAACACGGGTGGTGAGAATTGCGAAAAATGCGTTTTGGGATACTTTGGAAACGCAACGGCAGGAACAGAAAATGACTGCGATCAGTGTTCGTGTCCCAACAAGAAGGGCAAAGGAAACTTGTGAGTGAGGCAGATTTTACTTCTCAATTTTTTCTATACGTTAATTGGTGCGATTAGAATGAACAATAAACCACACCGTCAGACCATATAAATATGCCAGTGTTCTGTGCGGTCTATGGACAGAAAATAATTTTTGGCAGATGTCTGGCTTTAGTGTAATTGCAAATCCGTAACTTACTTAATCTGCCAAAGCAAATGTATTGGCAAAATATTTATGGATGCAATATTAACACTATAATTTTCTTTATGTTGCTGTTTAAATAAATAATTAGCATTCAGCTCTGTAAACGAATGCACAAAAAATTAATACGATAAAAAATTGAGTTTACGCAAGTCGCAGTTACTAAATAAAATTCATTTTCAAGTACTAATATGAAACGTACTGAGATTTTGATGTTCAGGCTACGATCAACACCGTTCTTCAATGAAAAAAATCAAAAATCAGAGGGAGGTAGCATGCAACACCACGTTTGTCACCTGCTCAACACCAAGCGCACGTGTCCTTGAGGTGGAGTGAGTCTATGTCCGTGAGACCTTGGCTGAAGCCTTGGTCCGGTCAAACCTAAGATTTTAAAATTATGGTAGGCTAGGTACACTCTGAATTGTTGCTAAACATTCACCACAAAAGAATATGTTGGGATTAATGACAACCCGGCCACATGGAAGAAAAGCTCCAAGCCTAATTCCGAGTATAAACAAATTCTATTTATTTATTTATATTTTTTCTGCAACTTGAAAATTTCCGTTGGCAGGACGGGAAGTACTGGCAGCAGCTTGGGAACCAAGCCCAAGCCTGGATTTTTGGAAACACGACCTTGACGGCTCGGTTCCGCCGCCGATTTTAACGTTTTCCCTGAAGTCCTCTTTAAACTAGTGGTTCTTTGATGCTGTGCACAATAGAGTTTAACTTGTTCGGTTTACAATCAAGTTTATCATGTCAACGGTTAAAATTATCAGACTTTGTTGATGAGAAAAAATATCCGTTTTAGCAGCAGAATATGCTAAAATAATAGAAAACTATTGTTAATTTCTTAATGTACACTTGCAACCTGTGTTGATGACTTTGTGCATCGTACATAAACCAAATTTTGAGCTGTTGGGCTTGCGTCAGGGCTATAATGTTAAGTAAGTAAGGATTAATCATTGAGTTGGGATATGAACTTCTCTGACACATGCGAATAATCTTCTCCCCTGCTCCCCCAAGAATGATTCTATCATTGAATTTATATCATCCATGATATGAACACGTCTGCGAAATGTGAGAAAAGTTTTCAAAACAATTTGTAGGTTGAAAATAACTTATACACGGCATGACACTTTATTTACGGACGTTATTCATAACTACGATTTGAAAAGCAAGCACACGTTTGCATGCTTCGAATTATAGATTCGCCTATTGACGAACAGTGTGTTCATCAAAAATTACATTTAGTTGCTGGCTATGAATGCCAACTTATGAATATTCACATGCCTCAATGCTGAACAGCAAGACATCTTAAGTGAGTCTTGAAATATGATAATTGAAAATTAAAGTATAATTTACAACTGTACTCAAATGGTTATTAACTTCGTCGCAGGCCAGGGAAAAATCCGGCCTCGTTCTCCCTGTGGGTGGCAGACGACCATTGTCATTTTATATCAGTAGGCCTCAGAAGGTTAAGCTTCTGTGATTGATATGCTGTTTGATATCCCTGGATATTGTTTCCTTATTTGCTTAATAATGTACAGAAAGGTGATATTAGGACCAACATGCTCACCTTGAGCTTCATTTTCACCGCTCTATGAAGTTTCGTTATTGTTTTTTATAGTATTTCCCACGGCATCTTATGATCCAAACTTGATTGCGAATAATATTTTCAGTCGCTTTATCCACATTGCTCTGAACAGCATGTCGCATTTTCTCGAATGCAACTTGCGTCTTATTAAACTTTCTTTTACAATTTACATTGCAACTGTCTCGAATTTTGCTGATCCATTGTGCGTATTGATTATGAGGCAGAACTCTAAGGGGAAGAAATGGAAGAGAACGATGAATGTAACAGTGACAATGAAATCGAGATGCAAGATTTGCAGAAGCAGAGTAGAAGCTTACGCTGTGATATTGACGATAATTTAATATCGATTTTTATGAGTTTAGTGTTAGTTGAGCTATTATCGATTCTGTCATTCTTTATGATTTTAATAGTATCAGCAGGCTATGGGCATATCATGTTCAAGATAACAATGAAAACATATTTCCTAAGCAAAATGTTGTTCTTTATGATGGAAAACAGCACTGGAGACAATAAAATGATAGTGATATATGCTATCTTGATTGCATGAAAATCAAGAACTCATAGTTAGGACCACGATCCAACAATAGTCATTACTGACAGCCATATAAGCGTCACATTTATATACAGTATGTATTCACACTCCAGTGGCAGTCTTTTTTAGATAAAACCCGTTAAACCTGTTAATTAATATAGTTAGGTGCAGGTTCGATTCGATGGAATTTCATAGGAAGACGAGTTTTATTCGAGAAAATCCGGCATCCTGTATCAATGATGCTATACACGATTTGCATGTAGGATGCTTGAGAAAAATGTGCACCTACACTTCTACCCTTCGTGTTGATTCGCTCACTTCAACTGGCTCCACACGAATTTGAAAACCCGAGAAGAAGTGACCTAAAAGTACTTACTTTTCCCTTAAAATCTCCAGACCGAAGTACCAATACCATCAATCCAATGCATACAGCAACTGTAAAAGACTGTAGTAGTCTACTGCAATTTTTTCAAAAATGTTCCTGTATCAATGAATCAATACAATGTTACAGTTCTCCCATAACCTCACCTATTCAAATTTCCGATCTTCCGTCTGACGGAGCTCACAACATTTATCTATTCTATCTCCAACTGTCACATCCTTGTCCTTTTCACTGATTGTCCTATCAGGACATGTCAGAAACTAAATTGCATGGCGTCGACCAATCTCACCATCTAATATCAAGAATTACACTTTGTCGCCAGGAATTCACATGTCTTAAATGATTTAATAGATAGCAATCTGAAATTACATAAATTGAGGGAATCTCAATTGAACTTGCAAGCATGTTCACCAAGATAAAAGAACTTTCACACTTGGGATTTGCACATCTATTCGACATTCCCACGCTTCTTGACGATCTTTCAACAACCATCTCTTGTTCCTATGTACTTTACAGCTTCGCTACTGGTTGTTCGGTCAACACTTCAATGGCTGAAGGTTTCATGTGTCAATGCGAGGAGGGCTACCTGCCCCCGAAATGTGATGAGTGTGCCCCCGGCTATCGCGGCAATCCGAAAGAAGGGAATGGGCGTTGCACACCAGCTGTTAACCTTTGCAACATGAACGGAACGACCCAGTTTGTTCCCGAGAACGGCACCTGTATTTGTAAGGTGAGTCGCCTCCCCCTTTCATCTTCCTCTGCAATGAGTTTTCAATTCATTTGAAGAAAATCGGCGGCCATTAAGCCTTTTATGATTAGACTAACTAATTTTGAAATTCAATATTTATAGAATATTCATGGACTGGCACATTGATTTTCTATGGATGAATAGAAACGAGGAAGATATGTGCTTGTAACTATTCGGAAGTGTGAATTATCAAGCACAAAATGTATATTACACGGCGTGTACACGCATTGTACCGCCTGCTTGGCCATATGTATAGGATGCATAGAATAATTTTTTAGTTTTATAGATGATTTGTGTTCAAATCCGATGTTATGATATCCTTCCCCCTCCCACAATCTAAATTGCTGACCGTTAGAAGTTCATCAGAAAACCGCTTGCTCAATTTACCCGTCGGAAAAAGAGATTGTATCTTCAGTTTGAATTGCTAAACAGCATTTTCAAGATCGAGGGATAGCTTCAATAACACGGAAGCTAAGAATCAACTTCCTAAAATTACAACTGTTTTTCTACCGGAAGTTCTAAGCTACATTACACTTTCCGTCCGGAAAATGAGAACATGGGAAAGTAAGAAGAGTAACACCGGTCAGACGAGATGCGGCCGGGAAGATAGTAAGGTGTTCACTGTTCATCAACACATTATGCAACAGGGTTGGGCACGAATATTCGATTCCGAACTGAGGATCCGTCGCACGAATCTCACATTCTTCACGTGAATCAAGATAATCATATTTCTGCACTCGTTAGACATTTATTTCATCTATCTGCACTCGTTAGACATTTATTTCATCTATCTGCACTCGTTAGACATTTATTTCATCTAAAGAATATTCGGTTTATCTCATTTCACGTGAAGCCCTTGATTATCACAAAAACAGTGTCTATTGGTTGTCTTCTACTCGTGAATTGATTTGCCTGGTTGATTGTGTTAAGTCTACAGTCTACGTACAATAATAGATATACAGTCTACAGAATACTATCGTCTACAGAATATATATAGTCTACAGAATCACTATCGTCTCCAGAGGAGCATGTTGAGCTTTTGATTATTCGAAGAAAACGACTCTCATGCCTCCTTGATGACCGATATGATGAAGAGAAGACCAATGATGCAACATCTATACATACTGCGCTTCAGAAATTTTTACAGGAGTCATGTCCTCCTCTCGACACAAATTCAGTGGAGTGTGGGGAAAGAACGCTAAGCAATACCCAAATATCGCGCTATGTTTAGCAGTACAATTGACCAGTTGTCCAAGCGACCGGGCATTTTCCAAGGCTGGTAAAGTTTTCAATGAGAAACGCATGACTTTGGCCCATACCAATGCCTCACAAGTTTTGTTTTTGAACGCCAATAAGTGCTTTATCTAACTTTAAAAATATCTTTACTAACAATTTGTTAAAAAAAGATTGCAGGTTTTAATTTGCAATATTTGGTCACATCTCTTTACTAGATTTTCTTGTCAGTCACAACTGTAGCTTTTTCATATTCGTTTGTACATTCAGTGGTTGAGAGATCATTAACTAGATGGGTTCACCATTATCATGACGCATGCAACCATGCAAAATGTAAATTTCATAAATTTTAATGTATAAAAGTAAATATGTCGTAGTCACTGTATCAGCATGCAAGTAGTTTCATCAAATTTGTCCAAATTAAATATTTGAATCATCCTACAGATTGCAAGTTTATAGATACTGTCTGTCATAGTATTGAAACCCACGCAAGAGTCAAAGTACTTGTGGGTATCGGTACATAAAAATTAAGTTCTGATCAGCGATTAAAGATCTTGAATAATGATTATCCGATTCAGGCATGATCAGCTTTCGCTCGACTTGACCACCTCTGCCTAATCCGTTATCAAAGACAATAGACGCTTACGCTGTCTGTTTTTACTTTCGTTTTTACTTGAACCTGCCCCTGAAGAATCGGGTCTATGCATATCTTTTTTATAAATACGACTTATCTTAGCCACAAACTTGTTTTTCCGATAACGGCAACCAGTATGAATAGACATGTGATACTGTGAAATTTTTTTGAAGTGGCCTATGTGAACCATGTAGAATTCCATAATAGATATATAGAAACTGAAGTCGGAGGTTAAGTTTTCATTGCGCAATACTAACAGATCACGCGAACATAGATATTGGAGGCGATCTTAACACTTCAGAAAACCTGTTTTTACGCCATAATATAAAAAAGTAATGTTTCATGTGACCAATCAATATTTCAAGTAAATAAGCATCATTATCTCATTAATTGCAAAGTGATATTCATCATCTGCAGTATTATGGGATTCGTGCGAATCCACCGAATACACGAATCCAACGCGCGAATGGACGAATCCTTGAATTTCGGATTTGCGCCCAACCCTGTAATGCAAGCGATCATAAGCTTAGTTGATGGCACGCATTGTATTAACTATTAATACAGTTTCCTTTACTTGGAAATGTAACCATGTACATGCAACTCTCATAGATTTTGCTAAAGGCTTTGATTGCGCCAAATTGTTGCCATTGCAATGACAAATAGTCTAGCTCAAACAAATAATTAGTCTGATCAATTTTATTAATTTCTTCATTCGTTTTCCAAACTTTTGGAGAATTTAATTATTCTTCATTAATTTTTTAAAAATGACTATTGAGCATTAGAAAGACTACAATTCACTCACACATGGGAACACTAAGGATTTCGAAACAGATAACATCAGTGTCAGCTCTTAGGGCTGTTGAAATAAAATGAGATTTTTAAATGACATTCAATAGTTTGAACTTCCAATTAACTCATCAATTATTTTCTAAATTTCCTGCTGAAACAAATTTTCAGTCAATTTAAAGATACTTATTTCTGCTTTGTCAACTAATCCATTATTAATAAAATGTGCCTCATTGGCTTTCCAAATAAAAGTTCTTTTTACGAAGAGTTTGTTAAAAGAAGCTGATTTTACACTACTCTATTGGATTATTGAGTAGATTGCTGATGTAGTCGTAGCAATTTTCATGCTCTAGAATGTAATTTGCAGATACAGTGCGGCTGATGTTCTATTTCTTCAATGCATGTGGAAATGTAAATGCAGACTGCAGCGTTCCGTAGTCGATAATGTTAAAGTGAATTGTTACGTAATAATGTGATAAAGAAGCTATTTATTTAGTACAGGATGCGCTTTCGCTGGCGACTGTTGCCATGAAATGGTACATGTATGTCTGTAGTTGATAAATTCATGAAATAGATAAACAGTCATAAATCGAAGGTAAGCATTCTGCGGTAGTTCAATACTGTTACAAATGGATAAGATAAAGTTCAGGTTGATTTTTGGCCAAGTGGTCTACATGATAACACTGAACGTTTAGATTGATACAATCATTTGCCAATAATATCTTTTCGTATTAAAATGTTGTCTGAGAATACATCAGTTTTATTCAAAGTAGATTCACTGTGTCATCTAATTGATTAATAGGCCAATAATAGTTTTTATCAACTTCTGGAAGATCTAGTGTATGACAATTATTCCAAACTACTATTCTAACTGCACTTCATAACAGTTTGTTATAATGTGACCGTTCTTAATAACAGCTCTCACAGAATCTTCAAGTTATTAAGTTATTATAAGTTATATTAAGTTATTATTATCAAGTTAGTCAAGACATTCACAAAAATCGCAGTTCATTTAGGTGATTCACTATGAAAATTGCGATATAGTGACATTTGTGTATTCAAGATCTAGTAGCGAATCTACATTTGTGACAATACATCGTGAATCTGCATTGCAAGCACACAGCTTTGGTCAGAATTGTTGATTTGAGAGCATCAACAGTACCTCAAACAATCTCGGTGTCAGACTATCAGTGTATTAAATAGCATTCTTTAGTCTGTAGTGCTATGTTGAATGTTTCCTGGCTTAGTGGTCCCTTGAAGTCATTAGATATCTTCATGAATACTTGTCGAGATTAGGTTTAGTAGTTTCCTCCATATTATCGGTAGGCCTGTTGCAGTGTATTCATAGGTCATGCTGCTTTGCTTGGATGATGCAGCGTCGAGATGAAGGAACAATCAGACATAAGATATTTCCTGGAATTAGAAAATAATAGTCATATTTCATCGCATTCTCGAACACCTATCCTCAGACATTTTTCTAACTTTAACTTCTGATATAGATACAAATCAATAAAATTCAATGTACAATGGACTGAACATGAATGGAACATATACAGCTAGTGAAACCACAAACTACTAGTTGCAGCCTAAAAGCGCCGAAATACTAGCAGGAAGAGAGTTTAGACACAATAACTTGCTAATGGCCTAACGCAATCACATTAGCACCCATACCCAACTGAACTTCAATTTTTTAAAAAGAAGACAATTATAGAACGACCCATCGAATTTCACTTGTTTGTTGAGTTTATGACTCAATTTTTTAATGTAAAAAGCTTCTTTGATATTTAGGGCAAATCCATCACTATCTGATGCCAGGATTTTGAAATTTTCAGGGTTACATCTGCAACTACAATTCAGTCGGTGATCAAAGATCGCCGAGATTTTGGACTCATGCTCCTTAACGTTTAGGTGTTTAGGTGTGTAATAACACCTAAATCCTGGCATCAGATAGTGACGGATCTGCCCTAAATATCAAAGAAGCTTTTTACATTAAAAAATTGAGTCATAAACTCAACAAACAAGTGAAATTCGATGGGTCGTTCTATAATTGTCTTCTTTTTAAAAATTGAAGTTCAGTTGGGTATGGGTGCTAATGTGATTGCGTTAGGCCATTAGCAAGTTATTGTGTCTAAACTCTCTTCCTGCTGGTATTTCTGCGCTTTTAGACTGCTACTAGTAGTTTGTGGTTTCACTAGCTGTATATGTTCCATTCATGTTCAGTCCATTGTACATTGAATTATATTGATTTGTATCTATATTACGTAAGACATTCACCTTTTAACCTAATTTAACTTCTGAGTTACAGCATTTGAATGAAAATGGACGGGTTGCTTGCTTTCTTTGGATTGTATTTTATAATCGTTTTGCTACAAATCCACTGTTGGTTAGCAAATCAAATTTTATTCAGAATGTAATTATTATCACAAATTACATAATAAAAACATATCTACGAGTATTTACATTTATTTCTAAAATAATTTTCGAGTTTGATAAAAAATCAGATGCCCAAATAAATCGAAATAACGTATGGCGGTTGACATTGCAAGAAGGATAGATTATTCTTACGGAAGACATTGCTGTCATTTCACAGCCAGCCACCACATGCGTTACATTTGTCTCGCCAAAATAAGATAATTTATTATGATCACAGAATTAGACAGGTCGTCTCTTCTTCTGTTTGACTAGAAGGGAAGCATTAGAACATGTAACATTAATGAATTGGCACAATCTGCTAACATAATACCATAGCAATCGAGCAATGGCAGCCAGTTCAACATAAAACACGCCGAATTGTGCAAAGTTTCAGTGACTGTTATCAACCGGATCACACAGCAAAGAGTCACAGTCGATGTCAAGTTCTACAGAGAAGTTTGTGAACGTTTTTTCAAGCGCCTGCTAGCTTTTCTAATGATGATCGGAGGGCCCAACATTATCGAGAAAACGTTTGCACAATGATCTGAATTCTTCGAATCTGAGGGAATCGTGGCGATCGGAGCATTATGAAAGAATTCAGAGCAATCCGCAAGCAACGTACGACTATTTTTTCTATCTCTACATGGCACTAAAAATTTCTTTTTGCCCATATAGTAAGTTCCTGCATGTGCCGTCGTTTTGAATCAGTTTGCACTTTTAGAAAAGTGATGCGGTTAAACAGTCTAATTCTGTGATTATGATACAATTTCATATCGTACATTGGAAACATCACCCTCAAATATCAACATAATTGCAGTTTAAGACTAAACAGCATTTTAGAACCATGTACACTGTAAACTGTAAACCGGAAATGTCCGTTAATATTGACAGCAAAAATTAATTTCACGGCATTTTACAGTCTGAACTGTAAATATCCGTAAAAACAGACGTTTGTTTTGTCTGATATGAATGGATCTTAACTGTTACGTCATCACTCATACGTTGTGACGTCATCATTTTAACAGATGCTTACGGATAGTTTCTGTGAATTTTTAGCTGTTTTTAACGGTGTACAGTTTACAGTGTAGGAAATAGCGTTCTGCCATTAGAAGGGTATGTAGCCCCAATCTTTCATTTTTCATAGTTCAGCACAAAATGGGAACCAGGAATACATTATGTTGAGGAGAAAAACGGCAGTTAGAGGCGGATATAAAGCCAAAAATCCAACTGCCCTACCGCTAACCGACAATGCTCAAAGGCTAAAACGCATGTGTTTTCCTTATACACTTTTTCTTTGAAAATTTCCTAACAACGACATTTTATGCTTGATTTACTTATCCAAATTAATAGAAAACTGCCTTTCCAGCTACCACGAGCGTCTTTTTGGTCCTAAGATGGATTTGATAGTCAGTAATTGCATGCACCAGGTTTCAAACTAAGCTATAAAGTCATGCTTTAGAAAATGAGTTTTATAGGATTCTGTTGTAAAGATGGTTGCAAAACTTTGTTTTAAGCATGCTTTTAAATGCGTTATTGTTTAAAGCATATTGTTTGTATTATATATTATATTGTTTATGCATATTATTAAAGGCGCATATGCGCGGGTTAACTAAGTGACCGGATACTAGGCACATACGCTGCTACCATTTAGCTGAAAACCATAGATATTTGAAAGCGCACCTTCGTTGCATGAGACTTGAAATACTTGAGGTATACATGGACGTCCTACTGACTATTCATGGCTCGCTGGAGAGACGACTGCCAAAGTTTGGAATGCTCTCAAGTAATTGACAGCAAACATAAGAAACATGATATAAACATGCAACTTGGTAAACTTCCGAATAATATGTCATCGACATTACAGGTGCTTCATTTCACAAATAATAACAGTTGTTGAGAAGGCTGACACATTTAATAGACTGTTCAACAAAAAGAAAATGTTGGAACTTGCTGAAATAAAAGAAAACGTGACATGTCATGGAAAAAGATTTTTCATCATTCTCCGGTTCTTCCTGATCGCAATGCATTTTTTCTCAACAGTGCCGACCACACATTGTTTTCTGTGAATGAGTTGCGTTTTAATAAATTTATCTGTTTCCAATGTTCTTTGAAATAAGCACTTTTGACTTCTGTAAACAAGATTAATTTGAAGCACGATCTAAGGGTTGACAAACTTGGAGTGTTGACCGCTCAAATTGACATTTTGTTTACAAATCAGTGCTTTTCATGTAGTTTTACATGCCTAAACTTCTTCGAACCTCAATTTTCAACTAAAAGAGCTCCCACAAAAGAAAAGAAATTTGCATAAATTTAGATACATTCCTTTCTTTTCTCCAAACAATTCGCGCAAACCTATTTCTGATTATGATTTTGTGTTCAATGCCTTTGAACTTGCATGCAATTGCCTTGTAGACGGGATATCGTGGTAAATTATGTCAGCAATGCGAAGAAGGACGATTCAGCATTTCATCTGGTTGCCCTGAATGCTTTTGCGCCGGTTCAGACAGCACAAAGAAGTGCTACGATCAGTCAGAGAAATACATATTTAGATCGGTGAGTTTGCTCGTAAAAAGTCAGAAGGTCCCTGTGATGACATAATGTTGACATTTGTTGCATTTCTCAGATACTACGTGTACAAAGTATTATGTCAGGAAATGAGGCTAACACTGATTGAAATGATCTGTCACTAAGAGTACAAAAAGTTGAAAAAATATATATATTATAAACAAAATATATATATTTTTGAAACCTTAGT
This sequence comes from Prostheceraeus crozeri, assembly GCA_907163375.1. Classification (NCBI taxonomy): domain Eukaryota; kingdom Metazoa; phylum Platyhelminthes; order Polycladida; family Euryleptidae; genus Prostheceraeus; species Prostheceraeus crozeri. The sequence goes on from CAJQUW010009338.1 coordinate 549,754, forward strand.
CAAATTTCTATGCTCCACTTGCTTGCCAATCTTTCAAATAGACATCGATGACATTGATTTTCTACAGAAAAAATTATCAATTCTAACCCAATGAAGTTGAAAATCATGTCAATTTCAACATTAATCAGTGGACACTAATGTGTGATGCAAAAAATGTCTTGACCGTACATCATAAAAGAAAAAGAAAATCTTGGAATAGGCCAAGTGCTTATTTCTGTAGAAAATATAAAATAATTACAAATTATACAAATTATGTTAGGCTCCGATGCGTATTTCATTGTCCACCTGGCAATATCATCAGGGAGTATAAAAGATGCCTCTGATATCTTTCCATAATTTCTAGCTTGTTGCTAAATAGCTGAATGGAGATCAGCATGATTACCAAAAGTTGTTATTAAATCGAAATATATGTCTAATCAAATAAAGTCTTCAAGAAATTACAAAACACACGTCCCTTCATGCGTAGTATCCATACGCCTTTCACTATTCGTTTAAGCTTTAGATGCACTTATAATACCGCACTAGTAGGTTGCATTTTGAATTATGAAGTAGATTTACTGACTAATGATAATGTAGTTTAAATGTCTATTTAGGCAGAAATGATATTTCATGACAAAGTTTAGCAATAAAAAGTGGTTATAAGAAATAATTGTCCCTAGAAACACATTTCACAGTGACAGGATTCAATTTGGATTTAATTTTCATACTTCATATCGGAGAAAACCAAATCATCTGCATGAAAAATGCGGTAATGATAATATACATGTATATATATATATATATATGTAATTTTTATATATGTGTATATATATACATATATACATGTATATACATATATATATACACATGTGTAATAAATGTAATTTGTGAAAATATAGGGTGTCCCAACAAGAATGGAATATTTAAATTGGACATTATGTATACTCTTTTGTTTATAGAATCATGCCACTATGATAGTTCGCTTGTGAAAAGTCTGTCATTTCAACTGTTGTGACGGTCGTAGCTTCGGTGAGCGCTGTGATCGGTGCTCATGCCAAGCTGTTATCCAGAATTTCAACAGGAGAATTGAAATGTGTCGGCAAAGCCGAGGAGAACTTTGTTAGATGTGTTGCATCATACATGATTTCTCCTCACTTATTTGTTCTCAAACTGAAAACTTTCACGTGAAATTAAAATTCCCCCATGCATATTTCATGATAGAATAATGATTTCGGATTTCATTAGGCAAAAAATCGTTTTTCCTTGGACTACAAAATTTCCGTTCTTATTGAGACACCCTATTAGGCAGTCGTCACTTTACTCGGCAAACCAAATTGCTCTCAATGTGAATGGATCTATAGAGGTCTACTCTGACTATATTGTTGGGTATTCTGAGATCAGATCACGTTATTTGAACAAAAATAGTTTAAGGAGAACAATATTTACAAGAGGACTATTCCTCATGAAGGTTTTCACTGTTGATGTTTCCTGATAAGACAAAATGAGATAATAACCTATCGATAATTTGATTTCCGTCACTCTGTTATTCTCTACCCTGAAATGGAATAAAATGATAAATCTCAAGTTCAGATCACCGCTCCAACGCCCCTCAAATTCCAATCCCGCGAATGTGCTGTTCATCACCTGGATGAATTCAATGTGCATCTATGGTGGTCTTCCGCCCACGTTTTATGAGAGAATTTCCGACATACAGCGAAGATAAGAAGTCTCTTAGAAAATATTGAAGTTTTCCTGTAATAATTAATGTCCACTTTTACTCGGCAGACGAGTATGGTAAATGAGGATCTGCTTTTCATTAAAATATTTTTACAGCACTGAATCAAGTAGACTTGCCAATTATCTCAGATATGGTTCTAATGTTCAACTCTGTCTGATGCATTGAATTATTATGATAAGATTAACCGCATTCTAGTAAAACACAAACATTCGTCAAAAATGTGCAGTTAGCGTATATTTTTGCGAAACATTCCTAGTTTCAAAATTGATGTATTTGACATCTTTTACTCGGTTCAAATTCTACTTCAGCAGAACGCATTCTCAAGAATGATTGTATTTGTCAACTGATAAATATCCAGTCCAAATTTCATGAAATATAGGTCACGTAAGTGGAAAAATTCAATAATGCTATTGCATCTAAAATACAATACCGAGATACGTTTAATATTTCTACCCCATGATATACGCCTATTGTAGCAACGTTTATTTGAACATAGACTAAATGAAAATACTCAGGCCCGAGTATTCCATTCGAAATGCTCAAAAGTGCAAATTTTGAAGATCATCCTAGTCATTGAAAATGTAATGCATCAATGATGTTAATGGATTGATGCAGAATTGAGCCACAAATTCAGAAATCTATTTTTATAAAGTACAGAATTGACTTATCTGTGTAAACGATCAATTTGTATAAGTTGCGATCGTAATTATGTGTGAGAAGCAAACAAACCTGTGGAAATGGTTGACATTTCCGTAGCAAAAAATGTCATGTCCTAAAAACTTTGGATTCGTTTACCCTCTGGTGAATGTGGAGATTTTTTTGTGCGCAGTCCTTGCTGATAAACTTGTAGTTTTCATCGAAAACAAAATTTGTTGATAGATTGGTTGATAATTGGCTGATATGAAGGTAAACACATTACAATCAGCAAAAATATACCACTAAGAGGCAAAAGCTATCTATAGAACTTTATAACTGAAAAGCTAAAACGTCTAGTTCGCCTTAGCTCTTGGCGGACTAAGGACAGAACTGCTGCTGGGGGTAGGTCGGCTAGAAATATAAAGTTCACGAAGGAGGTTTTCCTCATATCACAATACATTCTTTATGAAGCTCATGTATACTTTTCGGAAACATACGAAAACTGCGGCATAAGGTTTGTGTGAACTGTGTTGAACTATATTGCAGATATAGATTATCTTTCCATGCGTTTACAATAACGAATGCGTTTCCCTTAACAAATATTTATTTTTTCCTTTTTCAGGCGGAAATACCTTTGACTGGTGCTCGCAAGGCCACTCGGTTGAGTTACGGATATGATGATGGCACAGCAGAAGACGTCAAAGTATCAGGCAAGAGATTGACTGTATCAGTCTCTTCAGACGGATGTCAAGCTTTCGCTGTCGCACTGAAGAGTCCAGCTGAATTATTGGTGAGTGGAACACAACTTGAATATTTTTATCTGCGATGTATCTCAAATCCACGTCATAGGTCGATGTTTTAACACTTTTTCATCCTTCTTACTTTTCAGATGTCGTATGACGGAAAAATCAGCTTCTCGTTAGCACAAGAAGGTGACGTAAAGATGATCAAGTTTATTGGTGTTGAAATTCAGGTATGTCATTTTTAAAGTAATATTCGTAATATTCGAAAACAGCGAGGACCCTTAAATTCATGCACTATCAGTTTCATGTACCATTCAAATGCGAAGAATATACGACATTTTGTCAAATCGTTTGGAAGAAAATTAAGCCTGAAGGCACGATTCCCTCTACCGCAATCGATGCATGTATTTAACTAAATAGGACTGTAGTTTTCTGCATTTTAATCAGCTATCTCTGAAGTTGGATGATGTTGTGGATTAATTTAGAAATAAGCAGTAAAGACAGAAACTTTTCGCGGTTTGCACGTGCAACATCCTGGAGACATCACTGCTTGCAGACATAGAGTTGCAGACACACATAGTAAACTAATGTGCCATATACAATTCGAGAGCTTATTTTCTAAGCTTTTCAATGAGCTACTATGCACTCGCATGTGTAAAAGTTCAGACTGGACCGTGGTCAAGATGTTAAAGTCACCTAATCGTAAATATACATACCCGCCCTTCCACCACCTCGCATATCGCTATTCCTTCGAATAGGTCTTCAACAGAACGAAAACATAATATTATTTAAGATCACTCACTATTGATTCGTCATAAAAGTGCTGAATGCATGTAATATGGATGAATATTACAGACAATTAAGTTCCTGAATAATTGACAGGTGAATGTGGTGTTTCGGATATCCTGCAGAATGAGCAAAAGTTTGACATTTGAGAATTTACATCCTCGCTTGTAGATGCAAACTTTGAGAAAATTTTGCAGCAAATAGTGAAATGAGAACAAATCCAATGCACACTAATTATTGCTTTGGTATAATACCTTTGATAAGCTGAAAATCAACATAGATATCTGCCATCTTACTTGACAAAGTTAGGAGACATCCTCACTCTAGCTAGAAAAATATGTCATGTACTTGTTGATATCATGTTTGGTGTAGAAAAACGACTTCTAGTAAGACTAAAGATGGCAAAAACTCAACGTTCTCATAGACGCAATATCTTTCTAGTACTCATCCAGATCAATCGCAATAAGGGAATTTAAAAGTCAGAAGCAAATCTTGTATTTGAAAATCAAATTGCATTACTCGTACTCATATTCTGCTAATTACGCACACAAAATATACCATACATGTCATTAAGTTCAAAATTCTTAAGCTGAATGGTACAACCAAAATACAATTCTAAAAGGAGCTACTTTGATAGACTAGCTATCTTCTCATTCATAGTTGATGATCCAAGAATTGTATTGAACATGCACCTCTGCTGTTTGGATGTTCGCAGTATGATTCAAACTTTCACTTTCTGTGTTTGTCGTCGGAAATCAATGGCACTGTCGCATAACAAAATGAATTAAAAAGAAACTCGATGTTGCTAAAGATGCTAGCTGTAGGTAATTTGACCATCACCCGCAATCAATGTTTTATAAAGCACTTACTTGTGTTTACTACATAGAATTCAAAATTTCACAGGATTCTCAAAAATGAGTAATTTTGATGGAATGTAATCAGATACAATTTTCTTAGCAATATATTGCGACAGAGAGAAATCGACTGCCATTTGAGTTTTATCAAAAGTATTGTTGGTTGTCGGAGCGTAAATTATGAGACAGACGCATCGACGAACAAACCATAACATTGTAGATTCAGTTAGAAAAAGGCAAAAAAATGGAACATATTTTGAACACTCGATAAATTACATGCGTTAGGCTATATCTTTATAAATGTAATACTTGATTATCTTCTTTCAGCCATCATTGGGCAAGCGGATCTACTCAGTGACGTCACAAGAGATCACCAATTCATCATCTGATTTGTCGGTATCAATATCTCTGCGCACTAGTTCCTGGAGAGCAGTGGGACCTCAGAAGATTGACTCAGACATTCTCATGACTTCCCTGCGATTCGCAAGTCGAATTTTCATTCGATTTTATGTCTGCCCGTCTTCACCAACCGCTTCCGTCAAACTAACGATTTCTGACCTAACTCGAGATGTCGCCATGCTTCGATCGATTAATTCTTCCCTACCTTTATCTGGACGAATCCCTCTCGTTGGGAAGTGTACTTGCCCGGTGTCTCGAGATGGTCTTTATTGCCAGAAATGCCGTGAAGGCTACTCAAAGGTCTCCTCCGACAGCAGAAACGATACATGTCTTGCATGTCTAAAAGGTTACACAGGCACTAACTGCAGGCATTGTAAACCTGGTTATTATCGTCAGGGCTTTATGTCATCAGAAATGCTCAAAACCTGCAAGCAAGGCTTGAAGATCAAGATTGAGCCCGGAGATGTAGACGTGGCACAAGGTTCTCCACTTGAATTACAGTGCATTGTCAAGTTCTCGGAGAATAATCAAGTTATTGCGATGACTTGGACACGTGCAGATGGTGGATCGCTACCAGCTGACGCCGAAATTTCTGGAGTTGAGAATAAACGAATTCTTCGCATCGAATCCGCCAGGAAGGAAGATTCCGGGGATTACGTGTGCATTGTCATAAATCGTGTGACAGCTTTGAATGTGACTGTTAAAGTTGGAGTTTATGGTAAGATATCTGTTAATTACTTCAAGATTTTAAAAACAGTCCTTATTTACGAAGTCTGATGTCATCGGCGAGAGCGCACAGCGGTTGACGCAATGATATCAGTCTCCAGGCCATTGAAAGATGGCACTTTTAGCACTTTTCGTTATATATTGCCTCATGGCTATATGTGGCTGTCATCTGCATTTGAAAGATGCTTAACTGAACATCATGAGATGCGAGGCAGATAATTCATAGTTTAATCAAATCGAGCTCAGATCTCATGTTGTAATGTAGTTATTGCGCGCACATTTACCTTAACCATTTCATACGGCAGATTGTAAATAGTAAATGAAGAAGGAATTCCTGTCGATCTCTTCATGAAATTGCTTGCGCTAATGCCTTAGTTATAGAGACAGATTCATTTTCGTGTGGGTTAGTCTAGATCGGACATAATCCAATCCCAGCTGTAGCATGCAATGGGAGCAAGCGATAAAGATTGACATAGATATTCATCTCTTTTTGGCTCGTGTGATTGGCCAAGCGCCCATTGCAGAAGTGGTTCGTATCAGAGAACCGACGAACATCAGCGGTCGGATTTCAGGCAGGTCTGTCAAGTGAAGAAACAGAACGCATCTTTGACTCAATCTTTGACTGAGATGCGAAACATCTTTTTTCAGGGATCGGCACAGATTTCGTTTCATTAGTTACAATAGCAATAATGTTCTCTGTAATTAGACATTAAATGGCTCGACACATGGCCTCGGATGTTATAGCATAGTTATAGACCTTTCTGTTTTACATGCAGTTATGATATCCCTCTGTAACATTTCTGTCACTATTGTAATTGCAATATTCTATTTCTTAGACATCAACGCGTCCTTAGAATTATTGGATTGATGCCCTCTAAAAGTGAATGCCTTTCATTTAGTAGACCCAACACACAGATTTATGACAGTTTAACAGACTAAAATATCGTGCTAAAGGTCCATTCAGAGGGGGCGCTGCGAGGCGTGTCCTCACGCGTCAGAATTTTTGTTCAGATCCATAATAAACTGGTGGGGTAATAAACCTGTGCGACCGCGCCGCGTCTTGTCAGGCAGAGTCAAAGAAGAACACCTGTGGATTCAATGGGACGGATACTCAATGGCTTTTAGCTTTTAGCAGAAATGCCATTTGTTTATGATTTCGCCGATGAGATGAAAATGTGTCAACCCTCTTAATGTCGGCGATCACATTATGCCAAGTTTAGATATATCTTCCATGCATCACCGATCCGAAATATGATAATAACGCATGCACCTAATAAGAAAGAACTTGAAGAAATGCCATACCAAAGATTGCGACTCTAGAAGTAGTACTTTCACGACTAGACACAGAAAACATAGGGAATCTCATTTTTACCGAAGACCTTAGTCTGCTTCCTATTGAATTTACATGTATTTTTCTTTAATCCCCGGCAGGCGCACAGATTTGTAATAGACTAGAGTGCACATCATTCTGCGAAAGTCTAATTGCCTGTCTCGCTCCCTGCAGACTGGATAAATGTAATGCTTGGATATCGGTCCATCTCCATGGTGCCGTGTTTGATACAACGGATGGATTTCAGATTGTTGAAGAATTTTCACTCCGTATTTTGCTGCATAGGATCAGTGAAATTATGATTCCATGGTTGAGGTCTCATGAAACAATGTTGTAGTCGCTAGCTTTCTTCACGAATTTCTTCACCAATCAGCCAATAATCTATCAATCAGCTGTATCGCTGCTTCTTTAATTCTTTTTGAATAATTAATCCATTGATACAAGATACAAAATGTCATAGTTTAACTTTCTACATCAAATTTTACATGTAGATCATGCTTAGTTATAGTAGCAGAATGTACACAGATATCTTTGTAGGTTTTTGACATCGGTTGGCGCACGAAAAAACGTTCACAAACTTCTCTGTAGAACTTGACATCGAATAATAATGTCTCTTTGCTGTGTGATCCGGTTGCAGTCACTGAAACTTCGCACAATTCAGCGCGTTCTATGTTGAACTGGCTGGTCATTGTTCGATTGCTATGGTATTATGTCAGCAGATTGTGACATTTCCTTTGTTTCCAATGTTTCCTTTCTAGTCAAACAGAAGAAGAGATGGGGCTAACAGCTGTTCTTGGTGATCGTCTTCAAAATTGGAAGTTGTAGTACGAGTAGGCCCCTACGATAATGCGTCTCCTCACTGGTCCAAACTAGTCTAAGAATGTAAATTATCCTCAAGCATCAGATCAATCCCGTTGCCTGCTCGAGGCTCTGATGCAGCATAGACAATATTGATTATAGTAAAATCCACCCATTCAGCAAAGACTCAAATTACAAAGTCTATCCTTCTAGATGCACAAGGATGGGTTTTGTCGTCGGATTGTCACGCTTTCTGCTACACTTAGCTGAAGTTTTTAAACAAGAAGTTTTTACTTCATGAATTTCATATGAAAATGACACTGGGTCTGCTGTGAACGTTGTTCCACGAGGGTACTTTCCGAATGTCGACTGGAAAAATACGGATATTACATTAACCGCATAGGGTGAAAATCGGCTAAGAGTCACCGGTCAATGTGTATCACCTGTGTCATATAAAAATGTCAATGTCTTGGCTCGATTCATGGCAGTTGATGTTAATCCAAATCATTTACCTCTACTAAGTAAACGACTATGTAAAAAGCTCGAGTTATTTTCTAGCAAAGAAAGTGATTCTGCAAATAATCAATTAACTCATAGGCGGAAAGAAGTGCATGCTATATCAAAAGAAGAAATTAAAAAGATTTTCTAAATATTTTTGAAGGTGTCGGTTTAGTTAAAGATTATGAATATCATTTGCAAGTAGATTCAGAGATGAAAGCTATTTATGAACTTCCAAGGAGATTGCCTCCACACCGATTTGAAAGAGTAAAAGCAGAATTAGACAAGATGGAAAGGAATGGTTTTTATAGCACCAACTAAAGACGTGAAACGGGCATCACCGTTAGTACCTGCACTTAAGCGCAATGGGATATTCGAATTTGTGTAGATTTTAGGAAATTAAACGAACATATACAGAGATCTCCTTTTCAAATTCCATCGTTTGAAGAGTTAATGACTTAAATAGAAGATGCTAAATTTTTTTCAATACTAGATGCACACTCAGGTTATCATCAAATGTACATCAGCGAAGGTAGTCAGAAGTATCTTTCATTTTCAACACCGTTTGGATATTACAAATACTTAAGATTACAAATATCTCCAAGTCTACCAAAGTTTGGTGATAAAGCTACTGGGAGATATCAAAGGAGCAATTTGCTACTTCGATGATACTCTTGTTTATGGAAGTTCAGAGAAGAAACATGATGCGCGTCTTAGAAAAGGGACTTAAATTGAATGAATCTAAATGCAACCTAATACGAATGAAATTGTATTTATGAATCATGTATTGACAGACAAAGGTATGAAACCCTCACCGGTTAAACAAGAAGCAATTTTAAAATTTCCAGTTCATACAACTCTTGCAGATGTTCGTTCATCTCTTGGGTTAGCAGGATATGTCGGACAAAAATTCATTCCGCATTACAGTGGAATTGCATCTCCTATATGGGAGATTATAAAAGACGATAAGTTTGTATGGACGTCATCTGATTATGAGGTATTCTTGGAATTAAAGCACTAATGCTAAGCCACCATGATTTTTTGACAGAATGAAACAGCTGCAATTGTAAGTCGATGCTTCTGGAATTATACTAGGAGCAACATTACTACAGGAGGGTGAACCAATCTTACATGCTTCAAGGAAATTATCAGAAACAGAACAGAGTTACTCTCAAATTGAGCGAGAATTTTTAGCTATAGTTTTCGCATGCTATAGATGTCTATGTTTGGAAGTGAATTCGAATTACAAGCGGACAATTCTCCACTAATAACATTTTTTCGAAAGGCTATCTGCACTGCCGCTACGAGTCCAACGCTGGATGCTTTCTTTACAACCTTTCAAATTTAAATTACATCATATTAAAGGAAAAGATAATGTCACTGAAGATAGTTTATCTCGAGTTCCTATTGAGACAGAGATGATAATGATAATATCGGAAATGATACAGATAATGATTATATTTATTAAATGTTCCTTTCAACGGAAACTCCTATTGACTTTAAAAAGTTATCATAAGTCAGTTGTGAAGATTGTGCTGATCAAAAATTGATTAGAGCAATCACAAGCAACTGGACCAAGGAATGCCAAAATGATCCAGATATTTCAGCTTATTTTCCTTTACGCAATGAATTATCTGTTCATACTGATGGTCATGTTGTTATGTATCGTGATAGAATTATTGTACAACAAGTACTTCGAGGTTTACTTGTAAAACGCGAACATTTCGGACATCTGGTTTCTTCGAAAATAAAGGAGATCTTGAGAACTTATTACTATTGGTCACACATGAATTCAGACATCGAGAATGAAGTGAGGTCCTGTAATACAAGTAACTTGTTTTCAAAACAGACTAAAACTGCTCCATTACAGTCCACCAGCACAGAAGCTAAATATCCTTGGCATACTCTAGCGATAGATTTTACTGATCAGTCTTCAAGGTTGGGAGGTAGAGTATTTCTCACTATAATTGATATGAATGCACGACATCCATTTGCTTTTGTAGTTAAAGATGGCTCTGCATCACACGTGGATTAGTCAACTGCAACATATATTCTCAATGTTCGGATTTGTACAAAACGAACTCACAACAAGATCAACGCTGCAACTTATCGAATTGTCCTGTGTTTGACTCTAAGAAGTGTGAGAAGAAAAACATTGTTTATCAGATCTCTTGTTCTAGATGTCACCAATTTTACATCGGCAGCACTGTACGATTTTTCCATATTCGCTGCAAAGAGCATATGACAACTGCTGATTCATCCATCAGAAAACATTTGAACAACTGTCAAACGAACAACTTTATAACATCAATTCTAGCACATGACCACGATGCGAGTAATCTTCGTCTAAGAGAAGCTTTTTACATCAACAAATTAAAACCAACAATTAACATCAAACATGAACTGAACAGCTACAGGGATTTTCTCTTTTTTTGATACTTAGGATTCAAATTTTACTTATGTACCACTAACTTTTCAGTCAGGTCTATGCTACTGGCACTATGTAACCCAGTACTACCTGCCTCATGCATATCTCTATTACCCAACTTCTCATCCCTTCCATGTCATATTTTTATGATATCACTTTACGAAAAAAAATTGAATCTTATGAATAAGTCAATGCTAAAATTCCTTTTCGCCTGAAGATGATCACTGAGTAGTGATTGAAATTAATAGCTGTATAAAATAAATAAGATAACATCAAATTATCTTTACTCCTCCCTATCAACAAAACATGATAAACATTCCATTAGTATTCTACCTTTTAACTACATGCATTTCAGTTGATCCAACTCGACCGTTTGTTGTTAAAATTACTCCGAAAGACATCAATCCAAAGGAAGGAGATAAACTCAATATCACTGCCACTGTTGAGCCGGTGAGTTTCATATATTGATGTGTTCTTTGCGTCATTTTATATTTTTTATTTTTTGTTGCTTTGATGTTAATCATCTAGAGTATGCAAATAATCCTGTTTAGTTTTACTTTTGATCAGTAATGCAAGCTCATAACACGCCGTTACCGAACCTCATGGATATATAGAGCCCTATATATCCCCGCCGAACCTACACTACTGATACAGAACAAGATAAATGGACAGCCATACCCGCTCCCTAGTCAACTTGGCGGCGAACCATTCTACATCATAACTGTCTCATCCATGCTGTTATCTCATTGCTGAAAGCAAATTTATAAAACTGATCTTGAGATTGTATCACTTCTTTCAGTAGTGACATTGATTTGAATTCACATATTGGCATCAGGCGACAATTACATGTAGTCGATGGCGCACATCACACTGAATTTATTCGCATGATATATTCCTGTTATTCAACATAGATAGAAAATCAACCCAAGAGGAAGAAACAATGGTGATCGAGAACAATCCATCAAGGAAATGCTTATGTTTTTTCTGAATTGTTTAATGGTCTATATTTCATAAAACGTTTCTTAGATGCATACTTCTCAAAATCTTTTTGAAATTATGCTGTCAGCCATAAAAATTCATTTATTGGTTAACCGGTATTGAAACGAGCGTAAATCAAACGATTGCAATCCTTACTTTGGCATCCTACTTTGACAAATTGTGCTAATTTTTAGGTCGATGGAAAATCTCTTGAAAATGTCTCTATTGAAACTGGAATTACGAAGGAAAATAAGCCCGTTTCCCCGAAAGAAGTTGGAGCTCTAATACAAGGAACAAAGGGACGCAGATTTTTCTTTTTCCCGGGGATTACACAGAAAGCCAATGGAACATATGCTGTAACAGTATCTACAGATGATGGAAGTCCAGATGGCTACACAGAGACGAAAAGATTCCACATAAACGTCCAACCAAAAGGTAACTTAACTGTTATGGCACCGACTTAGCATGCTGCGTGTAGATTGATTTAACAATTTTGCGACATAATGTTTAGATTAAGTTAGAGTTTCAAAATTGACGAAATCGTGCTTGTCTCTGAGACTTTTGCATTATGGGGAGGGTCAAGTGATGGGAAGAAATAGTTTCTGGCTCTGAAAATAATTCTTTGATTCAAATTTTATTTATTATATTATACATAACTAGAAACTAGCAAAGACATATACTATACATACTATACATATTATAATTCATCCTAGCATGAGATTTCTACATTCTCCCGGACAATATTGCTCATAGTCGCAATATTGTCCGGCAAATGCCATGCAATTCCTATGGAAGAAAAAAAGCCCAATATATGTCCGCTACCACAGATGTTTGTGATTCATGAATTGCATTGAATTAAGCTGTTATAGGCTATAATGTAATTGCGTAAACGAATCGCAAGGCGAATTTCTCCATGACCAAAGAATGAGATCATCTGTCTTTTTTACGTTTCCATTGGTCCACTATTTGTATCCACCCATCGTCTATTGGTGTTGATGTGAAGCATGGATTCCATACATTCAAGTGCGTAGATAACTTGAAGAACATGGAAACAGTTATGTGGATCCTCTGATTATGTGACTTCACATGCAAAATTACACTGTCAGAGATTCGTCGGAAGATTTGTCCCTCAGTGACAGGATATCATTTACTTCCAGAATGAGCGAGATTTTTATGCACATGTATTGTCCTCTGGTAAATTTCATACATAATATCAGCATCCTACGATCATTGTGACGCATAAATTTTGATTGGAATTTTAATTCACATTAATGGTTTTTGAATCGATTACGTGAACTACATGTTGTAATGTCCATGCCTTTCCTAAAAAATTCCTTTTCTTAAATCCTTCCATGAAGATTAGCATTCTGGATAAAAATATTTTCAAATTGTCCTGTCATTTTCACTAGAAATGGTGTCAGTTGCTATCCATTAATGAAATTCACATTATAAACAAATTCTCCATTCTCACATCATAAACAAATTCTCAGTCACCATTTTTTAAATGGAGTTGATGAAACTTATGAAAGGATAAATAAGCAAACCGAATGAAGCATAAGTACTCCTATTCACTTTTAATTACCATTTCGTTCACGTTATAAAGTTGCGCTGCTTTCCCTTCTTGTATTGACTAGCCATTGATGGATACAGCCTGTAGTCTGGAAAGTTTTAATCAATGTGACATGAAGTTTTCACTGCTAGGAATTTGAATTTTGATGTTCTATGTCATATTCAACATAGAGTTGTCATTTTTAACATAGTCCGAGCCATTACCTTGGATGAATTATAATAGGAATATTGTCATAGTTTTATCGGACAGATAATGCAGATATCTTCGGACGCTAACGCGTCCTCGGATAATCTGCATTATTGTCCTCTAAACTATGACAATATTCCTATATTATACATAACTTAAGAACTAGCAAAAACGGAATTTTGAACGATTGTCTTGCATAAACTGTCCTCTCATTGTAATGTCCTATCCTAATGGACAATTAGAATAAGGCGTCGGAAAATCATAATTTCAATTCCATAAAATGTTAATATTGACTATCGTGAATTATTTGGAGAAATTGGTCATATTGAAATGAATTTTGGCCTCTTGATCACGAATCTACAAGCAGATTTTAGAAATTTGCAACGTGATTTTGTGGAGAAAGTCAACAAAGATTCCCTTTTCCTATTTTCCTTAATGGTGAAGTGTATTTCAAGCCTAGGTCATAAAATAAATTTTACAAGTTTTCATGTCTTAAAAACAGCCGTAATGTAGATGAAACTCAAATCTATCCTCAACTCTATGATCAGTAATATTCTTGGATGACGAACCCCAGACTATGTTGAGCGAATTCCTCAGATGAGGTATTAATTTTATTAATTGGTCAGGGGTCCCTCTGTCTACGCCCTCTTCTTGTCAGACAGCACATTCCATGACAAACATTATTACTGTAGACTGGAAACTGTTCCCTTTTTCAGAGAAAACAGACAAATGTAGTTTTTCTGAAATCCACTGTGACACCGTGTTGCCATTAAAAAATATTTTACTTATCCTTTCATTTAATCCACTCATGTCCCGTCATTAACATGATCCCGAAGGTCTTATGACATGCAAGGTCGATTGTCTTCTTCATAATCTGACAATTTTATTTCCAGACGATGTAAGTCCAGCTGTTACAGTTTCGCCGAAGAATTCGGTTGTTCCAGTCGGTGGAAGAGCCAGTATCCAAGTAAGGTTGACCGATGGCAGTCCGAGACCAAAGGTGAAATGGCACAAACTAGAAAACAACAAGACTGTTCCACTTCCAGTAGGAGTTTTCCAGAAAGGCATGAACCTCCAGGTAAATTACGGTGCTCTTGAAAACCAAGGAGAATATGTTGCGAAGGTGAGACATTGAATTTCGTCTGATGTATCTGAATATTCTGAATGATTTTATATTTTGAAGTCATCAAATAATTTTCTTTTATAAAATAAACCTCAATTCTCTCTAAAATTTGCATTGCAAGTTTAGCGTCTCTGTATGCGGGCGAAAGTATTGGCTCAGTCTCAATATTAAATCCCAAAAAAAACGAATATGAAAATAGGAGCGTTCAAAAGAGCGAATGCTGAAATAGTGAATCGATGCTGTGTTTTGTGTCAATATTGTCAATGTTGTGCTTTGTGCATGAGTACGCATGTACTTCCATATATTTCAAACAAGCCCGTGGCACAGTAGTAGAGTGCTTGGTCTAGCTATCTTTCGGTGAAGAGGTCGAACCCCGAGAGTGTCACTGAAAGTCAGCAGGAATGGTATCCGGATTAAAAAAATCTCTGCGCTCCAGAAAAGTTGCACCCTTCAAGCCCCCAGTATGGGGGATTATTGCCGTTAAAGCTTCAAGCACTGCATAACACCATTTCGCTCTTTTGAGAGTCGCTGTTTTCAGAATTCGCTCAATATGGAGCTTTCAGTTTTCACTCTTTTGACCGCTAACTACTTTGAGATTCGATCTTTTGAGATGAATCCAAAATTTTGATCATCTGACTGACCTTATGCCAAACAGAGCATTACCATGAAGTTAATTCTAATGTTCAACAATCCTTCAACCAGCTATATTAGCATTGACTAAATGTTGTATCTGGAAATGTAGAAATGAAAAGTACTGTATCAATGACGCCATTTTGTTTGAGGAAATTTGACAAAGAGCGAATTAAAGTGAAGAACTTTTGATGACGATTCTTGACTGCTTTAAGTAAGTCCTGTCTGAAATAGCTACAAGCATATTTAGTGAAATGAAATACGAGGGTCATCCCAAAAGTTCGTGCCCGTGAAACATAATCATTTATTATAACATAAAAGTAAACAAACGAACAAAGTCAACCTTCAATATAGTCACCTCTGAGAGAGATAACCTTCTCCCATCGGTGTAGCAACATGGCAACTCCATTCAGAGTGCCTGAGGAATTCAAATCACGAATAACACTGTTCGCAGCATTCCTGACTTCGTCCAGATCACTGAAACGTTTGCCTCTCAGAGGTTCTTTTAGTTTTCCAAAGAGGTCAAAGTCGGGAGGACTCATATCAGGGCTGTAAGGAGGATGGGGAATGCATTCCCAACCTAGGTGTTCAAATGTTTCTTGAGTCACTGCAGCACGATGACAGGCGGCGTTGTCATGCAAAATCAATGGATTTCGGAGATTCGGACGCTTTCTTCTAAGGGCTTGACGGAGATGGACACGGAGGTAGTTTGAGTAGTAGGCAGCAGTTGCAGTCTGCCCACGGGGCACGTAGTGCGATAAAACAATACCTGAAGTGTCGTAGGCTGCAATCAGCATCAGTTTCACAGCAGAGGGCTTCTGCCGGAATTTGATCGGTCTGGGAGATCCTGGTCGTCGCCATTTCGCACTTTGCCTTTTCATTTCAGGCTCGTAGGACCTCACCCAGGTTTCATCAATGGCAACTACGCGGTCGAGAAAGTCCTCTTCTTGCTGGTGTCGACGAAGGAGTTGCCTTGAGATTCGAACTCTGTCATCCTTCTGATCACTGGTGAGATTGTGCGGCATCCAACGAGCGGACAGCTTCCGCATCCCGAGATGGTCGGTCAAAATCCGATGAACAGAGGACTTCGACAAATCCAGGTTTTCGGCGATTTCCGTGCATGTCCATCGTCGATCATTCGCCATTAAGTCACGCACCTGATTCACGGACTCCTCAACACAAGCAGATGGAGGTCGGCCGGATCGAGTCGCGTCTTTAATGCTACCGTCGCCACTTTGAAAGCGTTGGACCCATTTCTGTACGGTTCGTAGAGCCATGGCGGAGTCCCCACAAGCTTCTTCTAAAGCTTGGAGAATTTCTGCTGCCTTTATATCACGCTGTCGGCTGAACGTGCTGGTCGTGGTCTCTCTCTCCGAAGTGAAATATCTCTCGCCGTTCGCCGCCTTATCCTTGTCTATCCTCGTCGAATCTTGCATCACAGTGATCCTCATCCGACGCCCGTGCTTTCTCCGTCATCGTCCCCCTCGTTGGTCCACTACTTCGCGCGTAATCTCCAAAAAACTGCCTCCCTACGCCTGTGAGTGTTGTTCCCGTCGCCGCTTCCAGTAGAAACTTCAAGGTCATTGGTGGCGTGATCTCTTCAAGTTGAACTTCGATTTGGGTGTCAAAGTATAGAAGAACTTCAGTCACCCTCATCTGCTTGCGTGGTGTATCGGTTGACAACGTCAGTTCACCTGTAAAGTCCGTGGTTCGATTCCTTTTTGCAACCCGATCAGTCCAACATGACAAATTCGTGCAAATGTTTTGCCGATTCATGCGTCATTGGCGATAAAGCGAAGGATAGAGAAAAGCGAATTGTCGTATGCAACAGCCCAGGTTGTCACATGCAATTTCATGCAGCTTGCATTGGCCATTCCAAGATGCCTGAGAAGGAATTAAAGAACATTTTCTTCGTATGTTTGAAATGCAAAGCTTATTTGGAATATAGCGCCCAAATAGCACAAGAGTCTTTTCTATCCGAGCTAGATACCAGACTTAACTCGCTAAAGGATTCAATCTTGAAAATGGTCGACGACGAGATCGAAGGAAGTTCAAAGAGTTTTCATCGAAGGTGGAAGAAGTGAACGACTTCGTGGTGGAAATGGTCGATGAACAGAAAAATGAAATTTCCTCTATCGTTTCACGAATTTCACAGCTTCATGAAGCTAATACAAAGGAAACTGAAGAACTGAAAAGTGAAATCAGCCACCTGCGGAGACAGGTGCGCTCACAAGACGCCGCGAAACGGAGAGAAAATCTAATAATCAGGAATTTTCCAGAGAAAGCGTGCACAATCAATGGCAAATCCATCTCAAATTGTTCGGAAGCTGCCCACTTGATTGCTGAGACACTTGACCTAGAAGATGAAGCCAAGAGTTTCAAAGACATTCGGAGACTCGGCAAAACACGAGACGATGGAAAACCCAGGCTTATAATGGTCAAATCAACTGAAAGAACAGTTAGGCTTTTCCTCAGTAAAGCTCGTCAATTGAAGAAGAAAGCCTCTCCTTTATGCAAAGTCTTCTTACATGAAGATCTTCCTGCTGAAGTAAACAAGAGATTGGCAGAATTTCGCAAAAGAGCCCATGATCACCGCACGAATTTCCCTGAGGAAGATGCGTATGTCCGTAATAAGAAATTATACATAAATGGAGATGTTGTTGATGAGATCAAACAGGATTTTTAGAAACGGATTTTATATCTCAACATTCCAAGAGAGAGAGAGAGTTACCTTCTATCCTTTTAAGCAATCTGTGTTCGATCAATAATAAGTTTGATGATCTTCAAACATCATCGGACTTCGTAGCAGACGGTTGTGTCTACAGGCGCTCTTCTCAGTTTCCGCGTGTGCAATTCGATTTTACGTGAATCTTGACCACTTTCTGGTATCGTTCTCTGACAATTTTTATATCATTCTTTTCCTCTACGGTTGGACAACATCGCTATGCAATTTATTTTCATCAAAGATTTGCGGATTACAACTCAACTTCAAAATTCATTTTTTTACCGATGACTCATTCAACTGCACGCAATGTTCCACGCTTACTTTCTTGTCTCATCCCATCATCGCATTCCTGATGCCTGCCTGTTACATTTCCTTGGTCTCTCCCTCTCGGATGTCATCTCGGCTGCAATACTCTCGTGCGGACCTGCTGAACCTTCGACATGATTACCCAATTTTGCGTAAGACTCGGAGAGCGTGCTTCGGATGGTGCTTTGGTTCCATCGTCTGCTTCTCCCTAACTGGCGTCGACCAAATTTACCGGACCTTGCCGCTCCCTCACGCGACCACTGTGCACGAGACTCCCCTTCAATCCTATTACGCAATCCTTCAGTGTCTGTGAAACCTCGTCAACCAAAACGTTCCCCAACAGCCGTTCCCTCGATCCTTTTGTTTAATGCCCGATCCCTGTTTAACAAGGTTGACGATCTCAAGATCAGAGTCAATGAATCGAACCCTGACTTGATTTGCATCACAGAGACATGGCTGAATAACACAACGTCCGACGCTTCCATCTCAATACCAGGCTACAAAATCCTTCGACAAGATCGGGACTCCAGAGGAGGTGGTGTAGCAATATACCACAGATCCAATTTTTGTGTCTCTATTGTGAGTAACAGTTTCATTGATAGCATCAAATCGAATCTCCTAGTCTGTTCGATTAGCGATTTTGATCTGAATCTGTGTGTCATTTATCCCCCTTACTGGGGTAAAGTTAAGGCGCATGACATTTTGTTAGCCTCTTTGCAGAATTTTGTTGATATCTCTACTTGTGGTCATAATGTTATCGTAGGGGATATTAATGACTTACGTCACGTTTTTGATGAGTTTCTAACGTGTAATAATTTGTCACAATTGATTCACTTGCCTACAAGAGGCAATAATGTTCTTGATATAGTCGCGTCTAGTCAGCCTCAGTATTTTGCACCTCCTGTTTTTCTATCTCCTTTATGTAGATCTGATCACCGAGGTATTCTTGTCCAGCCTTCCCAATCATGCCCTCCCACTATCACCAAAGTCAAATTTCGCTGTTGCACTCATGCGTCTTTTGCGCAATGCTGTGAAGTTCTTTCTTCAGTTGACTGGTATGAATCCTTTCTATATATTGATGACATAGATGTCCTAACTGACCAACTCCAGGCATTTTTCCTGTTCCTCTATCACAGCTTTTTCCCCGAGAAGACTGTCCGCATGCGTAGCTCAGACCCTCCCTGGTTAACTCCCTCCCTTAAAGCCCTGTCTGATGCCAGAGATCGCGCCCTTAGCAGAGGTAATTATGGTAAATTCCTTAGTCTTCGTGAAAAATTCACTTCTGAATTAGCCAAGTCAAGGTCACGTTATTTCTCCTACAATCACTCTTCTCCGAAAGAAACTTGGAAATCCATTAACTCTCAGTTAGGAAAACATTCGGCTCCTCCCAGTCTTGACGCCAGTGAAGTCAACTCACTCAATGACAAATTTTATAGTACTTTTGCTCCTCCTGATATTCACCAATTTTCAGCGTCTAATGATGTCACTCATTCATCAGATGATTTGTCTGTTTCTGAAGCCTGTGTCGCTCAAATGATCAGGAGATGTAAATCAAATTCGCCTGGGTCAGATGGCATCCCTGGTTTGTTTTATAGAACCCTTGCTGATCTGCTAGCATGTCCTCTAGCTTTTCTATACAACAAGTGCATCCAAACTGGCTTTTTCCCGCGTCCTTGGAAGTACGCCAACATTCTTCCCCTTCGCAAGAAAGACAGCGATGATTTTCGTCCCATATCTATACTCCCTTTTCCCAGCAAGGTGTTAGAAGGGTTGATTCGTGACAAAATTCTGCTCCCCGGACTGAACCGAAGCATTCACCAAAGGCAGTTTGGCTTCTTGCCCAATAGCTTTGGTGGTTGTACCAACGCTTTGATTGCAATTAGGCTCTCCATCCTACAACACATTTCCGCTCACTCTGATAACTATGTTTCCCTCATTGCCATTGACCTTAGAAAAGCTTTTGACACTGTCAGCCACTGCAAGCTTCTTGAAACCCTTCGCGATCACTTTCACTCTTCTCCCCTTGCTACTAATTTCATACATAATTTTCTGTCTGATCGTTTCCAGCGTGTTGTATCGAATGATGTTGTGTCTGTGTGGTGCCCCATCTCTAGTGGAGTTCCACAAGGTTCCATTTTGGGACCACTTTTGTTTTCCTTGTTTATTGATGACATTCCTGAATTTGTAAATGCTGACATTGTTGTTTACGCTGATGATGTAACTATGTTGTCCTTTAACTCGCATGGTGAGATTTCAAGTTTACCTGATGACTTTCGTTTGTTCTCCTCCTGGGCGGACAGCAAAAATCTTGCCATTAATGTAGACAAATGCAAGTGCATAACCCTCTCCCGCTCCGCTAATCTTCCCCCAATGACTGACATTATGTTGGATGGTATATCTATCTCTCAAGTAAACTGCACCAAGATCCTTGTAGTTCATTTCTCTTCTGACTTACATTGGGACACTCACTTTTCTGTACTATATCGTCGCTGCTGTAAAGCTATGTCACTTGTTCGCCGTTTACGCGTTAATAGGAACACCGGTACAGTTGTCTGGAAAACCTTTGAAAGTTTTGCACTTTCTCACATGCACTTTAGTTGGCCGGTCATCTGTGACATCAGTGCCAAACATTTTCAGAAGCTTGAAAGATTGTATAAATTAGCAGTGCGTTGGTCCAATAGTCGTGATCGGCCTTCACTTCGTGAAGTGCTTGATCGTAACTGTATTAAACTTGTCAAAAGGATTAGCAACAATGTTGTCAAGCATCCGCTGTCAAAATTTTTTGAAGTGCGCAATAGCTCCCGTATTGTTCGAAACCATCGTGTATTGCTGCCTTTTCGCAGAAATTCAGCACTGTATAACAAGAGCTTTGTTAAATTTTCAAAATTCACGTGAAATCTGTCTTGTACTCATGCATGTCATACCGCTTTTGTATTGACGAATAAAGCATTATTATTATTATATTATTATTATTATTATTCACAGCCAAGTCATCGCACTTAACCCCGACATTGTTATCTGCACTGAAACATGTCTCTCTCCCAAGAATCCAACGTAGAGCATTCAAATGGCAGGATATAAGTGTCATCGCACCGATCGAAAGAATGATTCTGGACGAGGAGGAGTGGCAATCTGTACAAAGAAGTTTTTGCGCGCTACACAGATATCCACACCCACTTTTGATGAGGTTGAGGTTTGTTGCATCCAAATCCCTACTTCCAAAATAGTATTTACGGGAATGTATATTCCGCCTGGGATCGTCAATTCAAATTTCAAGAGGATTTGTGACACCCTCAGTGACTGTCTTGATCATCATCTCAGTAATCTTCCTCTTCATCGACTAATCGCGGCTGGTGACTTTAACCGATACAATCGCTCCTTCCTTGAATCTGGATTCTCCTTGATTAATATTGTACATGGTGCGACTCGACAGACTGCCAACCTCGACCTCATTTTCGTGGACAAGAGCTTGTCAAATGACTATCTTCCCGAAAACGTCTCAATTGGTGCTCTAATAGCCGGCTCAGATCATGCTACTGTTCTTGCTAAGACAAAAGTATTGGTGAAGCAGCGTGTGGTGAAGAAACACATCTTCTATGACTTACGCTTGTCGAACATTCTTGCATTTGAAAGATCTTTCCTTGACAATGACTTTTCACGCTTGTATGCTCCGAATGATATCGACACCAAATGTGATATTTTTTATGGATTCATGTATGATGCACTGAAGTTAATTCCGCAAACAACAGTCTATTTGACTGACAATGATGCTCCATGGATCTCACCTCTTTTAAAGATCCTGATAAACCGCCGATGGGAGGCTTATCGTGCTCGAAACTGGCCGTTGTTCAATGGTTTGAAAGTCAAGGTAAAACAAGAAATTCTGAAGGCCAAGCAGTACTACTTTCGCTCTAAATGCTCGGATTCCGCAAGGGGTCTATGGTCATTCGTCAACATGGAGAGGGGAAAATCTGGAAGAGATCCCAGTGATTGGCTCAGAAACTCTAGTAATCCATCCGAGGTGCTCAATACGATCAATGACTATTACTGTAGCATTGCCAACAACTCCAGTTTTGACTTCGTCGACGGGTCTCCAGACGACTGCTGGTTACCTGAGTTAAGTGTTGAGGGCATCTGGAGCATTCTTTCACGACTCCCACCAAAGGCAACTGGAAGTGATTCTGTGCCTACTGCAGTTTACAAGAAGTGCTCTCTGGTCCTCGCTGAGCCGATCCATCACCTCATCAGTGAATGCCTGCGCCAAAGACGTTTTCCACTGATCTGGAAAATTGGTGACATAATCCCGATCCCCAAAACCTCGGAGAATGTAATAGAAAAATCCAGACCGATTAGCCTCTTGCCAATTCCAGCCAAGATTGCCGAGCGTGTCATCCTATCAAGCATCCGTCCCCAGCTAACAGCTCACCTTGGTGCTAATCAATACGGGATTAGGAAGAAATCATCAACAACTCACGCTGTCATCTATGCTCACGATGCCCTAACCAGATTTGCCGATGACCCACATACGGGAGCCGCTATTCTGATCAGCTTTGACCTCTCCAAGGCCTTTGACAGAGTTTGTCACTCAAAGCTGCTTTCCAAGGCCAGTCAGATGAATCTTCCTGCGGGATTTCTGTTGTTATTGAAGAGCTACTTATCGGACAGGCAACAGAGAGTACGCATTGATGGACAGAAGAGTGAATTGATGAAGGTCACAGGAGGAGTGCCACAGGGGTCCCTCCTAGGACCTTATTTGTTCGGCATTTATATTTCATCGCTGCAGACTATTTTCCCCTCGAACCACATAATCAAGTATGTTGACGACATTTGTTTCTTATCAAGAGTCCGAAAGTCCAGCATTACTAAGGATCTTGCTGAGATCGAAAGTGATCTTGACAATATTTCAGATTGGGTTGCGTCAAATGAATTGACCTTGAATACGGAGAAAACCACTGGTCTAGTGAATTGCCGCGGTGGATTCAAGAGCATTTGCAGTATCGAGGGTGCCATCCCGACTGTCAAGTTCCAAGACAGCATTCGGTTTCTTGGGGTTCATTTGGATGCGAACCTTGGATGGAGAGGCCATGTAAAGTTCATCGAGAAAAAGTGTGCTCAACGCATGTACATTCTGAGGCGGGTCAGATCTGTCACTAGTATTGATGACTTCACTACCATTTATCAAGCATTGGTTCGGTCGCTGATAGAGTACTGCTGCCCAGCGTTTGTGGGAATCTCCTCAACAGACTCAAACCGACTGGAGAAGATTCAGAGGCGCTGTCTGAAAATCAAATCGCATGATCTGAAGCTGGATGACATTGAAACTAGATGGTCGCAAGCTATCAACACCTTCAACAGCCTGGAAAGATTAGAGACTTCCATCAGAGAATTGTTCCCCAGTTATTTACCAAGTGGGCGTCTCGCCGTACCATTCTGTAGAACTTTGCGTCGTCAAAATTCTTTTTTTCCACGCATTTGTAGCACCCTTTCAAGGTCATCTACGAGACACTAAATGCACGTGACTATTAGTTTTATACTTGCTTTTGTACGCGTATACGAATGTGTTCTTAGTTTCGACTAAACAAAACTGTCATTCTGCTACTTTTATCTGTGTATTTTATTTCTGATTTCTATTCGACGATACAATATAAACATTTCTCTCTCTCTATATATATATGTCGAAATGTCATAATCTTAACGAACGCACGTTGTTCCTCCATGGTAACCTCCATGACGAATGATAGAAGCAGTTGGTGTGATCGAAAATGGCGTGATAATTTTAAATCAATGTGCTTTTGTTCATCGAATACCGACCATCTAGATTTAAATCAATTTAATCAGATATCTATGATTTTGAATTTGAACGGTGAGGTCTGAAATTTGTCATAGATATGCTTTGTTAATTGCGTTTTCAACACACTCTCGAAATACATCACAGAAAACCAATTTAACATTCATTTATCTCGCTAAAACATAGGTACGAATTGCCGCGAACGAACTTTTGGGATGACCCTCGTATATGCAACTTAGAATTTGATCAAAACACCGAAAGTTTCTAGAGGCGATTGCAGCTTTATGTATCAGAACATTTTGTCCGCTCTATTCAATTAAATGACAATACTTGACTATTTTAAGAAAGTCCGTAAGGGATGCTAGGAGTTGGTTGCTTCTTTCCTGTTCAGTGTTCATAAGTAGCAAAAAAGGATAAATTTGGCGTACTTATTAAAATTTATAGGATCCCATGAGAGGACCTCTATCTACCTATCGTCTGCAATGTAATTTGCTTTCAGGTGAAAACGCGAAACGGTACAGAAACATACAAAGTCACAGTCAAAGTTGAAGATATCAAGAAAATTGAGAGCATCACCGCGAAAGTAGGCGAAACCGTTCGGATGAATACTATGGCGAGCAAGTTCAAGATGGTGAAAATGCAAGGGCGACCTACTTCCGGCTCAAGCATGGTGGAAAATAATTTCGTGATAAAATCTGCCAATTTATCAGATTCTGGCCTCTATACATTCATTTGCTTCATCAAAGATAAGCCTCAAGTTACGGGTCGATTTCAATACAATTTAACAGTAGAGCGCACTTGTCAATGCTATAATCATTCACAGACCTGTGATGAAAGTGGCAAATGCGTTGACTGTCAGCATAACACTCGAGGACCTCGTTGTCAGCGATGTCTGCAAGGGTATTACGGAAACGCTAAGAAGGGCACTCCAACCGACTGCACAGCCTGCGCTTGTCCCATGGTCTACAACTCGAGCAACTAGTAAGTGATAAGAATGTATGGGTGCAAAAGATTGACTCTCATTACGGGGTTGAATTATAAACCTTTGATGAATTTTCAGGATTTGGAAAAGCCAAATGGAAGTTGTTGACTTCTTAATTTTTTATCAATATATTTCGGCTATTCATGTCTCAATTATGCGCCATAGCCTTTATCAAGAAAACAAGTGGCATGTATACAAAAGAAATTAGCATGAATGCAAGGTAAGTTTTAAATTTTGTTTTGGCAAGTATGTATACAGCATAGCATCCCACAGAAGTCAAGACATCTCCAGATTGATGATAGAAATGATATGCAACCAACCACTATTTTTTTAAACCCCACCCAACCTCCGACATCTATAATCTAGGGTTGCCAATGTCTTTAAGAAAAAGGAAGGATTCGTATACTAGGACGGGAGATACTGACACTTTCTCCCTAAATTCGTGCACAAAGGGATTAATAACATGGATTTGTAGATCTTGAAGCGCTAAATACAAAAATCAAAATTCTTAAGTGTCACAGCCAGTCACTTTCGGTTTTAGGTGTGGTTAAAGGATTCCCATTGGAATCCATTGGTAGAATTCATGAAATATCTATGAATTGTGAAACACTTGGCAATTTTTGTACATTTTCTTTTGCAGAAAAGAAACTGTTTATCAGAATGCCATGAAATTTGAAACATGATTGAGCTCAGATCATCAACTTCGGTGTAAAAGTTGAAGTGAGTCACATGATTCAGTATTTAATGTTTGAGAGCCTCTACAAAGTGACTAAAATTGCCAAAATTAAGTCAAAACATGAAAGTTACTCATTTTGTAGAGGCTATCAAACATCAAATACTGAATCATGCGACTCAACTCAACTTTTATATCGAAGTTCATGTTTCACATTTCATGGCATTCTGATAAATAGTTTCTTTTCTGCAAAAGAAAATGTACGAAAATTGTCAATGGGAATCCTTAACCTTACCTATAACCGAAAGCGGCTGTCTGTGACACTTAGTAATTTAATTTTTGTATCCAGCGTTTCAAGATCTACAAACTTATGCTATTAAGCCCGTTGTGCGCGAATTTAGGAAGACAGTGTCAGTATCTCCCGGACTATAAATAAAAAGCCTTTCAACCCTTCATACTTAATGCGGTTGCTAATCATCGGTTTATGTTTGCGGATAAGCATCGCCTCCTTCAGTCGCAAGTTCGTGCTCTGCTGTGTTTGATATTAATGTGTTAAACAAAATAGTGGTTGGTTGCATATGATTTCCATCATCAATCTGGAGATAGCTTAACTTTTATAGATGCTATACTGCATACTTGCCAAACAAATTTTAGAACTTACCTTGTATTCATGTTAATTTCTTTTGCATATATATATATATATATATGAGAATTCTGCAAGTCAGGCAGAAACCGATTGGGCAGAAATATTTGTGTTTTCTTTTCCTTGCGCGCATCCAAGTGTGATTTATTTTATATGTATATATATATTTTAATTTATATATATATATATATATATAAATGTCACAGTTTTCTTGATAATTGCTATGGCACATGAATAAATATATTGATAAAATAATGAAAAGTGAGCAACTTCCATTTGGCTTTTTCAAATCCTGAAAATCATGACGTTTGGCTGAGGCATTTTCTATCAAAAATCTTAGACTATGCGCACTAAATCAAATTTTCCAAGTGAAACGAAACGACATAAAATCATCGTGGTAAATAATGATTTCATGCTTATTTGAATAATTGATAGAAAATTAAAAAATATGATAGATAAATAAGCAGATTAAATGGATACAAGCTATTGTCTTATTGCCTTATTTACCTTCGGGATCACCAGAGCCATCAAAGTTCTTGAATTTGTCAGCGCGTGATCCTAGAGTTGTTTTATAAACAAACAATGATTCATCAGACACATTCAGTCAAACGTAGTAGGAAATACACCTCAGGCGGTAGATGAATAACATTTACATTTCACACGATGTACTATTATTCTTCCAAACAATACATGCAATTTCCGATTGAGAGTTCTCATCACATCAGTAGTGGCAACTGGCAATATAGTTAGGTTTATAATAGATATAGAATGCTTGTAGTCGCGCATACCATGCAACCAAATTTGTTGCGACATAATTGTGTTACTTTTTAGCAGATTTTTCTCATATTGAGAATTCTTTCTCAGTTCATAGTTTGTCAGATGCTCGCTTGCATTTCATTTCCTATTCATTTATCGAAAAATTTTGATGCTCCAATGGAAAAATTGAAAAATGCTCACAACTGTTCGAATTTAGTAAATCAACATTAAAAAAATGGACATGTTCTGTATTATGTAAATTTACATAATTAGTGAGCGCCTTGATTTAATCATACCACATGGTTATTTTGTTTGAATAATGTTTCGACTAATCAAGGAGTAAGTAGGTATATTAGTTAGGGTGGTGATTCCGCATTTATTAAATCCCCAATGTGCATACACTTTCGAATTTATTAAATGAACTCAAGGGAGATACAGTTGGTATTGTCACCAAATGTGAGATATGCAATTTTTTGCAGTTTTGAATTAATTGCAACGGAATTGAGTGATCATGATGGTAATGCAGAAGGAATGATGGTATTTCACAGATTGTCATGACAGCCTTGGAGATTTAATGTTTGTTAAATTAGCAATTCGATGGGTTCCTATTACTTTCATGCTCAACCTCAAGAGTATTTTCTTAAGCGTGATGATATCACAGGCAACCTGCAACTGGCGGAGCAAAATCAAAGACAATGATTTCAATTAACTTTGAAGGATGTAAATGGGTCCACATCACCATTCAGATTCAGGAAATGAAACATGAATTTAGTGAATCATAAAAGCATGCCGGTGAAAATTGAATTAAAAACTTGAAATTTCAGCCAAGAAAACATGAATAATATCGAACTTTTTCATGAAGACTTCCATTATAATACAATTCATGAAATTCCCTTGATAATCAGCTTGATTTCTGCTTTGCTAGGATGCTTATTATCAAATATTCATTCCTTTTGATATCCATCTTGCTTCATACTACTTATATAGGAGCGTCATCTCGGTAGTATATAAATTGGCAAATTTTGACTTTTTTCAAAAGTGCTCAAATAATTTTTTAGACGACGGGAACGTAATCTCCGCAAAAAACTGAATCTTTTCATATAAGAATGTTCACTGCATTCAGATACTTTTTGAGTCGACACTCAACCTATATATCCCTACTCTATGCGACTAATCTTGAAGATGGAATTACTTATTTACAACATTGCTAACACTTCCATGCTAGTTGATAATGCAAAACTCTCAGTCACAGGAATTTAAGGAATTAAGTGCCGCTTGCTGTTAATGCTTTACTCGTTTTGTGAAAAAACTACAGAAATCTGATCAGCATTGAAAAACATTGAAGATGGGAGGAGAGCACGATCACGCCATTTTATCGCACAAAGTTCCAAAGCTGACAGCCGACCAAAATCTCGGTTCATTGTTCATTTTCGATCAACAGAAGGATTGCTGGCTTGTTTGACACGTTACTTTACACAACAGAAAGCTACATGTAGGTAAAATATCTATCATATACATGTATGTCTATCTACCTATAAATCTATCTATTGTCATCCCTTATTTGCCATCATACAATTGACTTGAACCCATTGAACGCATTGGAACGGAGATGCCATCGCAAAGAGTTAATTTCTGTTGGATATGACCGCTTCAGTTTCGACTCATCTATCTGCATTTGATTACTGTTGAAATTCTGTGTTGATATTCGAATTTTAGCAGTAAATAATCGAAGGCTATTGTTGGTCTATTGATAATCAATTAATAGAATAGTAATATTGATAATGAATTGATAACCAGTAAATGTCGTGCTGATTGAGCTTAATCCACACGTTACATTTTCAGCTTTGCGTCATCCTGTGAAGCTGAGGAGAAAGGTGGTTACCGATGTACTTGCAACAAGGGTTACACCGGTAAGAAATGCGACGAATGTGCTGAAGGATATTTTGGATCTCCGAAAGAAGAAGGAGAAACTTGCACGAAGAGTCCTTGCTATCCAGACGGAACAAAAGAATTTAATTCTTCAAATGGAGACTGTGTCTGCCATGTGAGTCTACAGGACAGAGATATGTACAGTAACCTACTGTTTACGAGGAGTTACACGGTGAGAATCTCCGAGCCGAAGGCGAGGAGATTTCTATGTAACTCCGAGTAGACAGCTATCCGTAGGTTGCTGATATGTAACCGCGAGCAGATATGAAATATGCCTATGCCCAATCTGAGATCCAATGCCATAGATCTATGTTGCGCTCTATAGATCCATTTTTATAACAAACTTAGATATTTCAATGAAACACAAACTTAACAATATCTTAAATATCATAGTGATTTCAGCGGAGAGATACTTGATTTTGAATTGAGCGGAGAAATGCAAATGGAAGTATATGATCATGGAAATCTAAGAGTTCCACAAGAAAGGTCAAATATAGTCTGTTCTTTTATTCTATGCATACATAGACATCTCCATTTTACTATTCATAGAGTGTTGCTGTAAAGTAACAACTTTACAGTTCATGGAGACCACTTTACAGTTTATGGAGAAATAACAAGTTATGCGATTTGTGTCGTTGTGTTCCTGGGTTTTTATCTTAGTAGTCTTAATTTAATCCCGTTGTATCCATTTAGATAAATGGTGTAGTCTTGTTAAACACCCTTTTAGTCATAGAAAAATACTTTAAATAATGCAAACATATATATTCATCTCTTATTCTTGTTACTTTGACAAGAAAACAGTTCAAAGGTTAACGATAACATGGCTACAGGTTTCAAAATAAATGTTCTTGGAAGAGATATTCTCGGTGCCACTACCGGATCCACCTGCCATTCTTTTGGACATTTCTAACTTGGAAATGTCAGTGTTTTCAAGATACTTTCTTGCCGTGTTCTCCGATGTCCAATTGAAATGCTGCTTCATAGCAACTGAGGAAACGTTATCCTCTGCGAGCTTATTCGCTGCAGAACGGCGCAAGCAATGTCCGGTATACCTTTCGGGTTCCGGTAGTTGAAGAAATCCCGCTACATGGCAGCTGATTTTTCGCAGTGTATGCATCCCCATCGGCTGCTTCTTATAGTATCATGTACCATCTTTTCTCTCACGATATGTTTTAAACATCCTTCCACTTCCCACATTAAATCTACTCAGTTCATTATCATATGCCTCCAGATATTTGCAATACTCGAGAGGAATACTGAATTTGTTGCGTATTTCCTCTCCCCTTTGTTTGCTGACTTTATATGTGATCCACATTCCAGTGGTCTCACTAAACTCGCAGTCATCACAATTTATATTAACAAGGTCTGCACATCGTAATCCACCGTAAAATCCAACAACGAGGGCAGCTTTCCTATGTATATTTTCTTTTTCATCTAATGGGTTAGTTAGATAAGTATCAATTTCTTCTTTTGTAAAGAATTTTGATGTTTTTCTTTGATGACCTGCTTCAAACGATTTCAGTAATAATGTTAAACGTGGAAACTTCTGAAGCTTTTCTCCATATAAACCTTGAAAGTTGTTGTTAATCATTGAATAAAATGTCCACAATCTGGTTGGAGCATATTTTTTCTCACGCTGTAAGTATTCGAAGTATTCGATGAAGTCACTTTCTGTTGGTTTGTCTTCTTTCTCGGAAAATCTGATGAAAGAATCCCACGCATTATTGTAGCGCTTAGCACTTGCACGTGGAGTTAAGTTTTCAATAATTTCGCTGGCTGATCGCTTCATGATAACCTGTTTTAGTGCTCACGGCCTGTTTGTTTGAGTAGCAGCCTTTATTATGATTCTTGAATCAAATTTCAAATATCACAATTTCGGATTGACAAATCGAGTGAGCAAGAGATCTCTACATGACCATAGAAGTTTCCAATGGCCATCTTATATCTATGCATAGAATAAAACTACATACACTCATTGGCAAAGCTTTTTACAATACTCGTAAACTTTCTATGACTCGATCGCTGCGCTCTCTCGTCATAGAAAGTTTACCTCGTATTGTAAAATGACGCTTTACCAATTTCGTGTAAATAATAATTATGAAATAGGAGAGGAAGAGCACGGTCATCAACTATGCAGTAGTGGAGCTGTTTAATTTTGACATTGAGGAAAAGCAGTAGAAAAAGACTACGATCAAGTAAGAAAGGAATTGAAAGAATTCCAGGCTCAATACTAACACGATAGAAAAGTCGCGCTTTACTTCAACCATAGAAATGACTTCAACTGATTCAAGCGAAGGCATGAATAATGGAAAGTGGCTCGTGACTACCAGAGGAAGGTATCAAGAGCACTGAATGAGGATTGCTATCAAAAGATGAATAGGAGATGAATCGAATACGAGATAGAAAAAAGTGAATCGGAGATGAACTATCTGTTTGACTGCTTCTTCATAGAGCTCAAGAAACAAAATGGCGATCTGTTTCCACTTCCTACATGGAAATCTTTTATGTTTTCTATAACAATATTATCTCAACTAAACGAAAGGACGATGACCGAAGGGTTCCATCTTGAATTGACGACCATCTCAACAGCAGAAAGTAAGTCTTCATCACATTTATTCTTGCCATTTCAATATCTAAATTCTAAACTACTGAATGGATTAAAATGAACACGAATTGCATTTCCTCTAATTTATTTACCTACTCATGCTAGAATTTTTTAACCTGCAAATAGTTGTAAATAAGCTGCAAATAATAATTTTTTGTGACATTTAGAAATTTATATCTAGGCCTACATAACAAAACACATGCAAAGTCGCATGATAGCTGGAATGTATTTATGATTCAATGAAATCATTGGCTAACGAGCAATAGTGCTTAGTGTATGAGTATCAAGTAACGAAAATGAAATCAGTCATGTAAATACGTATATAAAGTATGCATGTATATTTTGTATATGCTGCTCACACAGAGAAAGTTGCCTCTTTGTATTTACATGTATGTTTCTATAATAGTCCATAAGTATTTTTCATTCAACACCAAAAGCTTGAGCTATTAAGTAAATGGTGCAAGTCATTTAAGCAATATAAACTGGTAACGGAACGCATTCCATCTTTTATTTATTTGCTTATTATTTCATTTCATAATACAAATGCTAGGATCAATGGCATCCGATTATGATAGCAAGTACTATAATATATTTTTTGAATTTACTTCAATGACTACAAAATGCCATAAATTTCTTAACAATTCTAATTGTTCTAATTCTTGTAATTCTGTTTTAATTCCAGCTTCCCTTCGAATGATGGATGAATTGTGGTTGCATCACACAGTTGCTATCAAATGCAAATTTTCAATGCCGTGGACATACTACAACAGGCAAAAATTTTTCTAAGCAATGAGATCCAAGAGACGTGATGCAGCTGACATAGTACTATGCCTTCTTTCCAATGTTATAAAACATTACTACTTTGACATATCTATTGTCTTTTGGCCGGAGAAATTTGAGAATTTTAAGTAGATATCAGGGTAATTCATCGTCAGAGTGGGTTACATAGAATTAGTAGAGCGCCGGAATATTGACGCTCTGATGATAGAATCTAGATCTATTTGATTTAATATTTTTCAGAAAAGAAATTGACTGACTGATTGATAGAGAAAAAGACATACAGTCGATGATTGCATTAATGGAAATGAAGCATATCCGTTACTGACGAAGTTTCGCGAGCATTAATGCCATCTGTGAAATGGTGCCAAATGTTCAATGGAAGCGTGGAGTTTGCGCTAAGGGATTGTGCAGCAATAAAGAAATCACTTTTATCGACGTTTTGAGCGCCTCACTCCTTCATAATCGATAACACAATCGCCTCATCAACCCGCTTCCATCAGAAGGCAGTTTGAGCCAATGCCTCTGCATGAAAAATCAATCACAAAAAATTTTTTTCGCTCGACCGCCTTGTTCAAATTACAGAGAATGGATGTTAAGATCAGCGAACGCATAAGTTCGATCACCAATCAGCTGTACATGTAGATCTGATCAAAAACTGACACTAGGTCTGTGGCGTTTGGAACAAAGCGGTCGACCGCGTATCCTTGTATCAATTTCAGTTCAAAGATACCTAATCAAGACGAACTACTCTCCTTGCTCAATGTTAACAAAGAAATGTGTTCCACTCGGTGAATTGAGGAGAGCATTTAGGTCGATAAATGAAAAATAAGCAAAATATTCGATGGGAATCATAAACATTAATAGCTATATTAACAGTGGTTATCCTATTCAATTCGTCAACTCTACCATCCGTGATTTTTGTCGAAGAAAAGGGAAGCCTAAGCTGTAGATACACTAAGTGTGGTTATGCTAGTGAAGAGCATAAAGAAAAACATAGGTCACTTGCGAGCTTTGCGACATCATGTCGAATGTGAGATATTGCAATTTCATGCCCCAAACTATCGTAACTGTGTAAGCGCTGTGCATAAAACACGAAAACCACAGCATCTGATGAAAGGCTGCATTCCTTTGTGGCTACTCGTGCTTTATTTCTATGTGTAGCAGTTTTTGCCTATTATGATATTGTTGCTTTAGCGTTACTCATTAAATGGATGAACTACACGTTTCTAATGTTCGCTCTGCACTAAGGCCAAACCGAAATGTTGTACGAAAAGTATTTGATAAAGTGAATGAATGAATTCATTGGACCTTTTTCTCTATTTTTTCAACTTGACTTCAACTTATGCACCGAGATATACTAAGGTGATCAATATTAAAATGCTTCAAAAACGATTCAAATGTCATTCACATCGTATTCAAAATAATCGGTTTTGTAAATTTAGGAACCTTGAAATTAATATGTGTTCTCAGTAATGCATCAATCGATTAAGTGAACGTCAAAGTAGACCAATGTTTTCAAAGTGTAACTTTCATTAGCTCTCTTCCATGACGCTAATGAATGGTAATAACAAACAACAGATAGCTAAAAGACAACACATTTATAATGAATCTGACAATAATGATGTCCGAACAACCATAAAATATTAATAGCAGGTGCCATCGAGCTATGTCAGCATAGAGCAAGAAAACAGCATTGGTAAGCTTAAACGCGTATTATAACGTATAAAATTTCGAAGATTTTGTCAAGCATGGATTTAATACACATTGAATACAATTTTTTGCGTACTCAAAATGTCAGTAAATTAACAATTTTACAACGATCCCGGCCATAGTCGCAAATTGTCTTTATTTTTTAAACTATTTTAAAATACAGAAAAATTACGTACTACTTCTCAGTATGAAAATAGCACAGCGTAATTAAGCAATTTCTGTCTGCATTTTCATTTACAGGATCTCTTAATGAGACGCTATCGTCGTCTATCCTTAATTGTTTTATGATATGGATTACGGGGTGATGAGAATGCCCGATACGATTAAATTACCTGAATATATAGCAATTATTTTGTGTCATAAGA
Organism: Prostheceraeus crozeri; assembly: GCA_907163375.1. NCBI lineage: Eukaryota > Metazoa > Platyhelminthes > Polycladida > Euryleptidae > Prostheceraeus > Prostheceraeus crozeri. Next base: position 584,418 of record CAJQUW010009338.1, read on the forward strand.
TCATAGTCCATCAAAGGGTCCGGCAATTTCCTTCGCAGTTCTCTTAATTCAATAAGATTTCTGTTTTGAAAATTTACGCGACTTAATTTGACATCACTAGTCGATCTACTGGATTCATGCGCAGGGATGTGGAGTCGGAGTCCCGGAGTTCTATCATTTTTGCTGGAGTCGGAGTCCTATCAAATGACCGGCCTATAACTATAGTCGGAGTCCGGCCTATAACTATACCCGAAATATAATACAAACAAATTATTTATCCTCGTGCATAGCTATCATTGTCTAGATGTCAACTTTATGCGTAAAACAAAAGTAGAGAGACACTGCTGCATACAAAAGTTTGAAATAGTTGAGGGAATGAACTGTGAAAGTGAAAAAAAGGATTGTCTTTTCACTCGGCGATTTAGTAGAGAAGACAAGCCTTCCTAGCCTCGATCACACCTACGCACCAAAGGTCACATCAGAGACAAAAATGAAATACTAGTTTGTTTGAGAACATTACCTCTTACCCTCTTGTTAATCGTCTGTGATGTCTCCTCCAAAGTGCATATCAAAAATCGAAAGTGTACTCATATTTTTTGGAGAAGGATGGGGATTTTCTTGCCTGGTAGAGACTGGAGAAAAACCGTGTGAAGAACACATCAAGAAAATGGGAGGAGACGAGTCGCATGCATCCAACTTAAAGCGACATTTAATAGACTTTCATCGAAAATTAATGATAATTAATACAGCAATCATCACTTATAGGTTCAGGTAAGCCTGCAATGAACTATGATGTAGGTTGCAAGTTTTTTTCAAAAACTAGGCTATATACACTTGTCATCCGGAGTCGGAGTCCTATCAAAAGCTGGAGTCCTATCAACCCCGGAGTCGGAGTTGAAGTCCTGTCAAAATGATAGCACTCCGCATCCCTGTAATCATGCGACATAGTAAACCGTCCACATACGAATGAGATTGCATCGAGTATACTTGGCAAAATGTTTATCAGTCATCAAATCAAGATAAGGAAGATTCAGTAAAATGCAATTTTGCAAGGACCACTAAGTACACGTATGTTAAAATGTAGTCTGTCATTAAATAAAATTTGAATTAATCTATACGACGACTCACAAGGACAAAAGGACACAAAATTTATTTTACTTACAGTAGTGTTCAATGTCATACATTTAATTGCAGGGTGCTGCTTTAAGGATAATCTACTCATCAAGTTTTAAACAAGCCGCTTCTGTCATTTTATGATGCATGAATCTTAAAGACATTGAAAGACAATTGAAGCAGGGTTGCGGTGTTCAGTCTATTTTGTCATAACGATATGATGACCTGGATGACAAATATGCAGATTTTGACAACTTTTGATGACATATACTGACAATCTTGTTGTCTGAAATGCATGTGGATTATTTAAATATGCATTCTATATTTTTTACTAGACTTTGCGAACAAAATGTGACCATCTACTGTGTTACACACTGAATTTACTTAGAAACGATGTTTATATTGATAAACTGAAAATCATAGCGTCATTTCCACTTTGTCAACAAGATCAAAAATTTGCAAAACATAATTAGGAGATTTAAAAGGAGAGTCGAAGAAATTTATGTGAATGATATAGAAGTGAGTATTGTAAAATATCTATGTATCCTTCCAGACCGGCTTCACTGGCCCTACCTGCAAGCGCTGCGCTGAGGGATATATGAATCTCGAAAAAGGATGCTTGAAATGCTATTGCTCATCAATCAAAAGTGGAAACTGCTCAGACGTCAGCAACGATTTCGTTTATGTTAAGGTGAGGTCATTGAACGATGTGTAAGAAATTACACAGTAAGACAGTCTTATTTAGAAATGTGAATTTTCTGTACTGAATGCAGCATAATTATGTTTGGAAATGTTTTTCAATGTCTTGGCTATCTGACACTGCTTTCTGCATGATGTAAATTCCAACAGTCACTTTTAGATTTGAGATAGTGATAACAGTCAATGATGATAGCTGTAAATACTAGTCTCATGATTTATGCGGGGTTAGTTCCCTGTTGCATATTCGTGCGAATTGTAAGTCCTCAATGCAGGAGGCCGGTCTCATGCATTACATTACACACGCATCATGTCATTAATACATGTCAATGATTGGACTATAATCAATTATCTGAAATTCTTGGGGTGTTTTTATCGCAATACAATATATGCTATTACATTTGATGATTAGTTCATTGTCAAGGTATTGACAGTCATATTAATTCATTTACTGTCACCATGATGATAAAATAATAAAGCAGACAGTCATTTGGAGTCCTCAGAGTTGCCTAGAAAAATTCCGCAGTAGCATTGAAAGCATGCTTCCAACATTTTGATCCAAAGATAAATTATGATTTTTGAAATCCGAAAGTTTACTACTGGACAAACTTTTAAAAACACCCATTTCCAAATAATTTCAATTCTGATCCTTTATCAAGTCTGACTTTCAATTTCTTCATTCTTAATTATGGGATTAATATGTTAGTGCTTTCACTAAAGCACATATTATATACATACAGTATGCCCATTAATATATTAGCCCTATCTTTCAATAGAATTTTTAGGTAATTCACCATGGAAGACAAATGCGCATACACTATCAATAACCTTTCATTTTGGATGTAATTAAGTGACTGCGGGTCCTTCAAAAATAGCACGTGTGTGAAAATTTGACGTTGTGCATTTCCTCAAATTATGCTTTTGAGGAATTATAAAAACAACTTCAAAGTGTATTTTTCATGTCTTAACTGAATGTTTTATGCAAGAATTGGATTTATACCGATGCTTACAGTTCCTCTTACTGCTACCGGGAGCTGCTTTACGTGGCAATAAATATCGCATCATTTTCCTTTTTGATACTCTTATCTCTACCAATTTTCATATAAGAAGAAATAAATCATCACTTCATGAAGCATCCTCCTCTTATGTTTTACAGGAGAATGTACGAAATTATCAACTGCAAGAAATAGATCGAAGTGGAGGTGGTTATGAAATGCCTAAAAGTACAGGGAAGTCTTATGGCGACACCACGATCGGATTTCGTTTGGATTCTAGAGATCCTAGTAAAAACATATTGGTCTCGAGAGTCGGGGTAAGTGCAGACTTTAGTTATGTAATGAAAACAACATGCTAATTGTTCCCTCAATTGTTGTAGCACAACTTATATGGTGCAGAAATTAGCTTCAAAACCAATTTAGTCGACAACATCACATTCGTGGGAGTAGAATTGATTGTGAGTAAAAAGAACTAGAATCTGATTTACAAAATTTTCTGAAATTATACATTGCTTCCCTTTTCGGATTCAAAACTGTTGCACATTTCACGAAATGTTGAGCTCTCACCAATTGGCTGATATTCTATAGAAATATATCACTAGAAATTGTGGCGTTTTGTGTCGTAGCACATTGCTTACGACATTATTTCTCTATTTTTCTGAAGTCTTTATCGATATGACTGAAAAATATATAATAATGAAAGCATTATTTCTCGCGATGTTTCGCAATATAGTATTCACACCATTGTCGAGCAACTAGAAGTTATGCGTAATGCTGCAAAAAAACAAAATCAGATTAAGGGGGATTATACAGGGTGATCATAAAGTCGTTGTAGGGTTTGATTGTCAAATATGATATAATTCAATACCTCGTTGAGGGTGTATATAAGGATAAAGTATTAACCAATATCATAAATTTAATGAATAAAGCATAACATAGTATTATCGACTTATCTAATTTGCCAAATTCTAATTAAATTCAAATATATATTTTATCCAATAAAAAAACATGCATTTCATATAAGTGCCTCCTGTCCATGGATCATTTTAATTCTAAATGAAAATTTTCGGTAAACCTCCACTTTTCTCAAGCTTTATGTATCTAGATCTTAAATTTTTCGAACCAAAAGAAAGAAATTTCAAAATAAAGTCATTGTTCGACGTTCTTACCGCACTTGTCAATGCACTGTTAAAGTCGTTTTTGGAACGATCTGATGGCATTGCGGCACATTTCAGAGGGGATTTCTGAACTTGATGATGAAATGCTGTCTTTCAGCTGTTGTAAACTTCTCGGTTGTGAGGCAAGCACTTTATTTTTCAAGAATCCCCAAGCAAGAAAGTCCAAAAGGGAAAGATCAGGAGACCATGCGGCCTATACCACTGGTCCACATCGACCAATCCAACGACTGCAAAACTGCTTGTGAAGGAAATCTCTAAATGATCTTGAATTGAATAATGTGGAGGTGACCCATCCTGCTGAAAAAACACAATTTGCTTTTCACTTCTTGATAGTTCTGGTAGAAAACTTCGCTGCAACATATCAAGATAATTTTCCCCATTAACATCATTAATGAAAAAAAGGATCATAGATTCTAAGGCTTGAAATCCTCATCCATACATTAGCTTTTGGACTTGAATGGCAGCGTTGAAGTGTGTCTGTTGGCTTTTTTTACCGCAGATTCGACAATTATGCCGGTTGACCATGCCATTAAAGCGAAAAGTTGACTCGTCCGAAAAAATAATTCTATCGAAGAAGTCTTCATCTTCGTAGGATTTTTGCAGTGAACTCTCACACATGCTGACTCGCAATGAGCAACATTCTTCGTGTAGATCTTGTGTCACTTACAAGTTGTAAGGAAAGAGCACTAGATCATATCTCACTACATTGTGAACATAACCTTAACTACAGTTAGTAACGGTAGCTGCTTAGGGAATTTATGTTGAGGGTTGTTCACGAATAATCTCGGAAATTTGCTTTGCTTTCTCATCATCGAATGATGGTCGACAACTTATTTTTGCATCTACAACGCTTCCAGTATCACAAAATTTATTAAAAAGTTTTGTAATGGAATGGTCATGAGGAACATTATTCCATTTCCGATTTCGCAGTTCTCCTCTAACACGGGTTACGGATTCAAATTTTGCCATCAAAAGAACATCTTCTATGCGCTGCTGAACATCCATTTTGGAACTGATTTCAGTCACCTTAAAAAGTCTGTCAAATTAGGCCTAAAGATTCTTTAAGGGAAAAAGAACAACATGAGAATCCTGATTGGTCGATGTGTCATACACCAGGATTCCCTCACACAGAAGACGTAGCTGCGGTACTTCTGTGCACAATGTGAGCGCATGAAATTCATGCATTTGGTGTTTGATTATGATGGTGCTTTCTTCATCTTGGCAACTCGAAAACCGCAAATTGAATTCAGCAGGCCTTTTCATATCATAAAACAAAACTTTAAGTCATGCTCTATTCATTTTCATAAGTAGTTATCGTTTAAATTCACTCACTTTTCATGTAGGCTTATAGTGAATCGTAATCCCACAGTGACTTTGTGGTCACAATGTATAGAAAAAAAACAAATGAGCGTAGACACTTTACAAGATCACTAGATATTTTTACATACACATGTATGTATGTTGAGATATTGAATTTTAACCCCAAATTTTCCTTCAATGCCTGTTCACAGCAAGTTAAAAGATGAAATAACCTGATATAAGAATAAGAGGATCTGAACTCAATCACGTTTAAAATTTCATGGCATTCTGATAAATAGTTTCTTTTCTGCAAAAGAAAATGTATGAAAATTGCCAAGTATTTCACAATCCATAGATATTTCTTGAATTTTACCATTGGATTCCAATGGGAATCCTTTCGCTTTTCCTATAACCGAAAGCGACTGGCTGTGACACCTTAGAATTTGATTTTAGTATTCAGCGTTTCAAGATCTACAAATCCATGCTATTAATCCCTTTGTGCGCGAATTTAGGAAGAAAGTGTCAGTAGCTTCCGTCCTGCATGTCAATCACGCGCTAATTTCATGTCTCATATCTCTATCGACAGTCATATACGAAGCCAACGCGAATGTACACAAGTTCTATCTTCAATCCTGCCGACCCTGGGCAATTCTCAATTCGTGTTGAAGACTCTCCCGCAGTATGGACCGTCGAAGAATCTGGAGAATGGAAAGGAAGAGCCGCTGTAATGCACATTTTGCAAAATTTGCGCTTCATAGTGCTTCGCTTCCGCTTTAAAGGATTACCCGAGGGAGATTCTGAGCTAATCATCAGCAACTTTATCATAGAACAAGCTTCAGTTGCAGCAGGCAAGGATCCTTTATTACGTCGAGCAAGTGTCAGAGAACAATGCAATTGCGCTGAAGGGTATACAGGAAAATCATGTGAATCCTGTAAACCAGGATACACCATGGTTAGATCTCATACGAAGGCAGGAGACTTCAAATGCATTCCATGTAGAGACAATAAGGCAGGAACTAATTGTACAGAGTAAGTTTAACTTTGTGAAGAAGCTGTTAATTCTATTATCAAGCTATTTTTCCTTCGATACAGGTGTATTCCAGGATTTCACAAGAAAACTCAGAGATCTGATTCGTGCCAATACAGTAAGTGCATTAGGATATGCAGATTTCATAGGCGTTCTGGCGATTGCGAAAAATTGTAGACCTATTGTTTACATTGTACCCCTGCAAATAATTGAGGGCCCAAATTCCTATTTCAACATGCCTCAGGCTAGGTACTAGGTAGTGGGTTAATGTAAATGCACTTAAGACCACGCAAAAGCAGGACATCTTAGAAAAGACAAAATCAACCAGGAACTTCGACATTTTCTTTGGTTCAGAAGCTCGAGGCGTGATTAAATAATTTTTCGCTATATGAATAGAATAAATGATTCCCTCTAAGATGGGACTGATCCGATGAACTGCATTCAAATAACAGAAATCTGGCGATACAAAATGAAAATGCACACTGTGGATACAGTGTGGAACAATTGCATGCAATAATTCATAATTCAAACAATTTGACGGGACTGACCCGATGATAGTTTAATGTTATTTTGACCATTTTACGTGCCGGTGATACAGCAGTTTAGTGTAAGCTCTGATTGTTCTTTTAACAGTACTCTTGCTTCACCCGTGAAAATTTCTGATGCTAATTAGGCTGATTTAGACTACATTATACATCTCTAGAAAAAATTTGAATTTGGGTCCTCAATTGTTTACATGGTATTCGTTTCGGATCTGTTTGCGAACTTCTGAAAAACTTTCGCAAATGGCCTAAACGGCAATTTAACCCTATTGTAAATGCTAAGTATTTTGAAATGATAAGTTTCGGTGATTTCTGTTTGTAAAGAGTGATTAAGGTTTATCATACGAAAACGTTTCAAGACGTGATGGCATGACATTAAAGTAACACATAGCAATAAAGTTTTCTGTACATAATTTTACATGTTTTGTGTAAATAATTCGTTCAGATTTAGAATTCTTGAATTTTTTAAATTCTCCACGAAAATGAAATCCAGAATTCCGTAATGTTTAGAGATATCCCTTTCTACAAAGCTAAATTTTGTCTTGATATTGCACAGTTATTAAAAGGTAAATATGAACCATGCTATCATTTCAGCTTTCCGATTGACTTTGAAGCCAGAGGTTACTAGAATTTATCCTGGAAGTTCCGCAAAAATAATGTGTGAAGCTTATACATGGACACAAAGAGATATTGTAAGTGTGAATTGGTATCGTCCTGACGGACGACGTGTCACTGAAGATGATGGACAGGTCAAAATTCGAAGACCTGATCGACGATTCGAAAATCGTGCACAAACGGAATTAGTATTGACTGATGTAACAGAAGCGGATGCAGGAAACTACAGTTGTGTTGTTAACTCACGTTATGGACAAAACAAGGCCACTGCTGAGGTACTTGTGACCCCACGCAAAGAAGGTAAGACCAAAATAGGTCCTTCATTGTTTCTTCTGATTATCGTGTGCACTGCAATTCTAAGTCTAACAATGCTACAGTATGTGCAAAATATCTGCAAAAACATTTTATTGTCGATATCTGGCTTATGCGTTGATATACATGAGGTAAAGTTTGATTCATTAAAGAAGTACTAATGCTTAATGTGAGAGCACGTGTTAGGGAATAAAGAACACGAACAATCTGTAATTGATGCTTTCGGTTAGCAGACTTTATGCGAATTATATCATGCATTCCTTGAAAAAAAGTTTCGAGCTATTTTAGTAACAGAGGCATTTTTTTCAAAATGGCCGTCAAATTGACCAAAAAGTACCATACACCTAATATGTTGCTAAAAAATTTCTCAAGTCAATCCAAAATAAAGAATAATGATTGATTTGTGATTTCATGAAATTCTCTTTGTATCAAAAAATCATCACTTCAGTGTAGTTGACACGAAATTCTGAATATCTGCTACTTATTGTATCAAAAAATCAAAATTTCAAGACGCGTATTTCTTAAACAGAGAACACGATGATGATAGCGTTGACTGTGATAGTCATGAATATATAGCAGTTAATTAAAACACAATGACAATAGGTTATGTAATGATAAAATCGTGCTGTACATTTAGAAGAAAGAATTACAAATGATAGGACACTGGTCAGGAGAGGACACTACATTTATCGTATTATACCAGGAATGAAATTCGGTGAATCACTGTATGATTCACATGGAATGTAATTGGAGATCATGAAGTTTTTATTTTATTTTAAGTATAGCAGTGAAAGGAGCAGTGAACAAAATCAAAGATTCTAAAATCGCGAAACGATCGAATTGCAAGTAGTGCTTGATCATTTGGTTTATGGTATCTCTTAATTCGAATGATTTAGGATGAGAGAAAGAAATGTTTTTATTGAATTATCAAATGGAAATCAGAAATTATGCAGCTACTTGGAAAGTGTAGGAAAACTAGAATAATGAATTCACACAAAGTCGATTATAAATAAGATTCACGTAAGGCTCGCAGAGATGACCTTGATAGATTGATACACCATCATGGAACGACGGAGTTTTTTCACGAAGTAACGTGCGAAAGAAAGGCAGGGCCAGACGTCCACTTGCAGGTTGATTTGAAACAAAAATCGCTGACGGAGGTCTCTTATCTGTTGACCTCCATTTCTGCTTCAATGCTGTTGAATGTATTCAATGCCATGGAACATCTTCTATGTACCAGAAACGTTAGCTAGATTCAGATCACGTAATTCAATCTTAAGACAACATCTCTGAATATTCTCAAGTCGATTCGAGTCTGCCAACGAGATTCCCACGAATGCTGGACAGCAATACTCTACATAAATTTTTAAAAAAATATTAAAAAGCTGCAAAAAGGGTTGTTGTGAAATGTGAAAAAATCAGAATATCGAGATTCAATTCAAAAATAGATTCCTCACATACTGCAGATAACAGACATAGGTTTTATCTATGAGGCTAATAAACCTATTAGGGTGTTCACACAGAGACACGCGGGACCTTGAATTGACCTTGAGACTGAATCAACCTCACTTCCATACATCACACATTCAACTGTCTTGAGGTCGCTTCAAAAATGCCAAACGTAAAATTGTTGAAACTCACAGAGCTACTATCACTACGGACATGTTCGCTCAAAGCGCTCCTGTCATCAGCCTTATTTACAGTATACTGCGATGTGAATCTAATGTTTAAGTTCATTGATGTTTTACTAATGTTACTATCGTTATGTATTTTGCATTAAATTCATAAATGCATAAATGACATTCTTAATGTCGTATTTATACTTATCCGGCAAAAAATGCTTATTTAATACTTGCTTACTAACTAAAGCTATCATCTAGCTTTTTATTGTTTCGATCAGCCAAGCGAGTATTTAAGTTGCATTTATTAATTATTGAATTGATTTTCCAGTTTGATGGGTTAGTTTTTTGAGCAACTGATAAACGCAGTAGTGCAAAATACACATAGTATTGTCAAATGAGCATGTGAAAATTATCATTTGCCAGAGGTAGAACATTGAGAGATAATACATAGGCCTACGATTTGCTGATGATATTGATAGGTTTGTGTCAATCATTTGTTTATGTTTATATTCACAGTGTGGCATCTTTTTTTCAGGGACAGGCAAAAATTATCAACTGACCATTGATAACAAAGGACCAATCTACATGAAAGAAGGAGAGACGAAAACCATAACTGCAAAAGTTACTCCAGTAAGTAGCTGTCAGACATTTTCTCTAAATTATTCAAATAATAAAAATCAAATCATGGATTGTTCATTTGCGGTCATAACTAGTGTACAGCTTAAATACATACATTGAGGATTTAAATAGAATTTAGGTCATAAGTGCTGAAAGAATGTCATATTCAATACGTAATTTGATAGTAGGTGACCACGGCTAAAGCCAAAAAATGGTAGATAATGATCGAGGAGATATTGGAATTTAAGAGGAACAATCCTCATCCTCGCACTTAAATGAAAGTATTGCTTTCAAATTACTTTTCGAAACAGATGTTCTTTAATAATATTCTTTAACCCTTAACAGACTGAGGACCGACTTCCTATTATTTAATTATTGTTTATTGTTAAATTATTATTTAACAATAACTTAAAAATTTAAAAAATATTTAGATCGCATTATTTGATTATTGTTTAAAATCACTGCAGGAACTTGCCGCTCCGTGACTTTCAATATTTTTGTCTTGAGTTACTGAATCAGTTATGCAATCTCGTTTGATCGTTATATCGATGCGCATGTGACCAATCGTCGAAGAGTGTTGAATTCATTGTTACCGTCATAGCAGAGACCAATGATGAAAGCTCGTGTAGATGCTGTTTATTGATTGCTTGTCTGTAGAACAGCTGCTGGTGAAAGTGAAGAAGAGTCAGACAGCTCAGGTTGCAGCTTGGTGGGAGATTACATGACGTTGACAAAGTTTTCTGCTCACGGATGCTAGTCATAAAAGACGATGAATCCTCCGACTTTCCTTTTCGAATACAGCATTACTTGTGAACAAGAATGGAAATCGATGGCACTCATCAGAGCCATTGGAACAAGCACAATGTGACATGCATTATGAAACCTGATAGACATGAGCAAAAATTATTTAGATATGATGAGGACGAAGACGCTGCAGGAATATCTGACAGCTAGCACCGCATAGTGAGTGAAATCTACTCTGCTCAGTATAGGGTCTCTTGCAGAGATGCCCGGAATATGAACAGAACACACGAACTCTGCTCGAAATGTTGCAAGCCATCTGGGGTAAAAAGCACACTTGGATCTATTGTATGTTATTTATACAGTGCGCTTGCATGCCATGAAGAATCATCAATGTCTTAGACAATAATTTTTCATCATTCAAAAAAGATAATTTAATTCCGAAATTGGGTAAATCAACGTGCTTTTATGTTAGGATGTAGGAAAGATGAATACGGAAAAATGCTTCCATCATTGAAACGATTAAAACTAGAAAAAAATGAAAGACCGACCTTGGCCTGTCAAGGGTTTTACGTGGACTAAGACTAGCAACATTTGAAGAACTTTGAAAAGAAGGGCAAACAAAATGCTACATAACCCAAAGCTCCGCGCTTTCGTCCACTGCAAAACATCTACGGGAAACTGGAAACCGAATGCCTTTTGGTAAGACGAGATGTAGATAGTCAGTCAGGGGTTGGCTACATACACACATACGCGGACCACTGAATCAGGGCTAGCCATCTTGGGGGGAATCAGAAATGCATGTAGTTGATCAATGCAAAACGAATCTATACTGTGACTTTTATGAGCATGTCGCGGAATAACATGACAGGTATATTGAATTGCAATTTCTTGTGTGAAAAATCCTCTATTCCTTTTTGATGACGGAGAAGTCACAATGTTTCTTCTTTAGTTTATTGTTCATATAGTTCAATAGTATTAGATTATTGTTCTTAGATTATTGTTCAATAGTACAAAATTCACACATAAAGTGACAAATCCAAAGAATCAATCAAGTAATCAACAGATGACTGCAGCCACATAAGATTGTAAGAAACGTAAGCAATTCAATAATATTACAAAATGCATAGAGCAAGTAGACTACTAATAGACAACCGTAAAAGCAATAATGAAGGTGGTAGAAACATGTGTAAAGCTGACATGATTAAACACGATTAAAGCATGATCACAGCACCAAGAAGAAATCATAAATATCAAAGTACAAAATGTACAGAGCATGTGATAAATGCAATGATGACAAGTTGAAGAGTCACCGGCCTTTATATTGTCTCACTACTATGGCGTTAGGTGATTCGTTGCATCATGTAACGATCCAATGTCATTTTTGATTGAAGAAGCTATAGGGAGTGCGTCTTTAAGATGAATCTCTTCGAGTTTAGCTTCTAAGTTACTTTTGGTCGGCTTCATGCGGTTGAACTGTTGTTCACACGGGTGTATAGTCCGCATCATTCTCGTGCAATAACTATTGTGTCGATCATTTCTAGAAATGCTGCTGTATGCCTTATGTATCGCATGCAGAATTGGACCACTTTTGAGGCTCAAGCCTGGCCGGTCCGTTGACCTCAGACGGACGGTCCGGTTCCAACTCTGGTTTAATGTTTCTACAATTTTGAAGATTGAGTCGCGTGCCGCAGGTCATAGAGTAAGTATATATAATTAGAGTGTCGACTCAAAAAGTATATGCACACAGTGAAAATTTTTATATGAAAAGATTCAGTATTTTGCGGAGATTACATTCCTGCGGTCCAAAAAAATATTGAGCAGTTTTTAAAAAGCTAAATTTTTGCAAATTTACATACCACCGACATGACGTCTTCTTTATGAGTAGTATGAAACAAGTTGGATATCAAAGGAATGAATATTAGCTAATAAGCATCCTAACTAAGCGGAAATTAAGCTGATTATCAAGTGAATTTCATGAATTGTATTATAATGGAAGTCTTCATGAAAAAGTCGCGATCTTGTCCTTATATTGATTTCTTGGCTGAAGCTTCAAGCTTTTGATTAAATTTTCATCGGCATGAATTTATGATTCACTAAATTTATGTTTCATTTCTTGAATCTGAATAGCGATGTAGACACATTTACAAATTTTAGAGTTAATTGAAATCATTGTCTTTGATTGTGTCGCTTTGCTCTACCAGCAGTTGATTGTGATGTGATCACGCTAAAGAAAATACTCTTGAGGTTCAGCATGAAACATGGATATATATAACCTCTATATATCCCTGGCATGAAAGTGTATATGGCAACCTGTCGAATTTCTACTTTAACAAACTTTCCCTCTCCAAGGCTGTCGTAGCACGGAGGATGTGTAAAATGCCACAATTCCTTCTGCATTGCTATCATGATCAGTCAATTCCGTCGTAATTTCTTCAAAACCTCAAAAATTTGCATATCACATTTGGTAACAATATCCAACGTGTATCCTCTTCGAGTTCATTTAATAAAATCGAAAGTGTATACACATTGGGGATTCAATAAATGCGGAGTTAGCACTCTACCTAATATGCTTACTTTATGCCGCAGGTTGCCGAATCCTGCAGTAAGTTATTGAAAATCGGACATGGGAATATCGGAGACAATACTCGAATAGATAACATTCAGAGTAATATTTATAGTTAAATCTTTTGATATGCTTATCATTTCAGACATTTTATTTCAAAATGCATAACGAAGATGCCTTTAACTAGCATAAATGTTGTTTCATGCACTTTTTGTGATTATTTCGCTGCTTGACACAAACCCCCATTAAGATCATGATAATACATGATAACTGAAGGATAAGACGTAATATTAAAAAGCTAAAAACATCATCAATACTTTCAGGAGGCAGGTAGAGTCATTCTCTTGTGGTACGATAACAAAGGAAAACTGGTGACAACATCAAAGGACGATGATAAGAAAGCGGAAGTCACTGTGAATGCAAATACCACTGACAATGCCCAAGGAGTATGGACTGTGGTCGCAAAAGTAGACCTTGACAGCAACGACCCATATTCCATTCGAAAAAGCTTCCGCGTCTACGTCTATAACGGTGAGTAGACATTGCTCACTAAGAAAGCATATATTGCATTGATTTTAGGTTGCCACATTTCTTTGAATAAAAACCACGTTGAAATAGGATATCAAGATGAGCGCATTAGATTGCCTGTAGAGAGTACACAAGAAACCTAGAAAATACATGCAAAGCATAGATACACAGATCCAAGATATATGTACTGGCTTGAGGCGGGAAGCGCATAATGAATAAAAGGAAAACGTCACAAATCTCTCCCGAAATATATATAATGCCGAATAAACGCAAAGGTTTAAGTAAAAATATAATACAGGTAAAATCGGCAAACGTTTCGCGTCCACACGCTTGGTCACTCCCTTACTAAATGATTCTAACAGTAGGTGCAACAACACCCTCGTGACGCCTGTTCAATTCTGGTTTACGAAAATCGATCAAACGAGATTCCATCAAACTTGTCTCAATCGGATCATGCACACACTTTAAGAAATTGATATTGAAGCTATCTATGTTGGTACACGGGTTGCAAAATTTTATATGATCGCTCAAGGCGCTATGACAATCACGCTTGCTGATGCTATTTTTATGTTCGTTATACCGCAAACGGAACGGCCGAGCAGTTTTTCCTATATATTTAGAATTACAAAATTTACACTCAAATTCATAAACAACGCATGATCTATCACAATTATACTTATCAGGAAGTTGAACGCAGATTTCACAAATGCTATGTTTTTTACACGGACTCTTTCTTTTCAAAGCCTGGCGCAGTTTCTTATTTCCGGTAGTTACAAAGTTGATTTCTAATTTGTATTTACGAATGTTGTAATTAATTTTTCTTATTAAGCTATCGCTGACAAAAGGCAACTTTAGTGTACATTTCCCACTTATTGATTTTGTATTATTTATGCTATCATTTGATTTGTGTTTATTTTTACATGTAGTTTTGTTGCACTTCCTTATGTCATTGTTAGTATATCCGTTCAATTTTAAATTACTATTACACGCTTCAATGTCTGCCTTCATAGCTTCTGCAGGCAAAGTCGCACTACCACGATTTTCTATGTCATTAACTTTTTGTTGGACAAAATTCTTGTCAAGTTGTCAATTCTTGTGTCAAATTCTGTCACAAAACTTGTGAACTTTGTACCTGCACATTTAACAAGTTCTCTGGAACTTATAGATATATTTAAAAATTATCCTGAAGTGATAAGTGAAGACTGCATGTTCATATCTTTAGATGTGGTCAATCTCTACCCCAGCATTCCGATAACCCCTGCTTTGGATGCTGTAAATTTATTCGCTAATAAGCATTGGACACAGATAGATAATTTTGATATAACTGTAGACCAATTTCTTACTATGCTAAAATTCGTGTCTTATAATTATGAGATCGCTTTTAATGATCAAAGTTGCCTCCAGATTTAGGGTGTTCCCATGGGATCGCACCATGCCCCACCACTGGCAATCATATTTATGAACAGTATAGAAGAAAGAGCTATTGTTGCCAATAGAGCTCAGCTCTATTTTGATAACATTATTTATAACAGATACATTGACGACATTATAATAGGTCCCCTCAAAAGAGATTCTGACACTTTCGATTTAATAAGTACGACCTTTAATTCGATTGACAACAACATTAAGTTTACCGTGGAATCTCCACATACCGGTAAATTGAACTTCCTAGATTTAACGGTTTGGACAAATAATGGAAAAATAACCCATAAGAAATATGTCAAAGAGATCTCCTCCGGTAATTCTCTTAAAAAAGATAGTTGGCTACCCAGCTTTGTGAAAACAAATTTTGTCCAACAAAAAGTTAATGACATAGAAATTCGTGGTAGTGCGACTTTGCCTGCAGAAGCTTTGAAGGCAGACATTGAAGCGTGTAATAGTAATTTAAAATTGAACGGATATACTAACAATGACATAAGGAAGTGCAACAAAACTACATGTAAAAATAAACACAAATCAAATGATAGCATAAATAATACAAAATCAATAAGTGGGAAATGTACACTAAAGTTGCCTTTTGTCAGCGATAGCTTAATAAGAAAAATTAAATACAACATTCGTAAATACAAATTAGAAATCAACTTTGTAACTACCGGAAATAAGAAACTGCGCCAGGCTTTGAAAAGAAAGAGTCCGTGTAAAAAACATAGCATTTGTGAAATCTGCGTTCAACTTCCTGATAAGTATAATTGTGATAGATCATGCGTTGTTTATGAATTTGAGTGTAAATTTTGTAATTCTAAATATATAGGAAAAACTGCTCGGCCGTTCCGTTTGCGGTATAACGAACATAAAAATAGCATCAGCAAGCGTGATTGTCATAGCGCCTTGAGCGATCATATAAAATTTTGCAACCCGTGTACCAACATAGATAGCTTCAATATCAATTTCTTAAAGTGTGTGCATGATCCGATTGAGACAAGTTTGATGGAATCTCGTTTGATCGATTTTCGTAAACCAGAATTGAACAGGCGTCACGAGGGTGTTGTTGCACCTACTGTTAGAATCATTTAGTAAGGGAGTGACCAAGCGTGTGGACGCGAAACGTTTGCCGATTTTACCTATATTATATTTTTACTTAAACCTTTGTGTTTATTCGGCACTATATATATTTCGGGAGAGATTTGTGACGTTTTCCTTTTACAGATCCAAGAGTTAGTTTGCCTATAATTCAGATGCCACTCGGATTCTGATTGGCTAACATTGACCGCCTTATTAAGGAAGCAGAATAATCAACGGTTATTTTCTACCCATGCATGCAATCAACGAAACAAAAAAATTGCCGTTTTTTGTCAGAACATATGTTAAACATTGGTGGGCATAGTCAAAGACTAGGCCTAGATTTCGACGGTAGAGCAGATCCATTATTTTGAGGAAAGGTATCCTAAAATCCAAATTACTGCTTCTTGATTCACACAACACAAAAATTCATTTTATAAAGGGAAGAATTGCAAAGTTTTTGTAAATTTTTTCAAAAGATTAGAAAATAATGTAAAATCTGTATATAATCGATGGTTCAATAGGAAAGCAATTTCTATTGTTGAGCAACCTCTGAACTCTATATGGCGACAATATAGAAAGCCAAGCTAAGCTCAGTCACGTTTATGCCCAACACTGAGTGTTTCTAACGGCATGGTTTATCCCTCTAACTGATCGATGTGTGACTGACTTTGGATGTATGATAATCCAGATCAATTTCACAGATTTCATGGCGATGTACAGACAACAATTATTGGCATAAGGACCATCCCTCTTACACAATGTTGATATTTTAAGTGACTCCTAAGTGCAATTGGCTACTTGCTTTCACAATTTCTCATTATTGAGTGAAATGTGAAGCAATTCATTTTAGTAGTATGACTGAGAGTCATCAAGGTTTGCATGCATCATTTAGAGAATAGCAGGACTGTGATTGAAATTGTATGCTATCAAATATTGAAATCCGATTAAATATAAAACGGCTAAAATTTAGAGAAGCACTTCTAGGCCTACCAATCACATTTAAATAGTTCAGAAAATGAAGTTTTCGTATTTAGTTGAGATGAGTTCTTAGAAAATTAAAAAACACAGTGAGTTCATCAATTAAAGATGTGACTTCCGTTTTTAATTTCTGGCAATATTGAATACCAAATTATTTCTTCAGTCCCTCCCATTGCATTGCATTGTAAAGTATAATTGAAAGAGTTTAAAAAATGCTTGCATGTGTGCCACATCATCCTAGCAAAATAGCACGATCTTGTGGCTAAACAAAAGTTAACTTGGTCTAGCAACAATATGAAGGAACTATGAAATGTCATCATCATCATCATCTTCTTTTTCATCGTTTACCGTCCACATTTTCCCATGCATGTGGTCGGATGACTGATTGCTCTTCTCCAATCATCTATATTCATCGCAAGCGACTCATCAATCTTTTGGTGTTTCAAGTTTTCCACGATGCACCGCTTCCATGTTTTGGTTGGTCTCCCAGCTGGCCACGGGCCTTACACCTTCATCTCCTCCACTTCTTTCGGAATACCTTCGCCTGATCTTCTCACCTGACCAATGAAAAAGCAATCTTTTTCTTTTCATTACCGTCCTGAGATTCGTCAATCTGCATGTTCTCACTAGCTCTTCGCTTGAAATTCTCTACACTTGTACGCCTCTGCCATACACCTCAATATTCTTCTGTCATTGGCACATATAACTTCCTCTTGTTTCCCAGTCAAAGGCCATATTTCGGATCGATGGGAAAGTACCGATCTTATACATGCTGCGTACACTTTGTTCCGATAATCCATAGGGATTGTCCTGTTGACCAATCCGCTGGATATTTCTCTCAATTTGAGCCATGCTGCTGACACCCGTGATCTTAATGCCTTCTCTGCATTAGCTTCACTCTTCAATACGTCTCCTAGATACGAGAACTGTTCCATGTCTTCAACTTTATCATGCTTTACCACCAGGCTGTCATTTTCTCTTGTACCTGCTCTACTTACACAAACTGAACACTGAAAGTTTCCCCTTTCTGTCAACTTCTTCAGTTCAGAGCAGCTTTTGTGACATCAACTTTTACACTTCACGCACAAAATAGAATTCATTCTCACGCTCTTTCCACAGCATCCACATGGCCATTTTCCTGTTTGCATTTTTTTTGCTGTCTTCTTTCCAGTGACATTGGTCTTTCACATATTTACCTTCAACACACTTTTACTTATTTCTTCTTTCCATCGGTCAAACTTCCCCACTGCTTCCTTCTTTACTTCAGCGGTTTTCCCAGGTCGTCAGCATAGAGAAGTTCCCATGTCACATTTCCTTTACAGGTCTTAGTTGCCTCTTGTATAACGACAAGGAACAGAAGAGGACTGAGTGCCGATCCCTGATGGACACCGACCAATTAGGAAATTCCTCCGATATTCCAGCGTCTGTCCTGATCTGGGACTTCGAGCAATCACCGCAATAACAAGCTCTTCTGGCACTCCCTGTCGTCCCAGTGCCAACTCAATTATCTTTCTTGACACGCGATCGAAGTCCTTCTTCAAGTCAAGACGTGTAGCAAGCTCTTCTTTTTCTAATGGTACCTTTCTTACAATTGCCTCACTATTAATACGGCGTCTATCGTAAATCGTCTTGGAAGGAAGCCGAATTGGCGTTCATCAATCTCCACACACTCTCTCAATCTCTCTTCAGGGACTCTCTCAAAAATTTTCATGCTCTTTTCTAGGAGGCGGATACCCCTGTACTTTCCATAGTCTAACGCATCTCCTTAACCCTTGAAAATGTGTACAGTTCAACTCTGTTTCCATAAGTCAGGGATTTTACCGGTGTTTACAATTTTTCGGAATTCTTTCGTCAACTCTGCCACTCCTAAATGTCCCAAGGCTCTTGACATTTCAACTGTTGCCCTTGATGGACCAGGTGCTCTTCCATTTTTCATTTTTCTCATCGCGTTTTTTACTTCCAACTGATGTCTGGGATTGGGCCCTCAGATGTATCTGTTTCCGGTGTGATGAAGCTATTTTCTTCATTCAGCAGATCGTGAAATATCTTTTCCATCTTTCCATTATTTGCTTTTCACTCGTCAACACGTCTCCGTTTTCTTTTCTGACAGTATCATAAAATTCAGTATGAAAGAAAATGCAGGATTTTCTTAGATTATTAAAGGGTAACCAGTGGCTGCATGATCCGGATGAATATTAAGTAAATAGTCATTAAAAGATTTGCAGTTTGATTTGCATAATCGAACCGTCGTCTTCGGTGGTTCTAGCCCGTGATAGTTACCACTAAGCTATGAATCTTTCAACACAACAATGCTATTTTTTTACCGCTACTGTTATAAAAGGTGTTCATGTCCTGACATGCTATGCCACATCCAGGGCTTTCTTTATTTGGTGTGCGCCCCACTTTCATGCATAGGCTATTCATAGTACGTATAATGTTTATTGTCCGTAAATCGTCAGGTACAAGGTGACTCATATAAAATCGCACCACTAATTATTAACAAGAAAAAAGTCTGGCATCAACAATGCTTCTGAATGAATGCTAATGCTTAAGTGAGTAACAAGCAGGAGCAAAGTTCAAAATCTAAAAAATCCAGGATTTCGGGATCCCAAGAATCGGCATTGCAAGCCCTAGGCAATGCGACAATACCCCGCCGAGTGGCTCAAACAACGGTCACTCCTCAAGTGTCTATTGATGAGGCTTTATCTGATTATTAGCATGAGGAAACTATGTAATGCGCCCCCTTAAGGAGAACTTAGAAATGCGCGCCAAAGAAAAGAATAATGCCTTATGGAATAAATCGCCAAAATCGCTAATGTTTCGGGGGCAGCCTCCCTTGGTTGCGCCCGTGGATACATCTCTGATTGTCTGTGTCTGCAGCTCCCAACATGACCCAAATGCTTGATAGGATGAATGAAGACAATAGGGAGAGGAATTGAATAAAATGAATAGGCTGCCACTATAAGTTTTAATCATTTTTCGTATACACCTATGACCTACATACTGTCTTTTGTTCATTTTGTACGAGTATTTTGATACCATTTGAAATACCGGTATCTTTACAGATTCGGATGTGAAGCCCGAGGTCATAGTCTCTCCTTCAGTCGTGGTCAATGTTTCTCAATCTGGCAAAATTGTTGTCGTACAAGAGAACAACGGAGCTGGAGGAGTTCAAATCCAATGGAAGCTCAAGAAGGGTGATGAACTTGTCACTCTGCCCGTTGGGGCACAGCAGAACAAGTGGGAACTCAACATTCCATTCGCAGCTGATGAAATGGCCGGAAAATACGTTGCGATCGTTTCTTATCGTGGTGCAGTCATCATGAAGATAGAGCGCAATGTCACTGTCCTAGCGATGAGTCCTGAGAGAACAATGAGTGTTAAGGTGGGAAGCAACGTGGTAATAAAGCCTCCGTTGGACCCGAACGAGGCCGTTTCCGTGTGGGCTGAATTATCTGACGGTTAGTCTTATTCTGTGTTCATACATGTGATTATCTTCTGTTCTACGTGCGTCATAAAAATAGATTGTTTATCTGAAGTAGACAATTTAGTTGGAGCATTTTTCCATAAGAATTTGACGAGCAAAAACGAAAGATTTCCACTGGTCACGCTTGTTCTGAAACGCAGATACATCAAGAATCATATAACCATAGAGTAAGTATATTAGATAATGGATATGAAGGCAATCCAACTGAACTAAAATCACACCAAATATATCAAACAACGCTAAAAGCTTCTCACAAATGACATTATGCACATTGAAAGTCAATGTAAGCTTTACTGACACATGATAATACTCATAAATTTTAGAGTAGACATGAATGTACAGATAATTAGTCATTGAAAAATAAATGATGGATGGGCTAGCACAGACGAAGAATGAATAATCTTTTCGTCAATGTATTCTTGATGTATCTTCCTTCGAGAACAAGCCTGGCCAGTGGAAATTTATCGTTTTTGCTTATCTGAAGTTGACTAGAATGGAAATTGACTCAAGGTCGCATAACTGTCGGGGGGAACTATGTTGTGGAGCTATCCCACCTATTTTAATATAATGCTGGCCATGTAATTTCGTTTGATGTCAACATTTTATTGCCAATTTGCTATTAAGTCGTGAGAAGAAGGAACTGTCGCTGATAGGATTTTTTGGCCAACTTAGATAAATAAATATTCAGGAATTCTGCAAGAACTATTTATTACTAAGCTCCCAGACGATGTGTGGTGTTGATAATAATATTTTCTTTGTCCGTCTCTCCTATTATATATGTCCCTTCTATATGTCACATGACTCCTTCCCATGCACTAGACACCGACATCTTGAGTGGCTATTTTTATCGACTTCGGTATTTTTTAGGTGAATAGAGTTTTAGATTTAGGTTGTTTATTTAGGTTGAGGATTGAGATAGATTGATAAATTGAGAGCGATCTCTCAACGTCCACATCAACCAATAGAGAGAATTACGTGAGCAACTACTTAAACTTGTAAACTTGTAAATCTGTGAACTTCAAAAATCAGCCAATCACCGTTCACGAATATCAGCCAATCATTGTGACATTCAACATTTCGGAATAATTTGACGATTATTTTAATAACTAATTTTGTTAGTCGTGACAATTGAACTAAGGAAAAAGAACTTGAAAAAAGAGAATATAATAGTTTCTCTTTTGTTATTTTACTAAAATGAACAATTTAAATTGCAATATTTTAAGTCAAATGGCTGTATATATTATCATCACAATTGAATGAGAAGATATTTCTGCTATCTGATGATTTTATCTTAAATACATGTAAGTCAGTTCAAGTGTAGAATCTAGGAACATAGCATAGGATTAGAATTTTATGCAAACAATTGATGCTGAAAAATAAACAATCCCTTTATTATAACGCTTATGTCACGATGACTGAAACCAATCGTGTCCGTTTATCAATATAAGCTGGGGTGGGGCCATTTCCGTGTCCGCACCATAGCGGACATATTCGAATGATTACCCGTGTCCGCACTGTCGCCCGCAGTTCAGTTATTGCTCCTGAGCTCAGAATGTCAAGTTTCTAACTAATATTCTTTTATTCCGAGAAAGTAGAAGCTGGCGATACAGGATCGAAACATAAGGTACCATCAGACGTTGCACATCCAACACGCCCTTTGTATCACATCCAAACAAACTAGAGAACATCAAAATCAATGTGAGAAGTCAATCTTTTCCATTGTGTGAATATGCCTAATGTGTTTGCTATATAGGCCTATTGTTTGCAGAGGAAACTTCTAAAAAAGCCATCGTTCACAACCGGGCAATAAAGCCAAGGTCTAGCTTTCAAGAATAGTGACTAAAGAATACAGATAATGAATACCTTACTGCGTGTGGAAGGCCTACTCAGACTGCGTCGAATGAACAAGCCATGTAAGATAGCCCCGACCATAGAGTACTCCATGGCTTGGACGAAGTGCATAACCTTCAAAAACTTTCATCATTGCTGAAGGTACTTCATTCTGCCTTGAAGCATCACCTACTCCATACAAAAGCATTGAAACCAGGTCAGTAACTGCATCCATCAGGCTTCCTCAAACACAGAAAGAGAAGAATCAAACTTCATATGCACAAAACTGACCATGTCTCATAAACGTGATACGAACATAATAAACACAGACTACTGCTGCTGTTCAGTGTCCTTCACCTCTGTAGGACACCAGTGAATGATTTCATGACCATTTTGATTTCATGGACGTTGAGTGTACAAAAATTTAGAAAAGCTGCAAGAAATAGGCCATTTTCTTTGAAAACTAGAGATCTACAACCTAGTTTGATCATAGACTAAGTTTGTAAAACGTTTACTGCTACCCGTTACCTCTGTAGGACACCTGTGAAGGATTCCATGACCATTTGGTTCAGGTTCCATGTCGTTGAGTGCGCATAAATTTAGTAGGCTAAACCTGTAAGAAATAGGCCATTTTCTTTGAAAACTAGAGATTTACAACTTAGTTTGATCATAGACTAAGTTTGTAAAACGTTTACTGCCACCCATTACCTCTGTAGGACACCTGTGAAGGATTCCATGACCATTTGGTTAAGGTTCCATGTCGTTGAGTGTGCATAAATTTAGTAGGCTAAACCTGTAAGAAATAGGCCATTTTCTTTGAAAACTAGAGATCTACAACCTAGTTTGATCATAGACTAAGTTTGTAAAACGTTTACTGCTACCTACTACGTTTGTAGGACACCTGTGAAGGATTCCATGACCGTTTGGTTCAGGTTCCATGTCGTTGAGTGTGAATAAATTTAGTAGGCTAAACTTGTAAGAAGTAGGCCATTTTCTTTGAAAACCAGAGATCTACAACCTAGTTTGATCATAGACTAAGTTTGTAAAACGTTTACTGCTACCCATTACCTCTATAGGACACCTGTGAAGGATTCCATGACCATTTTATATAGGTTCCATGTCGTTGAGTGTGCATAAATTTAGTAAACCTGTAAGAAATAGGCCATTTTCTTTGAAAACTAGAGATCTACAACATACGTGTAGTTTGATCATAGACTAAGTTTGTAAAATGTTTACTGCCACCCATTACCTCTATAGGACACCTGTGAAGGATTCCATGACCATTTTGTGTAGGTACCTGGTCGTTGAGTGTGCATAAATTTAGTAAACCTGTAAGAAATAGGCCATTTTCCATGAAAACTAGAGATCTACAACCTAGTTTGATCACAGACTAACCCAAGAAATTGAATTTGAGAAGGATGACGAAGAGTTACCGATGAAGCGAAAAGCAGTACGAAGTTCGAGTCGGTTGAGTCGTGCGAAGGACTGGGTCGTGTCATGTGACGTGGCTGGCGGTTTCAAATTTCCGGCGGAGGTGGTAGTAGTGACACAACTACGTCTAGATCTGATCGTGTATTCAACAGTGAGACTGAACGCCATTCAATTGAACTACTTCATGAACAAATGCCGTTCAAAATTTTCGTGAACTTGTCATTCACTGGTGGTCGACATCACAGAGTGTACATGTTTTAGGAGCTGACAATGCCGTGGGAGGATCGACTAGAGGAGGCGCATGAGAGAAAGACGAATAGATATGAAAAGCTGGTGGAAGTGTAGAAGGAAAGGATGGACGATCAATATATGCCGGTATATCGACCGGCAGCCAGAACGCGTTTCTGCAGGGAAAGAGGCCGAAAGTGAGACTTTCACAGAATGATGTACACCTTATGACTACTACGAATCTGCGCGTCTGCCGAGTTCTAGAGAGTTCCTCTTCTTTCCAGACAGGGTCAAAGAAAAACACATGTAAATCCATGGGACTCAGATTGCAGTTGTTCGTTAAAATGAAATTTCCTATGTTTTCTATTATTAAACGAAAAGCACTGAGCCCATAGTCATATTTTTTGGTATGTAACGTCTTCAGGTCATTGCCTATGATGTGCATGTGCTATTATCATGCATCTGATCGGCAATGTATGTGAGAATGTGGTTCAATGTGGATGAAGTGGGCCAACATGTTGGTATTTGCCGACACTCAGAGGTTCGCCAAATCTAAATGTGTTTCGCTTTATAGACAGGGGTGCGTGAACATGAAAGAAAATGACCTGAAGACATTGCATGCCAAAAAATGTGACTATGGGCTTAGTACTTTTCGTTTAATCAGAGAAAGCATAGAAAACTTCATTTTAACGAAAAACTGCAATCTGAGTCCCATGGATTTACATGTTTTTCTTTGATCCTGTCTGGAAAGAAGAGGAACTCTTTAGAACTCGGCAGACGCGCAGATTCGTAGTAGGCATAAGGTGTACATCATTCTGTGAAAGTCTCACTTTCGGCCTCTTTCCCTGCAGAAACGCGTTCTGGCTGCTAAACTAGTAGATGGCGGTTGCCGCAGCTTTGTCGGACACTCGATGGTACGTTTTTTGAAGAGCTTAGGATTAGAGAGAAAAGTCACGAAAGCAGAGAATGATTTGATTGAAATAGCGATGAGATCATCTGCGCGGATATGGAACTGCGCAAAGCTTTCACCAAGCAACAGACAATGATTGACAATCCTTAGTGGACTCCGTCACCCAGGCAAGCGAGTTCAGAGGAAGGGGTCGAAACTCGCAGATGAGATGCATTGTGCTGAATGTTCTAGTGCTCGCTCTAAAGGCATTGCAATGTTTAGTTATCTAACTTCTGAGGTATGGCGTCATCCAAAGCTCATTATTTTTGGTCACAGTCACCGTTTCTTCTAGAATAAATAACAGGCCTCCCACCACCAGCGAAAAATTTTTTAGGTTTTTTAGGATTATATTTTCCAATTCAAACGCACTAAATTTCGTAAAATTGATGTCATCTGACTAGATCAATCTACTATTAGCAATTTGCAATTGAAAAATCTGATTTAAGGGATAAGGCCCCAATATTTTCATTGCATTGTGCATGTACCTGCGATCATAATTAGACTTTAAGACCTCAACTTAATTCATGTTTGTCGCTTCTTGTTATAGATAGAACTACATGCAAATCATGTTCGGCAGTGGCGGCTTGTCTTGACACCAACAAAAACAGCGTGAGTAGGCTCTAATGAACTCTCGTGATTTATTTCTCCTCGGGATCATAATCCCAAGATCACGGAATGGATGTCATTTGAGGAAAGTCAGAATCCAGGATTCAGTCAACCTGGGTGTACCAAATGTTATAAGCCGCCACTGATTTTTGATATTTCTTCCCAACTCCGATACACACAGGGCTGCCACTCTTATCAAAAATAAAAACCGGAAAGTCAAATCGGAATAGGCCCCCTCAAAGTAAGAAACTTACGATCATTCGATATCACACAACGCGGCGGTAAGTTTTGAAAGCGTTCAAGCAGCAGTTGGGTCTGTTCTAATAAAGAATGCTTCTGAATCCTCATAGTTAGCAAGTAAATGCATAAAATGATTATTGATGCTCATTCAATCATCAGTTTCAACAGGGTGCTCTAACTAGAACAGTTACTATTTCAGGAGAACCGTTTTCGAAGGTTAGATATAGTGTGCTACAAATACCCCTCTACCTGCCCCCAATGCAAAATCAGCATGAAGTTATTGAACGATTGACGATTTCAGCTCGATATCAAGACTGCATATTATCGAATAATCTACATGTAGGCCTATGCATGATTTTACTTAACTTTTTAGAAGACAACTGTCTTCATTTCGTTCAAACATTTTTCATCAAATTTATAATGCAAAATTCTCGTGCAGCTTTGTCATTTTCTATTAATCGTGCCATGACGTCACACGGTGCAAGATTCCGTCTTTGTTGTGAAGAATTTTCATGAAACCACTACGAAATTGCTGTTGAGCTGTTCGACGTTTGGAAGACTGCTTCATACAATATGTCTCCATACAAAATCCATGGTCAGCTCGGTCTAAATGCTTGGGCAGGCATTTCTGTAAGTCATTTTCTTTGGCAGAGCCATTATTCTTACAAAAAATCGAGAATGTGTGGTAAAATCTTCCTTTCTATGCTGTATGAAATATACCGAATATCATGAAGGATAGGAATATCTTCATACACGATGGAATGCCAGTGCACTATTACAGACCCATCGTTAATTATTTAAACAGCAATGTTCCTAAATCTTGGATTGACTGTCATGGGAGCATTTGGAATGGCTTCCGATACCACCAGATTCAATGCCCTGTGACTATTTTCTTTTGGGGACGTTTAAGAAATGGTGCATCAGAGTCATACTATGCATTTGGATGAACTTGAAAACACCGTACAGTTTTTTTGCAGATCAACGAGCGATTGCGTAGAGATATGCTCTTGCGCTGTTGATCGAAGAATTAGAATGCGTTCGGGCAAATGGTGAGCAGGTAGAAAATAAATGTTATAGTGTTAGCAACTGTTTTCCTTTGAATCATAATGAACTTACAGAAATTAAATTAATCATTCAGTCGCTAATTGCATCAACAACTTTGAAATGATCACTCAGAACCCGCCACGTTACATAAACAAACTGATTTTGAATCAATGTCACACAGAATATATGTTGCCGACTAAAAATCGCATTTGCTCATTATGAGAAAACGGAGTTCTATATTGTGCCCAAATATTACACATTACAGATGCCATGCAACTTAATATACTATTTAATCTGAAATGAGATGAGAGCAACATTTGATACAATCCATTACGGGAAACACTAAAGTTTCTAGATTTTTAGCCGTCATCAGTGCAGTATACCTGTAAAGATCAGTAACCCACGTGCAAACAAGTCATCATCCGAAATACAGACATCTACAATTAATGAAATACATGCAGTTTAAATCTCATTCTCTAGAGCTCGTTTCCAAAGTTTAAAATTTGCAAACATCAATGCAAATTGCTATTTCGTGTTTGCACTTCATGCACGAAGGTGAGCTACCGGATTTCCAAGCACATCCACCTACCGATGGTCTGTGGAGTGAGTTGCTGATTTACTGCACTGATGGAGGCTAAAAAGTCAAAAACGCTTGCAGTTCAGCCTGAAGAAACTTGATCAGTGCTTGTAGCTCCGGCAATTATTCAAATCAAACCTTGCTCTCATCTCCTGTATTTCAAACATAATAAAAAATAATTACATCTAAGAAAAACTTTTGAATTTCAAACAAGATTATGACAGCTACTTGATTAAGGTTGAGCTGCCATGGCATACGCAAACGCAAAATCAATACGAAAAGAAATCCTTGTCACTTCTGCGACTGTTTGCGAGATTTCAATTTTCGTTGGTGTCTTCGCCGAAATTTAGCCGCTGTTGCAACAAGTGATCATACAAAATATTCTCTCGTCATTCTCTTGTGTTCCCGAAACTTTTTAGTAGATTTTTCTTTCATATTTTTCTGGCAGACGCTTTTTGAAAGACACGTTTTGGAGAGCATCAAAGCAATCAGAACTCAATTCATAACAGACTCCATACTCACGTATTACAACTTTTTTCGCAAAGAATTCCCACTTAAATTCATTTCATATTTCAAAACCTTGATTACCTACGTTTCGTCCAGTTTCTTAGGATTGACGAAAGGATCACTGACTTCCTTGTCGAAGAATCTTCTGCTCAAGAGTCAAGCGGATTTTTAGAAAGCATCTGCTTTGAATTTGATCACCCTTAAAAATTGCAGGGTCTTTAAGGTCCTAACAATCTGCATAGTCCCGTTCACAATTTTAAAGAGCCCTACATCATCTAAGAAGGCCCCACGTGCTCTTATCTTTAAGCGTACCGGTCTCAATCCTATAGGCTCCTTACAATCTCAAGAGGTCTATTCCTATCTAAAAAGAGTTCTTCAAAAAAAAACCTAAAACAGTTGTCGCTAACAATCTCAAAGGGCTGCTTCATAAAAACTCATGGGTCCGTTCAAAATCTAAATAAGGCCCCTTCACGATCTTAAAGGGCCCCGTTGACATTCTCAATAGGACCTGTTCACAATCTCAAAAAGGCCCCTCACGATCTTAAAGGGGCCTCTTCGGCCTTCGCAGTCTCAAAAGGTCCCCATCACGATCTTAAAGAGCCTGTCCATAATCTCGAAGGGGTCCTCTCAACGACCAGGTACCTACACAAAATGGTCATGGAATCCTTCACAGGTGTCCTATAGAGGTAATGGGTAGCAGCAAACATTTTACAAACTTAGTCTATGATCAAACTAGGTTGTAGATCTCTAGTTTTCAAAGAAAATGGCCTACTTCTTACAGGTTTACTAAATTTATGCACACTCAACGACATGGAACCTATATAAAATGGTCATGGAATCCTTCACAGGTGTCCTACAGAGGTAATGGGTAGCAGCAAACATTTTACAAACTTAGTCTATGATCAAACTAGGTTGTAGATCTCTAGTTTTCAAAGAAAATGGCCTATTTCTTACAGGTTTACTAAATTTATGCACACTCAACGACATGGAACCTGAACCAAATGGTCATGGAATCCTTCACAGGTGTCCTACAGAGGTAATGGGTGGCAGTTAACGTTTTACAAACTTAGTCTATGATCAAACTATGTTGTAGATCTCTAGTTTTCAAAGAAAATGGCCTATTTCTTACAGGTTTAGCCTACTAAATTTATGCACACTCAACGACATGGAACCTGAACCAAACGGTCATGGAATCCTTCACAGGTGTCCTATAGAGGTAATGGGTAGCAGCAAACATTTTACAAACTTAGTCTATGAATACTCTAGGTTGTAGATCTCTAGTTTTCATGGAAAATGGCCTATTTCTTACAGGTTTACTAAATTTATGCACACTCAACGACATGGAACCTATATAAAATGGTCATGGAATCCTTCACAGGTGTCCTACAGAGGTAATGGGTAGCAGTAAACGTTTTACAAACTTAGTCTATGATCAAACTAGGTTGTAAATCTCTAGTTTTCATGGAAAATGGCCTATTTCTTACAGGTTTACTAAATTTATGCACACTCAACGACATGGAACCTGAACCAAATGGTCATGGAATCCTTCACAGGTGTCCTACAGAGGTAATGGGTAGCAGTAAACGTTTTACAAACTTAGTCTATGAATACTCTAGGTTGTAGATCTCTAGTTTTCAAAGAAAATGGCCTATTTCTTACAGGTTTACTAAATTTATGCGCACTCAACGACATGGAACCTATATAAAATGGTCATGGAATCCTTCACAGGTGTCCTACAGAGGTAATGGGTAGCAGTAAACGTTTTACAAACTTAGTCTATGATCAAACTAGGTTGTAGATCTCTAGTTTTCAAAGAAAATGGCCTATTTCTTACAGGTTTAGCCTACTAAATTTATGCACACTCAACGACATGGAACCTGAACCAAACGGTCATGGAATCCTTCACAGGTGTCCTATAGAGGTAATGGGTAGCAGTAAACGTTTTACAAACTTAGTCTATGATCAAACTAGGTTGTAGATCTCTAGTTTTCAAAGAAAATGGCCTATTTCTTACAGGTTTAGCCTACTAAATTTATGCACACTCAACGACATGGAACCTATATAAAATGGTCATGGAATCCTTCACAGGTGTCCTACAGAGGTAACAGGTGGCAGTTAACGTTTTACAAACTTAGTCTATGATCAAACTAGGTTGTAGATCTCTAGTTTTCAAAGAAAATGGCCTATTTCTTACAGGTTTAGCCTACTAAATTTATGCACACTCAACGACATGGAACCTATATAAAATGGTCATGGAATCCTTCACAGGTGTCCTATAGAGGTAATGGGTAGCAGTAAACGTTTTACAAACTTAGTCTATGATCAAACTAGGTTGTAGATCTCTAGTTTTCAAAGAAAATGGCCTATTTCTTACAGGTTTAGCCTACTAAATTTATGCACACTCAACGACATGGAACCTGAACCAAACGGTCATGGAATCCTTCACAGGTGTCCTATAGAGGTAATGGGTAGCAGCAAACATTTTACAAACTTAGTCTATGATCAAACTATGTTGTAGATCTCTAGTTTTCAAAGAAAATGGCCTATTTCTTACAGGTTTAGCCTACTAAATTTATGCACACTCAACGACATGGAACCTATATAAAATGGTCATGGAATCCTTCACAGGTGTCCTATAGAGGTAATGGGTAGCAGTAAACGTTTTACAAACTTAGTCTATGATCAAACTAGGTTGTAGATCTCTAGTTTTCAAAGAAAATGGCCTATTTCTTACAGGTTTAGCCTACTAAATTTATGCACACTCAACGACATGGAACCTATATAAAATGGTCATGGAATCCTTCACAGGTGTCCTATAGAGGTAATGGGTAGCAGTAAACATTTTACAAACTTAGTCTATGATCAAACTAGGTTGTAGATCTCTAGTTTTCAAAGAAAATGGCCTACTTCTTACAGGTTTACTAAATTTATGCACACTGAACGACATGGAACCTATATAAAATGGTCATGGAATCCTTCACAGGTGTCCTACAGAGGTAATGGGTAGCAGCAAACATTTTACAAACTTAGTCTATAATCAAACTAGGTTGTAGATCTCTAGTTTTCATAGAAAATGGCCTATTTCTTACAGGTTTAGCCTACTAAATTTATGCACACTCAACGACATGGAACCTGAACCAAATGGTCATGGAATCCTTCACAGGTGTCCTACAGAGGTAACAGGTGGCAGTTAACGTTTTACAAACTTAGTCTATGATCAAACTATGTTGTAGATCTCTAGTTTTCAAAGAAAATGGCCTATTTCTTACAGGTTTAGCCTACTAAATTTATGCACACTCAACGACATGGAACCTGAACCAAACGGTCATGGAATCCTTCACAGGTGTCCTATAGAGATAATGGGTAGCAGCAAACATTTTACAAACTTAGTCTATGAATACTCTAGGTTGTAGATCTCTAGTTTTCATGGAAAATGGCCTATTTCTTACAGGTTTACTAAATTTATGCACACTCAACGACCAGGTACCTACACAAAATGGTCATGGAATCCTTCACAGGTGTCCTTCAGAGGTAATGGGTAGCAGCAAACGTTTTACAAACTTAGTCTATGATCAAACTAGGTTGTAAATCACTAGTTTTCATAGAAGATGGCCTATTTCTTACAGGTTTACTAAATTTATTCACACTCAACGACATGGAACCTGAACCAAACGGTCATGGAATCCTTCACAGGTGTCCTTCAGAGGTAATGGGTAGCAGTAAACGTTTTACAAACTTAGTCTATGAATACTCTAGGTTGTAGATCTCTAGTTTTCATGGAAAATGGCCTATTTCTTACAGGTTTACTAAATTTATGCGCACTCAACGACATGGAACCTATATAAAATGGTCATGGAATCCTTCACAGGTGTCCTACAGAGGTAATGGGTAGCAGTAAACGTTTTACAAACTTAGTCTATGAATACTCTAGGTTGTAGATCTCTAGTTTTCAAAGAAAATGGCCTATTTCTTACAGGTTTAGCCTACTAAATTTATGCACACTCAACGACATGGAACCTTAACCAAATGGTCATGGAATCCTTCACAGGTGTCCTATAGAGGTAATGGGTAGCAGCAAACATTTTACAAACTTAGTCTATGATCAAACTAGGTTGTAGATCTCTAGTTTTCAAAGAAAATGGCCTATTTCTTACAGGTTTAGCCTACTAAATTTATGCACACTCAACGACATGGAACCTATATAAAATGGTCATGGAATCCTTCACAGGTGTCCTATAGAGGTAATGGGTAGTAGTAAACGTTTTACAAACTTAGTCTATGATCAAACTAGGTTGTAGATCTCTAGTTTTCAAAGAAAATGGCCTATTTCTTACAGGTTTAGCCTACTAAATTTATGCACACTCAACGACATGGAACCTATATAAAATGGTCATGGAATCCTTCACAGGTGTCCTATAGAGGTAATGGGTAGCAGTAAACGTTTTACAAACTTAGTCTATGATCAAACTAGGTTGTAGATCTCTAGTTTTCAAAGAAAATGGCCTATTTCTTACAGGTTTAGCCTACTAAATTTATGCACACTCAACGACATGGAACCTGAACCAAACGGTCATGGAATCCTTCACAGGTGTCCTATAGAGGTAATGGGTAGCAGCAAACATTTTACAAACTTAGTCTATGATCAAACTATGTTGTAGATCTCTAGTTTTCAAAGAAAATGGCCTATTTCTTACAGGTTTAGCCTACTAAATTTATGCACACTCAACGACATGGAACCTATATAAAATGGTCATGGAATCCTTCACAGGTGTCCTATAGAGGTAATGGGTAGTAGTAAACGTTTTACAAACTTAGTCTATGATCAAACTAGGTTGTAGATCTCTAGTTTTCAAAGAAAATGGCCTATTTCTTACAGGTTTAGCCTACTAAATTTATGCACACTCAACGACATGGAACCTGAACCAAATGGTCATGGAATCCTTCACAGGTGTCCTATAGAGGTAATGGGTA
The DNA here is from genome assembly GCA_907163375.1 of Prostheceraeus crozeri. NCBI lineage: Eukaryota > Metazoa > Platyhelminthes > Polycladida > Euryleptidae > Prostheceraeus > Prostheceraeus crozeri. Next base: position 617,599 of record CAJQUW010009338.1, read on the forward strand.
GCAGTAAACGTTTTACAAACTTAGTCTATGATCAAACTAGGTTGTAGATCTCTAGTTTTCAAAGAAAATGGCCTATTTCTTACAGGTTTAGCCTACTAAATTTATGCACACTCAACGACATGGAACCTGAACCAAACGGTCATGGAATCCTTCACAGGTGTCCTATAGAGGTAATGGGTAGCAGCAAACATTTTACAAACTTAGTCTATGATCAAACTAGGTTGTAGATCTCTAGTTTTCAAAGAAAATGGCCTATTTCTTACAGGTTTAGCCTACTAAATTTATGCACACTCAACGACATGGAACCTATATAAAATGGTCATGGAATCCTTCACAGGTGTCCTATAGAGGTAATGGGTAGCAGTAAACGTTTTACAAACTTAGTCTATGATCAAACTAGGTTGTAGATCTCTAGTTTTCAAAGAAAATGGCCTATTTCTTACAGGTTTAGCCTACTAAATTTATGCACACTCAACGACATGGAACCTATATAAAATGGTCATGGAATCCTTCACAGGTGTCCTATAGAGGTAATGGGTAGCAGTAAACGTTTTACAAACTTAGTCTATGATCAAACTAGGTTGTAGATCTCTAGTTTTCAAAGAAAATGGCCTATTTCTTACAGGTTTAGCCTACTAAATTTATGCACACTCAACGACATGGAACCTATATAAAATGGTCATGGAATCCTTCACAGGTGTCCTATAGAGGTAATGGGTAGTAGTAAACATTTTACAAACTTAGTCTATGATCAAACTATGTTGTAGATCTCTAGTTTTCATGGAAAATGGCCTATTTCTTACAGGTTTACTAAATTTATGCACACTCAACGACATGGAATCTATATAAAATGGTCATGGAATCCTTCACAGGTGTCCTATAGAGGTAATGGGTAGCAGCAAACATTTTACAAACTTAGTCTATGATCAAACTAGGTTGTAGATCTCTAGTTTTCAAAGAAAATGGCCTATTTCTTACAGGTTTACTAAATTTATGCACACTCAACGACATGGAACCTGAACCAAACGGTCATGGAATCCTTCACAGGTGTCCTATAGAGGTAATGGGTAGCAGCAAACATTTTACAAACTTAGTCTATGATCAAACTAGGTTGTAGATCTCTAGTTTTCAAAGAAAATGGCCTATTTCTTACAGGTTTAGCCTACTAAATTTATGCACACTAAACGACATGGAACCTATATAAAATGGTCATGGAATCCTTCACAGGTGTCCTATAGAGGTAATGGGTAGTAGTAAACGTTTTACAAACTTAGTCTATGATCAAACTAGGTTGTAGATCTCTAGTTTTCAAAGAAAATGGCCTATTTCTTACAGGTTTAGCCTACTAAATTTATGCACACTCAACGACATGGAACCTATATAAAATGGTCATGGAATCCTTCACAGGTGTCCTATAGAGGTAATGGGTAGTAGTAAACGTTTTACAAACTTAGTCTATGATCAAACTAGGTTGTAGATCTCTAGTTTTCAAAGAAAATGGCCTATTTCTTACAGGTTTAGCCTACTAAATTTATGCACACTCAACGACATGGAACCTATATAAAATGGTCATGGAATCCTTCACAGGTGTCCTATAGAGGTAATGGGTAGCAGCAAACATTTTACAAACTTAGTCTATGATCAAACTATGTTGTAGATCTCTAGTTTTCATGGAAAATGGCCTATTTCTTACAGGTTTAGCCTACTAAATTTATGCACACTCAACGACATGGAACCTATATAAAATGGTCATGGAATCCTTCACAGGTTTCCTATAGAGGTAATGGGTAGTAGTAAACGTTTTACAAACTTAGTCTATGATCAAACTAGGTTGTAGATCTCTAGTTTTCAAAGAAAATGGCCTATTTCTTACAGGTTTAGCCTACTAAATTTATGCACACTCAACGACATGGAACCTATATAAAATGGTCATGGAATCCTTCACAGGTGTCCTATAGAGGTAATGGGTAGTAGTAAACGTTTTACAAACTTAGTCTATGATCAAACTAGGTTGTAGATCTCTAGTTTTCAAAGAAAATGGCCTATTTCTTACAGGTTTAGCCTACTAAATTTATGCACACTCAACGACATGGAACCTATATAAAATGGTCATGGAATCCTTCACAGGTGTCCTATAGAGGTAATGGGTAGCAGCAAACATTTTACAAACTTAGTCTATGATCAAACTATGTTGTAGATCTCTAGTTTTCATGGAAAATGGCCTATTTCTTACAGGTTTACTAAATTTATGCACACTCAACGACCAGGTACCTACACAAAATGGTCATGGAATCCTTCACAGGTGTCCTATAGAGGTAATGGGTGGCAGTAAACATTTTACAAACTTAGTCTATGATCAAACTAGGTTGCAAATCTCTAGTTTTCAAAGAAAATGGCCTATTTCCTACAGGTTTACTAAATTTATGCACACTCAACGACCAGGTACCTACACAAAATGGTCATGGAATCCTTCACAGGTGTCCTATAGAGGTAATGGGTAGCAGTAAACGTTTTACAAACTTAGTCTATGATCAAACTAGGTTGTAGATCTCTAGTTTTCAAAGAAAATGGCCTATTTCTTACAGGTTTAGCCTACTAAATTTATGCACACTAAACGACATGGAACCTGAACCAAACGGTCATGGAGTCCTTCACAGGTGTCCTATAGAGGTAATGGGTAGTAGTAAACATTTTACAAACTTAGTCTATGATCAAACTAGGTTGTAGATCTCTAGTTTTCAAAGAAAATGGCCTATTTCTTACAGGTTTACTAAATTTATGCACACTCAACGACATGGAACCTATATAAAATGGTCATGGAATCCTTCACAGGTGTCCTATAGAGGTAATGGGTAGCAGTAAACGTTTTACAAACTTAGTCTATGATCAAACTAGGTTGTAGATCTCTAGTTTTCAAAGAAAATGGCCTATTTCTTACAGGTTTACTAAATTTATGCACACTCAACGACCAGGTACCTACACAAAATGGTCATGGAATCCTTCACAGGTGTCCTATAGAGGTAATGGGTAGCAGCAAACGTTTTACAAACTTAGTCTATGATCAAACTAGGTTGTAGATCTCTAGTTTTCAAAGAAAATGGCCTATTTCTTACAGGTTTAGCCTACTAAATTTATGCACACTAAACGACATGGAACCTGAACCAAACGGTCATGGAATCCTTCACAGGTGTCCTACAGAGGTAATGGGTAGCAGTAAACGTTTTACAAACTTAGTCTATGAATACTCTAGGTTGTAGATCTCTAGTTTTCAAAGAAAATGGCCTATTTCTTACAGGTTTAGCCTACTAAATTTATGCACACTCAACGACATGGAACCTATATAAAATGGTCATGGAATCCTTCACAGGTGTCCTACAAACGTAGTAGGTAGCAGTAAACGTTTTACAAACTTAGTCTATGATCAAACTAGGTTGTAAATCACTAGTTTTCATAGAAGATGGCCTATTTCTTACAGGTTTACTAAATTTATTCACACTGAACGACATGGAACCTGAACCAAACGGTCATGGAATCCTTCACAGGTGTCCTACAGAGGTAATGGGTAGCAGCAAACATTTTACAAACTTAGTCTATGATCAAACTAGGTTGTAGATCTCTAGTTTTCAAAGAAAATGGCCTATTTCTTACAGGTTTAGCCTACTAAATTTATGCACACTCAACGACATGGAACCTGAACCAAACGGTCATGGAATCCTTCACAGGTGTCCTATAGAGGTAATGGGTAGCAGCAAACATTTTACAAACTTAGTCTATGATCAAACTATGTTGTAGATCTCTAGTTTTCAAAGAAAATGGCCTATTTCTTACAGGTTTAGCCTACTAAATTTATGCACACTCAACGACATGGAACCTTAACCAAATGATCATGGAATCCTTCACAGGTGTCCTATAGAGGTAATGGGTAGCAGTAAACGTTTTACAAACTTAGTCTATGATCAAACTAGGTTGTAGATCTCTAGTTTTCAAAGAAAATGGCCTATTTCTTACAGGTTTAGCCTACTAAATTTATGCACACTCAACGACATGGAACCTATATAAAATGGTCATGGAATCCTTCACAGGTGTCCTACGGAGGTAATCGGTAGTAGTAAACATTTTACAAACTTAGTCTATGATCAAACTAGGTTGTAGATCTCTAGTTTTCAAAGAAAATGGCCTACTTCTTACAGGTTTAGCCTACTAAATTTATGCACACTCAACGACATGGAACCTTAACCAAATGGTCATGGAATCCTTCACAGGTGTCCTACAAACGTAGTAGGTAGCAGTAAACGTTTTTCAAACTTAGTCTATGATCAAACTAGGTTGTAAATCACTAGTTTTCATAGAAGATGGCCTATTTCTTACAGGTTTACTAAATTTTTTCACACTGAACTACATGGAACCTGAACCAAACGGTCATGGAATCCTTTACAGGTGTCCTACAGAGGTAATGGGTAGCAGCAAACATTTTACAAACTTAGTCTATGATCAAACTAGGTTGTAGATCTCTAGTTTTCATAGAAGATGGCCTATTTCTTACAGGTTTAGCCTACTAAATTTATGCACACTCAACGACATGGAACCTGAACCACATGGTCATGGAATCTTTCACAGGTGTCCTACAGAGGTAATGGGTGGCAGTAAACGTTATACAAACTTAGTCTATGATCAAACTAGGTTGTAGATCTCTAGTTTTCAAAGAAAATGGCCTATTTCTTACAGGTTTAGCCTACTAAATTTATGCACACTCAACGACATGGAACCTGAACCAAACGGTCATGGAATCCTTCACAGGTGTCCTATAGAGGTAATGGGTGGCAGCAAACATTTTACAAACTTAGTCTATGAATACTCTAGGTTGTAGATCTCTAGTTTTCAAAGAAAATGGCCTATTTCTTACAGGTTTAGCCTACTAAATTTATGCACACTCAACGACATGGAACCTTAACCAAATGACCATGGAATCCTTCACAGGTGTCCTATAGAGGTAATGGGTAGCAGTAAACGTTTTACAAACTTAGTCTATGATCAAACTAGGTTGTAGATCTCTAGTTTTCATGGAAAATGGCCTATTTCTTACAGGTTTACTAAATTTATGCACACTCAACGACATGGAACCTATATAAAATGGTCATGGAATCCTTCACAGGTGTCCTACAGAGGTAATGGGTAGCAGTAAACGTTTTACAAACTTAGTCTATGATCAAACTAGGTTGTAGATCTCTAGTTTTCAAAGAAAATGGCCTATTTCTTACAGGTTTACTAAATTTATTCACACTCAACGACATGGAACCTGAACCAAACGGTCATGGAATCCTTCACAGGTGTCCTATAGAGGTAATGGGTAGTAGTAAACATTTTACAAACTTAGTCTATGATCAAACTATGTTGTAGATCTCTAGTTTTCAAAGAAAATGGCCTATTTCTTACAGGTTTACCCTACTAAATTTATGCACACTCAACGACATGGAACCTTAACCTATAAAATGGTCATGGAATCCTTCACAGGTGTCCTACAAACGTAGTAGGTAGCAGTAAACGTTTTACAAACTTAGTCTATGATCAAACTAGGTTGTAGATCTCTAGTTTTCAAAGAAAATGGCCTATTTCTTACAGGTTTAGCCTACTAAATTTATGCACACTCAACGACATGGAACCTAAACCAAATGGTCATGGAATCCTTCACAGGTGTCCTACAAACGTAGTAGGTAGCAGTAAACGTTTTTCAAACTTAGTCTATGATCAAACTAGGTTGTAAATCACTAGTTTTCATAGAAGATGGCCTATTTCTTACAGGTTTACTAAATTTATGCACACTCAACTACATGGAACCTATATAAAATAATCATGGAATCCTTCACAGGTGTCCTACAGAGGTAATGGGTAGCAGCAAACATTTTACAAACTTAGTCTATGATCAAACTAGGTTGTAGATCTCTAGTTTTCAAAGAAAATGGCCTATTTCTTACAGGTTTACTAAATTTGTGCACACTCAATGACCAGGTACCTACACAAAATGGTCATGGAATCCTTCACAGGTGTCCTACAGAGGTAATGGGTAGCAGTAAACGTTTTACAAACTTAGTCTATGAATACTCTAGGTTGTAGATCTCTAGTTTTCAAAGAAAATGGCCTATTTCTTACAGGTTTAGCCTACTAAATTTATGCACACTCAACGACATGGAACCTGAACCAAACGGTCATGGAATCCTTCACAGGTGTCCTATAGAGGTAATGGGTAGCAGCAAACATTTTACAAACTTAGTCTATGATCAAACTAGGTTGTAGATCTCTAGTTTTCAAAGAAAATGGCCTATTTCTTACAGGTTTAGCCTACTAAATTTATGCACACTCAACGACATGGAACCTATATAAAATGGTCATGGAATCCTTCACAGGTGTCCTATAGAGGTAATGGGTAGCAGGAAACGTTTTACAAACTTAGTCTATGAATACTCTAGGTTGTAGATCTCTAGTTTTCAAAGAAAATGGCCTATTTCTTACAGGTTTACTAAATTTATGCACACTCAACGACCAGGTACCTACACAAAATGGTCATGGAATCCTTCACAGGTGTCCTACAGAGGTAATGGGTAGCAGTAAACGTTTTACAAACTTAGTCTATGATCAAACTAGGTTGTAGATCTCTAGTTTTCAAAGAAAATGGCCTATTTCTTACAGGTTTACTAAATTTATTCACACTGAACGACATGGAACCTGAACCAAACGGTCATGGAATCCTTCACAGGTGTCCTACAGAGGTAATGGGTAGCAGCAAACATTTTACAAACTTAGTCTATGATCAAACTAGGTTGTAGATCTCTAGTTTTCAAAGAAAATGGCCTATTTCTTACAGGTTTAGCCTACTAAATTTATGCACACTCAACGACATGGAACCTGAACCACATGGTCATGGAATCTTTCACAGGTGTCCTACAGAGGTAATGGGTGTCAGTAAACGTTTTACAAACTTAGTCTATGATCAAACTAGGTTGTAGATCTCTAGTTTTCAAAGAAAATGGCCTATTTCTTACAGGTTTAGCCTACTAAATTTATGCACACTCAACGACATGGAACCTGAACCAAACGGTCATGGAATCCTTCACAGGTGTCCTATAGAGGTAATGGGTAGCAGCAAACATTTTACAAACTTAGTCTATGATCAAACTATGTTGTAGATCTCTAGTTTTCAAAGAAAATGGCCTATTTCTTACAGGTTTAGCCTACTAAATTTATGCACACTCAACGACATGGAACCTTAACCTATAAAATGGTCATGGAATCCTTCACAGGTGTCCTACAAACGTAGTAGGTAGCAGTAAACGTTTTACAAACTTAGTCTATGATCAAACTAGGTTGTAGATCTCTAGTTTTCAAAGAAAATGGCCTATTTCTTACAGGTTTAGCCTACTAAATTTATGCACACTCAACGACATGGAACCTAAACCAAATGGTCATGGAATCCTTCACAGGTGTCCTGCAAACGTAGTAGGTAGCAGTAAACGTTTTTCAAACTTAGTCTATGATCAAACTAGGTTGTAAATCACTAGTTTTCATAGAAGATGGCCTATTTCTTACAGGTTTACTAAATTTATGCACACTCAACGACATGGAACCTATATAAAATAATCATGGAATCCTTCACAGGTGTCCTACAGAGGTAATGGGTAGCAGCAAACATTTTACAAACTTAGTCTATGATCAAACTAGGTTGTAGATCTCTAGTTTTCAAAGAAAATGGCCTACTTCTTACAGGTTTACTAAATTTATGCACACTCAACGACCAGGTACCTACACAAAATGGTCATGGAATCCTTCACAGGTGTCCTACAGAGGTAATGGGTAGCAGCAAACATTTTACAAACTTAGTCTATGAATACTCTAGGTTGTAGATCTCTAGTTTTCAAAGAAAATGGCCTATTTCTTACAGGTTTAGCCTACTAAATTTATGCACACTCAACGACATGGAACCTGAACCAAACGGTCATGGAATCCTTCACAGGTGTCCTATAGAGGTAATGGGTAGCAGCAAACATTTTACAAACTTAGTCTATGATCAAACTATGTTGTAGATCTCTAGTTTTCAAAGAAAATGGCCTATTTCTTACAGGTTTAGCCTACTAAATTTATGCACACTCAACGACATGGAACCTATAAAATGGTCATGGAATCCTTCACAGGTGTCCTACAGAGGTAATGGGTAGCAGCAAACATTTTACAAACTTAGTCTATGATCAAACTAGGTTGTAGATCTCTAGTTTTCAAAGAAAATGGCCTATTTCTTACAGGTTTACTAAATTTATGCACACTCAACGACCAGGTACCTACACAAAATGGTCATGGAATCCTTCACAGGTGTCCTACAGAGGTAATGGGTAGCAGTAAACGTTTTACAAACTTAGTCTATGATCAAACTAGGTTGTAGATCTCTAGTTTTCAAAGAAAATGGCCTATTTCTTACAGGTTTAGCCTACTAAATTTATGCACACTCAACGACATGGAACCTGAACCAAACGGTCATGGAATCCTTCACAGGTGTCCTACAGAGGTAATGGGTAGCAGCAAACATTTTACAAACTTAGTCTATGATCAAACTAGGTTGTAGATCTCTAGTTTTCAAAGAAAATGGCCTATTTCTTACAGGTTTACTAAATTTATGCACACTCAATGACCAGGTACCTACACAAAATGGTCATGGAATCCTTCACAGGTGTCCTACAGAGGTAATGGGTGTCAGTAAACGTTTTACAAACTTAGTCTATGAATACTCTAGGTTGTAGATCTCTAGTTTTCAAAGAAAATGGCCTATTTCTTACAGGTTTAGCCTACTAAATTTATGCACACTCAACGACATGGAACCTGAACCAAACGGTCATGGAATCCTTCACAGGTGTCCTATAGAGGTAATGGTAGCAGCAAACATTTTACAAACTTAGTCTATGATCAAACTATGTTGTAGATCTCTAGTTTTCAAAGAAAATGGCCTATTTCTTACAGGTTTAGCCTACTAAATTTATGCACACTCAACGACATGGAACCTTAACCAAATGGTCATGGAATCCTTCACAGGTGTCCTATAGAGGTAATGGGTAGCAGTAAACGTTTTACAAACTTAGTCTATGATCAAACTAGGTTGTAGATCTCTAGTTTTCAAAGAAAATGGCCTATTTCTTACAGGTTTACTAAATTTATGCACACTCAATGACCAGGTACCTACACAAAATGGTCATGGAATCCTTCACAGGTGTCCTTCAGAGGTAATGGGTAGCAGTAAACGTTTTACAAACTTAGTCTATGATCAAACTAGGTTGTAGATCTCTAGTTTTCATGGAAGATGGCCTATTTCTTACAGGTTTACTAAATTTATGCGCACTCAACGACATGGAACCTATATAAAATGGTCATGGAATCCTTCACAGGTGTCCTACAGAGGTAATGGGTAGCAGTAAACGTTTTACAAACTTAGTCTATGATCAAACTAGGTTGTAGATCTCTAGTTTTCAAAGAAAATGGCCTATTTCTTACAGGTTTACTAAATTTATTCACATTCAACGACATGGAACCTGAACCAAACGGTCATGGAATCCTTCACAGGTGTCCTATAGAGGTAATGGGTAGTAGTAAACATTTTACAAACTTAGTCTATGATCAAACTAGGTTGTAGATCTCTAGTTTTCAAAGAAAATGGCCTATTTCTTACAGGTTTAGCCTACTAAATTTATGCACACTCAACGACATGGAACCTTAACCTATAAAATGGTCATGGAATCCTTCACAGGTGTCCTGCAGAGGTAATGGGTGGCAGTAAACGTTTTTCAAACTTAGTCTATGATCAAACTAGGTTATGAATCCCTATTTTTCAAAGAAAATGGCCTATTTCTCACAAGTTTACTAAATTTATGCACACTCAACGACCGGGTACCTACACAAAACGGTCATGGAATCCTTCACAGGTGTCCTACAGAGGTAATGGGTAGCAGTAAACGTTTTACAAACTTAGTCTATGATCAAACTAGGTTGTAGATCTCTAGTTTTCAAAGAAAATGGCCTATTTCTTACAGGTTTAGCCTACTAAATTTATGCACACTCAACGACATGGAACCTTAACCAAATGGTCATGGAATCCTTCAGAGGTGTCCTACAGAGGTAATGGGTAGCAGCAAACGTTTTACAAACTTAGTCTATGATCAAACTAGGTTGTAGATCTCTAGTTTTCAAAGAAAATGGCCTATTTCTTACAGGTTTAGCCTACTAAATTTATGCACACTCAACGACATGGAACCTTAACCAAATGATCATGGAATCCTTCACAGGTGTCCTACAGAGGTAATGGGTAGCAGTAAACGTTTTAGAAAATTAGTCTATGAATATACTAAATTAGAGTGCTTAGTATATTGCTATGATTTCCTCAATATTTCACTCCATTACTGACCGTCCTCGAAAACTGATGCTGCATTGACGTGCTAAGCTGTTGTTGAACTTATTCGTGGTTTAAGGAGTCCTTCCTTCCTAACTATTTTTGTTTGGTTGAAAAAACTCGTCCTTCTATCTTTTCACTTAACTGATGAGGTGTTAGACCAGATAAAATGATGTGGATCAAGTTTTCTTTCAATCATGAGTCACAGAATCACTGAGTATGACATGGAACAGCCGTTCGAAACATCAGAAATTATAAAATAAAGGTTGAATTTATATGAATTGCTCACAAAAAATTGCTTCAATTTGATTGGTTCTTGGAATTTTCGGATTTACAAATTTACAAGTTTATGAAGTTTAAAAAGTTGCACACATGAGAGAATTTTAACGCAGCAACATCAGAGGGCGAAATCCTTCCGGTGTGCTACTATTCATCTTTTCATCCATCATGATTTCCGACTAAGTTGAGCAAGGACAAAATTTAGGTGTTTTGACGAAATTACCGGATTTAAGCTGGAAAATACTCGTACATTTCAGATGATCCGTCTACTGTATATTGCCGATGTCAAATCATTACCAATCATCATTGTATGAGCATACATGTGTGTAAGCCGATTTCTTTTCTTGTAGGGAAGAATATATCAGCGGTGAAAGGTCTTTTTAATATTCCAAACGTTCAGCTGAACAACAGCGGTAGGATCACAGTGCGGACACTGTTAGTTGCTCGTCCGCGTCTAACTGGGCATGCTGTAATTATTCTCAACGTCACTCAGCCTTGTGTCTGCAACGGTCATGCTGATGCATGCACGGACAATGATGACACATTGTGCATTGATTGTAAGGATAATACTGAAGGCCGAAACTGTCAAAAATGCAAGCCTGGTTTCTTCGGTGATGCCACAAAAGGAACATCTGATGATTGTCAAGCATGTCTCTGTCCCGGTAACGCTACGTCAGATAGATAGTAAGTCAATTACAGATTTAATTATTAATTTATTTAATTTTCAATATTTTTTTTGAATTTTTTAGAATTTTTTAAATTATTTTTTAATATTTATTATAATAATAATTATTAATTATAGATTTAATATTTGCTTGAATAATTAGAATTTGCTAATCTGAGTTGGTAGTCTCGTTGGGAGTTGAGTGTCAAATACTTCTATGTTCAGTTAGCCACGAGTTTTGAAGCTAACTTTCTTTCATAACTGATTCATGCCGCTGACAGTGTTTTAGTGCTTATTGAAATTCTAAATGTGGTCATTCAGGAAACCTTTTGAGGAATAATATTTTTATTGTAAATGAAGGAAGAATGAGAACTAAAACAAGTGTGAGGAGTTAGAAAAGAAGTGTCATGTTGTTACTTGATTTTGTGTATTTTATAAAGACATGTGTATATTAAGACATTGCATTAATAAAAAAAGGATTGATTCATGTTTGAGTCATTTATATTTAATGGAAAAATTCAATATATTATGCAGACATAACAAGCTCGATTTGGGGATCGGAGCGTTTGTCAAATGATGTAAACTTTTACCGAAAGATTTGCAAAACTGCGATTTTTTGATTTACGCAAATTTTTTGGAATAAATGTAGACTTTGATTTTTCAAGCATGAGTAAAATTTATTTGCAGCCATATCTAACACTCCAATGAAGCATTAAAATGAATAACATGTACAATAAAACTCTCACATAATCTCATATCAACTAGATGTTTTCATTATGAAATAACTTAATTTTTTTTATTTGGATAATTGAAGATAAATAACATGATGCATTTTTATCATACTTGTTTCATTCCTATTCTATCTGTTACTTCTACGAGAACAGCTTTTCTGAAAGTCTAAAGGTCCACGCGGCGCTGCGCGTCCTCACGCGTCAGAATATTCGTTCAGAACCTAAATAAACTTGTGGGGCTTCACCGCGTCGGTGTGAATAGCCCCATAGGTTTATTAAGGCCTCTCTGTCTATAGCAATTATGTACGGAAGTCCTGACAAGCACACTTTGTTCATCTGCATAAAAGCAACCTTTTTAAAATTTGTTGAAACAGCGTTGAAAGTGCATCTAAAAAGACAAAAGTGTAAAAGATAGGATAAGTAGCCTAGTGGATAAGAATTGTCACCAGGAGTAGAGGAAAATGTGCATTGATAAACAATTCAAGAAGCATGCTTTACTTACAGCTTCGCATCTAGTTGCTCAGCAAACTCATCTGCAGCGGAGGGTCATGTTTGTTCCTGTCAAAAAGGCTATGAAGGCGAACGCTGTGATAAATGTGTAGACGACTACGTTCCAACCGGCAATGGATCTTGCATTCCAATACCGTGTCATAAACCGGGTATTACTGAATATAATTCAACATCAGAAAAATGCATTTGCAAAGTAAGTCAACTTTTCTTACCATTTCTTCGTGACTTTTGTGCACGTTGTGCGTCTGTCACTACGGAAATAGAACTTATTTTCATTAATACTAAATAGGCTCAGTCTATGATGAATTTATTCATGCTATTAAGCAGTTGTTAATAACTGAGCCAACGGAGAATTACAGTTGCTATTGATGGAGTAGAGCCAATTATCTCAAGCTGATGAGGCTACTATTCTCCTTCTGATCTTAAAAGAATCAAGATTGTTTATTGATTAAAAAAATCAATAAATTGAAAATACTGATAACAATTGGGGTATTTTGAGACCACGGCTCAATCTTATCCTACTTCTCAGCCTGAGGGTCGATTCGACTCCTCAGACCATGATCAAGTACTGTAGTTTGATCACAATTATAGAAAATGCAATGTGTTTGCATCGTTTTGCCATCGGAACAGCAAATCATGTAAAATTTTAAGTACACTTACATTTAAAAATTTATTATTATTGAATTTGATCCCTTTTTGAAAGACGATATGTCTCTTGAGATCAAGGTTAAAGGACGTAGTACAATCTGCCGAAAGATCGAGAGATTTCTCAATTTTTGCCATTTTGTGAGCTCGAATGCATGGTACCAAGGTCTGCAGGTCTTCTCGATGTTATCTTCCATAACCTATGATAAACATATTTTACATACAACGCTAAGTACTGCTAAAATTATGCAAAATGGGCAAACTTATGTGCTTTTTAGCCATATTTGACATTTGTTTTCAAAGTACATCATAAGTGTTGTACTTTCAAGTACATCTATTTCACGTTTATCGTGACATTTATTTTCAAAGTAAAGTGCTGGGGCTATTCGTCCAACAAGGCAACCTGATTTGCTACTCCACATTATATGGAGATTTCACGAGGGTATACTTCGGGCTGAAACCAACATCATACTTTCATGTACTTGTGCTACTTGAAAGGTATTTTTGATTTTAAAGCGAAGAACGATATGTAACTTGAAGTCAGTCCATTGAACTGACAAGCTCTTGAATGATTTCATAATCATCGCTGCTAACTTGCCAGCAATTCAAGCTTGATACACAATGTTAAGCTGCATTTTTGTAATCTATGCTGTATATGAAAATAAATATCATAAAATATTTGTGAAATAGTCGATGCTTTACAATGGATTGATACAAGTTATGTATATTAATTGATGCATGAATCTAAAATGAATATAGGGAGATTTAAATTTATCCATTTCAAATAATAGCTTCTTTCAAATTTTTCATTAAGATGCTGTGATGGAGAGTCTAATGAAATAGCTGCTAAAGATTCTTATAACAGTTTTCTGAAATGAATTAGTCCATCAGTTATGTTTTTGGAGAGGCTATGAAAACATTGTCTGAAAGAGTTGAATGCATTACTACCTCTCGATCACCGTGTCAAATTAAATTATCATTTAATCTTATTACTTTTTAGCCTGAATTTGATGGTAAACGATGTGATAAATGCCGCAATGGTTTCATTGGGTTGAAATATGGCTGTCGACCATGTTACTGTTCCAGTCGAGTGAGGACTAATTGTACTGATATCGCAGACAAATACGAGATGATCAAGGTGAGCCACTTAAGACAATTCTCATCTGGACATGCTGATTAAAGTCTTTGCCTTCACAGGAGCCATTGCCACTGAAATCTAACAAAGTGTTCATAGCTCGAAGAACTGGAAGTGGATACGAGAAAATGGAAAACTCCAGCATGCGCATTGAGTCACTGGCAGATAAAGTGTTCGTAGAGTTGAGTCCAGGATCTAACACGGCCAATCTTTTATTTGTCGTAACTGGTGATAAAGTGCGTTCAAATGAAATTGATGTTATAGCCTATATGTGTATTTGATTTCGACTGTCATTATTGCTTTGCAGTTGTTCAGTTATATGGGATATCTGTCTTTCAAAGTGTCCGTCTCGATGAAGGCTGATGAACTTACATTCGTTGGCGTTGAACTTGTTGTAAGTTGAGCACAATCAATGAGAAATTCGACTATTAACTACTTTCTCATGGAAGAACCGTAAAATCTGTTCAAATTCCATCTGTCGGTAACTACAATGTTGCAAGTATGCAAAAGGAGTCATGCTTACTTTACATACAAGCTAATGTTTATTTTGGAAGCCATTTTGTGACTATTCTCCACTGCATGATAACTCCTGCAAAACTGCGAGTTTTTAGTTGAAAGTGTGCGTCTTAATCATGCAGGAAAACACTGAAACATATCGCGAAGTGCAACTACGCAGTAAAGCTAATAGGACCACTAAGAATATTTAAAGACTCATATCGTCTTTCGTACCTATTGAACATATCATGCATCAACAACAAATTTTTATAAGCAAAGAAAGAAGTTCAACATATCTGGAGCACTAAATTTTCAAAATTAAATAAAATTCAAGAAGTAGTGAAGACTCAAGTTAGCCTATTAGATTCAAATGTTTATGATTCCATCTTTTATCACTAAATGGATATCAATGCTCCCCTTATTTATTTTCAGTCATTTTCTTACCCTAACCGAGTATGGACTTCAAGTTTGAAGTCCAATGATGATGGATATTCAGTAATATTGGCAGATAATCCATCAATATGGCGAGGAAGTGGAAATAATCTTACGAGAACTGATTTTATGGAAGTGCTGAGAAATCTTCGCTATCTTGTCATTCGAGTTCAACTTTCAGGAAAGACAAGCGACTCTAGAAATGTAATTTTTGGACGAATGAGACTTGAGAAAGCAATGATGAAGAAAGTGAACAGCAGTTCAGCCATTGTAGAACGTTGTGAATGTCCGACTGGTTATACTGGTAACTCTTGTCAATTCTGTGACAAAGCTGCAGGGTATGTTCGCTACAAGACTTATCCTGCCTCAGAAGGTCGAGGATTTGAGTGTGTGGCTTGCCCGGAGGGTCACAAAGGTGACAAATGTGAGGAATGTCGAGATGGTTATTTCAAGAATAAACGAGCGCCCAAGTCGGATAAATGTATTAAAGGTATGTGTTTCCTAAATATTTGTGTGTTTCCAAAAAGCAAATTTACGAACTGAAATCAAAAGTAAAGATAAATGACTACAATAAAACTCCTTTCAGACCGACTACACCACACCTCTCGGTTAGGACCGTTTTACAGCAGTTGAGACAAATTTGTACAAATTTCCTTGCATTGGCACCTTTCAAATTTGAGGTCACTGTTGACATGATATGTCATGTTGCCAGTCTGAATGAAGTTTAAATCCTGGTCTCCTGCAAAGATGGCTCATTCGCTTGGTCGCACTGCTGTCCTTCAATTATTTTCCTTAATTCGTTAACGCGGTACCGATCAGATATCAGTCGCCCAAAGCTTCCATTGATAGCTCTGGTGACCGACATCACTCCCTATTTAACGAACATCGATGTCTGGTTTAGTGCATGTCACTGGCATAGTTTTTGGTCGCTGGTTCCTTCAGTGAGTGATGGAGCAAAGCGACAGTGAACTATTTCTATTTTCGGGAATCAAATTGACAGAAAAGATCATTGTAGTGCATTGTGATCATGTGAGGAATTAACAACAAATATTTGCGTTTGAATGAGTTTGGCCTCATTGAGGTCTTCAAAGAAACTCGATGCAGCGATCTAACTGCAATGGAAATCGCATGGTATATTCATCACGGATGTTTCAACGTGTGGTGAGTGACGTTAGAAACGAAAAAGAACATTTGAAGCGCACGCACTTTTTGATTGACGGCATACTAGACTAGACTTAAATGAAGTCTAGTTACATTGTAGGTGCATTAGCTTTTCTCGTGGTGTCATAGTTGCTATGAAATTATCAGCCTCGTCAAACTTTTTTTTTAGGATTGGAGATGGACATAATTCCTGGAGATTTGGATATCAACCTTTATGCCTCTTTAACTCTTGACTGTGCAATTGTTCATACAAAGAGAAGCATAATTTCTGTTCAATGGGCTCGTCGCGATGGCAAACCATTAAGCAAATCTCATGTAATCACGCGAACTAGATCGAACTTAAGGCTTGAAATACCAAGTGTTGCGGAAGACGATGCCGGATATTATGTTTGCACTGCCGCTAATGCTTACACGAAGAAGTCGGTCATCTCACACGTGCGAATCAGAAGTAAGTAACTGGCTACTAAAGCTTTTTGTATAACAGTATGGATTGAAGGGGGATTGAATTGGGATGAAGGTATGGATAGAGGGGTTTGAAGGTGGAATATTCGAAAGCATTATGGATAATTCTATTCTTCCCCCCACATTTCTGTTGTTGACACCCGGAAGTATTGCATCGTCAACGATCTTCTCTTGTTCCTACTGTCTCACTAACGTGGCACAGCGTTGAGTGTGTAAAACTCCTCTTATCTGACTTGTAGATCATTTACAGCCTCAGAATTAGACAACTACTCGTCATCTTGCACTTCCACCGTCGGATAATGTTCTCCTTCTAAAGTATGCTGATGACATTGTAATTGCTGGTTTAATTCGACAACGTGATTGTATAAGCCCTGTGATAGATGCTTTTGACGTTGTTAATCAATGGGTAGTGAAGAACCGTATGTCAATCGCTGTTCATAAGTGCAATCAACTTTTTGTATCTTTTCAAAAATCAGAATCGTTGCAGACTTATGCAATTCAAGGTGTACCATTAGTTAAAAATCTAAAATTCCTTGGTGTGACTTTTGACTCTACGTTAAAATGGTCTGATCACATTCACCAAATCTCAAAGAAGGCTTCTTCGCGAATGTTTGTTCTCAGACAATTAAAGCCGTTTTTATCCAAGTCTGATTTGGTGTTCATTTACAATTCGTGTATTCGAAGCATTATGGAGTGCGCGGCGGTGTTGTTTCTAGACTTGAATTCTGTAAATTCAAATGTGCTAGATAAGGTACAGAGAAGGTCACACTCACACCGCATAATTTGCGGTTCCTCCTCCCGGTGTGACTGCAGCAGTTTTGTCCCTCTTGACTACAGAAGAATTATTATTGGCTTGAATATGTTTTCCTCTATTCTGAATGACGCTGATCATCCGCTGTATCATTTGATCCCTGAGAAATTACCGTTTTCCCAAAAACTTCGCATGCCCAAGTGTTTATCTGCTTTGCGTAGCCGTAGTTATATTCCAACTATGACACGTCTTATAAATAGCAATAATTTCTCTGTTTGATTCAAGTACATGTCAACTGTAGCTTTTATAGTTTGTCGGTCTCTGGAGTTTTTTCATTTTCTTGTTATTTTACTTTGTTACTTTTCTCTCTTTTGTGTGTGTGAAATGTACAACTTTGTGTAATGCCTCACGATTCTCATTACTGAGGCTTTCAGAAATAAACGATGTTTATTATTATTATTTGTCTGTAGACAACAATCACACGAAGTTCATGATCACAACTGTACCTTGTATTTTACCTGAGTATCCAAGGGACTAATCCTTCATCCCAGGGTTCAAGTAAGACGTCTCAGTCGTGTTGTAGTGGCACTCAGTGACAGATGAAGTCTATTCTAAACCCAATGTAACTAACTTTGGTGAAATTTGATGATTTTGGAAAACTTGAAAAATGTGGGAGGGGGAATGAATAGAAGTACGCATCATGAAACATCACGTAGCCTAAATGTTATCACTTGTTGAGTTCAGTTCAATATGTCACATTGTTTCAAATTATTTGGAGACATGGTTTAGTCTATATACGCCAAATGCATCATTCATATGCTCTTTAACTTAACTTCCAGAATCTACTACTGAATTTTTCTTTCTTTTAAATTGAAAACAGGTGTCCCTCATAATGTAAAAGACAAATTTGTCAAAATACTGACAAAATTGTCCTGAATATATATCGTTAGTATTCATAGTATTTCTTATCGGTTGTAATATTCCACCTCTAACAAAAGTTTCAAATGGTGTAATTTTGCTTTCTCCTTCATTTACTATGTTTTCTCCCTATCTCCCCAGATGATAAGATCAATTTCAAACTTGTTTTGGAGCCCAAAGATGATGTAAAATACATGAAAACTGGAGATTCGCTGAAGTTGGTCGCTACTGTTGCTCCGGTGAGTTTCTTTCATGAATATGAGTAATAGATGACATATTTGCTGTCATTGTATTGTTGGTGATGTATAAATCTTTCTAAGTTGAAAGTCTTTGTTTTGTTTGACAGTTAACCGAAACTAAAGTAAAATTAGAAATATTATTAAAATGCTATCTCTAGCTCTCTTTATTAAGCTAATGATTCAGTTATCACAGAAATGTCGCAATGTGTTCATTGGTTGTTATTGTTTCTGAACTATGCAGAGCATCCCTTTTCTGACCGAAAAAACCAGCCTACATTTGCATGATGCACAACTAGTCGTTAAAGACAATGTACTCATAAAGTATGAAAACAATCTTCAGAAATGCATTGAGACTCTATTTAGGTTTGGTTTCTCAAATACATAGTCAGGATCTTGCACTTAGTTGGTATGTTATCACATTTAGACTAACTCGTGGCACTTTCGGTTATTCATGAAGATTTTCAGATGAACTGAAAATTGATAGGCGATGAAAATCCTTTGTGACGAAAATGCAGACTTCTCTCTCTTTCCTCATCATCTCTCTTTCCGCATCATGACTCGCCTCGATTCAGGCAGAAGTGATACTGAGCGTCAATTAACCTTCAAGTCAGCGACGACCAATGGAGTCGCTTGTATGAGCCATTGATCGGCGCAGACTCTCCTTCACTTCGATGACGGGAGGACGAAGCGATGCCCGGTGACACGGAGTCGGCGAGTGGCTGGGCGCCAATCATACGCTCCAGGTGGATGATCGATCCCACACAATTCGGAGAGACATCAAAACTCCCTGCTGACGGACCAAACGCTGTCTCACTCTCTCTCCCGCGTACAGTACGCACGTTCTCTTGTTGGGAATCAACGACGCTGCTGCGACCCTTCGGCTCACGACCGCAGTCATTGCCAAGTTGACGACTGTACGTACACTCACATTCTCTGCGAACGCCAAATCGGCTCTCTTAAGGGCCACCTCCTGCCTTGCACCTAATAAATACATTCACTCACAGGGATTTGGCCTTTTTTCTGTTCGTGCCTTGGGGAGGTCTTAACACCTTCATGAACTTTCTTCTCCAAATGATATTTTGCTTTAGTATGCTCTACTGTCAATTTTATAAGTAGCTTCCAGCTGGTGTAAAAGTTTACTTTGGTCACATTCATACTTACGAGACAGTGAATTTAAATTGTCTTCTTCACTTATGCATGTTTGCTTGCATCCATGTTCTCTCATTTGGTCACTCTATTTGCTTAAGTTCCTGAGGACGGACGTAAATTCTTTTTATAATATAAAAAATATATATAAAATATATTTGCGGTGGAAGAAAAGTATGAACGATATAGATATAACGAAAATTTCAGCGCGGAAATGCTCAGAAGTTGTCGGCTAAGGCGGATGAATAGTAATTTTCTATCTGTTTATCTGAAGTCTGCTTTAACTAATGACGGAAAATAAGCAAATTGACTTAGTCTCAGATATCTGAGAAAATTCGATTTCTGGATCCCGTCTGCATACATAAACTTTCATAATTATACAATGTACTTTAGCATTGCGAAAAGCACTTAAGAAAGAATCAGCATTACGTCACATCTTCGAAAGGAAGGACAAGGGAAGTTTGAGAACTTACCACAATCATGCAAAACATATATAAATAACTATTTTCACATTCTCTTCCACAGCAATTAAAGTTGAAATTTCATTGGGACCAAAAGCTACCCATCGGACAGTCAACAGATTTTTGCACATTCTTTTTCATAAATTTAGTGAATACATAAAATGTGCTTTTCATGCCATTAACTTTTGCTGTGTTTATGAAAAAGAAAAGATTAACTTAAGCAGATGAACGAAGCAAATGATCTTGGTGCAGCTGTAAGTTAATGTAATGTAATAAAATGCTGAATTCTGTTATCACGTTGATGTGAATATTCCAACATGCACGAATTATCAATCAGGTTGATGCTCTATGAATAATCATCTATTTCATCTTCAAGGAAAAGAAAAGCAAGATTCGCTTCAAGTGGTTCAGTCCATCTGGAGAAGTTACTGATTCGAAACTCATAACTGGTTCGGGATCTTTTAAGTCAACTCTGGATTCAGGACCATTAACCAAACAATCTGGAGGTACCTGGTCAATTATAGCTATCGTGAATGAAGGCACTGCGGATCAAAATACTTTGAAGAGAACTATTCGCGTCGATGTTTATCCTGACGGTAAGTTAAGTCAACATATCAACCTTGCTTTGTCTAACAAGCACATCTCTGAATCATCATTTTCAAATCATATTTGACTCAATTTTTGATTTTGTTGCAAATTTTTAATAGCCAATCTAAAGAATTACACTACCGCATGCCAGATAAGTATATGATATCTAATAACATAATAGACTAATAAACTATGCAATCATGATAATAAGAACAGTCTTTGACAATAGAGAGTCCGCTCTTTTACTTTTCTCCTCATGTCCACAGCAAAGGACATAACTGTTGATTGCTCAAATCGCTGATTTTGGAATAAATTGCAAAATTTGTGCATCGGCAATTTTTGTATTTATCAAACTGCTATCAACGGCTATTTTTGTATTATCAAACAAATATCGAAACTTATGACATGATGTGATGGCAATGTTGATTGATTTTCTGACTTATCCTCCTTTTTCTGCAAATTAAAAAATGCATTACAGTAACGTGAGTGAAGCTTACCTCAAAGTAAGTCGTATTTCACGGGATCAAAAATATCACCATTAAGACGAATATCTTATACCTCGTTATCCGTTGGAATCCTTCAACCATAATTGAATTATTGAAATAGTTGAGTTTATGAATATGAAGCCATAGCAATTATGATTAGAGTCGCCCAGTACATTAATCGACTTCTAGGGAATTATAGTGAAATCGTACATCATACGTGCTATTCGATTTCTCACATATCATGTCTGATTGTCCTTTATTTCTTGAATATGTGCTATTAAAACTATTTCCGTCCTTTTTTGTAGCACTCTTCTAAATAGATTGACTTATGCATATCACGAACACTCTTTTGCATGATGTTTTTATACAGTATAATACTTAACATTAGATTATTTTAAATATTTCATAGACCTTAAATGTGAATAGATAATTTTTGAAGATTTTGACTTATATTGCTGTGTATTATCTTTGCAGCGCACACGCGCAAGTAATGGAAATATATTGAACTTCACATAATTCTCCTGAGAAGTGTCCGTGAACACTTAGACAGAGACTAAATTACAATGAATTTGCTGCATTTTATTACACTAACGCTTACATTACACATTTCTAACATATTTTCAAAAAAGCACCATAATTTATGAGTTGGCGAAGTTTGAATTCAAATTAAGAATTTCTATTAATGATGTTTGTAATTAATGTTGCAAATATATAACAGCCGTGTGTTGGTTTACATGTGATTCTCGGTGCCATGCTATCCCAGTGATAAACATTTCCCATCTAAAATTATTTCACATAATGTAGACTTCACTACTTCATAACTGTATATTTCTTTTGCAGAAGGAACTTTACCAATTGTCAAACTCCTCCCGCCTTCTTTGACATTGAGATATGGAGGACGTGGGAAAATTTCCGTCGATCAGGAGGCGAATATGGCTCCAAAACCGATGGTTAAATGGTGGAAGAGAGGGAATGACGGGAAACTAGTGCCATTGCCAGATGGTACTTACCGATCAGATACGGGACTAGTTATTGACTTCGCTGGTGCTGAAACCGACGGCGAATTCGTGGCTCAACTTTTCCATCTCGGCAAACTTTGGAAGCAACTTAAAGCAAAAGTATTAGTCGGTGACATGGCAAGAGCCCGAATGATAAGTGTTCCGATTGGAAAGCGAGCAGTGATGAATATCAACCACAAGCTTTGCGTTCGTAAACGTGTGACCAGCTCTGTCAAGAACTTGACTATTGTCCCAATGAATGAATCAGCTGATCCTGATGGTGAGGCAATTTTTGTTTACGTCTTTCAACTTTTTTTTAGTTAAACAGGCATTTTTGAACACCGTGACTGCACGCTACATCACTCTAATAGGCTGAAGTGGCACTGAAATGACTCATATAAGCTTAAAAAAATTCCTCCTTCAAGCTGTTCAGAAAATTTGCTCACCTGGTGCATTTTTTAAATAACTCAGGCATGGAGTGACCAGCGACCTCCAACTGCACGGTTGCTTCATTTACATGTACGTTACTTGAACATGTATTGGGCCGTGGAGTACCTTAACTCTTTATAATCTCAACAAATTCAGCTGCCACGAATTGGACGGGTTCGATCCTCCGACGTTGAATTTGGAAGACGTGCAAGTATAGGCTATCCTCTAACCATAACTGTTGCGGATCATCGATTCAGTGGTGAAGCAGCCGGCAAGGCACTTGAAGACGGATTACTCAATACTCAATACCGCATCCGAATTTGCGGGGCACTACGGAAACGCTATAGCGTTATACTCGTTACGTGTTCTTAGAGGCAACCTGACTAAGTTTATATATAGGTTTATAAGTAGTTATATATAGTTTATATATATATATATATATTATAATCAAATCAAAACAAATTGATTCTGTTAAAATCAATGTTGGTTCCAGACGCGTTTCAGAGTGTACAACTCCTTTCTCAATGGTTACACACAAAATCGAACAACAATGCTTTTATATGAGATGGATGATTTGATTACAGTTTAAAAATGGCATGATATGAAAATGTACAACAACGATCTACAGCAGTGCAAATATAATCAATAAAATCAATTGTCGTAACAATCATTAGAAGCTGTGATGTGCATAGATGTCAAAAGATACATTAGCTATTTACAAATTCAACAATAAAGGAATGGATCCGTCCCTGTTATTTATTACATTTACTGATTCTTTGATTAAAATTGATTCGAGTAATTTTTGATTGTTAGTGCTCGCTATTATTCTAAAATTATTCTTGTCTATAGGGTGTGGATGCGTAGAAATTTCAGTTGGAACAGGATAACCTTTCAAATGTTCATGAACGCGGGTAATAAGATGCCTGGAAGTTTCTCCGAAATAGACGAAGTTGCACCGTCCACAAGTGTACGAATAAGTACATTTAGCTTTAAGATCAGAGGAAACAGCATCTTTATTCCGAAAAAACAAGGCTGTCTTTAAAGTCTGAAAAACTGGTCTAACTTTTAAAGCTTTTGGTAAATTTTTGTTCAAGTCATGAACTTTCTTTTTCAGAATTTGACAATTTTCACGGATGTAAGGCAAATTCCAGTTTATAAATTTCATATTATCAGAAGTGGGCAAATGTTCTGTCTGAAGCTTTTGTTCAACTTTTTCCTTAACGTCATTGATAGACTGCTCCTTGTAGCCGTTGTTAATGAACATGTGCCGAATTTTTTCACAGGACTGCTCATAAGTTTCAGAATCCGAAGAAATCCGTTTAGCTCGATAAAACAGGGACCTCATAGCCGCTAGCTTACACTGCTTAGGCGCGTAGGCACAATTAGGGATGTACACTTCAGTGTTTGTATCTTTTTGATGCCACGAGGTTTTGAGCCGATTATCAATTTTGGTAATTTTAGCATCCAAAAAACAGATGCTGTTGTTATGTTCGGTTTCCATAGTAAAACTGATATCAGTATGTAGCTTATTGAGGAATTCAAAAAATGTCTGAGAATCCTCATAATTTTTGAAAATAGCAAAGCAGTCGTCGACATATCTTTTATAGAAGACGAAATTATTGCCATTGTACTTCTCAAACTGCGACTCAATTAGACTCATGGCAAAAGCAGCCATAGTTGGGCCAAGGTTCGATCCCATTGACATGCCATCTATCTGCCTGTAGAGAGTTTTATTAAATGAAAATATAACATTCTTGCAAGCAATAGATTCATTCAATGATAACATGAAATTTATAAACTGGAATTTGCCTTACATCCGTGAAAATTGTCAAATTCTGAAAAAGAAAGTTCATGACTTGAACAAAAATTCGCATTTCATCGCATTTCATTTCGCATTTGATAGGCTAGTCAATCGCATTTCCATTTCACGTCTTATCAGCGAGCATGCCATTGACAATCGAAGAGCGCATTGAAGTAATTTTGTTGGTTGGGAGTCGTAGCACGAGAGACGCAGCGGATTTGTTCAATCAGAACCATCCTGAACGCGAGCCCATCAGCTTCAGTTGTGTCGCAAAACTTTTGAGAAAATTCAAGGAGACTGGCAGTGTGCATGACAAACCCCGGTGTGGCCCTCCCCGACGAGTCAACGATAAAGATACCGGTACAGCAGTCTTGGGTGCATTTAGCAGAACTGAATTTTGTTCCTGGGCGATGAACATGTGTGAAGAAAATGACAACTCCCCATATGAAATTTTATTCACTGATGAAGCCAACTTTTACGTTTCTGGAGAGGTTAACAGACAGAACACACGCTACTGGTCATCAAGCAATCCTCACTGGTTTGATGGATCCAAAGATCCAGGAACCAGGCGTCTTATGGTGTGGTGTGGTATCTGGAAAGATCAGGTTGTTGGTCCATTCTCTTTTGAGGACACAGTACGGGGAGAAAATTATTTGAGTGTGCTACGCAACGAAGCACTACCAAGTCTACCAGACGACGGTCCTCCTTGGTTTCAACACGATGGTGCCCCGGCCCATTACTCGGTCATTGTTTGTGAATTTTTGAATGAACAATTTCCTGGCATTGGATTGGTCGAAGAGGAACGGTTGAATGGCCGCCAAGAAGTCCAGACCTTTCTCCGCTTGACTTCTACCTTTGGGGACACTTGAAAGCTATGGTGTATTCCGAAAAGATTCAAGACCTTCATCATTTGCGGTGGCGCATACAGGAAGCCTGTCAGCATATTACCCCAGAAATCATTCAGCGAGTCTTGATGGAGTGGAGATATCGACTGGAATTGTGTGCTGTGAACGGTGGTGGACATTTTGAACACATCCTTTGACTTTCATGCATTTTGTCCACTAGTATTTACTTTAACATTGAATAAATGATTAATATGAATGGAATATGCGATTTTCTCCTATGTGTCCAGACTTGTGGGACACCCTGTACGCTTTTGGAACGAATTGCTCTATCGTTAAGAATAAAACGGTAAAAGTTGGTTTTACATGATAATTTGACAGTAAACACTGTTTACCTTAATTATCATGAGAAATCGCCTGTGATCATTAACGCTTTTTGCATCACACTTTTGAAGTGTGCAGTGCACGGTGTATAGCGGGTTCAACCAAGGATGGTTACAATTGACGGAATAATATTTTGTGACATAAAATTCGCAGAACATTCTAGATGAATAGGGTTTGGCCTTTGGAAGGTGGCATCGGTCAATAAGTTTTATTGAACTGGCGCAAACTGGCGCATGTTATTGTAATCCATGATCGGCTTAAATTGCGGGAATCCGTTTAAAGAAATTAAGCAACATGGCAAGTCAAGCCCTTAACAGGGGTCCATTCAATTCTCGTAATCAATAACTTCTGATCTTATCAAGTTATTTAAAAAGTTATTATTTTTATAACGTCTAAAGGGCAGGTTAGCTAATCAGAGCTTTTGGTTCATGGTGAATGCCCGATGGCCAAGACAAATTCTCACCCAGTGATAATAAACGATTCTAGTTTCAATCAATGAATGACATACTTTTTACAAAAGCTTTCATCTGTCCAAATAATGTCCAATTACTATTTGTGTGACTGTAAATGATGTTCATTTTCACTACATTTTTTTTAATGAATGCAGCGATTTTCAGTAATACTAAATTTCAGTAGATTTTACGAATAACTGGCTATCTTTCTTTCAGTCCTTCAAGTCAGCAAGAAAAGAGCGATAATTGATTCTGTGGAGATGTGGCATTCGGGAACATATACCACCAACTGCTTCCCAAACTCTGTCAGTAACATATCGGGGACATTTAAGATCAAGTTGACTGTAACAGATACTTCAGGTATGTCACACTATTTTCAGAATGAGTCATGCATATGCTTTGAAAAATGATGTCCTAAATTCAATTCATCTTTTCGTTTTAGTCGTTTATTAAGCTTAATATGGATTGCAACATTAAAGATAAACTCACTAGTTGCTGATAATGCAAAATGATACGTGATAAAATCATCAGTAAACGATCACTGTCCATCTACTTTTATCTGCTAATTTTGTTATGAATTTATTCAATAACGATTATGATTTAAGACAAAAACGAAAAATTGGACAGATTCGATTTTGAGGAGGTAGAAGTCGACTGGTAACGCGAGAGCTAGTGAACTTCAATGGAGAAGGGTCGAGGGAGAAACAGGTAGCCAACCCGAGACTTAGCCACGTTCAACCAGGACTTGCAAACCACTCTATGTTCCACACCTTGGCACTGAAAAAAGCTATTGACCGGCCTAATCGATGATAAAAATCAACTTTGATTTTCTGGAAAACCAATGGCAGAAAAATCTAATATGGTTTTTTGGGAAGCTAAGCTTATCATATAGGCAACCAGAAAATCAGAATTAGACCTCAATCTCAAAAGCGGACTGCAAAATTGAATTTGAAATTGAAAAACATTTCCTCCGACAAGATGATATTCTCAAATTATATTCGACATTTATTTCTGAAGACAAATCTTTGCTTATGGTATTAGACGGGCAGCCCAGAGGATTTATTTAATAGAAAGAGGGTACGAGGTTTGAGTATTTGGAGGTAAAGATTTGGAGGTGACTTTCATGAATATGCATTGCTGCCGGACTAGCGAGTACACCCGAGTCCGTGACCCCCTTTCGTCCCCCCTATGTACATGACATCAATTGAATTTATTCAATAGAACACTGGCACGGCTGTCGGCCTAGCAGATGTGCGATGGTCGTGCGTGTAAAGGCGCATGCAACCTGCTTACAGAGTCAATAGGCGAGAGGTCGAAACCTTTTAAGGCTATTGGTTAGCAACCGGTTTGATCTAAAATGTTTTTTCTACTACAGTATGCTGTATTTGTGATCGTTGCCAACATTAGTTATGTCTGTTAACTACTCATTATGCACCATCCTATTGAAATATAACAGGCTTGCCGTGGGAATTGATTTTGAATTCCCATTCCCATCCCATTCACACGGGATTTTTGATGGGAATTCCCATTCCCACGGGATTTTTCAGTATTTCCCATCAGAATTCCCATGGCTCATTACTCTTCCTATATACGGTTTATGGTTCTCTTCTTTCGGACTACAAGTCGATTAACGGATTTTCGTAATTGAACTGATGAGATTAAGCGCTTTTAATTGACCTATCTTTTGGATGAAAAAGTATTGGCATATCAATCTATCTTATTTTGTAATTTCCAAAAATTGCAAGTTTTTACTAATTATCAAAAATATCTATCATTTTGTTTCAGGGATTAGTCAATCAATAAAGACGACTTCATCGAAATAGTCTTCGATTACATATAGGCCTACACATACACATATTCGCATGTCTATTCACTCTGATTCACTTCATGCGGTGCCGTACTTGTGATGAACATGGCAAACTTCTAGCTCATCGCAATATCATATTTAAGTTTACAATACAAGTACAGTGCCTGTATACAAGCAATGAAGTCAATACTTCGCCTACGCATATTTCTATGACTTATCAACAGAAAACAACTACTGATTTATGAATATGTGATAATACGCTCGCTCGCATCCCATGTATTTAGGTACGGTGTAATTCCAATTCTATATAACTTTAATGATAAAGCCACAAATGCAAAAAGACAAATTTATATTCGAGAAACAAACGTTCATTGAAAATTTGTCCAAGGATTGACAAACGTTGCTGCTAAAAAGGCATCAAACATTAAAAGATATCAATGGATTGATGAAAGCTACATATTATAAAAACTCTCCAATGTAGGCCCTATTATGTATGAAGGCCTACGAATGGCAGTACTACAATCTAAGAATAGCAGATCTTCAATAAATTATCAATGGACTAACAACCGTTACTTTGAGACCCGCGTGATACCGAATGAAGACCATCGATGGATTAACAAGCTTCACTTTGAAAACCATCAAGGCAAAAGCAAATATTCAAGAAAATATCAATGGATTAACAAACAAAATGCTGGTATAAAAACAATCATGAGAATAGCAGATACTGAAGTAAAATATCAATGGATTAACAAACGCAAAACGCTACCATGCGGCAATGAAGGCTATCAAAAGAATACCTGATGCACTAGAAAAATGTCAATGGATTAACAAACGTTGTTATGAAATATATCAAATGAATAACAAATGTTCATGCAAACCTAGGAACTGAATTATAATACAGTCTCTAACTTACAAGCATATTTTGGGTTAAATCATAGCGCTGAGCTTGTCCGGCTTGAGCCTTTTTCGAAGCTTTGATAAGAGAATCCCCGCCTCGCTGAATAGTCTTTCTACAAAAGCCGATGACACTGGGGTGAAAAAAAGAATTTTTGCAAACTTTGACAAAAGTCTCATTTGTGGTCCTTTCTCTTTCCAAAAATCCTTGGTCGGATGTCTGGAGGCCACACGAATGGTCTCAAAAAGCAACATATCTGTTTCAAGTTGTTCATGAAGCGAAGTCTTCATGCGCTTTGGGCGTGGAGCAAGCAATGTCTCAAACGGATCGCTGGATGTCGAGGGCTCACGTTCCGGGTTATCACTGACTTTGTCCGTGGGGATATCAGATGTATGCATTGAATCAAGCAGCTGATTCAAATAGTTCACAACACTCGATTTGAATCCTTGCATCTCCTGCTCCCATTCATTCATGAACACCTGCAATTCTCGGGTCTTTTTGCTGGAATATCTAAGAGTTTTCACCATATCCAAAGCCGTGTTGTAGACATCAATGCTTGACAAATAACAAGCCGCTTTTGCAAATGATGAACCACAATATGGCCACAGCTTCTTTCTCATCTGGTTTCGTAGAAGGCAGCAAGTCTCCCGAGCGATGGCAGGCACTTTTTCACTAATCTGCATTTGGAACAAGTGAATATCCAAAGTAAGATAGTTCAGGTAAGATAGATGAGAAGTTGGCTCATCAACCTCAACTCTGTCAAAGAAGCACTTGACGGCTTCCATAATATCCAACAGAGATTTCAGTGAAGGTAAAGGTGGCAAATTGTCAGATACATGACAGTCTTCTTCTGACAGAAATGCAGTGTAGTTGTCCACCGCAGATCGAAGTCGATAATGTTGAAAGCGCCATGGGCGAGTCGTGCTTTTATCAGGAATAGCACGCTTCAGTCGCTTCGCATTTTGGTCGCGTACATTATAGACAGATTCCAAAGAAGTCAGATTAGACAGCATGCCACTTAGTAATTCTGGTGGAGACTTCTCGAAAACGTCTTTGACACAAGTCGACAAGGCATGTTCGGTACAACCAATTCTACCACCCAAGTTCAGCGTCGTTGGATAACGGCCGTCGAACGCTGCGACCATTTTCGGTTCGTTGTCACTAACTATAAAGATGGGTTGAGAGAGCTCATCCTGTTTTTCATCATCCGGTGACTTAATGCATTCTTCGAGAATTTTGAAAGTGAACGAAGCGTCGTGTGGTACATCATCCAAATCACAAATCCTAAGTGGATAACTGAACCAACGCCAATCTTTATCGAGTCCACAAGCAACAATAGCAAAAAAAGAAAGTCGATGTTCATGTCTTCCAGACCAAAAATCAATCATGCATGATACACCAGCATCCGGATCGTTGAGACTGTTTCTAAACTGATGTTGCAACTTCGCATGGGATTGCTCTCCCTCAGGCATTAATCCCGATGAAATGTAAGTTCGTCCGATGGAATAGTCATTGATCTTGTTGTTTCTGTGCGTTACCGAAGAAGCGAAGTTTGCGCAAGAAGATGCAATTTGAGCCATGGCGTTGATGGACACAGTCGGATGGGCACAAACAAGCTTCACTACATGCTGCTGCCATTGTTCTTTTGCTTCTTTAGGAAGAGGAGGCTTGCTTGTTGATGGAGCACACTGAAAACTTCGGTGAATGGTGAGTTGATTGGATGTCGACGTCGCCGGTGCGCAGTTTTTCTCGAGATGGCGCTTTATTGCACTGACCCCACTCTGGTTGACGCACTGTCCTCTTGTCTTCTTAAACCAAAGAAACAATTTCTTACAGGCATCACAATAAAGGAAAGAGGCCAACAATGGTTTCTTGTCGTCTCCTGAGCTCTCGGCAACCGGTGATATGTCCACTTGCACGGCCTTTATCCTCGAATCAAGATTGGCACTACCACTGGTTAATGACTTCGGTGGTGGAACAAAAGATACACGAGCAGCAGAAATGTGCTGCTGCAGAGCTTTTTTGTCTACTTCGAAGAACTTGTTCGAAGACATCGCAGCGACGACCTGCCTCAGAGTGGGAACTGAAGTTGCAGACGATTATAATTACATCATATAGGTCGGTTCCTCTTCGGTCTGCAGCCTAATGAATCATCGCCAAGTGTCAATCAGGGGAAAAGAATGTTTTGCAAGCTCACATTCCCTCACTTGAATTGTCAAAAGTTGCGTAAGTGAAATTGATCATGCAGCGCACGGGGCGAGAGAATCGGTCGGTCACTGACATGGATACTGATTCTCCTCCCGTCGGTTGACGATGCGAATTGACAGATAGCTTCAACAGATCATTACATAATCCAGGTTCTCTCTCTCTCTCATTCAAGACCGATAATAGTCTTCTTATAAGATTGATAAGCCAAGAAAAGAATTGTTATGATGATGGTTACCGACCCGTGTTTCGTCACCCTGACAGAATCATGCTTTTTTCAGACAAGGACAGCCTGCTTACTTGTAGACACACCTGTACAATGTACATGTATAAATGTTGTATTTTCACTTCAATCTGTGCGTCATTCATGAGCGGCTTCGCCTAGTCATCCAGTAAGATGAGTGCAACTACAGCCTGCATTCTCGCTTTCTCACAACCTTTGCAAACCAAAAAAGAGTTGATACTTTCAAATAAGATTTAAATTTATCTTATTTTGGTGATCAAAATTTTCATTTAAATCCCATGGGATTTCCCTGACCTGAAGCAAGATTCCCATCTCATGGGAATTCCCATTCTCACGGCAAGCCTGAAATATAGGCTACATGTCATAGTAATAAAGAACATAGCTTTGTCGAGCTGATTTTTATATGCTTTCTTAGTAAATAATTTTCAAAACATCGCAATTATCTGAACCTAAACAAGCAAGCTTAACGGTAGGTATCTGACGGTATCTATTTATCACAGTATAATTGCGTTTTTATCTATGATTCCTTATTATATCACTAAAGCGCATTTGTAACTTTTTTCTCTGTCAGTGAGTCTTAATTTCATTGTTTGAAACCTTTTGAAGGATCGTAAAGAGCGTTATCAAAAGTTAGGAAAGAACTCAACATGATTAATTGTGCGTATTAATGAAATATTGCTGATTTGCTTAAACACACCTCAGAAGTCTCTGGTTCAGATTTATGCACAACACAATGATATCAGCTGATACGTTAGGCTGACGATAATGAAAGTTGAAAGAAACTTTTTTTAAAATATCAGATTTAAAGCAAGCCTTCACTAATATTCAATTTCAATTTTTTACGTACCTTAATTGGCAAGACTTGATAGGATGCGATAATGGTCGACGAAGATAAAAAGTTAGATTGAAAAAGTCGGAGCAGTTCCAACCCTGGCTGGATCATTTTTACACAGAAGCCATCAGTTTAAGTTAATGTCGTTGCTAATCATGTCAAAGAGCTGTATGGAGTATTTTGAGACAATTTGTAGCTGTGTCGACGTAATCAGGTAAAATTTATGTCATTGCTAGCTTAGCGTCAATTGAGATCGAAGGAATACTTTTAGACGACTTGTAGTCGTGCCATTGTTCCATTGAATACGTTCAATGGTTTACAGGAAGGGGTGTTTTTAAAAGTTTGGGGGTTGCTGTCAGGGTGAAGGACTCTAGTAAAATTGCTGTCATTGTTAGTTTGGTGTCAAGGGAGTTCTAATGAATATTTTTAGACAACTTGCAGTCGTACCGTCGCTGCATTGAATAAAGTCAATTGGAGTGGTTGCTGTCGGGGTGAAGGACACTAGTAAAATTGCTGTCATTGCTAGTTTAATGTCAAGGTGTTTTGGGACGGCTTGCAGCCGTACCATTGCTCCATTGAATAAATTCAATTGATTCATGTACATAGGGGGGCGAATGGGGGTCACGGACTCGGGTGCAGTCCGGCAGCAATCACCTCCAAATACTCAAACCTCGTACCCTCTTTCCATTGAATAAATTCTCTGGGCTGCCGCTCTAGATGCATGCAGCCTACATGTATGTTATAGTTATCAATGCTATTAGATTAATTTCTGTTTGCTCACTTTTGTAGTTGTACATGTATATTATCCATCGATGGATACAACTATCGAGATTATCAAGGAAAGCAAAAAGAAAGGGATGGGTTGGATATTATTTTGTTAAAATATACTATTTACTATTTACTTAAATAAATTAAAAGATTGAATCAGGGATGTGGAGTCCTACCATTTTGATAGGACTCCGACTCCGACTCCAGGCGGCAAGTATATATAGCCTAGTTTTTTTAAAAAAGAACTGGTAACCTAAATCATAGATCATTAAAGGCTTACATGAACCTATTTTTAGTGATCACTGATGTATCAATTATCAATCATTTTCTATGAAAGTTTATCAAATGTCGCTTCAAGTTAGATGGATGCGACTCGGCTCCACGAGGATAAATAATTCGCCACTCAACTCGACGTGGATTAATATTTTTTTGTTTCGGGTCTAGTTATAGGCCGGAGTCTGGAGTCCTATCATTTGATAGGACTCCGGGACTCCGACTCCACATCCCTGGATTGAATTCACCATATCTAATATGTTGTATGCTTATAATTGAATGCTCATATTGAATAGTGATGACCTTCATTGATGCATGTCTCACAATCCTTTTGTTGGTACTGAATTTTGTTTTTCTTTTACGCAGATGTAAAACCAGTAATGAGATGGAAACTTCTGTCAAGACTTGAACACGAAAAGAAAGCAGTGGTTGCCTGCATTGCAGTGAAGGGAGATCCGAAACCAGATGTTTATGTCAGACGGAAGGATGTACCTTTGAGCAAACACGCGTCTGTAAGTTATCGAATTTCAAAAGGATGATTTTCAAATACTATTTCTAAGCACATAATGCATATAAAAATTGTAAATATGATTCATCGATCAGGAAAAATCCAATAACAGTCATGAGCTATTCATCATTTAGTAGTGCGTAGGTCTTTGTCAAAAAAACTCTAAAGAATTATAAGATATTCAGATTTTTACCTATTGAATTGTTTCACATTGGTTGTTAGATTGTTACATTGTTGACATTACTCTTACAGCCTACTAATGGAACCGGAAATGCCACGATAACATTTGATCCATTCAGGATTGCTGAGGATTCCGGTCATTACGATTGCGTGGGAGTAAATCGTAAGGGATACGGAAGAAGAAAAGTGTACCTTGCCTTAAGAAAATCATCAAATCCGGGTAAGAGTTCATGTATTTGATCTCCTATGTAGACTTCAGTGCAGGCTGCAAGCTGTTCATGTCGTTACACGATATAACAAGATAATATCCTACTACGCACTGCGAAGAAGCAAACTTCCTCCGATTCGTCAAGGTGATACTAAACGAATGCGGTTTGATTTAGTAGGAAATAAGAGCTGTCTTTAAGGCATTTCCTGAGAGCATAATCAGTAATTCTGCTAATTCTGTTACTTACACGAACGTGCGAACAGCAAGTCAATGCAGATGTGTTCAATCGAGACCCGCACTCAAGTCGACTCAAACCCTGTCCAGTTTGACATCAGTCACTGGAGTTTTGAGTCATGTAATCGGTCTCCCTTGATACATCACCAGTTTTTGCGTAGGATTGCAAATACACCAAATCATCGGCACTTTTCAATCATGGCATTGACGCCGCTAGTGAACTTGTGCAGATTGCTGTGGCATGCCAAAAGTAATTATGCCTGTGGCATTCCTGATGTTGCTTTGCTGATACAGGCCACGATACTACGGACAATCTAACAATATTCTTTATACTATTTTATCGGTTTATCCAAGAAGCCAATGCACCAATTTGCTAAAGCCACTGGGAGACTTGCGGTTGATACGAGTAAAGATTGATTAGGTTTGCGACATAGAATCGAATGCTTTCATGATGTCGAAAGAAGCAACGCTTGTATTAGCGATTTTTCTTTTTTATCATTTTCTTTCGTGACATTTTCGTGGATCCTATGTAATTAGTGCATGCAATGTCCAGGATTTAAGGCAATAATTAATCTGAAATTTGTGCATTTCAAGTAATAGCTTTATCCAATTAAAAAATATCTTCTCAAGTATCACAATAAAAAAAACTGTCTTACATCCTCTATTGATTTAACTTTCTGGTTAGGAGGGGGATAATGTCTGTCAGCTTCGACGAAATGTAGGCTATATGTCTCAAGACTAGGGACAAAGTGCGTAAAGGATGCAACATATACGGGTGCGCATTCAGGAAGGAGGAATATCGGAAATGAGTGTGCCCAGGAACGTCTGTTTCGATAATCAATTCTGATGAGATGATAACTTGTTGCGTTCTTCCTTTTGTGATGTGCCACTGTAATATATTGTGTGCGTTTTTTCTTTTTTGGGATGTGCTCAGTGAATCCTGATTTGTAAGGCTACAGCTTGTTATCTTATGATCAGCGTCGTTCAATGAGTCAAGGCTGCTGATTATTATCTTTAGATACTTTAATTTTTTTTCGTAGAAGACTTTATCTTATTTTTCAATTCTCTCTAGCTTTGGAGATGCAGTGTGGGCGTATATTCAGTTTCTTAATGCTCCGATGCACATTTGAGGTGCATATGACAAAATGTGCACTGCATTTCTTCAAAATTCAAATATAGCCTGAATAGAACAAGTAAATAAAAGAGAATTCACAAAGTCCTCTGTCTGTCAAGTGCAGGCTTGTTGATTGCACACCATTTACTATTCTAATCACAAAAGAATTGCCATTGATCTTTCATCATCATTCTCATTAGAATTATGAAAAAGAATCACATATCCAAGTGTTTTTAAGAATGAAGTTATCGCCCGTTGTCACACAAGAATGATCAAGTTTTTCATATTAACTGGTAATAAAATAATTGTTGATTGTGCTTTCGTATGTGAATGAGTGTCGATCATGCAATTATTCATTAATAAGTTCCTTTTGAAATTTCGTTCTTAATTTTAATGTATACGTGTATTTATCTATTTTCATCATATTTCAGTTCGTCCGTCGATGCACGTTGAGTCAAATGAAGACAAAATTGTTGCAAATGGTACAACATTTGGCATTCGAGATGGCAGAAACTATTACCTAGATTGCGTTGTCTCAGCATATCCTGTGGCAAAAATAAAATGGTACTTCAAATTCTTTTCAAGAGAAGGTGATCTGCCCCGCGGCAATGACTGGGAGCCGCTTCGAAAGCCAAGTGAAGTAACTCCATATAAACTACGACTTAAATCATTCGCAAACTACGGCTACTATCGCTGTGTTGCATACAATGATTATGGCAATGCCTCCGTGACATTCAGCGTGAAAAGTAAGTCGCATAGTGACTAATGCGAATATACAAAGAGAGTAGTTGAATGCAGAGATGAAAACCGGTCACTGGCCTGTATTTCAGGCCGGCTTTTACTATTTTATGCAGTGAGCAAATTACAGAATATTGTAAAATACCATAGTTTGGGAATAATACGCAATAACACACACTCAAAATATTTGTCCTTAGGTATATTCTATCTAGACCTAAATGATTTTGATTGGATCCTGTGGGCCTATCTTGATTGCTAATTTTAAAAGGTTAAATATTAGTAATGGGAAGAAGACCGTTCCAAGACACCGTAAAATTCAGAAAAATTGGTATTTTTAAAAACGACTAAATTCATGAATTTTGGTCATTTTGTCAGGTTATGAAGACCTAAATTCATAAATTTAGGCGTTTTTAAAAATACCCAATTTTTCAAATTTTTCAAAATCTCAAATTTGTGATTATGACATTTTACTCTTAAAATCATGACCGTTCCAGGACACCGAAAATCATAAAAGTTAAGAATCTCAAATTTGTGATTATGACATTTTACACCCCTTAAAATCATGACCGCTCTCTTCTCAAATCGAAATTTCTCTCTTGCTCAAATCATGACCGTTCCAGGTCACAACATCAGAAAAATTGGTATTTTTAAAAACGTCTAAATTCATGAATTTTATCCATTTTTCAGGTTTTAAAATATGAGATAACTAAAATTATGTGTCTAAAAATATTTCTTTAAAAGTGGAAGAAACCGCAAGAATATATCCTTCATTATCATATGAACGTAGTTCTACTTTAATGGACATTGAAAAAATGAATAAAGAAAAACACAAAGATAGAGTACGTTATATGAAAGATAAGGAATCTCAATTATTATTAAGATTAGAGCATTATAAAAAATTAAGAAAGAGATGGACTAAAGCTAAGAATGTAACACAAGTAATTGGCATATTCTTAACAATAAGTTTAGGTGCTTTAACAATTGTTTTATCTTCAGGTGTTTTTTAGTAATTCCAGTAGTTGCTACTGCTTTAACAGGTACGGGTGTTTTTGCAACTTCACTTGTTACAATGTTAGATAAATCTATAATAACTAAGAAACGAAAATCATTAAAAACTAAGCATTTACATATTAAAGAAGTCTATGACAAATTGCATTACTACTTTCAAAGAGTATGTGATGATAATGTTATTACGTTAGATGAGATTGAAAAATTTGATCAAATAGCTAATGAAGTAAATCAAATATCATTTCAATTACAGTCAGAAAAAGTTGATGATAAGAATAGACAGGATGGCAAAATTTCTAGTGATGGTAAAATTTCTAATGAAGAAAATGACAAAATTTTTTTAGAAGAGCTAAAAACTTTAAGTGAAAATTTAAGCAAAACCTTATTAAACAAAACTTTATTGAACAAAACTTTATTAAACAAAACTTAAAACGAAAAGATGTCAGACAACAAAGCAATAAAAAAATAATTTGTTCAGTAAAATGTTTTTGCAGCATTCCAATGTTACCACAAAATTCAAATATTATATTTTAAAAATGGATAAAATTAGAGCTGATAATTTTAAAAGAATAAAACAATTAGAAGAGTTAATAAAAGAAAGAAATATTATGAAAATAAATCATCTTCAGCATAGAATGATAAAAGCTGGTATTCAATCTGATGTGTTTGAAAAAATGCAGCAAACCGAGCAAGTAAAAACTGATTTTGAAAAAACTATGAAACCATTTAAAACTCTTGAAAAAGAACTTGCAAATAATGATAAACAAATTGATATAACAGATCCAGAGCACAAAACTATATCAGATGACTATGGATTACTAGAATCAAACATTAATAAGAAATTACCAAAATCTATGCACTTTGAACATTCTATTTCATTTATAGATGGAAAAACAATACCTAGATTTTATCTCGGACAAAAAGAAATATTTCCACAACCTTTTCGAGGTTTAAATTTTTCACCAGATAAATCTCCTTTTAGTTTAGATAGAAATTTTGTTGATCTTTTAAGAGGAGCAGATTTAAAAGATTATGCTGTAAAAAGATCTCATAAATATAAAGCTATGTTAGATAGAGTTGGTACAGCAAAATCTCTTAGACGTTATAAACAATTAGAAAATTTATTATCTACGGGAGTTAAAAGTAGGGAAAGGTTTTAAAACAGAAACAACTGTATTTTTACCAGATGATCCACAAGAATTACTAAATAGATTAGATATTTTAATATCGGCAATAAAAGAAGGACATAATTCTAGTTTCAATGAAATTCATGCTATATTGAAAAGACTGTTAGAAAAGAAGATTCTAAATGAAGAGGATTATAAAAGTATAGCTGAAATATGTTGTTGTTTTTAATTTTTTATAAAAAATATTTCATAAAAAAATATTTATCTAAAATTTTAACTAAAAAATGTCTTCGAGAGAATTATCATCAGTAGATTTTGACAAAATTAATAATCATTTAGAAAATTTAACAGAGAGTTTGGGTTCATCAAAATTTAGTACGACGTTAAAAATTATAACAACTACTTCATCACACACTTGTAATTTAGAACCCATTCTACATTTAGAGCGAAATAAAAATTATCAAATTGCATTGACTAGTTTCTCCACATTTAACACTATTCAAAACGTTATCAAAGATGTGAATGACCAATTTAGATATTCTACTGATAAAGGCAAAACGTGGAAAATATTAACTTTTCTTCCTGGTTCTTACGAAGTTGAATCAATATCAAATGAAATTAAGAGACATTTAGGTATACCATTTAAAGATAAGAAACAATTACATTTTGCAGTTGAACCGGCAGTTAATAAATTTTCTCTTACTTTAGACGAAAATCATCAAGTTGATTTTAATCATGATAGATCATTGTCAAAGCTATTAGGATTTAATAAACAAAACTATAGTCAATGTTATCATTTAGGTGAGAAGATTCCAGAAATAACTGAAATAAATTCAATTGTTGTACATTGTGACATTATTGAAGGAGGATATATAAATGGTAAATTGTCAAATTTAATATTCAGTTTTCCAGCTTTTACTGTACCCATTGGTTATAGATTAAATGTATTTCCACAAACATTAATATATTTCCCTATTACAAGAAAAACTATTAACAACATTAACATTAGAATCACTGATGAGAAAGGACAAGAAATAAATTTTGGAGGTGAAGAGATTATGATAGATCTTTTGGTTCGGGAGGTATAAACTCCCACGAAGCTAGAGAAGTTTAATTTTCTTCTTATTGTTATTCTTCTTCTTTAAAAATAAAAAAAATAAAATTAAAATTTTTTATTAAAAATTGAGTGAAGTGCCCCCATTAAATAAAAAAAACTCAAATTTAATCATCATCCAAATTTATCTAATAAAGTTTTGTCAGTTATTTGTGGAAGATCAGGATGTGGAAAAACGTATCTATTATTTAAAATTTTAACGACTCCAAATTTTTTGGATTATGACACTCTTATAATTTATACAACAACAGCAGAACAACCCGTCTATCAATTTTTAAAATATGGATCTGAAAATAATCTTAAAAAAACAGCAGTTGCTTCATTATTCAAAGAATATGAAAAATCTGAAGATGAAGAAGAAATAAGTTCGTGGTGTGAAGAAGCAGCAAAAAATAATCAGTTAGTTGAATCCAATAAAAATAAGCATATAAAGATGCAATTAATAAATGATAGTGGTAATATGCAAGATCCTAGTAAACTAGATAAAAGAATGAATCATTGTGTAATTTTTGATGATTGTGTTAATGATAGAAATCAGTCAGTTCAGAGAAATTATTTCACAAGAGGTAGACATAATAACTGTAGTGTATTTTATTTAACACAAAGTATGTATTCATTAGACGGAAGTGTTATTAGAAAGAATGCAAATATATTTATACTATTTGAAATAAATGCAAGAAACTTAAGTGATTTGTTAAGAGATTTATGCGTAAGAAATAAAGATGAATTTAAACAATCGTGTAACAATGCTTGGTCAAAAGATTATGGCTTCATTACAATTAATATTGATAAAAAAATTCATGATATAGTTATGGAACATTTGTTTACCGAGTGATATAAAAAATATACAAATATAGTGTTATAATATTTTATTTTTTTATTTTATATATATATCAAATTTGTCTATCTTAGAAATTAGAAAATTAAAAAGGTAAAGTAGTTATTCCATCAGGTAAAATTTTTCTTTTATCATCAAATGGATCTAATGCTAATTTATGTTCTTCTTTTAAATACATTTTATGTTTCTTTGAATTAAGTCTATAATTACATGCTGTTTTTATTTCATTATTAAATAATACATTTTTATAATCTTGAAATGTTATTTGATTAGCCACTGATGCCTTTGAAATTCCTTTTAATGTTTTATGTGTTTTAATATTATTAGTTGTATTATAACAATAACATTTAGATTTTAAAAATATAGCTTCTGTTATGAAATATTCATTTCCTTCTAATTCATCTTTTACTTTACATAAATCAGAAGGATGAATGATATCTTTTATTTTATTAATTTCTTTATCAAGTGAAGAATTATACGGTATTGTTAATTCTAAGAAAACAGAATCGGTATCTGTAAAGTGTAATTTATAGTTTTTGCCATAAGCAGGTGCTAAATAATCATAT
This sequence comes from Prostheceraeus crozeri, assembly GCA_907163375.1. NCBI lineage: Eukaryota > Metazoa > Platyhelminthes > Polycladida > Euryleptidae > Prostheceraeus > Prostheceraeus crozeri. Next base: position 658,686 of record CAJQUW010009338.1, read on the forward strand.
ATAAATTTATACATAAATAGTTTAGCTAATTCTAATATAGTGAATCCAATAAAATTAAACTTATCATGTTTTACGCTGATTCGACGCATATGTACAGCACATAGATTATCACTAAATCTAGTAGTTATTTTATATGTAGGTTTCCTTGTTAAATTTTGAAACCTATCTCTATCATAAACTATTTCAATATTTTGTCTATTGCGCACATTTTCTAAAGTCTTACCATAAAATGCATTATTCATTAATTTGAAGAACACGTTTCCAAAATCATCTTTATTTCTTTTAGCTATTTTACGTTTTTCAATATTGAACTCTATAAATATTTTAACCACCTAGATTTTCTATACTCTAGTTTTCGATGTATTTTAGTGAGAATCATTCCATGTTCTAAATACCAATCTAGCATTCTTCCTTCAACAACATACTTTCCTTTATTACCTTGTGTTAACATAAGTTTTTTTGTTGGTCTGTATTTCTTAGGAATTATAGACTTTTGATAATCTGAAAAATCTTCTATATTGGAAAATTTGTTTTCGGGACAGAAAGAGATAATATTTTGTTGCGCCTTCAATATAATCAGGGTATACTAAATCAACTTCATATATATAACCAAAATTATAATTTCCATCATGTGTTTTTTGATAATCAAGAATATTACACCATTCCATTTCACCTGTAGGTAATTCTTGTATCATGCAAGAAGAATATAAGCTATTAAAATCATTATATAACGAATAGTTTTCTCTCATGATTTCATCAACTGCTGCTTGACTATCTTCATTTGATATAAGTCCTTCTATATTTTGATTAAACAATTCTATAAACTGATCGCTTTCTTCTGGTGATAAAGGTTTCAGTATTCCATAATCATTAGGATTTACTTTTTTATTATAACACTTAACATATCTATTACCTAAAACAGATGAAACTCCACCTCTAATACCTGATTCAAAAAATAATAATTTATCATATGTATTTTCTTTATAATGTTTAAGTTTAACACCAGTATGTTTTAATCCTGCTAACCATGTTAAACCTGGTGTAGAATAACAATAACATGGATCTATTCCATAATATTCTAAACACATATCACGAAAGTTTTCAAAAAGATCAGTAAGAATTAATACATCTATCTGAAGATATTTCATTGTATAATCGTACATTGTTCTACAATTTAACTCTCTCCAATTCTTTTCAGCTTCTGCATAATCTTCTTCAGATAATTGTGATTGTTTTAATGTTGATTTAAATTTATTTATTGGAGGAAGCTTTTGTTCTTTCATTATTTCATTTATTCTATTTATATTTCCAGTTAAATATTCATATGGAAATATGCCTTTTAAAGGTTTTAAATTATATTTCTTTAATATCTTACATTGTTCAGGTTTCAAAGTTTTTCCCATAACATCTAATGAATAAGGAGTAAAAGATCTAAATGCATCTAAAATTCTAATACAACCTAATTGCATTGAAAAATATTCTTCTTCTTGTTTACATAGTACATTTATTTGTTGTTGTTGTAATTTTTCAGATGAAAATAAATCTTTCATTATTAAATGGAAATCATATTTAGAACCATTGTAGAAATATAGAGGAACAAAGTTATATTTAAATTTATTTGCATTAAGATTACAAGAATTATGTGCTGCACCTCTATATAATCCATTTAGATGATCATGATCTTTTACTTTATCAAGATATCTACCTCCGCCAGTTTTATAATTATTTGTAAATTCTTTTCCACAGTAAAAACATTTTATTTCATCATTAAAATGATATTTTTCTTCATCCGTTAATGGAAGCATTGGAATATTTGTTTCAAGCAATTTTGAAGAACGTCCTTGTAATTCTTCTACTTTCTTTGTAAACATTTCTGAACTATCTTCACCATAGTATTGATAATATTCTGATTTAAATAATTCAGGATAATTTGAATGAATGTACATTCCCCAACATAATGGTTTTAGTTCAAATAAATATTTTTCTTTACTTTGTCCAGATGCACTTTTTTCAGGTGCACTTTTTTCATATTTACCATTATCAGAATTTTGTGTTATGTTAACATTATATGCTTCGAAATCACAATAAATAATAAAGGGTACTTTATTTTTCAAATAATGTCTATTATATATTAGATAATCATCTTTAGGAAAAGTATTTTCAACTGCTTCATTTTGTTGACAATTCTCCAAATGTTTATTAATTTCTTCATTAGTTCTAAAGCTGGTCATACATAGGAGACAGGGAAAATGAGCATTATCTGAAGTTTTTGTAAATATAGAAACATCCTTACACAATATAAAATGACCCTGATAATATAATATATTCGCTTGTGCTGATTGTTTTGTTTGTTTTAATTTTTCAAATTTATCTTGATATATTTTATGTGTCAAGTCGATATATCTTTGTAAATCTTTTACAGACTGTTGATAATTTTGATTTAATTTTTGTAGCTGATAATTATATTCTTTATCATATTGTTCTTTATATTGTTGTAGACATTTTTTAAACATTCATTTATTTTTTGATTGGTTTCATTTTCTTCATTATTTAATTCTTTATTGTCTTCATTTAATTTTTGAATCGTTTCTATCTTATTTTGATATTTATGGCCATATTCTTGTACTAATATTTTTGTTTGTTGTTGATAATCTGTTTTACATTTTTGTAAACTTTTATTTAAATTTTGTAATTTTTGTTGATATTCTAAAGATAAAGATGAATAATTGTAATCATAATCATAATTACGGCCTTTATAATTATTATGATTAATCATTATTGGTGATAGGGTTTCAACAATTTCAAATTTTCAGTACATATCATTTTTCCTTGGTAAAAAATATTATGATGCATGTAATTTCCTCTATCATTATATACTATTTCTGATTGACATAAATTTTTATTATTCAAATAAATTTTTTTTCAATCTGAGTAAAATGGATTAATTTTACCAATAGAAACATAATTCACATTTAATTCAAAAACATTTACTTCTATTAAATTTTTATTCTTTTTATGAAACTTTGTTAGCTTATTATAATCATATGGAAATTCATGTAAGCCATCAGAGAGATCAAATTCATTTATATATTCTTCTTTATTATAATTACTTAGTCTTTCTTTGTGATATTCTGCAGGATGTAAATGTGCTATAATACTCCACAGAAAACAATAATCATCTTCATTTTTTATATTGATTATTTGTGGTGAACTGAAAGGCAAAGGAACATAACTACCACCAGTATTATTTTTATATTTATCAATTACTATTTTCTTAGATAGTATTTTAACAAATCTCCAACCAGATTCACGTAACTGGGCTTCAATTATACAATTTTCTAATTTATTTATCATCGATTCAAATATGGGTTGTATATCATTTACATTATGAATTTCTTGTGAATTTGTAAAATGTCCTTGTATTATTTCTTCAGGAATTGCACCAGGTCCATTTTTTGTATAAAGTACTTCTACATTCATATAACATTTGAAAGATTTTCTAAATATATTATAAAAGTTTGTTAATACATTAATAATTACATAATAAATATTTTATAACTGTTACCGCTTCATCGGTTATTTTAGTTTCATCAAATTCATCTATTTCGTTAAATTCATCAGTATCGCTAAATAAATATCTTCCATCTGGTACATGTTCATCTTCACTATTAAAAACTTTTTTATATTCCGAATGTGAATGATCATCAAATATTTTTTAACTTTTATATCAGTAGGCAATGTTTCTAGATAGTTTTTATAATTATTTAATTAATATGTTTCCTTCATCAACTCGATCTACATTTTGTAAATGCAATTTACTATTTAAATGAGATTCATAACTTCTTTTTGTTTGCAACTGTCTTTTACATAAGACACAGTAAAACTTGGTATTTTCCATTTTTTTTAATTTTTTAAAGAAAAAATTGTGTTTTAATTTTAGATATAAACATTCTAATATCAAGGTCTTGAGAGTTATTTTATATTATTATATATTTCACGTTCTTTAGTTATTTTATTTTCTTTATCACATTAAGTTTTATCAAAAGATAATTTAAATTTATTTTCACTAACTATTGATTCTTCATCATCATCATAAATTGATTCTTCAACATCATAAATTACACTTTTTGGTATAGGATGCCATTCCCTGATAGGATGCCATTCCCCGATAGGAATATCTAATTCCAAGTTATATTTATTATTTGATAATAATATAATAGAGAAAAATATTGGTCTTTGATCTCTTTTGGAAAATTTAATAACACCACCATAATCTGAATCATTTTTAGTTTTTATTAAAGATGATAAAATTTTGAATTGATTAGATGTAAATCCTAATTTAAATTTTGTAGACCCGACACATAGTTGTCTAATAGTGTCTTCAACTATTCCATCATTATTATTTTCAATTGAAAGAAAATGAAATTTAGATGAATTTTGATTATATGTAGGTTAAATATCATGTTGAGATATCAATTTTTCTTAACTTAAATTTTTATAATTACTAATATTTTTATAATCCTTTTTACCATTCACACCTTTTTCAGATGTTTCAGAATCATCATCCATATCATCATCATCATTATTATTATAAGATTCTTTAAAATTATTATTATCAGATTCTTTAAAATTATTATGATTATGATTATGGTCATTGTTAATAGTATAAGGTGTTGTCCACATATAAATTTTTTCTTGTTGAGCTAAACCATTTATGTAGGATTTCAACAAATTAATATTTAAATTTGAATATAATCCTATATAAGTATCATTATCATATCTTTGTAGCATATCAGAACTTTCTTGTTTATAAATTGTATCTCTATAATATACTTGACATAATAATTCTTCATTATGTTTTTTGCTCTCTATATGAATATTATATTGATTATGTTCATCAACAAATAATCTAATTTTTTCTTTTGAAAAAGATTTTAATTTTTTTACTTATTCTCTAATATTGATATAATTAATTACTTTAGTTTCTATCGAATCAGTATTACTAATTGGTAGCACTGCTCTAATAAATCCATAAACATTATTATGACCAATAATAACCATATTTTCCTTATTCAATTCTACATACGCAACATCATTATATTTACTTACAATATCCATAAATTTAATAAATGGATCACCTGGAAATATACAATAGTTAGTTTCTATGGAAGGTAAACCTTTAGTCTTTTCTCTAAAAATTTCAGCTTGTAATTCGAATAAAAGATTTACATCTATACATGAATTATTATTATTATCAAAACATTTATTTTCAAATCCCGATGATCTCGTCGAATAAGAAGAACAGGATGATACGGGCGAATATAATTTTTTAAAATTTGCTTTTTCCATTTTTTTATTTTTATTAGAAAAAAATTTATTTTTTTTCTCATTATATAAAAAAATTACTTTTTTATTGTTTTAAAAATGATGTTACCAAATGTTGGTGGAGGTGCATATATCCCGAACAATCGTGAATTAGAAATAGAAATAGAAAATTATATCATGAAAACTGGAGACGTTTTATCTGGTCCATTGCATCTTTCTATTCTTTCGCAACAAAATACAGAGTTAACAAATAAACAATATGTTGATACACAAATCAATGACTTAAAAGAAAAATATATAAACGATGTTTTGGTTCCACTGATGAATGAATTAAAGTTGCTTAACTTAATGACAAATCATTAAACGAAAAATTATTAAAACTTGATAAAAAGGATAAAGAGCTAGAAGCAGATATAGCAAAACTTTTTAAAAAGATTTCTGATCAATCAAAAATTTTAATTTACTTTCTATAAATTTAAAATCTGCTGTAATTAAAGATAAACATCAGATACAACTATTGAAAGAACAATTAGAAGATGAAATAAAAAAACTTCCTGAAAGAATTAAAAAATATTTAAGGCAGTTACAAGCTACATTCCAAAAAAGTGTCGATGAATTAAGTTCTAAAATTACTCAACAAATGAAAAAGATGAATAGAATAATCAATGAAGTAAACTCACTTAATCAAAAAGTTGATAAAATGAAAACTCTTAAAAATAATTTAAAAAATGAATTAAAGAAAAATTTGCAAGAAAACTCTAAAGGAAATACAGAACAGTTAGATGCTGTTAAAAAAGAACTAGATGATCTTAAAGTTAAATTGAATGCTCTTAAAACGGCGTTGAAGATTAATCAGGAGAAAATGCAAGTTAATAGAAAAGAAATTGAAATACATCACACGCTGCTTGACGCAATAGATAAAGAACAACGGAAAATTAATAAAGCTATCACGAAGTTAATGGACATTCACACACGTAAATCTTGATCGGACCTTGTCCAGAGGCTTTAGCCGATGACGCACGTGAATCTTAACGTAAATCTATTTCCAAAAAGTCAAATTTAATCCTGAAGAATGCCTATAATTTATAAACACAATCTTAAACATTTTGCTTCAAATCAAAAAATTGCTCATGAAACATCCATGAAATCTGTTTACCATTATGACAGTGTAGAAACAATTCAAAAAGACGGAGCTGGTATCTTTTCTGGCATAGGAAGTATCGTTAACTTGATAAAAAATAATAAAGATTTGATTACATCTGCTGCTAAAGGAGCAGCTGCTATAGGTAGTACAGCTAGTGCAATATCAAATGCTGTTAAGTCTCAAAACGAATTAAAACAACTAGAAGCTATTCGTAAACTTAAGAATGATTCAGAAGAACTGAAAAAATTAAAAAAACTTTCAGAGGAAACAAGAAACAAAATTGCTAACATAGCTGTAGGGTCTGATAGTATACACAAGAAATCAGGCGTAGCCATAGAACCAACGGTTCGTTCATTTGAAGAAATAAGAGGTAATGGTGTGAACAGTAACCTTCGGTCTAATCAGCAAAGCTGTAGCGGAGCTGGTTTAGCAAAATTCTTGAATTATATTTTAATAAATTTTTTTTAGTAAAAATTTTTTAGTAAGATTTTTTTAGGAAATTTTTTTAGTAAAATTTTTTTAATTCAATTTTTTAGTAAATTTTTTCAGTAAAATTTTTCAGAAATTTTTTTCTGTGTGTGAGAAAAAACAAAATGTCAAATTATTTTTTATAAAAATGTCTTCGCTTATCGAAAATAAATTCAGATTAGACGATCCTCCGTTCATCAGTTACAATCAAAAAAAGAATGACTATATAAGAATTGCTATGAATCCCTGATCTTCCAGTAGAGTAAATACTAGAGGAGATTTAATCTTTGAAGCTGATAATCAGCAAAGTTATATATATCTACCTGATTCATTTTTACACTGAATATTCTTTATATAGTGATGCCAATTTTACAACACCATTACCAGAATCCGATGATATTGCATTAGAGAATAATTGTTTTCCAAAATTATTTAAACAAATGCGTTTAGATGTTGCAACTCAAAATATAGAAACAATAATTGATTCTCCAGGTGTAATTGATTCAATGCTTAGATTTGTAACAATTGGTGAAAATAATAAAAAGTATGAAATCGAAGGTTGGTTTCCTGATACTAATGATGGTATAATTGTTGATGATTTAACTCACGCTGGAACAGATGCCGCAGGAATTGCGAAAGATGTAGAAAATATTGCAAAACATTTAAATAAAACAAACAATAGTGCATATAAAGAAAGACCTGAATTTAGCAAGAAAAGTAAACAGACAGTAAATTGGTCATTGTCTCCATTATTCGGATATTTAGATTATGATAAAATGTCATATCAATTAAAATTTAAATTAATAATTCATCGCACAGCAAACAATGAATTAATCTTTTATGGTAAGACTGGAAAAAAAGCATATTTAAAAATTGATAGACTTGAATGGTGGATTAAGCATATTACTCCTAGTTTAGAGGTTGAAACAGCTATTGCAAAAAGATTAAATACTAACAAACCAATTCCAGTAAATTTTCTAAAGCGTACTGCTAGTTCAGTAACTTTTCCGAACAAAGATTTAACTGGCATTTTACTAGAACTTCGAATACTCCAAGATATTTATTACTAACATTTCATAGAAATAATTCTCCAAGTTTTGATAAGAACAACAATCTTTTTCATGTTAATACAATTCGAAGTTTACAAGTTTCATTAAATCAAACCCGATATCCAATTGACCCATTAAGATTCGATGATACCAATAATCAATTTATGGAAGGATATGATGCTTATAGAAATCTTTGTATAGAATTTGGAGTTGAACCACAATTAACTCCTGGAGATTGGAGACATTTATATCCTGTTTTCTGTTTCGATTTAAGTGCACAATCTGAAGATATTATCAAGACTGGTTGTGATGTAACAATTAATATTGAAAAGAAAGATTCCACAACTTCATTGATGGCTTATGGTTTATTGCTAGAAGATGTAAAATCTTCTATTGAAATTCTTAATGGAAAGATGCCTAGGATAGGTTAATTTTTTTATTAACTTAAAATTTGTTCTGAACTTAAAATTTTTGATCACTTAAAATTTATTCATATCTAGAATAGATTAAAATTTTTCATAACTAGAATAGATTAAAATTTTTCCTAACCTAAAATTTATCCTAACTTAAAATTTTTTATTAGAAATGTTGCAAGCGAAAAGTAATATTTATAAAACTGTTGAATTAAAGTTACGTAACATTGTTGACAAAAATACATCTAAAACTATTACGATTAGCAAAAAGAAATATTGCATAAGTAAACTAATGATAGAAAATATTCAATTACAAGAAGAAAAGAATGGCGGGATTCTCCCATTAATTCCACTAATAATAGGTGGCATAGGAGCAGCAGGAAGTGTCGCAGATGGGACAGCTGGTATTGTCCAAGCAGTAAATAAAAATAAATCAGAGAAGGCAGCATTAGAAGAAAAACGTCATGACAGAGAGCTAGAGAAAGTTGCTAGGGGAGAAGGAGGAGTAGATAATTTTATTAGTAAATTAAATTTAGTTGATGAAGGAAAACGAGTTCTTAAAAATATTCTTCATCATGTTGATGATTTAATTGAAATTAAAGCAACTAAAGATGGTTCTGGAATATATGTAAGTCCTAGTATGATTAGGTAAAACAATTATATTATTTTATGTTTAAAAGTTTTTTTATCTTTAAAAATGGATTCCGCAAATTGCACAAATTCTGAAAATTTAGTTAAACTAAAAATTTCTAATTTAGATTTATTAAATTGTCTGTTAAAAGTACATAAAACCTCAAATTGTCAGCACAACGGTCGGCTGCACAGCGGAGGTGACATACAAAAAACATTAAAAAACTTTCCTGGATTTATTTGGAGTAAATATTCAAAAGAAAAACATCTTCTTGGTCATTCATATACCGGTCCAGGAACTCGATTAGATATAAGACTAGATGAGAATAATAATCCAAAATCAGGTGAAGAACCAATAAACAGAGTAGATGCGGCGGCTTACAGACATGATTTAGCTTATCGAAATCATGACCTAAGTTCTCGACATGTAGCTGATAAGAAGATGATTCAAGAATTAAATAGCATTCAAGATCCTACATTTAGAGAATGAATTGGAAGAATGTTTGTTAAGAAAGCTTTACAAGCTAAAATATTATTCGGTCAGGGTTTAGACAAAACTCATATCACTGAAACTTATGCCTCCGAAATTCATAAAGAATATAGAAAGCCTAAATATGTATTGAAGGTAAAAGTATTTAATAAAGATGATATTTGGAGTGCTGATCTTATTCATATGCCGAATGAAAAAGATTATAAATACGCATTGACCGTTACAGATTTATATACACGATACGCTTGGGTAAAGCCTTTGAAAAATAAAAGTGGTCTGTCAGTTAAATATGCGTTTGAAGAAATCTTTAAAGAAAGTAAGAGGAAGCCAAGGAAATTGTTTGTTGATAAAGGGTCGGAATTTTATGACCGAAACGTTCAGCCACTATTTGAAACTGTTTATTCAACTGAAAGTGCAGGGAAGGCTGTAGTAATTGAGCGATTCAATAGATCATTAAAAAATAAAATTTTCAAAAAATTTACTGAGCGAGGAAATCAGAATGGTTGAAGATATTACCAGGAGTTGTAGAAGAGTACAATAATAAAGTTCATTCAGGTATTGAAGAAACTCCAAAGAATGCTTCTGACGACCCTGATTTGATAAGAAAAAAATATTCGAGAATAATTATTCGAATGAGAGTAATCCGAATTTGCAGAAACTTAAGCCGAAATTTAAAATTGGAGATAGAGTTAGAATATTTAAGTATAAGAATAAATTTGAAAAAGGTTTGTTGGTTATTGGACTAAAGAGATATTTGAAGTTTGTAAAATAAATAAAATTTATCCGATTACTTACGAAATCAAAGATTTAGATGATGAAGATATCAGAGGCCGATTTTATCAAAATGAATTACAAGGAAGTGAGGTTTAGCTAGCTTCGCTTGATTTTTAATTATCATCATTATTGGAACTAACGTTTCGGGAATTGAATTCCCTTATTCAATTCTAACATAATATCAAGAAATGGTACTCCTTCCTGTAATTTCAATAAAACATGAAGACATAATTGACCACAATAAGTAGTTCCTGGTTTTTGAATTTGAAATGTATTATAAATTCCATTTCCAAGTAATTCTTTGACTTCATTTGTTGGAGACAATCCATATGAGTCGAACCAATAGTTCTCAGCCTCTGGGCGGTCAAAATAATAATTTGAACCGATTTTTTTTCTTTGTCCGGCAGAACAATGTACTCTTTTTTGATCTGACGTGTGAAGATTTTTATGAAGTTCACTTGAGGTACATTTTTGATCAATTGTAGCTCGTCTCTCATTAGGATATGAAAATTTTTTATTCCCAATTGATTAGCAATTTTCTTTAGATCAAAATTTGTAGTTGTTTGCGTTCCATATAATTTTAAGAACTCGGTAATGCTAGTCATTTTATAATAAAAAATTTTCTTATAGGGACCCCTAGAAGTCAAAAGGGGGGTATTGATTTAAAACTGTTCCATAATGATGACTTTCCTTACTACTTATTCGATTTTGAAATGATTATATTATAATTATTCTAATCTACATTGTTTTACAGATTTCCATTTTCTTCATGAACTTCATTCGTTAATGTGTTTCATCGTTAAAGTGATTGTTTAAAATTGCTATAACAACTATCCCGCATATCGGCGTTTATGCGTTCTAAATTTAGAAGAATTTTATTGTCATTTGCTTTTATTGTCAATGCACTCTTATGTGCTTAACCTATTCATGACTTCACAATGGGAAGTACTTTGCTACCCGTATGTATTTTAACCTATTCATGTGAAAACGTTAAATGAATTTTGCAAATGGATTTGTAAAACTGAATTTGAAAACAGACTTTGAAAACAGATTTTGAAAACAGATATTGAAAACAGATATTGAAAACAGATATTGAAAACTGATTCTGAAAATAATTTACGTAGGGGTAAATTGAAATGTCAAAAGTTTACCGATGCGTAAATTGAAATGACAAGAGTTTCCACGATAATTTGAGGGGAAAGCTGTTAGATGTTTTCCGTTGCTAGAACAATATCTCTCTCTCTCTCTTCAATCTCTCAATCTCCAATCTCTGTCTCTCTACAATTATCAGCCAGTGTACGGGTACATTGAATAATTTTGAGTTTATGAGTTACAATGATCTTCTAGTTCACACAATTAGTACTTTAAATAATGTTGAGAATACAATAACGAAAAATGTCTAAGTAATAATTGCGTCTTCTAAATTTATCATAGTGCTCTAATCTTAATGATAATTGAGATCCATTTCACTTGTTTTTAATTGAGATAACGAAGGATATATTTTTGAGGTTTCATCCACTTTTGTTTCTTCCATTTTTAAAGAAATATTTTTAGACACATAATTTTAGTTATCTCATATTTTAAAATCTGAAAAATTGATAAAATTCATGAATTTAGACGTTTTTAAAAATACCAATTTTTCTGATGTTGTGACCTGGAACGGTCATTATTTTAAGGGGGGTGTAAAATGATCTTAATCTCAAATTTAAGATTCTTAACTTTTATGATTTTCGGTGTCCTGGAACGGTCATGATTTTAAGGGTGAAAATTGTAATTCTCAAATTTGAGTTTCTTAACTTTTATGATTTTTTCGGTGTCCTGGAACGGTCATGATTTGAGCAAGAAAAATGATCATAATCTCAAATTTGAGATTTTGAAAAATTTGAAAAATTGGGTATTTTTAAAAACGCCTAAATTTATGAATTTAGGTCTTCATAGCCTGAAAAAATGACCAAAATTCATGAATTTAGTCGTTTTTAAAAATACCCAATTTTTCAAAAAATGGCACTTTTTAAATGGTCTGAATTCATGAATTTAGGTCTTAAAAACCTGAAAAAAGGGTTCAAATTCATGAATTTAGTCGTTTTTAAAAATACCAATTTTTTCCTGAATTTTACGGTGTCTTGGAACGGTCTTCTTCCTATTACTAATACTTGCCACATCAGCATTTTTAGTGATTGACTACTGGTATGAAACCGACATGAGGTGGGATTGTCGGACTGATGCCGGCCTCCTGCTTTGAGGTTGCCAGCCTCCGGACCGGACGGGCCCGAAAACTTCGGTCGGTTTCCATCTCTGATTGAATAAGCTATCATTCATATGTCATTTGACCTGCCTCTGTTCTGATCATATGGAATCGTTGCTACGCAACCAATGTCTTCCTTGGTGGGACGGATCAATTTAGCGCAATTATCTTAGAGCATGCTGATTGCCTTAGTCTTGAGTGCTCATAATGTTATCTACTTTGCAGACTTACTCAGTGTTGAGTGCAGTACTTGATGGAAAGCTTTCTTTTTCTATTATTTTCAGATTTTACTAATACAAATACTTAGTCGCCGAATAATTATGAGGTTTTGAAAACCAAGGTGCAAAAGTTTGTTGATAAAACAGTAATTGATAAACTCAACAGCTATTTATGAATTTTCGACGCCCGTGACGTAAATAATCTGCATACATGACTATTTCAAAGGCATTCTGTCCGTGGTGATAAAATGCATCCACAAACTTAAGCATTTAACACCATTAATTGCCTTCCGTTTGGGAGTATCAAGTGGCATTGTAACTATTATTGAAGATCTTGCGCGCCATTTGTTCTGCCTAATTTGAATTCAAGTCCGTCAGAAGCATAGCATGACTTCTTTTATGTGGACGCAAACATATGTCTTTACATATGCCCAAATCCATACCAATTCCCATGCAATAGTGAAAATCCTTTCAACATTCATCTGTAGCTGAATATTTTTCTTTGCATATTATGTCACTTAGTGAAGTAGATCTAGTGAGAACTGAAGGTGCTCTCAATTCCGCAAGTTTACAAATGCAAGTTTGGTGTGGCCAGCTCTTAAAAGAACCTAATAAGGCCTTCTCGTGGTAGCAGATTAGAATTGATCTGGTAAAAATAGAATTCTTGAGCATTTGTGCGACTGACACATATTCCATATAATTGTACACATGCTGTAACGAAAATAGAAAAAGCAATTGTCATCAATAGTTAAGGACATTAAAAGTTATGTACGATTGAACATGATACATTTCTTCATTTAAGTCTAGTTGTCATAATAGGTTGTTTCTTTCATAGGTCTATCACAGGTTATTTGAATTTTCATGATCTTTCATTTCCTTCAAAATCGATTGAACGCTTTAATAGTGACGTGCATGCAATAGTCTACTTGTGTCACTACCTCTGCTTTACACAGTACTTTGTCACTGCCACATAGGCTAAGTCAGTAATCAGCAAGTGCCTTCATGATTGTGTTTCGACCTGAACACTCAAACCAAGACGAGCAGGGTCTCACTATTAATGGCTGATAAAATACTTGATTAGTAAAGTTATCTTTGGAAAGATACAGTGTGCAATTTTTGCGATTCCTATTTACAAATACATCACGCCCTTTTGCAATTCAAATACTTTAAAGTACAATATGCGAAAATTCTAATGCTCTGCGTTTCACATTCTAAATTCATCATGCACTCTGCGATTCCCATTTCTTCCGGGGCTTCATCATATTTCAGACTTATCATGTCTCGGCAACAGTATCCCCTTGTATACGCTTTGGTAAAGCTATGCATGATATTAAGATATATGCGTAGACCCATTACTTTGCCACGAACACAGTATTTCTTCGCTTATGTTGTTTCATTCTCTCTTTTAACTTGTAGGGGAGGAAGAGAAATACAATGTTGAAATAGATCCACTTGGAGATGGAACGTACTGGCGAGTTTATGAAGGGGGTGATGCCAATTTTACCTGCCGAGCCATTGGTAAGTTATTCTATAAAATGTACACTGTATTCATGAAATAAATAATCTCATATTATCCTTGAATCTGGTGGCAGCGTCTAATGTAGGTTTTGTACTATAAAAAATCGGCCCTTTAGAGACTAACCGGCACGTTTGCGACGTTGGCAAAAATTAAGAAGGGAACATTTTTCACTTTAAGTTTGACTAGACCTTATAAATATAATCAATAATAGTGTATCTTAAACACATCTCAAATGATTTGCTGCATAAAACTATTTACCGGTAATTTTATTCTCAGGATACAAGATCAGCAAACATTGAGAAATGAATTTCGTCCTGAAAAGCTTAGAATACTCTATATCAGACATGTTCCATCCCTTACTAAGCCCAGCGGAGCTTGTCAATGTTAACCAGTCATTCAGATGTCGATACTGGATACCATTGATTGCTTTATTGCGTGATGTTATCCACTGAATACTATGATTGAAGTGAAGTAGAGCTGGAGTAATTTGTCACTACATGTTGTAAAATGCTCGTGTAGGAGTGCATGTAATAATATCCATCATAAAACCTTGACTAGGTGTTTCACTTAGTGATCTTCTGGTCCCGTTGTCAAACCCTACAATGTAAAATTCAGCGTCGTCCAAGTTCACAGTGGAAGAGTATTGACTTGGTAGTGTCGCTCACTTGTGTGTCAATGTGGGTGTTATGGAGTAGGCCCCATGAGCTGAGCTATATAAATAAGCTGAATTTTGATTTTTTATATATGAATCAATGAATCAATGACTTATTTCTTGCACTTTTCTCACAAGTCATGTATCGGTTGCCAGATTTGACAGATAAACATCATTCATTCAGCCAGTTCATATCAAAATTGACGCACGCGAAGTACAATTTTGATGATTTACTGCTTTTACAGATATCAAAACAAATAAACTTGCTGAAGGAGTAACGTACCGATGGATTCCAGGAAAACCATGGTCGGAAATCGCAGATGGCTATTTACTGGAAGGCAAAAATCAGTTGCGTTTAACCGGCATTAAAAAAGGCAAAATCAAGAGCATTACTTGCGAAATTCGTGTAGGAAATTATGACGCTAACCGAGAGATATATGTCAAACCGATGCGTGAGTATTGTTGATATCCATACGATCATAAACAGTTCATCATAATATTTTTAGAATTATTGTTTGATCAGGTAATGTTTTGAGAATTTTACTATTTCTCAATGAAATTTCGTTTTTCAAAATCTATTTTAAAAATTTTTTATCCCGATGCAATATATTTCTTTTACAGGTCGCAATGTTCCGGTTACAATACGGCTGAAGAATCTTTTAACGGGTGAACAGACTCTCATGGACGACAAACCAGAGAATATGTCATTGGTGTTTAATAGCAGCAACAGCAAAGTCATGATATCATGTGAGGCGTCCGGCTTCCCAAAGCCGAAAGAAATAAAATGGAAGCAATGTATTCAAAGTCCAGTAAACTGTGAGAATCATTTGTACGCCTCTACAGACAATAACACACTTATACTCAATAAGATAACAGAAGATGATCATCATCATCGCTGTGAAGCACAGAATGTAATAACACTGCTAGACGAAAGAACAGAGAAAGTAACAGTTTACAAGGAAGTCTTCATTTATGTTCTCGGTAAGTATTATTAACTGATACCGATTTTCAGCTTCTTGACTGAAGCGAATTGAAAAGCATAAACAGCACAGCTATATTTAAACACGTATCATGTACCAAGTTTCCCATTATTTTTTACGAAGTGATTGGTGGCATTTCATGTCAAAGCTTCGAATCAGACTGATGATTGAGCACACGAGATGGACTACTATCCTTCATGTACACGAGGGGTGTTACAGTCAGGGATGCGGAGTCCTATCATTTTAATAGGACTCCGACTCCGGAGTTGATAGGACTCCGGCTTTTGATAAGACTCTGACTCCGACTTTTGATAAGACTCCGACTCCGGGTGGCAAGTATATATAGCCTACCTTTTTGAAAAATATACTGGCAACCTTCATCATAGATCATTATAGGCTTACCTGGACCGATCTTTAGTGATTATAGCTGTATCAATTATCAATCTATCAATCATTTACGATGAAAGTTGATCAAATGTCGCTTTCAGTTGGATACATGCGAGTCGGCTCCTCGCATCTTCCTGATGTGTGTGCTTAATACGGTTTTTCTCCACTCTCTACCAGGCAGGAAAATCACCCATCTTTCTCCAAAAAATATGAGTACACTTTCGACTTTAATATGCACTTTAGAGGAACTATCACGCACGATTAACGTGAGGGTAAGAGGTATAATGTTCTCAAACAAACTAGTATTTCATTTTCGTCTCTGATGTGACCTTTGGTGCGTCGGTGTGATCGAGGCTAGGAAGGCTTTTTTTCAACTAAATTACCGAGTGAAAGGACAATCCTTTCTTTACTATCACGGTTCATTCCCTCAAGAATTACAAGTTTTGCATGCAGCAGTGTCTCTGTACTTTTGTTTAACGGAGAAAGTTGATATCAAGACAGTCACTGCTATGCACGAGAATAAATAATTTGTTTGCATCATATTTCGGGTCTAGTTGTAGGTCGGAGTCCGGAGTCCTATCATTTGATAGGACTCCGACTCCAGCAAAAATGATAGGACTCCGACTCCGCATCCCTGGTTTCAGTCGCAAATATTGACTCATCTCGATTCGATAAATAAAGAAATGAATTTGACCCGAACCAAGAGTTTAGGACCTGCCATTGTTCTAAAGTAGTACAAACCCCAACATCTCGATATTCATACTAATATATGTGCATTTCTTTCATCAATAAAGCTCATTTTGAATAATCCCTTCTTGTTTACGTCACATGAAGTATGAAATAACAAGTGAAAGTGTTGTACACAAAATGTGATGTTGCAAAATAGAATTTCATAGCGCTTTGCATTTGATGCGGCATTCACGAGTGACAAACTTAAAGGGACCGGCAAATGACGTGCTTAGCACAGAAATTCTGATTTTAAATGTCGGACCTGGACCCAGTTATACTTGGCATTTAGCTCCCTATAATAAGGACTTGATCTCTTCCATGAAAAATAGCCTCCGCCATAGAGTAGGCATATTAGTTAAAGTGGTAACTCCGCATTTATTAAATCCCCAATGTGTATACACTTTCGATTTTATTAAGTGAACTAAAGGGAGACACAGGTGGTGTTGTCACCAAATGTGAGACATGCAAATTTTTTTAAAGTTTTGAAGAAATTACAACGGAATTGACTGATTATGATAGTGATGTAGAAGGAATTACAGATCGTCCGTGTCTGACAGCCTTGGTGAGGCAATGTCTGTTAAATTGGCAACTCGATGATCTGCGTTATTGCTTTCCTGCTGAACCTCAAGAGAATCTTCTTAAGCGTGATCAGGCAACAGCTGCCACTGGCATGGCAAAATCACATATTCACAGACAATGATTTCAATTAACTTTGAAAGATGTATATCTGTCCACATTACTATTCAGATTCAAGAAATGAAACATGAATTTAATGAATCATAAAATCATGCCGGTGAAAATGGAAAAACTTGAAATTTCAGCCAAGAAAGCATGAATAATATCGCGACTTTTTCATGAAGACTTTCATTATAATACGGAGCATGAAATTCCTTGATAATCAGCTCAATTTCCGCTTAGTTGGGATGCTTATTAGCAAATATTCATTCCCTTTGATAACCAACTTGTTTCATACTACTTATATAGGAGCGTCATCTCGGTAGTATATAAATTGGCAAAATTTTGACTTTTTTTAGAACTGCTCAAATAATTTTTTGGACCACGGGAACGTTATCTCGGCAAAAAACTGAATCTTTTCATATAAAAATGTTCACTGTATACAGATACTTTTTTGAGTCGACACTCTACCTATATATCCCTACACTATGGCCTCCGCAGCCTTACTGAAATGATGAAAGGTTATTTGAAAAACAGTTCATTGTATAGGTTGACAGATTTCTTGAGGTGATGATGAAATGAAAATATCGAAGTAAATGAGCTTCTGCTATGTGAGTCCTTTTGACCCAAAAACATTTCAACATTATTCACAATTCATCTTCAAAACATCACGCATTTTTTATCAATTCGAACCCGATCGAAGTTCGGGTCAGGTTTGGAAACCTCTACTTTACACCACACGTACATTTACGCAAGAAGAATGAAATTGATGAGTGATTCTGCAATGAAAATGGATTATTATGTTCTATGTTCAATTTCTGCGCTTGCATATTCACGCGATGTCCAATTTTTTGTATAAATGACTAAATCTGAGCAATATAGATTGGAGTACCATGAAAAAACATATTATAATCAAATTTCAATTTTTGACTGGAATAACATCTAACAGGACACTTTCAAAATAGGTTTTGTCGTTCCGGCAGTCCGATTGGAACGACTATCGACGTAAATATGAAAATGCCTACTTACACATTGCTACAAAATGATAATTTTTGGAGGCAATGATTCCATCAAGGAAAAAAGCCTGAATCAGATGCTATAACCGAAATAGATGCAAGAATGTTAGCATCTCCACCTTAATCTCTAGCTATCCGCGGCAGGAAAGCCTGGAAAACAAATTCACATTTGTATAATTATTATGACTGTTTGTTTTGAATGACAACTTTTCATCACAATATGTGTCAATCAATAGTTCGCGTCATATAAATTTTGTATGGGGAGAATAATCTGATTCTTAGAACTGAAGGAATGGTTTTTAATCATCACTCCAAAACCCAACTTTAAGATGGCAATGTACTCGCAGATTGTGCTCAGAATCACTTGCAATCATTCACAAAGACTTACAATTGTCAATGGTGGTTATCGGCTCTATTAGAATAAACCATCTTCGATCCCATGGATTATCTTATGTTTTACAGCGAGGTTTAGATAGTTGAATCAGCGTTGTTGGTGAAGTTGCTGATCCTAAACACAACTTTCCTAAATGCGTCCATCAACTGGGAATATCATTGGAGTTCACACGCCTAGCTCCTCACCATTTAAATTTGCCAACTAGTCCGGCTGGCGAGTTTCTGCAGGGAGCGAGCCCCAAACATGATATTTTCAGAGACTGATGTACACCTTGTGAATACTACGAATCTGCGCGTCCTTCCTATAGTTCCGCTTGGTTGGTTGGTCTTAATCGTGGTTGGTTTTACGTTCTGATCACGTGAGGACTGATGAATGAAGATATCGTTTGTTTCAAACTATAAATAGATCTGATATCATCACTTGGTAGCGTCAATTGTCTTCGCTGTCCAACCATTTACTAAGTCTTGTAGCAAATGCTATTAAGTAAAAGCAAACTGTTATACATATGAATTTAAGCATTTGCTTCTCAGAGAGCTTTTGCTTTTTCTATTTGCTTTTTCCTAGAAGTAAATGCTTAAGTTTATGCATACGGCCCAATATCAAAGGAAACACCATGCAAATCTAATGGGAAGCAGATTAAAGTTCTCGATAAAAATGATATTTTCTATGTTTTATCTTATTAAGTCAGAAGAACTCAGTATAGAGTGTCTTCAAGTTATTTCCTATCATGTGCATGTGATGCTATCATGCTTCTGATCTGTGAAGTATGCGAAAATGTGTTTAGGCATCAAGGTTTAGCTAAAATTTAATCAATAATTTAATTGATTTTGTTTGCCAATGTTAAGCAATTAAGATGATTGCTAAATCTAAAGGTCCATTCACACCGGACGCGGCGCCACGGTCTCACGCGTCCAGAATTTTCGTTCAGAAACTTAACAAACCTATGGCTGTTCACACAGAGACGCGCGGGACCACGCGTCCAAGTAATTTTAGAAAAAATTCTGGCAAATCCATACCTCGCCAAGACGCCTCGCGGTTTGCTCTACCCCCCGCGCTGAAACTTGACACCACAGGTTGCCAAAGTAAGTAAGTAAGTAGATGTTTATTCTTAGAATGAAAATCATGCAATACAAGAATTGACATTCACATGTAAGTCAGATGGGGGCTGTTGAAAACAATAGCAGAATAAGTCACTGAAAATATCACAATCACACAAACTATACGAAATAATCACAATTCAATCACAATAGATATTGTTCATGATGATGCACGCCCAGGGAATGAGAGAATGCAAACGTCTTGATGTCCTAACATTGGGTAAAGATAAGCGACCGCTACATGGTAACCGCCTCGGAATGACATCATGTAGGGGGGTGCGTTGCTGCACTTTCCCAATTTCTAAAATACTTGATGCAGCGATATTGGTTGACAAAATTTATAGATGGGAGATCAACACACAAGCAGTCACTGCCACAAATTAGACGATGGCTACTTTTATGAAACTTGTCTAATTTATCCTCAATCCCTTTAGGAAGATAGAAAAATAGGGGTGAGGCATGCAATGACACAGACATAATATTATACACAGGAAAAATCATTTGCCTCGACTAGGTCAAATTCAGTAACATTTTGCTAGAGTCAATCCAATCAATCAATTACAGCACATAAATTGTTGGGATTCAGATCATCAAATACAGGCTCAACAAGAGTTATGTCATCTGCATAAAGCACGATCTTGGACTCAGAAGATACCTGCAGAGACCCCATGAAACAATCAAAGAGAAAGGGACCCACTGAGCAAAGAGACTCAAGGATGCCATTCAATCTTAAACGCTGAGATCTATCAGACAATCAGACTATCTTCAGCCACAAGATAAATCCACGATTTACATCTTCTGAAATCAAATCATTCAAAAAACATTATAAAGAATCTCATCGAAAGCCTTTGACAGATATAGACATGTCGTTCTAACAGCAATAACTCTGGGCATTTCTAAGTACGAAGGAACACTGTCATGGATTTTTATATGTGCACTGTCAGTGGAACCAAACGAGCGGAAAGCCTACTGATGCGCTCCATATAACGATATTAACTTTGATAAAACAGTATTCACAACAAATCGCTCCAAAATCTTGCTGACCAGCGGTGTTAGTGAGGTTGGTTGAAAGTCTTGCGCAGATGGGTTTCTTCGTTTAGGGACGGGAATGACATCTGATAACTTCCACAATGTAGGGAAGCGTCTTGACAAAACAGAAGTTTTGAAAATGTGATAAATAGGAGCCGATAACCAGAGCGCTCCTTCACGCAGCAAACGCGCCGGTGCACCATCACATCCGGAAGATTTACTTTTATTTAACTGGGAAAGTGCGAGGTAAGCATCACGAGCAGTAAAGTCTGGTCCCCATTCTTCACCTTCAAAGTCTAGCAGAGCGTCATCATCCTGTCCGTTGAAATTATTGTGAAATTCTGCCTGTATAGTTGTCAGCAATTTCTTTACGTCTCCGTATTTCTTGATAAGCGCTTCATATTCATGAGCAATCTTCAATCCACGAACATCGTTAACGACTTTCCAAACATGTTTCGTCGAAGTCGAAAGTCTTTTAGCCCAATTAAATTTTGCCTTCATTATTTCACTTTTGACTTTGGCTTTATAATGTTCATACAAGTGCCATTTCTTTTGTCTAAATGCACACCATCGTTCATCCATATGAGACTTTTTAATAATGGAGTTACCCAGGGTGTGTCATTTTTCGTCAATACCACATATTTATATGGGATGAAGGACCTTATGGCATGTAAATGCTGATAGAAGGCACTGCACATATCATCAACATATTCACTGTCCATAGACGAATCAGAGTCAGCAATTGATAACAAATATATGAATCAATCAATATTTGATTGTCGATAATCCCACAATTTCACTACCTTTTGGACTTCATTGTTACAATGTTTTAC
Source organism: Prostheceraeus crozeri (assembly GCA_907163375.1). Lineage (NCBI taxonomy): Eukaryota > Metazoa > Platyhelminthes > Polycladida > Euryleptidae > Prostheceraeus > Prostheceraeus crozeri. The sequence continues at coordinate 680,753 of CAJQUW010009338.1, forward strand.
CATAAAGGATGACACTGTTATGGTCCGATGATCCCAAGGGTGGGCTAATGACTGCTTTTCCGACATAATGGTCACATATTTCGCTATTTATCCAAATTTAGTCCAATATTGAGTCAAATCGTGTAGGGGATTTCACACAGTTATGAAATGAAAACTGCTGTTCAAACATCGAAGAATCAAAATTGTAAAAATCTCCACATACCATAACATTTAGGTCAGGTAGAGAGGACAATTCATTATCGATGACACGGACGAAGTGATCAGAAAGACTGTTCATATTGTGTAAGTCGTGAACAAGGCATGAAATGGCAAACTCAAACTGCGACTCCGCCACCGTCTCGATCAATTCTGTCACAACGGTGAAAGTCATGGTTTGGCAATTGTAATAAATCGTCTGTCTGTATGAAGCCATGACTCCGCTACAACCAGTATGCCAGGTTGAAGAGAAGATACGAGTACCGATACTTCATCAGATTTTGAAAACACGGATCGAGCGTTCAGAAGCATAACTGTAGGGAAAGAATTATTCCTATTTGATCTAGTAAAATCACTTAGTGAAAATTTCGAGACTTCAGGTCAGATCTTATTTTCACTTTACCCTTGAATAAAACAACATCTTCATTATTGGCCCGTCGCCTCTGTAACTCAGCTTGTAATACTTTTGTGCTCGTTCAATTGTACTCTTGATCTGTCAGGGTTGATAAATATCTCCTTGTAATGCTGTGAGTATCTCAATATCCTCGCATTACGCAAAATGTCATTTTTCACTTGTTGAGAACGCAATATTCAGAAGTCTAGGTTTGCCAGACATGAGTCGTCCAATACTCTGACATCTGACAATCGTATTACTGGCTGCCTCAACTCCAATTTCAGATATCAGTTAACAGAATTCAGTGCGATCAGAGACTTCTCGTGCTTGTAGGGAAAGATCGGTACATTCCATAAGACCTGAGTCGATGACATTATTATCTCTGTAGTTCCGATCTTCAACTTCTTTAAAAGTCTGAGTGCTCAAGTCCGAGGTTATGTACTGAAAACAGAGTTTCAATGACTGAATTTCATCATCATGTACGGCCAGCCTATCACTAGAAGTAGACAATTTATCTTCAATAGTTTTTACTCTTTCATTCAGAGCTTCAAGATTTAGAGCGATTTTATCAATTTCAAGAGTTAGTCTCGAAATAATTTCTGTCCTATGTTCATCCAAAAGATGTAATTCTGATTTCATGTAAATTCTGAAACTGAATACGTCATTTAACTATCTCGGGAATATGTCAAATTATGGTGTCTTGTTTGGGCTCATTCGAATGCATGTAACATAAGTAATATGAATATGTTAATTATATAGCAATACGAAGCGTGCATATTACGTGGTATCTGTAGTTGGCCCCTCTCCATTTCCCACTCCCGTCCCTCGCCACGCGGCTAGGTGAGAACAGGCATCTTGGTCGGACGTGCCGCGCCGCGTCCGGTGTGAATGGACCTTAAAAGTGTCTAGCTTCATAGACAAGAGCACAGAACATATGATTTATGACCTGAAGACATTTCATGCCACAAACTTCTAGACATAGTACTTCTCGCTGTATGAGAGAAAACACAGTCAATCAATCCACTGACCATTGAATTCACATCCTTTCTTTCTGAGAAGAAAATGATCCAGCTGGAAGTCGGCAGATACGCAGTCCCTGTAGTGTACGGCATTGCCTGGAAGTGTGTGGCAAAAAACATCCTGTAGAAAACACGTGTTAGCGAAGGGACTTAAGTGTGTGTTTAGTAGTGGATCAACTGCTTAAGCAATTAGATTGAAGATTTTTGATAGTTTTGACAATTTTTCATATGTTTCTCTCACAGTCATATATTACTGCAAATACAGTCTGCGACATTTTATTAGGACCACCCATATTTTTTACGTTTTTACATTTAGCTATTTGTTGATGTCACATTATCTTTCACCCTTGTCAATACATAAAATAGGCATGTACGTCAACAATATACCATAACATAGACATCTATTGATTAATAACACTGACACCAGACACTCAAACTCAAAAATTGTCCGCGACATATTATCAGGACCACTTTCGACATTTAGATAAGAAGCTTTCCTTTGGACATGATAATGCTGCATTATTGTTTTGTAATAAGCAATCCAAATATCTTATACAATATCATATGTAACCGACGCTTCATGATAGCTCATTAATGTTCTGAAAGGCTTACGTCGGAGTTGGCCCTTCCAACAAAGTGGCGCTGATGATGTCATCAAAATATCGGTTCCAAACACAGACAGTGTGGCAGGGAAATCCGACTTGCATGAGCATCCCTTTGTTTTCGGAAACCATAACTCACGAAAAATGGAAACATTCTTGGCACTACTGCAGTTTAGTGCACCCTCTATGAAAGAGACGGAAACGCGCCTACTGCAGTTTAGTGCACCCTAAAACAACGGCGCATTCTCCCGCAAACGATGACTACGCACATTACACCGAAGCGCGCGCTCGGTGTAATGTGCGAAGACGAAGACGAAGACACACGAAGACACAAAGACACTCATTTATAACTATAGGGAAGAACGAACGGCATTCATTCTGTTGATTAAATCATGTTGTTAAACGATCTTATGCATAGTTGTTTTCTCACATGCATTTTAGGGTGCACTAAACTGCAGTAGGGGTAAAAGAGGGTGCACTAAACTGCAGTAGTGCCACATCCTTCTCTGACGAATTTGCAAGGTGAAGCCGAGCCGAGTGCGTAGAGCACTCACAAACTTTAAGCCTACCAATTCCCTTTAAGGAAAACAGGTCTACAGCATGACCGTTGATTGGTGTTTGACGCGCTGAAGGAACACAGGAGCAAGTAATGCCCGTGACTGCCAGATTTGGACGAGTAGCCTGTTGACACTCAAAGCTCGACTCGACGCTGACTGCCACCAATCACCAGTCGTCGACGTTCCAATTGACATAGCTAATGGCAAAATTAAGCCTGTTTGAGCTTTATGCATGGGGTCAGCTACGACACTTCCTAGGCGCAATACTTCTGACAATCCTTTCCATGCATCCCTCGTTGAACAGTGCGTGACGTATCATTGATGTCACGCTTCTGCCGTCTTTTCCGTAGCTGGGACGACGTGATTAGCCCCTTTTGTCGAACAGTAGGCCTGCGCTCTCGAAATCGGTCGTCTTGTGGCGTAAATTTCAATTGTTCAACAAAATTTTAATGTTTAACAACGTCGTCGTTGTTTGCCGCAGACGACATATTCCGTTGAAAAAGAAATGCGGACAACTGTCAAACATAACAGCGAGTAGCGATCTCATGCTGGAAAACCATAGAAATTGACAACAATAAAACCTCTAGAATGGAAATTAAGCTTCATGCAATGCACAATAACGGCACATAAATCGCACGCATTTTCGCTTAGATGCACCTGCCAACGGCTGTATCATTGGGTTAGAATCAGTCACATGAGTAAATCGAAGGTTTTAATTGGTTCTTCATGCCCCAACTTAGTTCCCCGGATGTGCCGCGACCTTGAGTCAATTTCCATTCTAGTGAACTTCAGATAAACAGTTTATTTCTATGTGGAAAACTCTTAACGCGACAAAACTTCCATCTGTGAGCCACCTACGCTTGGTTAGATCCGTTATTTACTCGTGAATAAGATTCAGATTTTCCACCTTAGACCTAAATATAAATCATATTGATAGATGTTATCCCAAAAGCACAGATATCTGATGGCTTCCATGAAGGAAATCAAATCAATGATCGATTTGATAATGGATATCAATATCATTGTTGCTGTCCGATAACAGTGCGCGTGCGTAAGCGACGACACACAAACCACACATTAATCAAAGTTTCTCAAATGTGCCTTTCACACAGCAAACAGACAATGCACACGTAAGGCAACCCGAACACACGATTTGCATTGCTAAGAAATCTCAGCAAACTGATTATAAAACAATAACGTAGCGTTATCTTGTCCAAAGGAAAGCCTCTCATCTAAATGTCGAAAATGGTCCTAATACAGTCCGTTTCATAAAAAGTGGATCATCCTAAAATTTGACTAAATAAAACATAAGTATGATACAGAAAGCATTTTTCATGTTATTTCATGTCCCTAATATATTTAAATGTCCTTATATAATCTGATAAGCTATGGTACAGTAACGGTTCTTAAGAAGCTAATATTTTGTGGCCCTACCCTTATTGTCAATGACATTACCAATTCGTTTAGGCATTGATTCGATGATATCGTTGATTTTTGACTGATCTAACTTTCTCCACTCTCTTTTTAACAGTGACGTAACTTGTGATACGCCATCTGTAGGTAGCAGTGAACGACGAACGTTACGTTTTAGAATACTCCATACATTTTCTATGGGATTCAGATCAGGAGAACGAGCTGGCCAAGATAATGTCCTAAGCCCTAATTGAGACTTGCATAAGTTGACTCTACTACTCCTGTGACACGTAGCATTATCATCCATAAATAACCAAGTCGATGGATCAACAAGTTGATCTGTCATTTGGCCAATGTTCATTCGTAAAACATTCACATAGCGTTCAGAATTCATGGTTCCTTGCTGTATGTGAAGTTCAGAGCGGCCATTGGTCCAAATGCCAGCCCAAATCAGTAGAGTCGCACCACCTTGTATCCGGGGACGATGTAAATGTCTCGGAATTTCCTGATCAGATTTTATCCATAATCTCAATCGACCATCACTATCCTTCAGACGGACTGATGCCTCATCAGACCAGACAACCCGATCCAATTGATTTCGCCAGTGACGATGACTCATTGCCCATCTGAGACGTCTTTTTGTATGCTGATCTGATAATTCGATCTGAGAGGGCCTCTTACAGCTCTTGAAATTCGACTCAATAAGTCATCTACGAATAGTGGACTTAGAAATAGACGAGTCTAGTGCAGCCATCTCAGTTAACGAGAGACTTGGATCAACTTTAACAAATCTCAAAATTAGGCGGTCTCTACGTGTGGATGTTTTGCGTGGACGGCCAGAGCCCTCTTTACGACAGAGTCGAAAATCATCATTATGCCATTGATGCACATTTGTGTAAGGGACATTTAGTCGCTTGCTTGTAGCTCGCAAAGAAAACCCTTATAGTTCTAGCAAGGCTGACACTTTGCCTTTTGTGAATGCGATCTCGTTATTGTTCATTTGTGCTTTGTATAGTTTTCAACCGGTAAGAGATAGATTTCTGGCTGAAAGCAATCAGGAGTGCTGCCAACACCACCGCAACGAAGTCAGGAAGCTATGGAACATGAAGTCCAGTTACTCACATGTAGCAGTTACATTATTGTTGATGAATAATGGTGCTATACTGGCTCTGATTGACCGATTTTCTTTATTTTTGCTTTGCTTGATAGCTTTTGGCTTGTAGAACAACATATTACATAACAAAGGAAACAAAAGTTATTTTATAAGAATGAGGTATGATTTTGTGTAACATTGCTAAATGAAGATCAAATTATCTACTACTTTTTATCTATAACAGGAAAACAACTCAATATTCATGCTTGAAATTTCCAACAATGATATTAGTAAGCACAACTGACATATCTTCCAAATTTCAGAGAAATTCGTTCAAGTTTGGCGGAGTTAGACAAAGTTGAAGTTAAGGCGATGTTTAAGGGTGATCCATTTTTTATGAAACAATCTCGAATTTGTCGCGGTCAATTTTTGTGTTTGAGTGTCTGGTGTCCGTGTTATTAATCAATAG